>CM068367.1:752415518-753615518 GCA_034769895.1 Magicicada septendecula | reverse complement strand
TATTCACCATACCATTTAAAAACACGAGTTTTCCTCCATAGGCTATATGCATTAATATTATCGTCTGTTTTCACGGTTTAGTCCATAATCATTTTTCAACTTACAACAGCGAAATTTTTCCCGGCCGTTGCAGCTGCTGCTCAGGTTGAAAAACTCTTTCGTAGTAGTTGTCAACTATCGTTAGGGGAATAGTATTCACTTATCCGGCCAATAAAATCATTATGAAAGATTTCGCAACCCTTCGCAAACCGAACTACCTCACTTACGCTCTCATCACTTTTGACATTTCTGCGTTATATCTGAAAATACAACAGAACGGCGCTTATACGTACATTGCAACGCTATTAGCCGAACGATCGGTTATTCGGGCACTATCGAGGAAACGTTATTATTGTTGAAAATGTTAAATTCGTGTTTTAAAATAAAATCTGTGTACAACAGTTTCTTAAAAATGTTGTAACGACGATCGCGGAGATCGTGATCTTTTAACAATGGAATAAGTAATTGAACCTAAGAGCAATCATTACTCGCAATGACAGAATGTGATTACTCGTACACAACAAATTTCAAAATTTACAGTTGTCTAACATACAAGGTCGGCAACAAGTTAAAAAAAGTCGACAATTACAAACGTTCGTGCATATCCGTTGCATATATCAATTATTTAAGTAACATGGGATCACCTGACAATCGGTTAATACACATCACTAATTTATGGCTGAACATATTTGGCTGAAATAGCCGAAACAAATTTATTTTGAATAATTTTGCCCACGCCCATAAATGTTCCATCACATAAAATCATATGGGTACTTATGAGTTTATCATTTGTCATTGACGTTACGTACAAAACGAGATGGACGACCATCACCAAACTGACGGATCACGTGTTCCTGCAACGACTTTCCTAGTTTTCAGTTCATGTGTGTACTACACAGTGAGAAGAAAGAATAGGAAAATTGTTTTGTATCAGAATGACTTCAGAATCTTACCTCTTGCAGGCTCAGATTGCCACATAATTAACCAAGTCATCAAATAGGAAACCCAACTCTGCATTAGTATCACCTCCCGTCTGCTTTTCCCCTGTTTTTGTGCAATGCAGTGATTTTGTATTTTTCGTTCATGCTTCTGTTCTTCTTTATGTTATTCCTCTTATTAAGCATCAGTGCTTTCTCCCGTTCCCCTGTTTCCATTATTAGTCTATTTGCTACTCCTCTGCTTTCTTCCCTTGTTCTCTTTCCATAGCTTGGAGGGCCTCGGGCATAGACATCTGACTACTATCCATTTTTTTCACGCACACTAATACATTTTTTATGATATAACTGTTCTCTCAAGTTTCCACTGATAAAAATCCTACACCCCGGATCTGAACACAACTTGTTACGCAATAATTTCTTTCTGCTTTGGAGGGTCTCTTGCTGTATTCAGCTGTCACACGTTCTTAACCAGTTTTTCGTTTAGAGAAAACTGCTCCTAGACTGCTCCTGAGATCTTGCTTTCCCAGTTTTCAAAGTAAAGTAAAACAGAAAGCGAGCCAACGGGTTAAAGCCATCGCTGGAGATTTCTTGCAGGTGGTTGGATCACTCAAGATTTCCGACAAGAACAAATGGCTAACGAAGATATTCGGAACGGCAAAATAGGAGGGTCACCCCCTGTTTGGCTAGATATCTGCCCCGGTTCTGAAGGGATAAAGAGCTACTGGACACAATAGGCCGCTAACCTTGGAGAACAGACTGCTGAAAGGCCTGAGAAAGTGAGAATGGACGAAATTATCTCATGCATCTGATGGTACGTAAAAGTCGAAATAATCTGCTTGGGTTTTTAAGAAAATGCATGATTGAGCATCCGGAGGCCATCTTAGTGAAATAAAAGAAATGGCAAAATACACAAACGATTCTATGACTTCAACTTCGCCACGATGTAGAGGCTTTAAACAAGTCTGAAATGTGATATCTGGGAGGATCCGCACAATCGGAGCCCAGGTCCTTGAACAGGGCCACTCCCCGCAAATGGTGCCAGTCGTTCATGGTGACTCCGCTATTTCAGTTGAGTCTTTCCATAGAGTTGGGTTGCTTGAGAATGCAATCCTAAATAGGTGGTAAACACCATGTACGGTTAAATACTGCCACGAGACCGATGGCAAGTTCTTTCAAGATAAGAACTTGAAAGAGAGGGAAAGTTGAAAGAACTTTGAAGAAAGAGTTCATCAATACGTTAAACCGCAACTATACTAATATCAAAATTTAATTTGCGTATGTATTATTCTTTGTTGAGTATACGTCTATCAAAATCAAATAAGTAGAACTGGTGCCACTCGGCCGCTGACGATGTACAGTACTATATTAAATTTGCCACCATATCAGTTCATAATGTTATCTATAATGAATCTAATGTCTATTGTGAATACCATGACGAAAGCGCTTAGTTAAAGCTAGCAAAACTAAAATTGTTCAAAAGTTTGAACAAGGAATATCTGAAAAAAATTTTCTATAGGAATACAAACATTACTTAATGTCAACTTTGTCGGTCGCTCATGAGAAACTTAAAAATTATCTAAATTATATTTAATGAGTTAGGTTAGGTTAGGTTAGGTTAGGTTATCTTAATAGTGGGCAAAGATGTTCCTAGAGAAAAACTAACTACTAATACAAGTCTGTTCCTTAAGCAATCATTCAAAAACAGAAATCGTAGAAATTTTGAAAACTAATATTATATCATATTAAATGATGAGCCGGTAATAACCACGTGCACCGTTCCTCGTAAGACATGAGCTCGAAGTTACTTTTGGCTCCACCTAACCTGAAGTATATATTACAGTCTTTAAACTAGGTTGAACGAAAAATTTCAAACGTTTGCATGAGAAATAACTGTTACGACTTCTGCTCTTTTGAGAAAATGAAAAATCATATATGAATAAATCGATTTAATAAAACTAATTTAGAAAATTAATGTACGTATATGGGAGCATGGGATGAAGTTTCCGCTTTGTTAATAAAAATTGTTGGAAATCTTTCAAAAAAGTATAGTGCAAGAGATAATAACCATACTGGCTGTCAAACAACTCCACTCATCGTAGAAAATATAAAAGATAATTTTCAATTTAAAAATTGTAATTCCATTGACGTAAGTGATTGGGTGGGCTGCGACGAAGGTGACCCTAGTTTCCAAGTTACATCGTATGACAAAATTATAACTCAAAAGGCAGAGTATTGTAACGTGACATAAGATAGCAGAACGATAAAACAATTATCATTAGAAACTACGAAGGATTTGATGGACAGAATTTAGAAAATAGAATCAGTATCAACATATGGACTATACAATGACAGACTAAGACAATACCCAATTGATTGGTGGTGTGAGTGAAAAACATTTTAACTTTATGATTATTCCCCAACCCTTTTACACATAAAAAGAATATGATAAACAAAAGTGAAGGTACAAAGCTGTAGATAAAAATATGAATTAGAAAATAATAACCGTTTCATGTAAAACTCTAGAGATATAGAGGTAAACTAGTTAATGATAATGATAGTAATGCTAATAGAATATAAAAGAATAAAACTATTATGAATGTACAATGTTTAATGGTAAGTTCAGATATGTGAGTAATTTAAAGAGAATAAAAGGAATGTGAACAGTGAGTGATATAAGTAAAGAGTGTATAAATTGTTATACTAACTGGAAGTCAGTAGTAGAAACAAAATATAATTTTAAGAGTAACTAATACTTAATAAAAGAAGTGATAAGATATACTATGAAATACTAAAAACAATATAAAAGTAAAAAAAAATGCTTAATGAATTAGTCAAACAAAGATTGTATGTTCTGCATTGAAAAATGGTATTTGTATAAAATGTTTAAAAAAGAGTTATATTATGTTTGAAAATGATTATGACTAATCAAGTGTTGTGTATTAGTTGATTTAGTTCGTTGTATTTGCATTGTAAGGTTAATAAAAACAAAGGAATATATTATAATAAATGTATAAAGAAAGTCAGAAAAACTAGGCCTTAACAGCCTATAGTAACATTGAGAACTTTGGAAAATTAGATATGAAAACAGTAGAAATTAATAGTACCATGTATATGGTACTATATTATCATGTTAAGTTTGATTATATAGTGTTAGAGAAACCAAATGTA
The DNA here is from genome assembly GCA_034769895.1 of Magicicada septendecula. NCBI lineage: Eukaryota > Metazoa > Arthropoda > Insecta > Hemiptera > Cicadidae > Magicicada > Magicicada septendecula. The sequence goes on along the minus strand of CM068367.1, from coordinate 753,611,373 downwards.
TACCAAAAGAATTATTTTTAATTAATTAATGATAGAAAACAAAATTGTTGAAATTGTAACTTTGTAAGTACTGGACAGAAATCATTCATGTTTGATTTCAAATCAATTTATGTAAAGAAAGCAAGACAATGATGTTATTATCTTTAGGATTAAAAATAGTGTAAAAATATTATACTAATTTAAAGACATTTGTTAAATTTGTATCAAAAAACAGTAGCCATGTTTAACAATGAAACAAATTTTCAACCAATAGGAATTATATACCTTTTGCCATGAGAACCAAAATATTATATGAAGAAATAGTTAGTTCATTGTTAGACTCAGAGAAGAAAGGATTTATCTTCCATACAACCAGATGAAATAAAAATGATATTGAATGAAAATGAAATGATGTTCTGAAGAATACTAATATAAAAAGAAGGAATTCGAAGTAAAATCATATTAAAATAGAATAATTTCAAAAAACGGTGAATTATGTGTTGAACCTAATAATTGAAGGAAGATGATAAGTATAATATCAGACTATAAAAACTAATCAGTATAATAAACTATAACACACTGGTACACAATTTCAATCACACATAAACTATATATTTCACTATTCACTTGATAAAGAACTTGTAAGAATTAATTAATATCACTATTAAATTATTAATCCATGATGATAGACTTATTGGAAGTGTAATAATTTTCATAAAACACTTAACCTACAAACACTGACTGTTGTAAACCAAATAATTATAACCTTAAATTTAAGTCGTTAATAACTTATATAATATTTAAATGCTGTTTATGTGAAGCTTTATACTTCCTAAAGGGTGTTTTTGTTAACTTTCTGTAATCCAAAGGACCTAACAAACTAGTTTTAATAAGAAAAAATTGTTTAATATAAATTCTAATAGCCTGTGGAGCCTTGTTGCCAACCGCTGAGCATTTAAACATCATAGCTGGAGCAAATATGCTATTATAAAATTATTTAATTGTTTTAAAGGAAAGGAATACACAATCAAAAACCAATAAAACCAATATTGAAGATTTTTAATTGTATGGTTAATTTATTTCTATGTTAATAATATTTTATTTCTTCATACAGCAAAAAGTGAAAAATTTTTTGTCAAAAAAGGAAGTTGGTAACAATTGTTTTTAGGAACGAAATTCGAATTGAATTATTAAAAAGATAAGTCGACCAAATCTAGGAAGGTGAATAAATAAAACAGAAAGAGAGTAATTTTAATTGTTTTAATCACAAAACAATTTGGCGCCTAAAACGGGAAACAAAAAATAAATAAAAATAATTTAAATCGTTAAAATAAAGAAGAGAGTAGACAAAAAAGAAAATATTACAAAATTGACGCAACCAACGTGAGGCTAATAAACACACTCAGAGATATTTTGTTACAGTATGAAGATGAGAAGAATTGTATGACAACGAATATCAAGAGGCCTTCGGCATTTAATTATTTGATACGGGAACGGCTAAAAGAATACCATCTAGCTACCACTTTAATCCTAAAACGACATCTAGAATCGCGGCTAGAGAGCGACTCGTATTAACAATTTTGAGCGTTCTGATCACATCTGAAGAGGTACCACTGTAATTAATAGTGTTACTTTCTATATTTAAAAATTGGTAGTACAGTCTTTTAAAAATTAAGGAAACCATTTCTAATAGATTTATAACTTTAGTTTGGTAAGTTACTGGTCTGAAGATCCCTTACAAATCTTGCAGAATCGGCAATTCCAGTATTCCTGTTAACCGGACGGTTCTTAGAGCAATTAATCCTAGGATAACCCACTTCTTACTTGGGTTATTTTTACTGTTGTTTTTGAACTGAGAAAAAGTTCTTGACTTATTTTTACGTAACATTTTGTCCGTGTTTCTGTGTTCTCTTTCCCGAAGCCCAGAGCTGTTTTTGCACTGTAACGGGTACATGCTTCAATTTAGGGACAATTCCTTGATTTTTAGATTTTATGTGTACCTGTATATATACAAAGTCATTAGAAAAATGAATTAACTATATCCTTTTGTGTGTTTAGTAATGATTTCACTTTTTATTTAATTTAGATAAAATGAAAATCTTTTATATTCCACCCTTAATCTTCAGTCTTCTTTACCTTCATTCTAATTTTACATTAACTTCATAATTTCTGTTTACTCACTCCTCTAGTGTACATTTGTCATTATTTAACATTAATTAAAGTTTATTCTGCTTTATTGGCCTTCCTTATTAAAAGCTTACTAAATTGTTTGTTTTATTATTACGAATTTTGACGTCTGTTGTTTACACTTCCGTAGAAGTAAATTACACTGGCTCCCCAGACACCTTCCTTGGTTTGCCTACTCTTGACTTCAGTGGAGTGCGTTTCCAACATTTCAAACACAAGAACTGTTTTCTACCAGTTTTATAAACAGTAGGCTATAGTTAATTTATACTTTTTAATTAGTTTCTGTAATACTATAAGGTTTAGCTGGCACGCCTACGGTCTCCCGTAGGAGTAGCCTATATCTCATATAATTTATTTACCGTGTATTTGTGAACACCGCATTTGTAAATAGTTTTACAAAATCAATAGATTGTTCGGTTGGTGTTTATAAATAGTTAGTTACACGTGTATGCCTACAAGAGTGCGGTCTAGGGAGCGAGTGTTGCGTCAATTGTTTAGCGCTTACTGTGTACGTAATGCCCAGACCGCACCATCCTGAGCGTATAATAAAAATAATTTATCCGACTGAGATGCTGAATAAATGATGGGCAGAAAGCAACAGAGACGAGGGCAACTTGCGAATAATTTACCAGTGTTCGTGACAACTTGCCACTCCACCTATCCTGTCACACGCCGCCTGCCTCACGCAAACTTTACCAATTTTTAATTAGTAAAATTTAATTACTAATTTTCCGTTTTTAATTTAAAATACTCTATCGTTTGGACTGGAGCAAAAACAAATACGATACTCAATATTTAACACAGTCCGTAGCGTATATTATATGTTTACAAAATTTTGTTAAAAATCAATTTAATTGCATTTTAAACACCAGCACTGTCAAAATGTAGCGCAGTCACATGTAAAATTTCTTCTGTAAATGTAATAATCGAAAACTGAGAAACTAATGTGCAGTGCAACTGTGTGCAGTCGCAAGCGTCGGGTGCCAAGAATTAGAATGAAATAGAATTCATTAGAATGAACATAGAAATGTATGTATGCTAAATATACATACTAATTGTGCGATACTGTTCTTAATAACTTAAAGATAACTATTAAGTTTTTACGGGACTATTAAAATTTGCAATAAAATTATTTTATTTTATAATTTTTCCATAGTATGAGACACATGGTCGTGTCAGTAAGAATCAGTTCTTTCCTGACGGACGTAACCAAATAACTTTATACGCGACAGTGCATACCATGTCCTGACTTCAGAAGTAGGCAGCTTTGTAATCGTTCAGACGTATCGTCAAACGACTGCGAGGATCTTTGGTGTTGGTACTTTAAAGGAGCCTTAAGTTCCGTTGCAGACATATAGTTAAGAAGTAAATAACATTTTAAAATCAAAACCATTACGGTACACGTCTTCGGCAAACACTTAACTAATCGATAGATTACATTTTAACGAGGTAAACAAGTTTACACTTTGAATTCGGCAGAAGGAAGCTCGACCGCTTTAGAAAGAATAGGTATATAAAAATATTAAGTGTTAAGAGAAAGAGATCAAGTGCCTAATGTTGTTATGCACAGAAAGGAACATTACAATTAATATGGAATTCAGATCTGATAGACCAGTTTGTCATTCAAAGTTAGGCGAGAAACGAATGAGGCGAGCCAACTTTAAACATTATTCTCCTTTTTATTATGGACATAATATTTTCTGATAGTAATAATCAATGATCCCTAAAATTTCTGGTTTTTAGTTTGTCATCAGTGGGAGGTCCGTGATACTCTGTAAGAAAACTATTGTATAATATATAAGTTGAAGCAGGATCCGTTGATTCGTGTAGGTGGTCGATAGTGGAACGCCTGTCAGTCAGTTACGACAGATATCCCACCTGATTCAACAATGGTTATTTTCCTGAAAAATCTATTATTGGCGGGGAGAGATGATTACACTTTATACACGGCTGTTGTGTTAGGTGAATATAAATTTGTATAAACAATATATACATATAAACAAATAAATGAAAATTATAATATTTCCAAAATTATTAACTAATAAAATAATACATATTTAATTATAATTTAATACATATTTAATTATAATTTAATACATATTTAATTATATATTTATTTATATATATATCAAACACATTCCATATACGTTCAACATCTAGTGATAAACAATTGATTTTAATTTGCGTGAACTATTAAAATTTGCAATAAAATTATTTTATTTTATAATTTTTCCATAGTATCCATAGAATATGACTCACACATTCCTATCTAATTCTGACGTATTGAACAAAATCTGAAACGAGGCAAAATTACTTAAAATACAATAAACAAATTTAACAATTGTCAGCAGTTTATTTTTGTAACTGCCAAAATTTTCGAAAAAATTGAAATGTATCGTTTAGATTTATTTCTCGACTTACATCAGTTATATTTAAAATGCAATGACCCGTTTTAGCAGGTTCTTGCTTAGCTTTATATTATGTAATGTTTTACAACTTTCTGAGTTGGAAATGAATAACTTGTGTTGCGAAGTCTAAAATAATAGACTACATTAGACAAGTGTAAAAATTAAGGTATATCCTATGTAAAAATGTAACTAACATTGTTATATCAGAATACTTGTAGATGGATAATGCTTTGCGAGTTTTCAGTATACGTATATATTAAATTTGATTAGTATAATTAGGACCAGAAAATATATTAATGCGAGTATTTACAACGCGCGCGCGCATCAGACACACACAGTGTCGGTTAATAAACAAGAATAATTGTGAGTAATTATGAATATATTTATGTAAATATACTGGTATTGAAAAAATATAAATTGATATATCCAGTGCATTGTGTGAAGTCACTTACTATTCTTTATCATTTTTGTTTCACTTAATTCTGAATCAGTTTCGTAGTAGTAGTAGTAGTAGTAGTAGTAGTAGTAGTAGTAGTAGTAGTGACAATAACTTCAGACAGGTAATGCGTTTATTCAAGTAACACTTATTTAGCCAGTTGAGTTGTAGCTGTAAGGAATCAATACTGAAAAGAAATAGCGTGAGCGTGGCGTGCTTCATCCATATTTGAGTCGGGCGGCGTTATGTTTCTCGGCACGGGCACTCTCTACACAATTCCTAAACATTATTCTTTAAACAATTTCTCTTCACCTTCCGAACGAAAGCCGGTTAAAAACTTTTAAGTTTGTCGATCACCTGTTCCGTTGTAATGTCTAGAGTACACAATAATTACATTCATATTTTTTGTGAAGCGGATTTTATTGTGACGTGTCTTATTACTATTTACTGCGTTATTATACTATTTATTGCCCTAGTATCATCGTTCCCATTATAAAGACGGTACGTAACATTAGTAATACAGACATTAGGTGTCGCCGTGTAAGTTAGAGCTGGTTTATCACAGTCGTTCACTAACGATTATTTTAATAATGCGTTTGAAGTTCAGAGTTTCTATCTCATTCGTAAATTACAATGACAATCGTGTCAAAGCCATTGAAGGTTGGAAGAACGCCAGCGTTCATACTTCATACGTCGACAGTTTGACACCACAATACACTACAAACATAATCACAAGTCAAACACGAGTTCCTGTTTCAGTTGTAAACAATGGCTACTCAAAGGTATCAATAAAGATAAAAGTCTGACCGAACAGTCACAGTATAACGCGGTCTGACTCACACATGCTCATCTAACTGAAAGACTATCTAAAACGAGGCAAAACTATTTAAAAGACAAGTATATAAAAATTCAGATATAGCCTATTTTAGATTATTTTTGTAACCGCCAAAAATTTTCGAAAGAAACATGAATGTTTTTCTCTACTTGCGCAAGTTGTATTTAAACATGCAATGACACGTTTTTGCAGGTTCTTGCTTTGACTGTATATTATGTAATGTTTTACAACTTTGTGAGTTGGAAATAAATAACTTGTGTTGCGAAGTCTAAAATGATACATTAGACAAGTATAAAAATTAAGGTATATCCTATGTAAAAATGTAACTAATATAGTTATCACAGAAACTTTAGAAGGACTGAGGCTTTGCGAGTTTTCAGTATACGTCTATATCAAAGTTAATAACTATTATTATCATTAGCACCAGAAAATATAGTCATACAAGTATTTAAAGCGCGCGGGTGCACGCATACGCACATTTAATATCAGCTGTGAGTTATATTTCGTGTTACCAAATCTGATACATTACACTTTATATTGTTTATTGCTGGTCCTACATTTGGAGGATCCATATTATCTTCGATAATACAGTAATAATCTTTTTTGGGGTCAGAAAAGTGTCACTAGATTTTATCGAATTCAAAACCTGAACTGCTACAAATCGCTTATTGGTAGACAAAACAATTTGAAGATTATTGTCGGCATCGTAACATCATAACGAACGATGCCGACAAATTAATCTCTCTGAATTCTTTCTGCGTATCCCCGTTTGCTTTAACCAACCTCTTTTCACCGGTTTTCATTTTGCTGTATAACTTCATTTTAATTATTACTAGCACTGAATGTTTTCTAATTTTTCACCATCGTTTGCAAGGCTGCGTTTCTTTTCATAGCATCCCGTGAATTTCACTTTGCTTTGTTAATAATTCATGACACTCCACCGCTGTCAGACTGAAGCGTGTCTCTTGCTGTTTCGCTGTTTCTTACAGTCACTTCGCTCTCGATTTAAAATAATATACCAATTTGCCGCCTTTATATTATGTAATGTTTTACAACTTTGTGAGTTGGAAATAAATAACTTTTACTTTGTTAGAATATTTTGCACTCGCGTTACTTAAACATAAATGCGTTCCCATTTTTGCACTGTTAAATAGGCTTTTCTGTAAAGACAATTTACGAAACGTAATTATTTTTTATATACGTAATGTAAGACAAATGTTTAGTAAAATAAAGGAATCTGCAAGCAAAATTGTCTATAGTAAATTTAAATTAACTTCAATAAAGGTTGCGGGATGTGTGTGTGTGTGTGTGTGTGTGTGTGTGTGCGCGTGCGTGCGTGTGCACCCGACAGAAAGGAGACATTCAGCGGTGTTTAAAAGTTACGTACAAGTAGCCAACACTATTTGTGGTATTGCGAAGACATAAAAGGATATGCAACCCTCCCCGACGAAACTCCATTCCCTCTAATGAGATTTTGTAATGACATTTGTAATCTTTTTTAGCAGCTTTAGTAACCAAAATCAAGTTCAGAAAAAAGTCATCATAAAACAAGTTAGAAATTAGACCCGATGTGAAACGGGGTTGCATGGTTTCATTTTATTTCACAACTTTTATTTTTGTTACTGCCAAAATTTTCGAAAGAAACATAAGTGTATCATTTAGATTTATTTATTTACCCGTTACGCGTATGTTTGTGCGTATATAATTAGTTTCCAGTGGCGTAGCAGTGATAGGTAACATAATTACAGTAAACACGAATACTTATCAACACGAACAAGATTCTATATCATGTTAGTTATAGTGGTTATGGCGTTGCTACCACAGATTTCTAAAACATTTTATATTGGATTATGGCTGTTGTTTCGTAATTACATTTAAATTCAAAAATAAAAATAATAATTTTAATCTTTTTTCGTATTATTCTGCAATTAAAATAAGAATTTAGAATTAATTATTAGAACCTTAAACTAATATTCAAATCCTTATTAACAATGAATTGCGATTGCACAAATAATTACAGCCAGATACACTTTTGTGTGGTGACTGCAGTTCATTCATCCAAAACCTTTAAGAGTATTGATCGCAGAGAGCTTCTCACAATCAGACAATTCACTGTTCAAGCAAGAAACACTAAAATAACGGTAACAGAAAGTCCAAGCATTATTAATTGTAGTGGCCTTCGTATAAATTTTATTAGAACCGTCGTTAAATCGTCGTTTACCGAAATTAAACAATAACATAATGACAAGTGTGATATGATTTGGATACTATAAAATCTTTGGTTATTCGGAGAATGTGCCAAACATGAATGCTAACGTCAATTTGCTTTACGCTCCGAAATGATTTGAGTTACACGAGAAGTGTCTTTCACCACTTATTGCAATAAACCTACAGACAGATGTAAACTGACTATGCAAATATACTGCTTAAATAGTTCATTATGACTCTAGTTTAATAATATTATTTATTTATAGTAATTATGAAAATTAAAAACTATCGGGCTGTTGGGCCGTGGTCGATCGCTTAAAGCTTCGTTCAAATTTTCTTCTAAACGTTTTGGCCATTCATCGGAGGCCTGATTCAGTAGAAAAAAGTTCTACGAAGGATGGCAGGCCTAATGTAACTTCTGCTTGCAAGGTCTCCCATCCTTTGTCGAACTTTTTGCTGTTGAAGGGTGGCGGAAACGTGGCCAACAGACCGGTAACTTTTAATTTTCATAATGTTGATTATGTACCGTGATAGCCTCCGTAATAGACTTATTTAAACTAATATTTTTTTAATATTTAGAAGTTAGTACGGGAACGAATAAGGGATGGAATAAGTAGACGTGCTGCGTCGGACACGTAACTCAGCGCCACGTTGTGTGCAACGAATAGATTTTTCCAGCGTTGCTCGTGATCTTTTACTGGTAAAACGGTTTCAAAGTGCAAGGGTAGGGGGGCGAGTGTGGTTGGCGTGTTGGCCAGCAGTTAATACTTGAATAAATTGTACAAAATTCAGCGTTTCCGTCCACAGCCCTAGCGGGGGGCTGCACGGAACACTGCGCTGCCCTGCCACATGACTCTGTTCCGATACCTTCTTTAATTATTCAAAGTTTCATTTCGTGGAACAAATGAGACTAATTTACCAATTTTACATGTTTAATTTTAGTCAGTACTTACAGGAAGGGTACATAAACGACGGTTGGCCTACGACTTAATTGTTGATGTGTTTTGTTATGATTACAGGTGCGCACATTGTTCGTGAGTGGTCTGCCTATGGACGCTAAACCTAGGGAACTGTACCTCTTGTTCCGAGCTTATGAGGTGAGTCTACTTCTGCTTGCATTATAAATATTCTACTTTTAGTATTTATAATGTCGTCTATACCACGTTTAAGTATGTAAAGTTTTTGGACATAGTTTTTCTAAACGTAATGTTAGATCTGAATATTTATCGTAATGTTAACAATTGTACTGTGTATAATTAAACTAATTCCACAGATTTATTTAAGTTACAGTTTATTATATTGAGTACTAAGCTCTCCGTGTTACGATTCAAAATGAATTAATATTATAGACTTCCAATGATTAACGTCAAGCAGTTTCACTAAATGGTGAAATACATCCATTGAGAAACGCGTGTATGTAACGGAAATAATCGAACCGAAAACATGACGAGTGTCAACCTGTACCAGGTGGGCGGTTAAGCCGGTGTATGGTACTGCCCCTAACGGAACCCATTTGTTCCCCCCTTTGCTCTACCCAGCGACGACTCTTCTGTAACATAAAATGTTTAAGTAAACGATGTTCTGTTCGAAACAATTGGTTGCGATAGACAGGCACACACGCGTTTCTGTCACACACTCACAATATACCGTATACAGTATAGTACTGTATGGATTACTTAGTCTTTGTTACACACGTAACGGTTTTATGCAAAGTTACGTGACAATTCTACCTTATGGTTGGAATCAATTCTGGAAATAGGCCTACTTGTATTTTATACAGATTACGTTTTGAAAACGTAACACGAAATTATTTTTGTGTCACTATTTAAGAAATAGTCACTTTCTTCTGCTTCTCGTAATAATCTAAAATATATTTCGATATACGGACATAAAGTAAATAAAATAAAATTTAAATAATAATTTCTGCTCTTAATCTTGATAATACAGGAAAACAGAATCTAACTATTTTAGTTTAATGTAATTGTTAACTTATTTTTGTCAATAACTATAAAAACAATTATATTTTGTAGTGCATAATAATGAATGTTTGATTTTACGTCTCCATTGTGGAAGGAAATTCATCAGCTCAGTAGATAACAAGTCATCGTACATATATGAATATATATTAGAGTTGAACTGTGTGTTCCTTCCTTCCTTTACTCCGGAACGCTTCAAGAAGATGTTTCTGCTTCATTCAGAGGAAAGGTCAGCAATACTACCCCCCTCAGCCGGATGTTTGATAAAAAGACCTTGTTCTTTTTGTTCGAAATAAAGATCACGTGAAACGAGACAGTATATTTTTCGTGGTATTACAAAGTAATCTGTTTTATCCGTCTATGTAGTGCACGAACAAAGTTGATGCCTGTTTGAAATTATTCGAGTTTTTTGTGGTTTTTAGAAATTTTTAGAATTTATTTATATAGAATTTGTATAGCCTATATCTACTCATTTGAATAACAGTAGCTACATACCATAATGGGCATTGGTTGTTACTAACAGATGGGTACGCACACGGTGTCGGTCTGAGAAAGGCTGGTGTCCTTCCATTTAATCTTGCCGTGTTTCGTGACACGGAAGTAGCAGACCAAACCAACAAACGCCACCAGCACATCAACATCTTTGCTGTCAGCCTCAGGTTGCGTTTACGCACGCTGATTCCAGTTTACATCATCGTACGTATATTGAATTGTGTGCTCTTTTCTTCTTATGGCGGCTGATTATAAAATTAACGAACAGATGAAAACACTTCAAGAAGATTCCAAAGGAAACACCTTTTGTTTCTAGCCCTAACTTACGTCAGAATCTAGACGTAATTATAGGTCTGTGAGTAAATTGATGAAACCTAACTAAGATAAACCAGACGTGACATTTAACTTGAGAAAAGAATTACAAATACATCCTTTACAATCATTTGGACATTAGTGAAGAATTGTGAATATATATTCTGTACCAATCTCTAAGACGCTGACTGTACCTTGGAGCACTTTATCGTAACATATTATGTTGTCGCTGAATTTATAAAAAAAAATTGTTTCTCTTCAACTTTTTAAATGGCAACACTGTTATTGTAATTTTCATTTCCAGTTATTCAGTTTCTTCCAGCAAGTTCGCTTAAAAAAAATACCTAGAGAGAGATAAACTTTTCGTTGTAGTTTCAACTACTTTTTGTTAGGTTTGCCGGTACATAAAGTGATAAAAATTTAGAAGTCTGTTTAACATAAACATGTAAAACAAAATAAACATACAATTAAATATGAGCATTCAGAAGGTTCTGGTTTAGTGAAATCAGATTTTGAAGAGCCAGTGTGAACTGGCACATGATTGGATTACGGGGGAGGGCGTATCGGCAAAAAGTTTAATAAATATGCCAATGAACTGCAAACGAACATACTTTGACCTGGAGCCGTTATAACTGTAAACATTTATTCGACTATTGGCGACATGTTTCTGTCAAAACGTTGTGTGTGTGTGTGCGCGCGCGCGTTCGTGCGAAACACACACATACATTTGGCTGACGTGCTGGCTTATGGTAACGTCAATTTAGAGATTTGAGATTTAAGTACGAGCATGACCAGACAACGTTCTCTATATCCAGTGATTGCTGTACACAAAAATTTCCGTCATTATACATAATTGTCTACATCTAAATGAAACCGTTTTTAGTCAATACTCATTCATGAAATATAGTATACTATAGTATACTCATTCTCCCAATAGTATGAATCATAAATGCAGTTTGTATGTCGTCAAGTTTGGCTTTAAGATCTCTACAACACAGGTATTGTTTTAGCTTAAAAAATGAAGTTTCAAAATTATTATTACTTTTCCTTAAATAAATAAAATTTTGCGTTACGTTGTACAGTATTCCTCCTACAAACTTCATCTTCTAAGAAGGTATAATTTTAGTGAAAATCAATCGACAGCTTCTAGTATCTCCAGATAGCTTTCAACATCCCTCACAGAAAAAAACTGAACACTGAATACTGAAAACTGGATACTGAACAAACAATGAAAATTTGAAAGTTACGTTTCCAAGATGAGGTGCTTCTGAGATATCTATATACACATACATGTTAGCTAGAAAGCTACGAATTGAAAGGTAGGCCTACAGTAATCGTCGCTTTGAAATAAGTGACAGTCAGTGTTCATGAACTGCTGACAATCACGTCTAAGGTGAATAAAACTATTAATTTTAGAATGGAGAATTTTTGAGCCTCCTAAGCCAATTTAGAAAGTCATAGAAGTAATAAGGATGATAAATAGAGCTCAAAAAGAAAATTGACAGCCTAGCTGTTAGTTATTAACTATCCAAAACGTAAACGCATGAAAATTTTAACGAAAGTGGAAAAATACCGATGCCGACTGTGTGCAGTTCGGATCTCGTGTCTAGTAGACACATTCCAAGGAAATGAAACATAAAACTCAGTACTTTCTTATTTGAAATAACCAAATTTTAGAAATTATTTAGTAAAAACACAGGTACTTAATATTTACCGTTTAATATTTTCTATTTCAATAGAAAGTTAATTAAGAAATATTTTCGGGTTCATAGTCTACATATTGAGAACAAAACACTCAACAGAATAACACTTCATAACACCACACTTAGTAAACTTCATAACACTTCATCATTCTGGCGATTAAACATCACAATCATCAATAATGTAAAATAAATAATGAAATTTACACTACTGTAAATCTGTCTTCAAGAGCGCAGTCTGATCTATTGTAGGCTATAGTGTGTAAATTATAGTGGATTCATCATTACTATTGATGATTCCGAACAGAAGACTATACTTTTCAACTTGCGGTATACAGTACTCTGTATGCGGTTGGAGTCACATACGCATTATTCTTGTGATCCATTATTTGTCTACCTGTTGTATGATGGCGTCATGTTTCGTAGAAATTCGTCTGTATGCATGTTGTCCATCTCCCGGTGTTTCTGACAGTTCTGTGTTACTGTCATTTTGTTGCTTTCCCCTGCCGTCTGTAAGTTTATTAAGTTCATTTTAAGTTCATAACATTTGCCAACTACAAATGACACCATAAACATGGCATATTGAGCGGTTATTCATTGTGTATGCATTGTCTTTAGTCATTCATAGTGGTGTGGAAGTGTGTTGTAAATGTGTTGAGGAACGGTGTAAAAATCATCTAGACAACGTATGTCATGTGTGTGGAGAAAAACAACGAAGTTAGACTGGTTAAAAATTATTATGAACTTCTTTGTTGTCCAGTGGGAGATCAAAATAAAAACTGGGCCCCTGTTCAGCCTGTATTAATCGTTTAAAAAGAATGAAAAAAGTGTTGCCATATGAGTGTATGGTTTTTTGTCATTTCCACAGAAAGCCTATGGAGTGGACCACAGACCATAATGGATTTATTTCAGTACTACAAATATAAAGGAATAATAGTGAATCAAAGACCACACTAATGTATCTCAATTTGTCGTCTGTTTGTCATGAGGCAAATTCCCCACATTAAAGGTTTACATAAGGCAATATATAAGGCAATTTGAGGATACTTTCAAAGTTCCAACTAAAGGCAAGACGATTCTACTTCGAAATGAAGTATCTCTTTCTGTGACCATCATCGTGATTTAAAAAACCCGATTTGAAATTGTCCAAGCCAAAACTTTTGAGGTATAGATTATAAGGCTGAAATCTACTTTATCATGATAGGAAAATCTGATTATATCATAGGCGCTAGATTTCGTTCAATAAATGTATTAATAGGAAAACAAGATTAGCAATGGAAAGTGCATGTATTCGTCTTGATAAAAGTTCAGGAGAAAAGGAGGAAAGGGAGTTTTATTGTTAAAGCGCTAGATTTCATTCAATAAATGTATTAATAGGAAAACAAGATTAGCAATGGAAAGTGCATGTATTCGTCCTGATAAAAGTTATCAGGAGAAAAGGAGGAAAGGGAGTTTTATTGTTAAAGAAAACTACGATGAAAATAAGAGATTAAGGAATGACTTACTTAAAAAAGGGATGTAATGTGGTTTATTGACCGCCACTTTGATCATACTTCACAAATACCTGAAATCAGTAGCAACAACATAGGGATAATTCAACAATTTTAAATTGTCCAGCCTGCTCCTTGCGGATAATGGTCTGAATAACACTCTTAATTAGCAAATCTCCAGTCCACGTATATTTGCAGTCTTCACTCTTTCTATTCTTAAACTTGTATAATTTGGATAACACAAATCCAAATTTCACACACAGATGCCGGAAATATGAAGAATAAATTACTTAAATTATCGAACTAGCAATGCAACTAGCAGTTTCATGCATAGGATAGAAACATGTGTCTGTAGCCTACTTTGTTCTGTCACATTTTATGACTAACTTCATTTTATGAAGGTCACTCAGGTCATCTGAATTAACCGGGATTTTAAAAAAGCGGTATCATAAATAAATAAATATTATATAGAAATATAACTTATTATGTTAAGTATTACATAATATATAAATATGATATAATATTTATGTGTCAGATATAGTCTATAAATAGAATATAAATACACGTATACGTGCTTTCGTAAAGGTTGGTGCGTTCAGTATTACACACACGTCCAGCAGCAGCGTTTGACCCTAGGCAATTGTTGTACAGTTAACCACACTAGGCAATTGTTATACCTCATTATTTATGACGAGATCGTCCGTGCATCCTATAAATTCATGTTCGCCGAAAAATACTGATGCAGTAAAAAATGGAAAAATATATGTGTAGGCTGGAAAAGAACTCTTCAAAACGTTAAGAAAAACGTGAAGGGATATATTCAAACCTAGCGCAAGAAAAGTACAAAATGCTATAGAAGATAATAAGATATTAAAGAGTGTAAAAAGGGTAGATTATATGGAGAACAAATAATGACGGCATTAGGCACTTATGTAGAAACACAGAGCCAAAATAAAGATGGGCAATTTGTGTCGAATAGTTCTGCGTAAAGATTAATGTAATGTTGCGGACTCGAGCTCGCAACGAACGAAAGGAATATAAAGACTGACTGCATTTCAGAAAATTTACAGGACGAATATGTCGAAATAATTAGATGTATGAAAAAACGAAGACTTTAGTTAACAAGATAGCAATAGCACAAATGCTGTTTATGGAAGAGTAAGAAATGTAAAAAATAAAACTCCAACGAAATGAAACAGATGCGTAAATGGAAAAACAGTGTATCACTATCTTTTACAGGGATAGGGCAGTTTTGAAAAATGACTGACTAATAACACTATTGTATCTCTGTATGTAGTTTTCACTAGAACTACGTACTTTGTAGTTCAAATATATACTTTGAAGTTCACAGTATAACTGTAAAACGTAACGGTCAGCCGTCGCCTAACCAAACAAATAACTACGACACAACAGATCATTTACAAGGTCAAGAACGTTGCAGTGATTACAGAAAATTACTTTGTACGGTATTCGTTTATCGGGCGGAAGATTCTCAGGTACACAACACAGGATTGTGTAGAAGAACAAGGAAGTATATTTACTTCCACTAAGCGGTGGCTAAGGGGTATTTTCAGAGTGTGTGCGAAATATACAGTAACTGAAATCAATCTACACAAAATAAAATGCCAAGGTAAAATGGAGTATGGCAGGGAGATAGCCTATCCTCAACGTATTCTCGGCGTTGTCGGAGGGCGTAGGCATGTAGACTGGGAAATAGAGGAGTTACAAATAGATGCACTGTAAATTTCAAACCCGATGCTTGCAGACGATGTAAGTGAAAACGCAGCCTACATGCAGAAGATGATTGATGAATCCAGTCAGTGATTTGTAAACTTTCTCTGTTAATAAATATGGTAAATACAGAAATAATATTAATAGGGCAGCTCCTAGATAGGAGTCAATAGATGTAAAAAAATCATAGTGATGGCTTTAACGTGGTCCTGTGATATGGGCAAGATTTGCTTTGATAGATAGCGGGTCGGGGGTCACAATCGTTCAGCAGTGGGAAGACAAGGGCAAATAGTGATAAATTATATATATTCAAACACTTTTTGCTACAGTCTGTTTCTTGATGTATATATATTATAAAGACCTTTTGTCTATCTATCTATTTTCTGTATATAATGATAGAACAAATCTTACTTACTCGTGACTTTTTACTTTACCTGGGCGCCAGAACAAATCCCAGATACAAATGACACGGATTCAGCTTAGCTCAGAGCACAGAGACACGCTATCTCAGGATTCGTTCAGTGAGTGGAATATTTAAGGGGAATCGTTACAAATAACTCTTAAATAATGTTGAAATTTGTTTAAATAATGACTTTGTTATTGAATTAATTTCTTTAAAAGTTAATTTAATGACTTATTGCTAACATAAATCTTATTGGTTAATGAGTGCGCTTAAAAAGTGAAGATTAAAACGTCCAAACGACCAATTGCTCTTATCTGGTTGATTTAGGGATTTATATATCACCCAAACCAGTGCTAAAGAACGGGTCTGCAATAATTTGCACGTTCAATACTACACATCACTCTCCATTCAACACTACTATATTACTTTATATCTAATCTTAATAATTAAATACAAAATTTGAATTTATATAGTGTCTTTTAAAAATGTTTATAGATTTAATTATTTATTTTGTTATTTTATGTTCATTGATCAATGAATATATTTCTTATCTGATTGATGCGTCGACCGTAGATAGTAATCAGTAGAGATACTCCTTTTGATGGTTCGGCTCAGAAGAAATGATGTTGACCAATAACGTTGACTGATGATCCTGGACAATTACAGATGCTGTAGCTACTCTGGTGCACAGGTCACTTCACTGTTAATTAATTATTTAATTAATTAATTAGTTATTACGCAGCGAGATTATTTATTGAACTTTACTAGTTCCTCTACTACTGCGGACCACTTCGCGAACTGTTTATTTAAATAAATACTTTGCGTTGTTTGTGCAATTGAGATCGTATTTAACACACGTCTTGCTTATTTAATGCCCGAACGAAGAGTGATCAATTCCCTCATTCTGAGTTAGCGTCTACTCTTAATACAGGGTTGTGATTGGTTGTTCCAAATAAATTATGTGTTTTCCATTTGAAACAATATCGAAGAGGTCGGTCAAACTCTCCTTAACAAGTTTGAGATGGTAGAGAATTTCTGGCTAATTTCATACTTCCGCTGTTTGCAAATCGTTTGATTACAGGTATTTGCAAACGTGTTTTCAAAGATCTGACCACAGAATATTATTGCTTTGGTCTTTCTCTGTATGTGTGTGAAAACACCTAATTCGTACCTAGCCTAATTCTCTAGTTATATCTCTTGGCGTTCTTCTTCTGTATAACTTCTTTAAATATTAGTTGATATTTTGGCTACTTATAGAGCTTTACTTGCTGAACACTATGCAGGTTTCAGAATTGCAGTATATTTATTAGTTTTGAAGATATTGCAGTTTTAATAAATAAAATTAATTGAATAAAATTTCATGTCTGTGCACGCGTCAGTAGTAGCAGTGGCGAGGTTAGACAGAGATGGCTGTGATTATTCCCTCTCTCTCTTGCTTATGCCGCTAGGCTAGCACAGTTTGACACTTTCATATAACGATCTGATAGGTCGACTATATGAATCGTTACATATACCCCCACTCGGTATAAAAAAAATGTTGATTATTTAAGAAATACATTAATTTTTTTTTCTCTTCTTGTATACTTTTACACTAATTAAAATTTGCACATATAAAATTTCGCACTTTTTTTAAATTTGCACTTTTGATTTTTCTCGAATAAAATTTGCATTAATACAATTTTGCTTACGTCTATCTTATAACTAATTATTACAATATGTTACTTAACCTAACATGGCATACACATATTAGATATTCATATGAACATTAATAATTTAATCACAATTGTGACTTAATTGACGTCAATAATCAAAACAACAATACTGAAATTTATTCAAATACTTCTTATTAACATTGTCATTGATTCAAAGACATTTATAAAATTTTATTTGACCACCTTTGATTCACATACCTCATTGGCTCAAACCATTGTTTCCTTATTGTTCTATATTTTGTCTATATTTCCTCAAACTATCCCCATGGTACTTTCCTATAATTTTGTTTTTTCCAACGTCTTTTAATATGTATGTGTACCTTGCAACCTGCTCTTCTATTCTGTAAGGTCCCTCGAATATCGGGAAGAACTTGGCCGTGGTATTATCTATGGCAGAATATACAGGATTCGCTTTCACTAGCACTTCCTCTCCTCCCACAAACCTTACCAACTTGTGGGTGCGATTATATCGTTCTATCCTCTTTTGGCCTTCTCTCTGTATTCTTTCTACTGCTATGCTGGTTTTTACCTCATATGGAATAGGTAGATTGTAGTTGGGTGGTCTTTTTATGGTTTTGGTCCATACGTGTACTGGTTCTTTGTTGAGAAATAATTCTGAAGGTGTGTACCCCGTTGTTTCATTACATGTATTATTAATACAGTCAGAAATAAAACTCAAACAATCTACCCATGCAGAATGGTTTTGATGGCACAATACCCTGAAATATCTACCTAATTCTCTATTTATTCGCTCAGCTAAATTCGCTTGAGGGTGACGTTCCTTGAAGGTTTCTCTCCATAGGTGAACTGTTTTCCTTGGTCGGACAATATTTTTCTAGGTTTACCATACTGTGGGATGTAGAACTTTGTTAGTGCTCTAAGGGTTGCTTTTGTCGTGGCTCTTTGGACTGGGTATAGTTTGACAAATTTAGAAAAGAAATCTACTGTTACTAGAATGTGCTTCACCCCTCCTTTTGCTTTTGGTAGAGGCCCGTAATAATCTATAGCTAATAACTCTCCTTTCTCCTTTGCTTGGATTGTTTGCATCTCTACTCTGGTAGATAAGTTCGGGTGTTTACACTTCTGGCACAGGTCACAAGTAGACAATAATCTTTTCATGCGTTTTCCCAACCCCTTTCCAATGAAGCTATCTGTTAAGGCTCGATGGCATTTCTTAAATCCAGCGTGGCCCAACGACAAGTGGCATTCCTCCATCATACAGCTTGGTAATAATAATTTCCACCTATGGGAACATAGCTTATATAGCTTACCGTCATATATGGAAAATCCTGGTTTGGTGTTGGTAACCGCACTTCTCCAAGCTACACTAATCCTAGGGTCTTCTTGTTGATGGGTCCCTATTTCCTTAAGTCGTCTAACTACTTCAGGTTTTGCTACATGCTTTACCGCGTAAATACCTATTTCAGTGCTTCTACTTTTAATGTTAACTACCGGTTTCTCTCCATACCCTTTTATGACACTTACCGACTTCCAATGCTTAAATTCTTTAATGTGTACACTGATTTTCTTGGTATCTATTTCCATCGTGATGGTATTTCTTTTGAAATTTATTTCTGTCTTCCATTCAAGTAACGTATCTACCCCAATAATACAGTTATGAACGAGTTTCGGGACTATAAGAGCTACAATTTGGGTTTGGGTACCATTTATATTGATAGGTAAATAAATTTGTTCAGTTATCTTTTGCATTTTGGCTCCAGTGGCTCCCTGTACATTACAATTTTTTACGGGTAGTCTGGGACAATTACGCAACTGACTATTATTTTCTACAAACTTTGAGCTGACACAGGTTACCTCACTGCCGGTGTCTATTAACGCTCTTACTAGTAGATTACTGATTTCACAAATTATTTCCGGACATTCAGGATAATGGCTTCTACCCACTTCTTGCTCTTCCTTTAACAAGAACTTTCTATCGTTCACTTGATTTATATTATTTGTTAATTTTCTTTTAACTGTATTAATGGGTTGCTTCACTGCAGGTAATGGTAGATTTAGTTTTGTTTCTTTTCTACCTGCAGTGGCTTCCCGTTTCCCGTATCCGTTTTTCTAGTAGACGGTTGTGGCTCGGTTGATGATATGGCTGTCTTACATACCTTAAACCCTTTACTTGGTCGGGTTTCAACGCTCCTACTTCTTCCCTTCTCTTCCAATTCCTGCCGATATTGGGGTTTGTTACCCGGATATGGGGTAAACCTTTTTTCTTTTGGGCGCTCATTGTCTCTTCTCCTCGTTGGGTAGAAAGTTGGTTCCTGATGATCGCCTCTAGGGTGGTTACTCAGCTGATTATTTACTCGCTTCAGGTCCCGCTCTAGGTCTTGACATTCATCCACGACCATTATAAACTTTTCTAGGGTATCCACTCCTCTAGTAGTGGTTGCTAACCTAGTGCGTTCCGAGAAATGACGCGCTAGCTTGTACACTAGGTCTCTCTCCTCTATTGGTGGTGTTAAATGCTTTACTTGTGCCATTACGTTTAGCACATAGTTGGTGGTTGTCATATTCACGGACGGGTGATAATTACCAAATTCCAGATGATCACGCACCCTTCTTTGAATCTGTACGTTCCAGTATTGAGCAAGGAATTTCTCTCTGAAGTCGGCGTAGGTTTGGACTCGGTCCGAGATGACTTTCCACCATGTACCTGCCCAATTCTTGAGGAATCGGCTTAACATGTCCTTCTTGTCCTCGTCGTCCATCAGCGGGTTTACGCGAGTTACATAAGCCTCAAACAGCCGTAGAAACTCCACAGGATTCACATGTGGGTTTCCTGAGAATACAAGGTTTTCCGGTTCTTCCTTATAGCTGCCACACCTCACGACTTTGGTTTGCTGTGATTTCATTGCCTTAGTCAGATCTTCCCGCATTACCTTTAATTGCTGTTCTACCTTTTGATGTACTTCGTCTCGGTCAGCCTTACTCTCTACTTGTTTCTTAACCTCCTTAATATTTTCACCCAGTTGGGTGCACTCTACCCTAGTACTCTGGATTTCTTCTTTATTTAGAAGCGTTTGGGTTTTTAACTCAGCAGTTACTTCGCTGAATTGTTTGTTAATAAGGGTTACTTTCTGTTCTAACCATTCATGAAATTCGATTCTAAATTTATTTAGTTTTTCGTCTTGGCGGCGAAAATTAGTATTTACTTGTTTCTTAAATTCCTCTATTGTAGCTTTAACCTCTTCGGTATGCTTATCAATCTTAAGTTTACTCTCATCTATTTTGGTATTGGTACTATCTATTTTACTAGCTAAATTAGCTATTTCTTCATCTATTTTAAATGTAGCTTCTTTACTACTTTGTTCTATTTGGCTAGTTAAATTTTCGTTTATTTGTTTCATTTCGCTAGATAAGTATTTATTAGTTTGCTCTATTTTATTATTAACATCATTTATTAATTTTTTATTACTTTCTTCTATTTTTGATTATTTTCTTCAATTTTATTGTTTGTATCTTTTATTTCACTAGATAATTGATTAGATAGTTGACTATTTGTACTTTCAATTTTACTATTTAATTGACTATTTGTATTTTCAATTTTACTATTATTTACATCCATTTTAGTGGTCAACTGCTTGAACATCTGTTCAATTGCTGCCATATCTACTGCATGTGATTTAGCTATTTTTTTTTTTTACAATAACTATTTAACAAAGTTTATTTTAATATTTAACCTTCAACAGTTATTTTTAACCTTAAATTCTCCACTTCGTTTCAAATTAAGTATTATTACAATTCAAACTAGTCACTTGGGTTAATATCGGTTTAATCAAGTTTAATCGGGCCCATTAGTTGCGGCGCCAAATTATATAAAGACCTTTTGTCTATCTATCTATTTTCTGTTTATAATGATAGAACAAATCTTACTTACTCGTGACTTTTTACTTTACCTGGGCGCCAGAACAAATCCCAGATACCAATGACACGGATTCAGCTTAGCTCAGAGCACAGAGACACACTATCTCAGGATTCGTTCAGTGAGTGGAATATTTAAGGGGAATCGTTACAAATAACTCTTAAATAATGTTGAAATTTGTTTAATTAATGACTTTGTTATTGAATTAATTTCTTTAAAAGTTAATTTAATGACTTATTGCTAACATAAATACCTAAACGCATATAAAAAACCAGAAATATATAAGTCTAATTTAGCCACACATGCAATAAACACTGGACATGAATTCCCAAACATAACCAACATGACACTAACAAAACGCATAAAACACAAAGGCACCATAATGAACATTTGGGAAAATTTACAAATATACAAACATAAAACACAAAACAAACTAATACCTGAACAAATACAAATCATGACACAATTTTCAAAGCACTCAACATTGAAAATACACAAAATACTAACACATACACCACAATCACACACAATAAAACCAATTTAAAGTACCAGAAGCCAACAGGAAGGCTTCAATAATAACCAACCAACACATATGTACTTCACCAGAAACAAATCCGGAAGGCTGAGGATGGGTACAAGATGGTACCCGAAACATGTTCCAAATAAGGAGAAAATGTCTTGAGGTAAAGTGATTATATATATATATATATATATATATATATATATATATATATAACATACCTATGTACTCATCACACTCTCTCACACACACACATCCGCATAATTGTATACCTAATTACGAGTAATAGTGTAATATAATGTATAGCATAATAGGGTAATGTAATTATCATTATAATATTATATTAGAGAGTTAGAGGTGTCTAAATGGTCGTCTGATGCAAGGTTCATTAGTACAGTATAATACAACACTAATAATGGAGGCACATAATTAACACAACAATACACAACAGCTTTCATTTATGCCAACACACACATGCTTCTGCCGGTATTACTTGTGTGAACTTTGGTTTCTAGTAAAAACATAACACAAACACCAAAATTGGTGCTTGCAACAATTGTAAGCTTAAAACAGGTTGTAAAGTTTATAGAAAAATATGATAGCTACAAGGAATATTTATAAATCCCCATTAATATATCCTCATTAACGTGCACGTATCTATATTTGTAGATAACCGTGCTTGTGAGTGTATGTATCAGTAAAACATGAAAAAATTCTAAGGATGTCTACCAATCAATAAAATACTGAATCCAAAAAAGTCTGTGTTTTGATGTAAATTGATATACGCAGATTTGATGTGAATTGGTCACTTGTAGTAAAACGAAAAACTTGTTATAAATAATGGAGAATAATACAGCCACTTTAACTATAGTATAATAAATAATAATAACTAATAGACTATAATAATGACATCGCCATACTCCGTAGTTGTAGAATAAACCAGTCTATAGCTATATTTGGAAAATACAAAATTAAATTAATGAAGATAGGTTGCATGAAACTCCATAATTACTAATCATGATGAATGTCGTAACGAATAACTGCATATTTAGAAGTATATGTTACCATGTTAATGCTTACACTACAAAAAGTAATGTCAATTTTTGTTCTTATGACTTTAGAAGTGACGTGGTCTACTGAAAATATGCGGAAAAAGCATCAACATTTGCATTTTATTAATAACGAAAGTATGAAGTAAGGAACATAATCATACAATAACGAGTGTGATCAAACCAAACAAACATTATTATTTGATTTGATGAATTTAAATAAATTATGAACCAATCTATAAAGCAGGTGAAGCAGGTGAAGCAGGTAAAATGAAAGTAAGGACACGACTACCGTTCTAGACTCTCACCATGTCACCCGTTGGGCCAGACTCTTACCATGTCACCCGTTGGGCTAGTCTCTCACCATGTCACCCGTTGGGCTAGTCTCTCACCGTGTCACCCGTTGGGCTAGTCTCTCACCGTGTCACCCGTTGGGCTAGTCTCTCACCGTGTCACCCGTTGGGCTAGTCTCTCACCGTGTCGCCCGTTGGGCTAGTCTCTCACCATGTCGCTCGTTGGGCTAGTCTCTCACCATGTCACCCGTTGAGATAGTCTCTCACCATGTCACCCGTTGGGCTAGTCTCTCACCATGTCACCCGTTGGGCTAGTCTCTCACCATGTCACCCGTTGGACTAGTCTCTCACCATGTCGCCCGTTGGGCTAGTCTCTCACCATGTCACCCTTTGGGCTAGTCTCTCACCATGTCACCCGTTGGGCTAGTCTCTCACCATGTCACCCGTTGGGCTAGTCTCTCACCATGTCACCCGTTGGGCTAGTCTCTCACCATGTCACCCGTTGGGCTAGTCTCTCACCATGTCACTCGTTGGGCTAGTCTCTCACCATGTCACCCGTTGGGCTAGTCTCTCACCATGTCACCCGTTGGGCTAGTCTCTCAGCTTCCCGAGTTACTTGGTAGATTTTTTCGATCACACGCGCATGCACATGTATATATGTGTAGAGAGAACAGTTCTAAACTCAATCCTCAACTAGAAATATTTTTTAAACTCTGAATACGATAATATGAATAGGCTAATGTTAATAATAATTAAAAACTATATTGACTTTATTTCCAAACATTGTTAACCTATTTGAATGTAAAATATTGATTGTTAAAAAGCTGATATCCTATAATATATTTAATTTTTCTACACGTCAACATTAAGAAGTGTATGGGACAATATATTTACATAAGCTTACAGCACTGATTGAAATAACAGCCAGGTTACTAGTTAAGAAGGTGTCACATTTTTATATTAAGCGAATAGTTCCCGCTATTCGAATTTAATTGCACAAATATTAAACTGTAAGTTTGTTGCTAGACTGTTTTTTCTTAATCACTTTCACGTTTCACGTTCTTAATCACTTAATCACGAGCATTTTATTTTTTTAACATATTCTGGGCATAGCAGATGTTCGCCTTAATGTTTTCTACCGAGCAAATCCGCTACCTCGTCTGTTTTTTACTTGTTTTTGAAAGTAAACTTTCGTTTTTATTCTTCTTTCTATAGAATTTTATCATCTAACATTCCACGTATCCGATCTAAACAAACAGAAAAGGGTTTTTTTTGTTATAAATTGTTTCTACAAAAAATGCAAGTTAACGCCCTAAGTGCATATATAATCTGTAAAAATAAAAAGCTCTGAATACAAAAAACTTTCAAAAACTCTTAATAGTTCCAAATGTATTGCATAAATGTTTTTTTTTTAAGTTACAGAAGCCATATATTTATAATAGGGACAAGTTTATGTGACAAATTTCGGGCCAAAATAATAAATGGCCTGCGACAAGCTTGATTTAATTTTTCAGAAATTTATTATTTAATTATTCGTGTATTGTACAATCCTTAAAGCTTCAAAGGCTTGAAATCATTACCATTGTACTATTTCAGACATCTTTAATAATATACTTACATTGATGAGGTAGACAACTTGCGAAGTGGCCATATCAGGTCGTGGTCAGCAGAGATGTGATCAGTGAGTAAACAAAATAAAATGGATATTTATCAGTCTGATATCTATGTCGGAAACTCTCCAAACTATAACAAAAGAGCTATTTTGAGACGGTCATTTGTTCGAGCCAGGAGGAATTTCTTAATTTCTAAGCAGTAGCAAAATCTCTGTGCCTAAAAATAAATAAAGACAGACAAGACAAAATATACGATTATATCGGGATCGTAAGCTCCAAGGAGTAGATGTGGCCAGCACATCAGTTTTGGGGTCTTCAGATTTAAGATAGTGAGATAGTGATTTGAGGTAATGAAAATGTTATGGCGAAGGAAATAATTTAAAGAAGACTTTTTCTTGCAACAGGGCTTACTTCACTCGGTCGTGTTGTCAGGATAGAAGCCCAGGACCCTATAAAGTGCCTC
This sequence comes from Magicicada septendecula, assembly GCA_034769895.1. NCBI lineage: Eukaryota > Metazoa > Arthropoda > Insecta > Hemiptera > Cicadidae > Magicicada > Magicicada septendecula. The sequence goes on along the minus strand of CM068367.1, from coordinate 753,585,692 downwards.
TTCCGTATGATCCAGATGGCAAAAGCTAAGTGGGAAGACCAAACCTGAGTTGGCGAGATGGAGTGCAGCATGACCCAGAAAGAGCAAGAATCCGCAACTGGAGGATGGTTGCATAGGACAGAGACCATTGGAGAGGCCATTCAGTAGGCCAGGACCCGCCCAGGATTTTAGCGCTTCCGATGATGATGATGATGATAGATCAGTATTCTTGTAGTGTGTGAGACGTGGAATGTAGTAGCTTTAACGGTGGAAACCAGAGAACGCACATATCATAAGAGATTTTATTGTGGTCGGTCATTAAAAAAAAAATATCAGTCAGATATCTGGGTTTGTCGGAAATTGCAAGCTACGAAAGAGCAAGAAGAGAAGCTCTAGCGGCAAGCAGAAAAATGACAAGACAAGAAAACGGAGGAGCGGCAGAAAGCTTTCTCGCTGAGGAAAGACAAAACGTAAACGTGAAACGTAACAAAAGATTTTTTTAAAGCTATGCAAAAAAATGATACAAGAATATACCACGCCAGAATTTGGCCTGTTGCGAGGTGATCTGAATAATCAAGAGGTAAGAATATGTGAAATAGAAGAATCTGTGTCAAGTATAAAAATAACAGTTACAAATATAAAACAACAAATTAAACGTGAAGTGGTAAACTTAGTGAGATTATCCGAAGTAAAGCCGTGTACTTCAAAAGAAGTAATGAAGAAGCTATACCGATAATAAAAACAGAAAGAGACTCAAAAAGTAATTGAAAAACACTCACCGGGTGACTTACGTTCACTAATTTCAAACTGCAGCATGCAGAAAGCAGTGGACAGAGAAAGAGAAAGCAAATTCACTCACTCCTTGTCGCTTTAAAAGGGACCGCCACCGAGCTGCTAAAAAAGTGCTGCCTGACAGCCAGAACAACTGTGATGAATTAATGTGATCAGCTGTGTCAAGTGTGCCATGCTCAATTGAAAGCGTGATAACAGCGTTCTGGGAGAATCTTTAAGAGCTTGAAGCAAATACTCATTGGATTGATTTATACTAAAGCACTGAAGGAATTCCAAATGCGTTATGCAGGCATACGTTTATTGATGGAGGTCAGAAACAGTGAAATACAGAAAATATTACATATGACTCCAGAGTAATGATTACTGTCTTGTACATGAACTTCAGTTTGAGGCCAAGCCAGAGCTAACTGGACCAATCACAAAGTGCTCAATAAAAGATAGATATGATACAGACGATAAAGAAGAAATAAAAGGAATAGAAACATAACGATCGGCACAACATAGAGGAAGAAAGGGTGGAAGACTGAAGTGTTACAAATGTAAGAAACCGGGGGACATCTACTGACTGTACAAAGTTAAGTAAAACAACCGGCAGAGAAATGAGCAGTAATCGACACATCGCGGCCTGTGCTGCTGACTGGAGAAAAAAAACCACTGGGCAATATCCAATTTCTACACTTCAGAAGCTTGGTATTTATCAGATTTGTTCAAGACAGGTTGATCTCAATTGCAGTTGACACGAACTCCACGATATCCATTGTGTGTCCTGAGGTAGTGAACAACCTCACTAACCTTGCAGCCTATGTACGCTTGCATCACTACCTCGTGTCCTGATGTAGTGAAACCTATTTGGTGCTCTTGCAACTTACGGACTGCTACTGGAAGGAGTGTGAATGTGAATGGGAAAGTTAGACACGTCTACGCCTCGGTCGACTTCACTTTGATCACCAAATACTCATTGCTGTCGGTGTGAATGAAGCAATTCTTTGTGTACATTATGAACGCGTACGGATTTGTAGTCGACTTCAAAAGCAGAATCCTAAGGACCGAATAAGGAGAGGTAATGATAAATACGTCAGAAACATCAACGAACGTGATAAATCAAGTTGCCATAATAGTACCGCCAAACTCTGAAAAGAACATCAGGTGAAGTTTATGTAAATACTAGGGGCAGTCAGTGTTCCATATTCAGCACCCAGTCATACTATTGGTCAGTAGCTTATTGAGACCGGATGTAACCGGTATTGTTCCTGGCAAATATTGTAAACCAGGCTGTCAATTTAGAAAGCAACACATACCTGGATAAAATTTCTCCTGTGGTTTGGGTAGCCGGAACGACATATGAAAATTCTAGGAATTCAAAAGTTCAAAATTATCAAAGGACTTATAGAGCTGATAAATTGATCTCTGACGATCTTTCGAAGGGTGAAATGAAGATTTCTGCAAGAACCTCCTTATACAATAGCGTGTCAATACAGTGGCTTCAACACCAAGACACCAATCTCCTTGATGAATCCTTTAGGTAAGCAGCAGGATATGTCTCGGCTAGTGCAGGACATGTTGACGGAATTATCAAGTTTTTTGCGTACGCTACGTCTTCTCCGGTAGTGATGGCTGCTGGGTTACGTTTCCGCAATCTGAACAATACAACATAGTAAGACTGCCAGAGTTTGCATCGCCTAACTAATGCTGTATCCAATGAAGGTGTTAATATGGATCCTAAAAAAGTAGATACAGTGAAAAAGCAGCCCGTTCCAAAAACTAAACACGATGTTCGCAGTTTACTGGGGTTCTGGCCTTATTACAGGTAAAACGTTCTGACACTTTCACTAAACCATTAGATGAAGTAATGTAAAACAAACGAGCATGCCGGTAGTCTGAAAAGTGTTATCAAGGCTTTAGAACTTTAAAAAATGCATTGAAAATAATTGTCCCTGTCGTTGTCGTAACAGAAGTGAGATGTGCACATCGAATGGTGTGAACCACAAAAAGCACGCGAGACAATGGATATCATTCAGATACAGTATCTATGCTGGACATTATCCAAGGTAACACGATGAAAGAACGCCAGTAGGAAGCAAGAAAGCGGAGGAGCGACAGAAAGCAATGCTGCTTGAGAACGATAAAAATAAGAACGTAAGCAGGAAGGGGAGAAGACAGAATATCTTTGCGAAACTATGACAGAACTGTATCTATTGCAACAGGAGCTGAGTAATCAAGAGGTAAGAATGTCTAAAGCAGAAGAATCTGTGTCAAGCACAAAAGAACCCGTTGCAATACAAAGATTCCGCTCCTTAAAGTTAACTATATAATATTATATAATATACCATAATATTATATCACTATTACCATATAACATTATGTGGTAATATTACATGATACACCATAATATTATATCACTATTACCATATAATATTATACAAAATTTTAATTTAAAAATTTAAACACTTATAACTTCACTGTATATATCTCACATCGGGTCCGATAAATACACCTTTGCAATTATCTGTGTGACGTAATAAGTGTTCCCACTTTGTTTTGCTTTGTAGATCAGTCCTGAATATCCAGTTGTTTAAATATGTGTGTCATATTATAACATGCAGACGCACAAAATGTAATGAAAGTTCTGTTTGTAATTTTAAACTTTCCATTAATTTTTTAAATATTAATTATAAAAAAATTGTCTCATTTTTCATCAAAAATCAATCATATAGAAACGCGTGCTTATTTTGCGGTGAAATCCATATACCGTATACAAAAATTAAAATATATTAAACTTTGAACACAAATATTATTTACAACATTAGAAAATATAACCTATAACTTGATATATGTGGTTTTAAATTAGTATTTACTTTTGCATCATTTATCCCAGTCTGTTCTACCTATATAAATGCGGATTTGATACATTAGAATCAGTTGATTTAAATGTGTCTCTGTATAATTTGGAATATTTTCAATGTGACTACTCATTTGCGTTTATTATAACAGATAACTATAAACTCTGTTATCTTTTTGTTAGTAGTACGAATGTTATTGATTTCAGCTTAACCGATAAAAATGTTTCAATGGATTACAGTATAAAATGTACTCAGGAGTCTTACAGTTCACGTAAATTTCAATTTGAATAATTTTTTTATACTTATACATTTGTAGATTTTTCTTGCGCCATCCCAAATTCACTTGTGTTACATTTAGTATTGTTTACGCTTTTTGCACAATTAAACAATATAATTAAAGTTAGGCATTTTATAATTCGATTTTATACTAGATCTTTTCCGGTTCTTTTCAAAATAACGTCGGTGTCATTTCTAAACTTTTGCCTCGGCAAAAATAATGGTTATTAACTTGGTTTTGTCACTCACATGTCTTAGTTGCTTAATTTACACATATTTTGTTACAAATGTTTTACATCATTAATAATTTATGCCTGTTTGATTAATTGCATAAATTAACATGCCTTTTTAATGATAGTGAATTTTCTCGTTAATACAATAGTCTAGTAATACAAGTTTTCTTGTGCCACGCGTTGGGCCGCCATATACAACATTATTCTTTATGCTAACCTTTTTATTTGCATAAATTAATTGAACTTTTAATTATATAAATCATAATCAAATTTATTAAATATGTAATTAGTAATGTTATCACTCAAAAGTAATTAATTCTGGCTTTTACTAACAAATAGAACTTCAAGATCTAGAATATTTATGAATTTGGTACTTGTTCAATCATGTTAAATTAATTGTGGATCCTATCATTAAGAAGTTATCTTGTGAGTCAGGTCTTAAATAAATTAATCCAACACTATCGAATCCATTCTACAGTATATTTATTATAATATAGCATTTTATAGGTATTCATATCATAAAATAAATCATAGATTAAGAATATCAACAAATATTTCCACTAGGCAATTAAATTCTACGACATATTTCTATTAATCGAAAGTAACAATCAAATGTATGCACTTATTCGTGCGTAATGACGTTATTAACTATCAACATAGTGTACTTGCGAATGGCACTAAGTGATTCTACTTCAAAACACATTTAAACATTTACACACATAAAATACTCAAATACTTGCAATAAAACATATTAGACATATACATATTTGAATAATCAGATACCTGCAACAGACATATTAAAACACAAACATAATTGAAATAATCATATGCTTACACTAATAAAACAATACATGTGTAATATCCTATACCATTACTACTACTACTACTCTCCAGCACTACAGCCCATGGTGAGCCTTGGCCTCCGCTACGACCCGTCTCCACTCATCTCTGTCCACTGCCTTCAGTCTCCAGTTCCTAATGCCCATCTTTCTTAGATCTTCTTCCACATCCTGCTGCCATCTTCTTCGAGGCCTTCCTCTTCTTCTTTTGCCCAGTATCGTTCCACTTAATATAGTTTTGGGCATCCTCGTAACATTCATACGGAATACGTGTCCCAGCCATCTAATTCTAGCTGATTTTATGTGTCTCACCAGGTCTTGTCCACCGATCAACTCATTTATTTCACCGTTATTTCGGATCCTATACATATTCCCTTCCTTCACCGGTCCAAATATCTGTCTCAAAATTCTTCTTTCAAAAATTCTTAGTGCACTTATATCCTTATTTACGAGATTCCATGTCTCGGATGCATAAGTAACAACAGGTCTGATCAGTGTTTTGTATAACATCAATTTGGTTCTTGGAGTTAGAAGCTTTGATTTCAGTAATGATTGGTTTGCATAGTAGGCTCTATTGCCGGTTATGATTCTATTTACTATTTCACTGCTCACTCGGTTTTCATTATTCAGAATCACACCTAGGTACTTAAATTCTGTAACTCCTTGGAAACAGTAATGGCCTGTGTGAAGGTCTAGCAGTTCTCTATTTTCCTTCGCAGACACTTTCATGTATTTTGTTTTAGCCTCATTGACTTCCAAACCAATCCTGCTCACTTCCCTCTCTATTTCAATAAAGGTTTTAATATATTTTTGTTCCTGGCTATCAGCACAATATCATCCGCATATGCTCCTAGTTGCCTCGTCCTTTTGAAGATGTGTCCTCTGAAGTCTATCTTGTTTATAGCATAGTGTAGTGCCAAGTTAAAGAGGGTCGCAGATAATGCATCACCCTGCTTTACTCCAGTACCAACCGTAAAATCTCGGCTTTTGTTTCTTCCCAGAACTACTTTACCCCTGAAATCGTTCAGACTGAGCAGTACCAGTCTCACAATCTTTTGAGGTACTCCTAATTCTTCCAGTGCTATTCGCAACATTATTCGATTTACACTATCGAAGGCTTGCCTGAAATCTATAAACAGTATATGGATGTCAATACCATACTCGAAACATCTTTCGAGTGACTGCCTCAAGACGAAAATTTGATCGACTGTGCTCCGGTCGGCTCTAAATCCACTTTGATGTTCACTTAGGATTTCCTCTGCATATACATTTAGCCTATCAAGGAGAATCATGGACAATATCTTATAGACACAGCTTAGCAGTGTTATGCCCCTATAATTGCTGCATACAGTTTTATCTCCTTTTTTAAAAACTGGGCATATTACTCCAGTCTTCCAGTCATTTGGCATTGTCTCTTCCTCCCATACACTACATACTATATCATGAATTTGTGCAGTTAGTGCTCCACCGCCTTTTTTGATCAGTTCAGGGCTAAGCTGATCTTCGCCAGGCGCTTTCCCGTTCTTTAGTCGATTAATTGCTCTTCTCACTTCCTCAACTGAGGGAGTTTCTACATATGGTTCTGGACCTATTCTTACATTCTCTTCTACAGTCTCCACTGTGTCAGGCTTATTTAATACTTCTTCAAAATATTCAGCCCATCTGTTGAGGATCAGCCTGTCTTCTGCTATTAGTTTTCCATCTTTGTCTTTGCAGATATTTAGCTTTAGTTGGTAACTTCTGTTTATACTTCTTACCTCATTATACAGGTTTTTTGTTTTCTTCTGTTCTGATAACTCCTCTATTTTGCGCACCTTCTCCTTCATGTATTCTCTTTTTTTCTTCTTACATAAATGGTTTGCCTCGCGTCTGCTAGCTCTATATCGGTCACTATTCTGTCTAGTGTTTCTCTCCTTCTGTATTCATTCTTTCTTTGTATAGCTTCTCTGCACTCGTCATCAAACCATTCGGACTGTTTTCTCTTTTTCACACCTACTATCTCTCTAGCCGCCTCTATAACAGCTTCTTTCATGTTTGCCCACTTTTCTTCAATATTATTGATTTCCTTATCAAGTTTGTTAGCTATCATTAGTTGGTATTGACCACAACACTGACCATCTTTAAGTTTATCGACATCCCATTTCATTCTTTTCTCTCCTTTATCTTTTTGGATCATAGCTAGCGTTTCTCTGACCACTGCTCTCACCAGATAGTGATCAGTATCACAGTTTGGACCTCTCATTGCTCTAGTGTCTACTACAGAGGTTGCATGTCTTTTTCTAACAAGAACATGATCAATTTGATTCATTAGATCAGTCCCAGGAGCTCTCCATGTCCCTAAGTGGATTCTTTTATGATCAAAACAGGTGCTTTTTATGATCATTCCGCATGCTGTAGCGAACTCTGCAAGCATTCTTCCATTGTCACTGGATTCATTGTGCAGGGAGAATTTCCCAGCAACGCCCTTCAGAAAATTCTCTTTTCCAATCTTAGCATTAAAGTCCCCCAGAATGATAACTAAGTCGGAATTTGGGACTGCTCCATACACTCTTGTTAATTTTCCATAAAATTCCTCCTTCTCTTCATCTGATTTATCCTCAGTTGGTGCATGTACTGATATGAGTGTTATATTTCTGAAATGGCCTTTCATTCTTAGCTTGCATATTCTATCAGATATTGGTTCAATTCCAATTACCCTGTCAGATATTTTCTTGTTCATTATGAACCCAGTCCCAAACTGACCTGTTCTTGCTGTAGGTCCGTCCACTGTAAATGAACTTGAAATCTCTTTTCTCGATCACTCCTTGTCCTTGCCATCTAATCTCTTGTAAGGCAATAATATCCAAATAAAATCTGTTCATTTCATCAGCAACATCCCTCATCTTTCCTGGTTGCAGCATGGTATGTACGTTCCATGTTCCAATGATCAATTTATGCTTCCATTTGTCATCTTTTTTTATTATCTTAATCCGATGATTCGTGATGTGTGCTTCTCCTAATACTGTCCCACCCCGGAGATCCGAACGGGGGACTGTTTTACCTCCGGATATATTTTGAGCATTAGGATCATTCATGATGTTTTCCTTCAACTTCTTCTTTCCCACTGACAAGTCGTTGGGTTTCTCTACAGTTATATTTTATGGTGTGGGTCGTAAGCTCCACGACCAACCCCCATCCTGGAGGACCAGGGACACTTCTGTCGGGGTTACCATACCTTAGCTGGTCTGTTCCAGTTAATTATTTCGGGCGCTGGAAACTCGCCCTTCATCCTCTCTCATGTTTGCTACATGACGCACAAACAGGCACGCCATGCACCCAGGGGTCACGCGACTACAATTAGTCTTCGAGGACGTGAGAGTAGGATTTGTTGGCAGAGCTGAGTTCATCTAGAACCTCTGACTCTTTCGTCAGAAAACAGTGGGCCTTTCTCAGAGTTTTGTTGCTATCTGGGCACCAGCAACCCAGATCGCCTCTGAGACCCTTTACCAACCTTTGACCCCCATCCTATACCATTATTAATCCCTAACTATGGATTCGTATTTTATTGACTCTTTATATAATATATATCATTTATTGACTCTTTATATTATATTATCTCAGGCAGTTGGTTGTAAGTGACAGGTCAGTGGTATTATGATAAACTAGTAATCATATAAGTGATTAATTTTGTACGTTACTCATGGCGTAGTAGTGTCTCGCTCCCATCGTATGTCCATTAGGGTCGATTTGATGATGATTGATGTTAATCCATGGAACACTCGTAACTCGCACTTTTATTATTATGCGTACATCTTTCCGGAGCACTAGTCCGCACTTCGCGACATCCGTTATGAGTTTTATGAAATCGTGACAGTTCAAGTCTCGGTACTTGTACTAAGGATTCATCGACTGGTTGTATCGCGTCAGTCTAATTATGCGATTGTCAGTTCGATATGGTCACGCACTTCGTTCAAGTTTATTAGGCTATATAAACATTTAGCACTTGACTTTATTTTACGAAATAACGTAGTCTCACTAATTTAGTATGTGATAAACCGATTCATTTCGTTGGTGAAAAAGTTCAAGTATGTTACTACTGTATATTATTACGTCTGACCGTATTAATCGTATGAGCGTGATGTTTATAGTTTTTATAAAGTCCGTTATTCGCTCATCGTAGCGAACACTACCGTTTCGGCTTGACGGTTTGAGTCTTATTTCCGAACTTCCATTGATTCCGTACACCACTTCTAATATTTCTCCGAACAAAGTTTTTATATCACTGAGAAAGTTTAATAAGACTGAGAGAAAATTAAAATATAACTGTGAGAATGAAATACTGAGATCGAGCTAAGATTTTCAATAATACTAAGCGTAAAATTCAATCAACTGCGCTTAAAATTTAATAAGACTGAGCTAATACTGCGCTAAAATCTTATAAAACTGAGAGCGCGTCCCCTCGTGCATTCAGTTTTTATTTCCTTCGTACTTCCCACTCTCGTTACATCCACGATCGCTCCTCTTTCCCACCAAACTATCTCTGATAGGACGGTTATTAGGACCTCCCTATGTCCTCTTGTCTAAAGTCAGTGATTCTGGAGAATTCTCCACCTAGTGTCGTTTGGAGAGGGATGTTCTTCCTTGGGATTCGTTCTCTAGTCGTCGGCTTCTGTCAACACCATCCCTTTCAGTCACTTCTTTCTGAATTTTCTTTTCTAATTGGCTGGTTGGCATCTCTACTTGAGTCTTACGTAGTCCACGTGGACTCGACGAGTTGCTGTCGTCAGGACGTTGCCTCCTTCTTGGAATCTTTACCAGGGCCTAGCTTCTAAAGTCACATCTGCCCCTTTGGTGTAGCGTGTCGAATTATCGTATTGTTAAGACACTATCGACTTCCTCTAACGAACTTACGGGTGGCAAACATATGTGTTCATTGGTGTGCGCCTCTTCGTCCCATGCTACATTGCCTGTGCATCAGCTGTTGTTCTTCTGTAAGTCGCACACATGCTTGGAACAATGCTCTTAGCGATGGCTATCTATTTTTCTCGCTACTGGACGGATTCAAGGGTAACGTTCCTTTGTTATTATTGTAGAGTCAAGCGTTCCCACGCATGGTCCAGTTCGTTGCAACATGTGTCGTAGCGCGTATTGTCCCTTAACGGCTTTCATGTCGTTTACGTGGAAAGGAAAGGTTTGTTCCTTTCGTCGCTCCCCCTTGAACAACGCTAACATGTGTCACTTATGACAGGCTCTAATTGCTGGTGTTACTCCCTCGACGTTTCCAAAATTAAAAAAAAAATCTCGAAGTAATAAGTACGCTATAGTTTTCTTTTACTTTTACTGCACTTTCTATTCTTTTCATACTTATTCACATTGTCTTGAAGCATTAGGCTGCGGCCATAGTACACATCACGCTCCACAACCGCCACACACAAGTCAGCTATGTACTAACCTAGTGCAGTGTACGGTGGAGAGCGAGTTGTGTGTGTGTTATATTTCTAGTCCAGGTACGTCACACAAGAACGCTATATTATTCCCAGCGATAGGGGTAGGCAGAGTGACCTTGACTCGACCGCAGCACTGTGAGTGTCGACCCGCTCCACCTTGATTATGTAAGTTTCTGTTTATTTTTAATATGGTGTTACCCATTTGTCTTATTATTTGGATTACTGTCATTTATTTATTTGCTTTACATCAATTTATAATCTTATAAGTCTTAGTAAACGATTTTAATTCTGCTTTCTCGTCTTTCATGTCGTACAAAAAGTGCCCGTCGCAGTCATGTCAGAGAGCACTGGGCTAACAATTTAGATTAAGTTACGAGCTGAGGTTTTTGTCAATACAGATTTTAGATTTTTGTTTTCTAGTATTTCAATTTAGTTTTTTAGACTATTCCGATAATACCAATCCAACACACGACTTATTTTCGTGGGCGTACATCGTGCGTAATTCATACGTTTCTGAAAAGTGATGAGTTTATTTTTTCGTTACGACTAAATTATTATGTAAACACAGTTTACGCATTGGGCATGTGTGTGTGTTTGGTGTAGGCCTATATATTATTGAAATAAAATCTATGAAATCTTTTACAAATTTTTTTCTCAGAATTTCATCATATTTTCCCTGTAGCGTGGTTGTCATGAGTGTGTTTCCAGGTTATCTTCAAAATATAAAGCATTTGACATCACTTCAATCGGGATTTTTAGCCATGCCTCTAGCTTTCTGGAAAATGTCCAAACATTGGGTATCGTTCTTTCCGAATCTTTGTCCTTCTCCAATGTACCTTACGGTGTTTCGAAATGTTCATTTCTACAGACTGAGTAGGCCTGGAACAGCTTGATCTTGTAATACTTATTACAATAGAATCGAACTCATGATCTCTAAAATAGAAGAATCCGTTAACTACATTAGTCTATATACCTAGTCTAATAAGTACATACGTTATATATAATAAATACATGCGTTAGTCTATTAAGCCACCTAGTATATAGAATCGAATTAATTTAGTGATAAGACATAAATTTAAGGAAACTTCTTATTTTGGGTAATAGTGCTATACACCTGTTGCCAATGTCGTTACCCACCATTTTACATACTGGAATAATCTATTTCTAAAGAATAACCTTCTCTAGCCAACAAAGCAGTAGGCATACCAGCAACTGTCGTGGATTCCCCAGCCTGGGGTGAAAAATTAGGCCTATTGTACCTTTACAAGTCTGTTTTTTACTTAATCGTTGTTTAATCAGAGACACGACCGCTACTTTTTTAGTCTGCTGTTTTAGATTTCTGTCCAGATATTTAATTTTTTCCTCAAAAGGTTTCCTTTTTTATTGTGCAGTGCAGAGGTGTATGCTTTTCAACATCCGATTTAGGACCTATAATGCCGTTCTTCTGTAAAGATGTAATCCGCATCCCACTATAAATAAATATGATGTGTTTTTTGTTTTGTTCTTGTACTCCTTAATAATGAACGCTTATATGAATGAAAAACAAGGTTTTGCTTTAAACATAACTATAAAGCTTAGCCTAAAAGAGAAACCAGTTCGCTTATATAAAAATACCAACTGTCTCTATCAACTTATGTCATTGCATCATGCTACAGCAGTGCTGTTTAGTATATGAATGAGGCAGGCATACTTCGCCAGTTACATGTCATCCTTTTTTTTAGTCGGTTAATTTGTCGTAGGGAATACTGCTTAGCACATTATTTAATGCAGTGAAGACAATTTTACACAAGCCACCGACAGTTGCCTCACGAGCTGTCAGAGTGACCATTGTAGATAACCAGCTGTAGACTATACGAGAGTTACAAGAGTTTATCATAACTGATAGAGTTGTATCAGTAATTGATATCAACTGTTTAAGAAATTATTTGACGATATACATTCTTGCAGTTCTGATTTATTTGTACAGATATATGGAAGGTAAGAAGTAAGATTTAGCCTATTAACACAGAGTACAAGAAACACCAAGCTTTAATGTAATTTGTACCGGTGTCCCACATGTCATTGACTGTACACAAAATATTAGTCATATTTATTTTGAGCAAAAGTTTGAGTTTTTAATGTTGGTGAGAAGTAAAACTTGTTAAGTTCGTAGTATAGGGGTTTCATTTTGCAATCAGCTGTTTTCAGTTTTGACTTACTTACAACTGAAAGTAACATATTCAATACAGAAGAACAAGTACTTTTAGTGAATACCAATTACAAGCTTGGTGTGAGCGATATGGTGGAACAATGGCAAGATAATTTTGAAAATGGATACCTTCAGCCAAGAATATTTTTTTTTCTATTAAGAAATTTTAAACCATGAGTCAATATTAGACAGACCACGGAGGAGACCCGAAAAATGTAGCGACAGTTAGAGACAAGAGAATATTAATTACTGGGTTGGTACAGAGCCATCTAAATCAATCAGGAAATTATCTGCAGACTCTCATATTCCAGAAGGTTTAATTCGTCACTTTGCACGATTATGTAAGTTTAAATCTTATAACCTGTTTTTAATTTGTGGTTTAACTGTAGGTGACTTCGACAGATGCCTTCAAACGTGTCAGATAGGCGTTAATAGATTTTCTTAGTTACTAGATTTTCTGCCGAAGTACTACGGTGCCATGAAACAAGCTGCGTCTTTCATTGTGTTCCACGGCCAGTTGGTTGTGTTTGGGAAGACCTCTTTGACTATTATCGTTTGGAGTAACTGCCCCCTCCCCCTCCCCCCACCACGATGGAACTGTTACTGGCGATACTTAGAATTGTTATGCAGTTATGTGGTTACGAGATTTTAGCAGTACTGGTGAATGTTTTAATGAAATACGTATGTATCCAGTATGATGAGACTCTACAGCATTATTCATGCTTGGTCTATGATTTCCTCGGTGCAACGACTTTGGACATCTGTATGTGCGACGAAAATATAAAAAGTCTCAAGCAGTTGTAAGGATTTATTTACCACATAGAGTTTAGAGGACAACATTTGAATTTTACGTTCTTAACAAACACAAATAGAATCAGTATCTGGGTTAAGATGTCGAAAGTGTCTAAGCACGTTCGAATTAAAATATGACATAGCTTGTGCGAAGACTATAAGAATAAGAGTACGTAATTTTATGTGACATTTCCAGTGTACTGGTTTCAAGTCAATACGAGGCAGACCACTCTTGGTTTTCCTCTTCGATACCTCTGCGGCCCGTACAGCGAGTTGACCGTGTGAGCTGCCAAACCGTTATCTTGTACATCAATTAAAAGAAGCTGTAATAACTTTCCAGAGACTTCGAAGTTTCAGGAAGATATACGACACGCGTAGAACCGACATAGAATCATAATAAAATTAAAAAGTAAGGTTTTCATTTAAAAAATTTAATTTTTAATGGAGTCCAGGAACATTCGTGCATAAGGTGTTTATGGTATATGAAGTTAAACATATCGCTAGTTTTCGTGTTTTCACTATTCATCTGTTTGACTAACGCTTTGTTTTCCTTAGTAACAAACGTTTCGCCAAAACTGCAACTATACTGATTATGGGCACAACTGAGGATCCCAACTAACGTCGTAGTAAAATAGTACGTAAAACAACGCGAGTTAAACTGAAACATTAACAAGTCAACATGTTAAAAAATAGCACTATTACCTCCTATCGTAAAAAAATTGTAATTATTTCTCAGAGCCTTCGACAGAATTCTGAAAGAATCTATCCTGTACATAGATGTGTAGAATCATCCGTACAGTTTTCCACCGAGCACGTAATGTAGTTAAATTACTATTATTAGAGACATCATGTCAAGTGGAAAACATTTATTTTATCTGTCAAAATGTGTATTGTTTCCTAAATGTAACAATCTTTGTCAAGTGTAATTTTACAAACGAGTATATTTTTTTTGCAACAAAATTTTCATATTTTGTTCGTTTTTCAATTTTATTTTAAATATTTGTAACCAGTTACAATACAGAAATGTTGTCAAACAGCTCTGGAACAAAAATACCCCTCCTCCCCCACACACAGGCGCGCGCGCACACATTCACATGTCGTAGTGTAATATGCATACTGCATTTCGTAAAACGAAGAGTTACAATATACTCTTTTTATTTTAAATTATTACAGTAAAAACAAAATATATTGATACATAATATTTACAGCATGTGCTACTTCAGTATTACGTAAATGCGAGTCGAAAAGGAAACAGGTATATAGCGATTCCTTCTCCCCTACAAATCCTTCGCCCGTTCCAAAATTCTGCAAACCGAACTTCGGACCAGAAGTCAGTTTTCACAAATTCGAGTGATTCAGTTTGGTAAGCGTTTAAATATTAACAGCTGCCGTTGTTGCTAATCGTCCACATATGTGTGTGTCTCATCAACCATTCACTAGTCGGGTTGCCATCTACAATCACGTCCGATTCAGTGCTGTGTGAATAGCTGTCGTAGTGGACAGACTCATTGTCTGATTGTTTGGCATTCTATAAGGGCACTACAGCCCAAGTTTTTGCGTTGATTCATAACCGTTGATGAAATTTGTGTTCACCACAACATATCTGAGATCAAACAGAAGTCAAAACAATGTAATACGAAAGGAAAACCAAACCCAAATAAGACAAAAACAATTCCATCTGCTGGTAAGGTTATGACCACTGTTGTGGGATATGGAATAGGTCTACTCTTCATTAGTTATTTTGAAAAAAAATAGTGGTAAGTATTATAGCGGTGAACTTATTACGACATTTAAACGATGAAATCAAGTAAAAATGGCTACATTTAACAAAAAAGTGATGTTTTACCCAAACGATGAACCAGCTCCCACATTAATTGTGCTGGCTAAAATAAAAGAATTAAAGTTTGCTCACTCACCATTCTTTCCAGATTTAGCCCCGAACAGCTTCTAGCTTTTTCCTATAAAAAAGTGGCTCGGTGAAGATAGATGTGCAGCGCGAAAATCAAGTCAGCGATGCTGTAAATGGTTATTTTGGAGATCTCGCCGAATCGCCTAATCAGTCTGTCATAACCGGTCTAGAGCATCGCTGAAAAAAGTTTGTCGAACTAAAATGGAGATTATAACCAAAAAATGGTTGTTTTCTTATTCATGCCTGGGACTTCTCACCAATACCTTCGTACTAAAAAGTGTACTTGTATGACAATCGGCTTCAAAAATTAGGACAATTCCAGTCATAAAACTTGTACATCTAACACAACAACAAAATCCGCCACACGTGATTTGTCATTACAAAACACATTCATAACAAAACTAGGCTATGTCAGGCTATGTTGTTAAAAAAATAAAAATAGTTTTTAAATGATTTGTTGTTTTAAAACATCGGTTTTTAAAACAGTTAACGCTTAGTAATATTTAAAGATATATAGGCGTACAAATGCAACAAGCTATTGTTATTTACAATACAATGTTATCATTTCTTAACGGTAACGGTATTTGAATTAAATAGGAAACGATTAGAAATTAAAAAATTAAACTTTAATCGGAAGAAATAATTGTGAATATGACATTACAAAATTAATTGCTTTTGTTTGTTTTATGAAACGGTCAGTACATTTCTTGTTTTAGTACGTAGGCTTTCACGGCCGGTGTCACTATAATTATTTAAAACTTCCGGGCTGAAAGGCAGTGGTCGAATGCTTGATGTTCTGCAGCTAGACGTTTCGGCCACACCACCGGTGGCCATCTTCAGTAGCAAAAAATGTTCGAAATAGGGTGGTATGCCGAACAAGTCACCCAATGAACTGGGAACAAGCAACTAGTTGTTTGTTCGTTGCTTGTACCCAGTTCATTGGGCGACTTGTTCGGCATACCACCCTATTTCGAACATTTTTTGCTACTGAAGATGGCCACCGGTGGTGTGGCCGAAACGTCTAGCTGCAGAACATCAAGCATTCGACCACGGCCTTTCAGCCCGGAAGTTTTAAATAATTATACATTTCTTGTTTGTTTACGCTTAAGATAATTCTCAAGTTCCGAATGAAGTTTTTTTAAAATAATAGCTCCATTTGTGTAGTGGATTCAAAAATAAACAAGCACTTATACGATACAAATTTTAAAAAACTGACACTATTTGTACGTAACGAAGCATTTGTGAACTAACTGTGTGCAATTGATGCCTAACATAGCTAACATACCGGTGCTTCTTAAGATCAGCGTTACGAGGCGTGTTTAAGGATTATTAAAATTCAGGCCTTGGACAGAAATCCCCTCTCCCGACGTTCCCCTGTCCCATGTCTGGGAAAACCCGGGCGGATGGCAAACCTAATTAGGCCATACCCCTAATTATTGCGGAAGTCACGCTGTACATAGCCGACATGGACTAGTATAAATACAAATTGTAATTGCTATACATATGATATATTTAAAAGCAAGAAAAGTGATATAGGAAAACGGAAGTTGCAATCATATAAAACTTAGAATACTGTTAAAACCATAAGGAAAGATAATAAGGACATGTGTAACGTATTATGAAAGAGTAAGATAGATATTAGGCTACAGAACTTTACTTTCTGAGGTATGAACAGTTTTGAGCAGTCCATTTTTGTTAATAATCTTTGTTGACTTGAATGCAGCAGACGCAACGGCAGACGTAGGTCAAATGACAGTAGAGGAAACAAGGAAGGTCTTAAGTAGTAAAGACACTGTTGAAGCACTAAGGTGTGAAAGTTGGGCAGAATATGTTACTGGAAAGATTGCCAGTGTATCCTGGAAGAATGACATGGATATTCGTAGAGATTACCCATTACTGTGTGGCATATTTCCTTTCAACAGTTACGCAAGAAATGTAGATGTATTAAACAATTTCGCTCCGTTTATTTTCCAAATTTATTCTAATACCTCTTTCCATTTTCTGGTTAATCTCATTAATTACTTTTCGCATTTCGAAAGCATTTTCAATAAACAACATTATATTACCTAGTTTAGACAATGTACGTACGTTTAATTAATTAATCGAATTGCCTTTCAAGGAACTTAAATTCGTATTTTAAGTTTTTGTTGACTTATCCAAATTATGTGCTAATAAAAAAGTGTTTCATATAGGCCTATACCAGGTGCATTTTCACGTTTATTTTAAAATACTGTTCATCTTTATAAAAATTCATTAACAATTTTTAAACACGGAAGGGAAGTAACAGGTGCTACTAATATATTATAAGCTTAACTATTAAGATTCAGGGAGTCTCCTACTCTAGTCATGTTTTAAATCCACGAAACTCTTAAATTATTAAGTATGTACGTGGAGCTCAAAAACAGAATTTTAGTTTCTATAATTTTCTTATTATTGCCAATGACAAATGTCATGACAAAAACTGCAGAGGGAATATCTTGGTTTTGAATCGTGTGTTGAATATAAATTTTACTTAGTTGAAATGCATATCTGTAAGAAAGAATAAAAGTGTTATTTCCTTAGTGAAAGGAAAACAAATAGATTACAAATAATTTTTCAAATAAAATACTTCCAAAACACATTTAATCAAGAATAGTGTAAAACAAATTTCCAAAATTTAAATTTTTGCTATCTTCATGCAAAATAAAGTTTCATACAAAATAGGTATTAAATCAAATACGTAGGCTACTTTCGTATCCAGAATCATTTATTCGTTACAGTGTTTAAAAACTTAAAGTAAAAATTACCAAAAACACAATGTTGTCGAAATGGTTACCTCACGAAAATAATGTAGAAAGTCTTGTATTCGGTGAGTGGGAAATGGTGAAATAATGTAATCTAACAAATATAGAGCTAGGCTTGCGCTAAATAGAAAAACAGTAACTGTATGTAATGGATATGCTGGGAAACAAATGTAATAGAAACGATGGTAGAGTATTAACAAATTGAATTAAGAAGAGAAGACGAATTCATTGGACTCGTGATACAAATGATGAAGAAAACATGCAACAAGAAAATGGCTGGCAAAACAGAACTTTCGGACTGCTGACAGGATAACGATGCTGTCATGAGACAGGATCTCTACAGGCATGAGATCACCCCGTCAGTAGATCATTCCCGCTATAAATCATCCTCAAGATACAAACTCGGTTGTTTTATATTATTTGCCAAAACTAATATTAAAATTATCCAGGCCCAGAAACGTTAAAAAATATATTGATATGTAACTGACATAATTTAGTTCTGTAACACATTCCTTTCTCCTTGTTCATGTATAAAAATCTGTATTACTGAGCTTACTACACAGCCTAGGACTATATATAGGAATCATGATTTTGACACCAGAATAGTTCGTGTAAATTATTATTATTATTATTACACCCGTTAATCAGGTGTAAAAATTATTTCTTACAATCGCCTAGTTATTTCCATTTGGCCACTAATCAGTGGTTTATATGCTTTGCTGACGAGTAAATGACCGACCCGCAAGCTGTTGGTAGAGAATAGATTGTGTGAAACTGTTCAGTACCGTGGTTCGAAATCGATAACTCGTTATAAAAGAGATACAATGGAGATTAAACTTCAGAAGCTTTTAAATACGCTAGTCTTATTTTCTGGTTGTAAGCAAGATTATGAATATATACAAAATTCAACGAAAGTTTAAAAATTTTGACAGTTAAATACACAGATTGGCAGATCCTTTTTTGGCAGATCACGAATCTCTTAAAGTAAAACTGAAATGTAAAGGGAAAAAGTACACAAAAATAGTCTCTCTACGAGGACAGTGAATATGCTAATGAAAATTTCGGTGTGGTTACTTACAGTTTAGATAGTTCATATGGAAGCGTCTTTTATTGGTTCAGTATCCCGTTATCATTTAGTCGTTGTATCAAAATTTATTTTTGTTTTGTTTAGTAAGACAACATGAAGAGTGTGAGTAGGCATGGGTTATGCGTCTGTCTATGTATATGTAGGCCTACACAATACGTATGACGAAATATTCCCAATGGAAGTAATGCCGAATATCTATTTCACCATTCTGCTCCGCTCCCACACGCCTTCGTTAAAGCAGCGGAAACTTCGACTTCGAATTCAATATTCAATTTACATTGCATAAAGTAAATGACATTAATGAGAACGATAACGATGAAAATGTGTAATCCTGTTGGTGAAAATTTTAAATTGATTTATACATAATAAATTATGTTACTTTTTCGTAATTTAAAGTAATGTATTCTATAAATATTAATGTTGTATTGATGTGTAACTGATAGTGCTTGCCGTGCAGACAAAATACCTAACGCGTGCGCACATACAACACACGTGCACTTGCGCGCATGTACATACAGTACTTAAATTAGTTTTCTTGGTTTTGGTTAATAAATATTCCTATAAAGGGCCGCTTCTGAGGCAGCAACGTTCGTTTCGTCAAAAGGTGTCATCCGAATACTGTACAATCTAACCGCCGCGGTCTTCTGAACAGGACAAGGAGTCTTAACATGTGTAACGCCATATACAATATCTGCATGTCTTCCATACATAGGCTACATAGTACAGTAATGTGTAATTAATTTTATGCAAATATCTAACCCACTGCATAAAAGTAATTACTTTAAATGTAATTAATATAATTCCGCAAGAAGGCGTTGTCTCATAGTCAACTTTAATGATAAATGTTTATTACACTTAATGTATATTATGTTTATGTACTTGCATAATAATATAACCTAAATAATGATATAGCCTAGTGTTTATACAAGTGTAAAAATATATTTTCTACTTAGGCCTATATTTATATTATATTTTATATTTATATGAGAACATACTTATTCATACTTTCGTAGCAACAGTAGTAATTATTTACAGTCAGATACAATATATGCAACACTGAGTGTAGCCTATCTAGGCTGGCTGTGAGATGCAGTTACACACGTACACTGGACAACACAGCCTCATATCGAACAACTTCCAGCCCGAAATACGTACACACATAAAATAGAATCTTATATGCTGCATTCATAATAAGGTAGCGCGCTCCGGTGGGATCGTAAGACCACACAGCAACAATAAATTTGCTGTTTCCCTACTTCGGACGCCATCTTCCTCATTTCGCGTTATAAGTAACCGTAATAAAAATCATCGTACGCCTTAGTGTGGTCTGAACACGAAAGTGTCTGACAGCACGTTGTGACGCGTCTCTTGACTCTACGTGGTATCGTATCCGGTCAGAAGGAATTCAGTTACCCAGTCACATCATAATGGAAGTTATGCTGGTAACAATCAACCGAACATCCGTATCTGGTAGACTCACAGATACTTTGCGAGAACATCGAACCACGCTTAAACAAAAACACAAAACTAAAAAGTGAATTTATTCGTCGGCATCGCGCAAAACACTTAATGATGGTCAGTCGAAGTAGACAAACTGGAGGGTGCTTAAGTGAATGTATCCGGTGCGTAAGAAATGTTAAAAATGCAACCAAACGTCCGAAGTAGGCCTACGTACGTATGCTCCCGTATGGCCATAACGTAGACGTCTAGCTATTCGTCTGCTATGTTAAACAAAGCTAGAACAGAAGCTGATTAGCCTTTTGTGCAAGGCCTCAATAATCGTAAGTGATAAACAGAAATCTTATATAACAGCGGTCAGGTGATAAAGTTTCGTTGACGGACATTGTCACGAGTCACGCAGTGTTTGCCAGAACCGGCGCCACATTTTCAGTCAAGCTCGAGACCCGCGTGACTACGTCTGATTGCACGGCGTTCATGACTTGGCTCATGACAATTGACTCTGTGCTTGACTGATATAACGTTAGCAATAATTTACTGTAAGCGAAATTATGTTGTTAGCACTATGTCAACGCTAAGATTTTATTGCTTGCTCTTCTGTGTTTTAGGGTTACGAAGGTTCATTGCTCAAAGTCACCAGCAAAAACGGCAAGACAGCTTCAGTAAGTATGAAATTTCCTGTGTATAATATACATTTAGACCCCCCTCCCGCTCCCTCTCAGTTGTTTCAGTTAAATGCACATCCTGACCCTGAAACAATCATACTACTTTATAAAATATTGCTTCACATTTAATTGTTGCATATGAATTTATAGTGATAACATAGTAGTTGTGTGTTGTCTTATAATTGTGTGAACGTGTATTTTTTTAATCGCTGGAAGTAAAAAATACTTTATGCATCACATGAAGCTCGTACTTCGTGCCAATATGGGACTCGTCAGGTATCAGTCTACCCAATAAAAAATTCCTCCTTAATCACAGACCCTACTACTGCTAGACGTTATTCCACAGGGCTAAGTCTCAGCCAAGAACACAGGGGTGTAAGCATCTCAGTGTTATGTCCGCAAGACGGAGATCCTTAATCACAATTGCATCAATTGCAGCAAAGTCATACAGCATACGAGTACGTCCCTCACAGTATAGTTGCTGTGGCAATATTGGCTGAACTCTGCCTCGTACCTCACTGAAGCGGGAGCAACTGGTTCCACAGCCTCAATAGTGTGGGCAACCTGAATTCTTCTCATGTCCGAATTTCTTCGAATATCCTCGTAAACATCCAGACCACGACAAAAGATAATATTTACCAATATTTCTACATTTGGTATGAATCGATGAGTTCAAGTCTACACGTTGTTCCAGTCTAGCTGCCACTGATCTCTTCTAGGCTATGTTGAGAGACTGTACAACTATGTACGGCAGAGTGTGAGTGCCTGTGTGCGAAATGCGTTCAAGTTGAGATGCAGACAATAGTTTATTACGATGAACAATAAACTTTACTAACATTTCAGTACTATTGTAGCACTTCAGTACTATTGTACTGTTCAACACATATTGCACTGTTAAGTGACATGGTTCTTTTTTTTACTTGCAGCCGGTAGGTTTTGTAACGTTTAACACGCGGGCAGGCGCGGAGGCAGCCAAACAGGACTTACAGGTGCGTATCTCGTAATATACTCTTATTTCTGATTTGTTCGTATATGTAGAACACTGACATAATTTCTTTTTCCATAATGGTATAATAATTCTTATTAATACGTAATCTTATTAAGTACTAAGCATTTAACATTAACAATAATTTTGGTATGGTGTAATAAAAATATTGAGACCATAATCTGATTACTCGGGTTATGTCATTACATATTATACTTTGATTGAATAATTGCACAGACAATTTTGAAATTGATACTGCGTAGCTTTTCTCTTGTAACAGCCTACACAGAATTTTATAGTTTAAAATCGATAACGTTTTAAAAGAATATTTTAATCGTTTTTTAAACGGTTCTACATAATTTATAACAAATGAAAGCTAACCAAAAATATTGTGTCCTTTTCCGATACTGTGCAACACCGCAACTCGATAGTTTGACAAACACTGTACCTAGACTGATTGCTTCAATGCATTCTGTAGTCACACAAACTCTATTATCAAGTCCGGTAACAATAATATAGCCTATGTACATCTGCCTGCGTACTTTACATTTTATTAATTTATACATAAACTAACCGGCTTATGCGTCTTTAAACTGTTTGTACTAATGAACGTTATTCAAAAATTTGTTTAAAACATTAAGATATAGCTAACTGACATTATTAGAAACTGCAGTGAAGAGTCTGTTGTCCCTCGGTCATTATGAGGGTCTCGGACGCAGGTTTATCTTTAATCCACATGAACTTTGTTCAGTAAGAATGTTGATATGACTACAATACAACAACAAAAGGCAAACACAAATCACATTAACACAGAGAGTGTCTGAGCTGTACCAGTGATGTTCTAGCTTATAGGCCTACCAAATGCATTGAGCTACAGCTGTCTATTATCCCAAGTGTCCTACTGCGAAAATCCTTCCCCTTAAAACAGTACAATATTAATATTGACGTTTTCACTCCATTTTTATTTTTGTGAAACTATATTGTAATTATAAAAATATATTTATTTGCGTCCCCAATTCAATGGGAATCAAATGACAATTTTTATATTATAGATTGATTTGTATAATAAAAAATAAAACCAAAATATAAAGACTGTCAACTAAGAATTAAAAAAATTGTATTGTTAATGAATCGAGTTGGGGATGTTATAATTCTTTTATTAATATAGTCATTTAAAAAATTAGCGTCAATAATTTTAATACGAGTAAACATTAAATAAATAATTGATTAGATTGATTAGTAAATTCCCTATTTTTCCACTGATAATTGTACAAATAATTTTTCCTTATTGAGAGAATAATCCAGACATGGATTGTAAATACATGTGTTAGGAATGCGGGACAAGTATTTTTAGTTGCCTTTCATTTATTAGGCTTACATTTAAGTAAATTAGATAAAACGTTAGGCTTCCATATCGTTAATTTGTTCATTATATGCTTATACGCATGTGTATGCGTATTCACTTCCATAATTAAAGAGGAAGAACTTTCAGACTAATGGAATTTCAAAATTTCCTTTGCATGTGTTAACAGCGACATTTTTGGAACCGCACTAGCAAAGACGTGCTATGGAGTTGGCATTAACGGAGTGCTCCAATTCTGTTCACACGTGCTACTCAGGTGACACAAGTAGAAGAAATACTTTAACTATTTATGAAAAACACAATTTTACATTCACGGTTGCCGAAAATTCGAAAATGTTAAAATTCAAAAACAGCTCTAATAAAATATCCGTATAAATTAGGTATTTCATATTTCATAAATGGCTGAAAAATTTTATAAGATGGGAGGCTCGTGTAATAATAATCGCTAAAACTTTCGACTCTCCAAATCTGAACTGTAACTATGTCGAGTCTTCAGAATCTCGACTCAACTGTTCATGACACGAACGAATGCTATCATTAACTTTCAACCGTTGTGTAAGTTCCAAAACCTAGTACATTTAACGTTCTTTGATATAAACTAGTACCCAACTGCGTACACTTACACTATAAATAAATGTGTATGTAATTTTACTAACCTGATGGTACAGCATAAAAGTCAAACATAGGCGAGGATATATCGGTGGACGCATCAAGTGGCACACTTCTCTTTATTACTGCAAACTTTGCCAACAAGGTAGCTTCACACTCATATATGATAAATTTTGTGCAGGCCTATTATTTGTAGATTTTACGAACAAACAAAAAAGGGAAAATTTATTTCTAATCAATTGATACAGTGGAATCAAAATACACTGATAAAAGTCATTTGAAAGTGAAAGGAGCGCTTTTGAAAGAGAACATGATTTTTCATTTAAAAAAGTTGTATGCGTAAAGCATATTACGTACAGAAGTGTATGCTATACACAGCGACCCCGAACGACTTCTCCGAGTAACGAGCCACAGACTGTAAAGTATGTATGTATGTACTATGTATTATTATGTACTATGTACAGTAGTCTGTAATATGGACTTTTAACGGTAATTAAACACTGTTCCGTAAACGATAGGCTTAAATTTTTTAAACCTAACATTCTATATGTGTTACTGTTAAAAGTTTACTTTTACTTTTACTAGTGACATCCCTTACTTCCACTATTGTGAATGGTAACTTCAATTATTGTTCACGGGGAATACTGTGGAGTCCAGAATAATTACTTATGAACTTAAATAATTGATGTTCACGTTTTAATAAACATTCACGGATATAATCGATAATGTTTTACCTTTTCAGTGGGCTCGATTCCAACTAGTCATCGTTTCTTTCTAGCTGTGTCAATACAATACAACCACCGTAATTGGTTGTTGTGCGTATCCATTCCAATTTGTATCCATATTTACACACATTACAACAATATTATAAGCGTTAAAAACAATTTGCGAAAAAATTGTAATAATAATTATATTTGACATTAAGTTGATTTAACAATTTGCGTCAAATATTAATATGTAATTATGTCAATCTATTATGTGCCACACGGATAAACTCTCCGCATTTGATTTGTAACATAACCGAATAATATGGTTTCACGTACAAAAATTCTGTAAGCTACGCTTATTTAATCGACAACGTAATTAAAGATGGTTGGCTTTTGTAAAAAGGTTAAGATGAGTAGTGAGGTCGGTTGCAGGGAAGTCTCCTCATTAAAATATAAACCGGCAGCCTCAGAGTTGATGCTGTCTGTCTTGTATTCATTTCGGAATTAAATGAAGTGATATCGCTCAAAGCAAGTCGATTTGCCCTTATAATCATGGAAGTTGTCATATTTTTTATTATATTTCATTAACGCTTCGGGTTTAATCTCTGCTCACGCTTTTAAAAACGTGCCGTGTCATAAGGTGTAATTTAACCTACAGTGCGATACATCGCCATTAAATAAGTTACTAAACAAAAACTTGTTATATTAATGACGGTTATGCACTCACTATGCAGACACATGCACAACACTTGATTCAAACTGGAACTCATGAAATACACGAATTAGTAGTTCAACTCGTTTGAAGTAAATGCACCATTAATGTATTTGAGAGAAAGTAAATTACTCGACTGAAATTAAAATTTTCAAATTTAACACTATTCTTGTAGAACTGAAGTGTGTATCAGCCCTTCATTAGTCAGTACACTTATGATGGAAAAAATATACCACTGTTTCTCGAGTGCTGGCCTCGTAACATTGTACTTGCCTAAATGTGTCATACGATTAGAATAATTAAACTGTAATAATCCTAAGAATAAAATATTCACTCATATAACAACAATTTCTACTACTACTACTGCTACTACTACTACTACTACTACTACTACTACTACTACTACTACTACTACTACTGCTGCTGCTGCTGCTGCTGCTGCTACTACTACTACTACTACTACTACTACTACTACTACTACTAATTCTGCTGCTGCTGCTGTTGCTGCTGCTGCTGCTTCTACTACTACTACTACTACTACTACTACTACTACTACTACTACTACTACTACTGTTTTTGCTACCACTGTATTATTTCTATCGCTTCTTCTGCCATTACTAAAACTGAATCTGTTGTCACAAAAGCCTACTCATTTCACTGCACAACATTAATAGAATACTAGTGAGAACAGTATTATCTGTCCTGTACTGCATTGCACGGTACAAAACTGAGCATAGACCGATAAATATGTTATTTATAGACTCCCGTCTTACTTTCTTTTCTTTTCAATTTTCATAACAAATACTTTCCTGGTATGTTATTAATAATCTTAGAAGTAGCATTTCTTTACTAGAGATTGAAAGTTAGAAATTGTATTTACCCGTTTCTTGCAAAACCATTAGCGTACTCGATTTTCAATAGTGTACGCAATCAGTTACCGGTTTTAATAATAATTAATTACAACTGTTAATAGTTATAATTAAGCCGTAGTATACTGAACATTGTGTCATGTAGGTGTCTCAAAATAATAACACATTTTTTTATACATGACATGATTACGTGATATAAATAATGTGACTATAGTTGTTTTTATTATGATAATTATTATAGAGAAATCAAACAGACAGAGTGTACTAGTATGTTGTGCCAGACAAGTGCAATGTGCCGTATTGGTCAGCAGCTCAATACTTGCACCAGACACCAAGCTATTTGTTACTCTCACAGGCTTCTAACGTACCATAGTCCTTCACGTACCTACTTCTAAGTTAATGTAGACCATTCTATAGCTATTTTTTTTTTTTAGTTATAAACAAAATTTCAATATTTGGCAGGTTTTTCTAACTTGACTTCTCTTTTTGTACATGTATGTTTGCATTTCATTATGCAGCTTTCGTGTAGTTTATAAGTATAGTTGCTTCATATTCTTGTGGGCGTTGAACTGACAAACGTTCCGAAGCTGTTGTGAAAAATTAACGTTGATATTGTCTATCGTGATGAGTATAGTAACAAAATAATGAGTAAACATTAGTTGCATTCAAGCAGCGTGACCAAAGGAGAAGTCAGGTGATCTGCTAGAGTTAGTTTGTGAAAAATACACAATTTTTGACTAGTTTTTGCTTGGTTTTGTGTGGCCGTGTTGATTACAGCAGGGTGTCCGGTTTGATCCTGACATGCCCCAGACGATACGGCTCGAGTTTGCCAAAAGCAACACCAAGGTTAGCAAGCCCAAACAGCCCGCCGCTAGCCTCACCAACACGCACCCAACTCTGATGCACCCTCTCACAGGACGTAAGTACCACAACCACACTTGCTTACCTGCACTACCCTTACCCTACCGTACGCGAACTTCAGCTGCACACTGTAGACGTAATTGATTACGTCCTAGTAGATAGTATATTTGAGTGTGTCGGAAATGGCAACAGTTATTTTGAGAGAAGAACAAGCAGGTAAGGCTGAAGTTCGCCTGGCCAGTAGTCAGCTAATATCCTTTCAGTGTCTTAATGAACTTCAACTTCTAGCTTTTTCCTGTTTAACAAAATATCTTGTACACTTAGTAAACTGTGATGTTTTTGTCATTCAACTTTATAAATAGTGAGAGTGTGTAAAAAAGCGAAAGACTGGATCAAACATTGACAATGACAATATTATATTACGTGATCGAAAATAATGTTATGGCGAACGATCAGATAACGTCATACCAACGTGTTTGTATTGTACGCGTATTCTCTACGTTGTACTTCTATTGAATGTCTTCCATTATAGAAACACACTGCGCAACGTAACAACATGGTCTGTACAGTGCAGACTGCAGATGGATGTCAATGATCGTTAATTGCAATTGGAAGGTGCCTGACGCAACCGACTCCTACTAACTGTATAAGTCATTTATATGTTGTAAAATTAATGAACAGTGTCGTGTCGTAAATTAATTGTTGAACCGCGTCATAAATTAACGCAACTTAACGACAGACGATCATGTTGTTCTGTGTTGTGTGTTTGTGTGTGATACACAATAAACCCTCGATTTCATTAACTAAAATCAAGCATAATTGTTGTCCAAGTACTCCACTTTCTTCAATTCAATTGTTTTGTACGTTTCATAACAATTTCTACTACATTCAAGTATTACATTATACTCCTGAAACTTACTCGTGACATTTGTAAATTATAATTTAGTCTTTTGCGGAAAACAAGTGAGATTTAATATTTTATTATTTGAACAACAGGATCCGTACAACAGTAACATTTTACTAAGTGTTTGATAACTATAACACTACCGCGGTTTCTCCAGGATAAAATCCAGGAAATCTTGTGCTGATCGAATTCTCATGGAAATAAGAAAGCATTTCGCGGTAATTAAAACAGATTAATTACAAAAAATGTGAACTCAGTGTAACAAAGAGCTACAAAATTATTAGCAAAATATTCATTTACTATAATCGCAGTACTAATTGAAGTACTCGAATTGTGAGGATATTTTCCGGAACGGAGTTAAAAGATATTTTATTTACAGCTTAAAATTCAGGGTTGAAAGATTATTTTTGTATTATTATAACTTTTATCCACTGTTCACACGCAGATGCCTGCCACATAATACTACACCTACACATTATTATATTTAATTTTGTATTGCCTTATATTTGGCTACTATTAATTGTAGCTTCAAATAATAAGATTTTCAGGATGTTATAATATATAACGATATAGGCCTACATATGTGTGTGTGTGTGTGTGTGTGAGAGAGAGAGAGAGAGAGAGAGAGAGAGAGAGAGAGAGAGAGAGAGAGAGAGAGAGAGAGAGAGAGAGAGAGAGAGAGAGAGAGAGAGAGAGAGAGAGAGGCTTGTGTACAGAGTACGGTATATTTACAAAATTTATCTGGTCGTGTTGATTCCGCGTCCATATCGAAACCGCAATGGTGGAAAAAAGAATTCATATGAACAGCACAAAATGAGTAAAATGTGAATTCAGACTTAATGTACATGCTTGGTTCATATCACATCAGTCACGTGTGATAATATTGTAACCATTAGTTTGTTTGATAGTTTGATAATTGTAACGACTACATTACCAGTGAATTCACGTAAGAAAGTAATTGTTAGGTCTAACTTTTAGTACAAATAAATTTATTTATAAATTGTATTTAGAATCAGAGTTGAGGGCATCATTGTAACGCTATTGAATTTTATTTCAAGAATAAATTAAACATGCTAAAAGAATGTGAACTGGGATTAGAAACTAAAAGAACATAATGAAGATTTATTTCAAATTTGGAAATTAAGTATAAGGTCCCTTCGAATGTAGATTGATGAGAGGTGCACCAGTAAGGGGACTGGCAAACATTTAACAACGATCGATCTTCTTGATAAAATAATTGAATGATGCTTATGTGGGAGTGTTAAATCGACCACTTCTAGTTAATCGGCGTACTATTTTTTCGACAGTAAATAAACTAGGCTTACTTCAGAAGGGGCGTAAGCAATGTTTTTACCCAAGTAATTCAAATTTTATCAACTCGCCATTTGAAGTTATACGAGTATAGAAATGTTATTCGTTAATCCTGTTTAATTTTTGTACTATATTGTACTGATACTTTTGCCGCAGACAGTTAAAAAACGTAGATCCAACATTTGTCAGAAAGGGCAAGAAGTTCTGATTTAGATTCTCGTAAAAAACGTTTTATGAGTTGCGGTGCTCCTTGAATCAGAGCTGACAAAATGTAATCCCTAGCTCACTCGAAATTAGTTGCTTACGTCCGCTGTAAATTTTTGTTCCGCAGTTTTATATTAGTCTACTTATTGTAAATAACATGAAATTTATGTTACACCATTTTCTGCTTATTTTTTCTACCACTGTTTATCGTGGAGTAACGACTTTACACCCTGTCTGGGGCATTTATGTCTTATTATGCGATGTTTTTTTTTCCTGTGGAAGAAAAAGGAAGTTTGTCGAGTCATAAAGTGAATCTAATAGAACAAAATCTCTAAAGTAATACAAAGAAGTTGATATTAAGAATGGATGGAAGAAAGAAGCTAAAATAATAGAGTGAACTGAAATAAAAGGTTTTTGTGCTCCTTGAATCAGAGCTGACAAAATGTAATCCCTAGCTCACTCGAAATTAGTTGCTTACGTCCGCTGTAAATTTTTGTTCCGCAGTTTTATATTAGTCTACTTATTGTAAATAACATGAAATTTATGTTACACCATTTTCTGCTTATTTTTTCTACCACTGTTTATCGTGGAGTAACGACTTTACACCCTGTCTGGGGCATTTATGTCTTATTATGCGATGTTTTTTTTTCCTGTGGAAGAAAAAGGAAGTTTGTCGAGTCATAAAGTGAATCTAATAGAACAAAATCTCTAAAGTAATACAAAGAAGTTGATATTAAGAATGGATGGAAGAAAGAAGCTAAAATAATAGAGTGAACTGAAATAAAAGGTTTTTAAACTAATTATGCCCTATGTTGCATAGAATTGGTTCTGTGTATGCATCATATACCAGTAGGAACCGTTGTTGAAGTGAACAAAAAATAAGGTTACAGGCAGTTCAGAGAAAATACGAAAATAACACCGCTCTTTCTTAACGTGTCGGACCATTGTAATCTATCGTTTCCTCCCAACTTCCAATTTGAAACAAGTGTACGAAATATGGACTGACCAAGAGGGAATAGACTATATTCACTTTTGAACAGTGTGCCTGCCATTTCTGTATATTTGTTTAATTGACAAAAGTTAGGAATTTGTTGAAACTGTAAATATACTTTCAAGCTGCCAGAAGCGTGATGTTTTACTAATACTGGAAAGGTAGAAAGTTTGAAACATCAGTTCCCCCTGATGAGGAAGATAAATATAATGACACTTCAACTGTGTGTTAGTTCATATACCATTTTTTTTTTGGAGTCCGTCTACCATACAGTGAAGTTATTTTGTTGGAAAACATACCTACATTTCATTCGATGTACAGATAATGTACAAACTGAACAAGTTTGTGAATTTAATACATTCAACTGGGACCAAGTTGCTGACACAGACTGTTGACAGTGTGGCATTGAAGGAGTACACAAAGTAACTAACAATTGTTTCCTGCAAGTAGGCTAATTAGAAACTGGATGTGTTATTATTGTCAGTAAACTGATTTCTTTGTCAGTTTGTGCTGATCAGAGAACTTATTGCTGTAACATCAACTGTATGTATTTTTTTTTTTAGTTATTAACTCATTGTCACACATAAGATAAGCACATGTTTCTAACACAATTTATCCAAGTATGTGCACAGTTTGTAGTTTTGAGTTTGATAGGTACTGGGAAAAAAATGACAAACTTTCTGTCTCTTTTAAATTTTAATCTTTAGATAGAAACAGTTGCTTTCTGTACATTGCTTCTTATGTATATACACACACTTATCAAAACTATAATTCTCTTTATAACTTTCTTTTTTCTGTCTCTTTTCACATGCATGAAGTAAATATCTCATGATCTGATATGTTATTAAAGTTCGAAGAAACAATGAATTATTTCTCATATGTTCTTCTGTTGGGTTTTACTCTACGACTCCATTAATCTTTGCCATGTTTTGATGGTTTAAACGTTACAGATGTCAGATTAACCTTAATATTCTTCCACAAATATTTTATTTTAAATATCTTAATGCTGACCTTAATACTTAGTTTTTTAAAATTTTGTTAATATTCATCTTACTCTATATTTAGACAATTAACATTTCTACAATCACTCTGGACAAAGCACTGAATGGTTTAAAAGAGGAGTAGACACACTGTCTTGTTTACAGATTTTTGTTACAGAAAACAAATTCATTTAATTATGAAAATGTGAGGAAATAAGTACTTTGAGAGAGAGAGAGAGAGAGAGAGAGAGAGAGAGAGAGAGAGAGAGAGAGAGAGAATTATTTACTATTTTTATTATTTAATTAAATAGGTCCATTGAGTCACAGTTTAACATTTATTGAAACTGAGAAGAGAATAAATATGAAGATATGACACATTCAATATGGATTTTTCTCACAATGTAGTGTATTATAATGTAGCATGTATTGGTCAGAAATACTTGGATTTATGTTAATTATTTAAATAAAATTATTTCACTACGACCGGAACACAAAACTTTTTATGGGTAAAAACATAAAAGTTTTACCTTATAACCTGAACCGGTTTTCACTTTTAAAAAGCTTCTTCAGGTTACCTCTGAAGAAGCTTTTTAAAAGTGAAAACCGGTTCAGGTTATAAGGTAAAACTTTTAAGTTTTTACCCATAAAAAGTTTTGTGTTCCGAGTCGTAGTGAAATAATTATATTTAGTTAAGTAACGGACACGCATGGACAACGAAATCCAAGAAGTTAATTATTTACTAAAAAAAAAAAACAATAACCCCATAGGTTGTCACTCAACCAGACCAGGGGACAGGGATCACTCACCTGGCTGGCTGGCTAAAGTTCTTGGGCAATCTAAAAATGTGTAAGATTGTATCCAGTCACTGTTACATCCTTCCAATATTAGGTCTTCCTGTTTTACAATAATATTATATCAATTTTGAAACTTGCGAGGAAAACTAAAACTCTCTCCCCTTGTAAACAAAAGAATAAAATTAGAAAACCTCTGTTAGTGAATTTACAAATATAGAAGCCATTGGTTGCAGTCCCACTGCCAGCAGTACTTCCAATGGATTGCTAATTTGTTTCCAATTGGAAAGTGGCTGAAATGTTTAAAGACACTTATCATTATTATCATTAGTATTGCTCATAGTAGAGTACAAGAGATTGTTTCTATTATTTATTATTTGTAAAAGGATTAAACTTGGCAAAGTTCTACTACTTTTTAGCTATATGATAACCTCCTGGATTAATTCAAAGGTTTACTTTCTATACTCCACTATTAATTAAGTTAAATTATTTTTTTTAGAACTCATAATTAGACTATAGAAATGATTTGATTTTATACTCAGAAATAAAAGTAATGAAAATATACTATTTAATTTATATACATGATTCATAAAATTAATATTTATAATTAAACTAATAAAAATTAATTATATATTTAAATGTGACACCTAATTATAATTTTTAAGGATAGCCATGAAAGGTGATAGAAGTAAAAGCCATTATGAGGATGAACCGTCAAAGGAATAAAGCAAATATAGTATATGGAACTGAAAATGTTCGTTAAAAATGTTATAACAGTTTTTTCTAGTGTCAATGGAGGGCCTATAACAGAAGCTCAATGGATCTCAATAACATAAGTTTGGGCATGATCCAGGAGATAGGCCTACTAAAATTCAGTTTAATTCATAAATTTATCACTGGGATTAAATGTCTCATGTAATACTTCACAAAACCTTCAAACAAATCATCACTTTTTAGATGTCTTTTTATTGTTAATAATTTTATAAAACTGTCATAAAATAAGTTAATATAATAGTACAATGTATAAATTAACAGAATAATTGTGTGTGTGTGCATGCACGCTTGCCTGTGTGTGTGTGTGTTTTAAATACAAAATTAAATCTGATGTCGTTCATATCAATTTGATAACAGTTTTAATTTAAATTTCAGTCAATTATTATTTTCCTATTATAATTTTCTAACAGGAGTATTATTTATTCCAGTTGAATCTGTATTGTGTATTTCAATACCAAGTTTGAATTAATATACTTTGCTATGGTTACAAATTATAGTCGAATGTCCTCTCCATTTTTAACAATTCACCTTCTTTACAAATACTGAACTTCTTAACAGGACAACTTTTAAATGCAGTTGACTGAAAATTTTAAAACATGATAGTGAAGGGTAGTTTTTTAATAAAAAACTATTTTTAATAGAAGTTTATTAATTTTTATATAACCATTTAGGTCTATATGACATGGTTCTAATGACACATGCCATTAAAACAACTGTTCAGACTTCAATAGTCCTCAAATTCTATCATACCTCATAAACATTCCAAGTATTAATTACACATTCACTCTCTCCACAGACTCTTAGTGGTATGTTCACCTTCCATCCTTCAAATATTAAAATCTTTAAACATATTCAGTACTGAACAAACAAGCAAGAAATAAGCTGTTTATCATAGCCATAGAATTGTCAACATGTCGAGTACTACCAGTAGTATTAGTAGATGTTTGATTTGTAATTAAATACAGATTCAGTTAACTATTACTCAATATAGATTTAGCATGTATTTATAATAATATTTTATTTTATACTTTAGCTGAATTGTACAATCACCAAGTTGAATTACTCTGTACACTGATGTGTTTGGTATTTGAATAAAAATTCTCACTGTTTATCTCTAATTGTTTAAAAGCAAGCTCCAGTTACAAAATGAACATTCCTGAGAAAGTTTTATAAACATATTTCTGGAAGCACTTTTTTATAGTTATGGCCAGTCTGAAGATTTTTCTGACTTTCCTCAATGGTAAAACAACACAATACTCCATTTATGTCAACAAAATTAATAACAAAGTTGACAATTTCAGATGGAATTTTGAAGAATTCACACTAAAGAATTTTGAAGTGTTGGTTTCAAGGCCATAAACTATATGCCTTTCAAAAAATTGTACACAGATTCATAAAAATTGGATGAAAATCGTATTTTTCACATTTTTAATAGAAAACGCAAAATAAATAAATCTTTTCTAAATCTGGTAGAAAATGTATGTTATTTTACTCATGGGAATAACATCACAGAAAAATGTGGTTTATGGATAAACAACTTTTATTGAAAATAATACCAGAAAATGCTGGAAACCTGCATAAGATGCGTTACTAATTTAATCCACAATACTGCACCACATTTTATTCCTTTATTTCTCTGTTAGTACAGTATGCGCTAAAACAAACACTACTGAAGTCACAAGTCAATGACACACATACACACATCATGATCATTTCATCAATCACTGTCATAAGAAAGTAACAATATGTTTATTCTAATTTAAGCTTGGTAGAGGTTAAAATGATTCTATCAACACAGGAGAAAGTTTTTATTGTTGAACATATTGTTGAATATGGAGCTGGATGTTCAAGTAGACCAAGTTTGCTACATGTTGCATTTGATTTTGTGAACGTTTCCAAAACCACCTCCAAGTAACATGCTTATGTTAGCAGTTATTAAAAATGCTGTTGTACAGGCAGTGCTCTCACATAGTCCGTAGGCTGCACCAGTTACTGTAACACAAATGTGAAACAAGGATGGTTCTTCGTAGCAGGTGTTGCAGACTCCAAAAGGAATCTTCAGTGTCAAATTGAATCTTGGTTAAACATCTACAAGAAGAATGTTCAGACAAATTGGTGGTTCTGCATACAATATACAGACTGGACAACATTTAAGGAATGCAGTCAAGGGCGAGAAGCCTGTATTGTGCTTCGATACTAGCAATGGTGTACAATGATCCAGCATTCCCATCAGATATATGGTTTTTCTGGTTAAAGCCATATTAGTTTGAATTGATTTATAAATTGCCAGACAACTTGTTTTCTTGGTTTTGAACAGCCAGACATAATTGTGGAAAAATCTCTCTAAAGTTAGTGTATAACAACATGGTGTGCAGTGTCTACAAACAGCATATTGGTCCCTTATTTTGTTTAGGATGATCATGAAAATCCTGTTACTGTGAACCAGGTGTGTTATAGAGGAAAGATTATCACACCATTTCTGATGGATGTGAGAAGATTCTGTTGTGTAAGAAATCTACCATTTTGTACACAATAGTTCTAAAAGGATGGAGCCAATTTCCACAACAAGGGACTTGCTTCATTTGTGTAATGTGAATTTTGGGAACTGCATCATTTCCCATGCAAGAGACTTCCCATGTCCTTCACATTCACGTGATCTTACTCTACCTGATGCTTACATTTAGGGTATGCTAAAGGAAGCTATTTTCAAGGGACCCACTGACAACCATTAGTAAATTACATGAAAAGATTGTGACATGTGTAAGAAGAATGATACAAATTCTCGTTAGAGAGATGTTTGAGAATCTACGAGAGCATTATGAACACTGTCTGAAATGCAATGGAGAGCATATCAAACATGACCTGTTTCTAAGGAATTGTAAAATTGACTCCCATGTATCACTAGCATCATGTATTGTTTGTATTATTTATATCAAATACAGCTTTGTTATCAAACATACTTTCAGTATGTTTTTTTGGGGGGGGGAGGGGGTTGTACATAATGTACATTGTTTTTTCCATGGTGAGTGTTTTTAATTACTGTATAACATGAATATAGTGTACATCACTAATCATTTTTATAGCAGTGATGTACTGAACTGATGTCACTGAATTTGTAGCCCTACATGTCATGGTTCAATGCAAAAGTGAGTGAAAAACAAATTTAACAGACTGGTGTAACAAATTAGTATTATTTTTGTATAATAATTGTACTTGTTCATATAGAGTTTAATTTCCTGGATTTTGTTGTTCATTACATGTCCGTTGATTAATTAATTTATAATTAGTTAATCAGTATTAACTACTGACTGGGATCACTAATTTTTATTATTAAAAAATGTTAAACTTTTACCTGATAGCCTAAACCAGTTTTTGCTCCTTTGGAGCTTCATCAGAGGCTGAGGAGACATACATATCCCCCAAAATACTACACTAGCCTCTTTCAACATTAAAACCTATACACAAAAATCCCTATCTCCAAAACAATAACTACCCCACATGACATACTCAAACAAAACAACACAGTAGAAGAACTAATCACAGAAATAACCGAGACTTTCAAATAAGTCACAAAACGACACTACTTCACATATAACAGTAAATTTTACACACAGAATGCGCCATGGGTTTGCCCATATCCAGCACGCTAGCAGAAATCTTTTTACAACACTTGGAAAAAACAAGAACACTCACATAAAATACTATATTGGCACAGGTACATTAATGACATCATACTTCTATACAAGGGAAACAAAAGACAGTGTGAACAGCTACTAACACACAAAAATGTAGGCCTAACCTTCACTGCTGAATACAAAAACAACAATAGCATAAACTTTCTAGACCTCGCCATCACAAAACTAGCACACAGACACAAATTCAGTATATACAGAAAACCCACTACAATTGACACACAACTCCTCCAAACACCCAATACAACACAAACTATTTGCCTTCAGAACCATGATACACAGACTAAACAACATCCCACCAGATGAAAAAGAATACTAAGATGAATTAAACATGTCAAATACCGTCAAATATCTAGCAGAAACCAATGGATACAACATAACAATAATCAATATACTCCTACATAAAATACAAAACAAACAACAGAGAAAGACAAAAAACTACAAATTCATAACACTAACATATATAAATAACCACACTGAAAAAATAGCCCACAAATTTAAGAAAGCA
Source organism: Magicicada septendecula (assembly GCA_034769895.1). NCBI lineage: Eukaryota > Metazoa > Arthropoda > Insecta > Hemiptera > Cicadidae > Magicicada > Magicicada septendecula. Next base: position 753,548,164 of record CM068367.1, on the reverse strand, counting down.
GGATATAGAATCGCATACAGAACTACAAACAAAACAGAACACACACTGTAAAAAACACACACAAAGAACAAAACAAATTTGGTTTACCTGGTGTATACAAACTAAACTGCTTAGGATGTAATAGATTCTACATAGGCCAGACAGGATGCAGCTTCAAACAGAAGTACATTGAACACACAAAGGCATTACGCTCTACCACTGAATCTACCTTTGCAAACCACCTCATTGAGGCAGACCACACATACAGAAACATAAACAACAACATGAAAATTCTACACATGCACACAAAAGGCCAAAAATTAATGTAAATCACATATACTATTTGAGCATATTACACCACACATACAACATTGATCTTTTGAATGATAGCATCGTCACCAAAAACGGGATGGACAGCGCTTCTAGCAGCAGCCTCTGATGATGCTCCAATGGAGAAAAAACTGGTTTAGGCTATCAGGTAAAAGTTTATAATTTTTTACCAATAAAATGATCCAAGTCAGCAGTGTTATATTTGTAATTAGTGTTTAATTTTTATTAATTTTTTGTGCTTTATGCTGTTGGTAACTTGGTGCAGACAGTGACATACAAATTCACAAATGAGGGATACCCACATTTTATTCATGGTTATTGCAACTGAAAAGCCAAGGAAGCTGTTAAGGAATATTATCAATTATTCCTCAACTTAATGATTCTTAGTAGACATTATTTACAGATGCTTGTAGAAAACTTTGTAAAGAGGATCTTTTATGGTAATTTTAGAATGGTGAAGGAGTAGTCATGAACAGATGTTGCCTATGGTACAGCAAAGTTCTTCAACAAGTATATGAAGTTAATCTGCATTGCAAATATGAGCATTACGTCAAGAAGATTTTGTCTGCACTGTCCTCAACATGTCTAATGCCTTCAAGAATGTGATTATGATCAGTGTATCAATTACTGCCAATAGTTATTGATAAATAATGCATTAGCAAAACATTAGATGAAGCAAATTTTACACACAATAGTAAAAACATTAAAAAAATTTTGACAACACAGAATTGAACTTCTAACATCACTTTCAAGTAAATGTCTGCTGTGGTGTTATAAGCGATATTCTGACTTGACCTTAGTTCTCAATAGTCAGCTCTCAGGGGATTGACAACATAAAGTACCAGTACTGATACCTTAACTTTTAGAGAATTCCCCTGTAATAATGCGTGAATTTCTAAAATAATGGAGCACCAGCTCATTTTCATCATTGCATAACTGAACATCTCAATAAAATATTTTATATTAAATGGACGAGCTGCAAGGACTCCGAACATAGCCATCCACACCTCCCTTTTGAATCCACTAAATGGAGATAGTTTTGGTTTTGGTTGTCATAAACCTGTTTAAAAATAAATATAAAATTATATTTAACTCAACCCTTTTTATATAAGATTACCAGCATTTTTTCTAGTATTATTTTGAATAAGGTTTATTTATCCTTGTGACCATTTTTCTATGATGTTATTTACACATATTGTTCAGTGTTACATTCTCTGCCAGATTTAAAAAAAACTCATAGGCTTTCATTCAGTGTTTTTCTTTTAAAAAATGTGAAAAATACAAATTACAAGTTAATTTTTAATATGTTCATACGATTTTTTAAAAGGCATATAATTTATGGCCTTGGAACAAATTTATTAAAATGTTTAGGCAAAATTCCATCTGAAATCATCAGTTTTATGTCATTCATTTTATCCATGCAAATGCAGTTAGATAAATAAATCCAGCTAAAATCCAAACCTTGAAATACCTTTGAGGCCAAAAAAAAAAAAGAAAAACTGTTCTATTCACTATAATTAAAAGGAATTGGTTAGGAAACAAAGCATTCCAATACCTATGTTTATATAAACGTTTTTCATTGGTTTGACAAAGGAAATATGCTTCTGAAGTATAATAGAAACTACCCTGAACCCCTTGTAGTATTAGTCATTGTTTATTATTTTTACACATTAGATATAGCTCCTGAAAACTCATATTGTTATATAATTAAGTTTTAGATTACTTTTTTTTTTATTAATTGTTATTTGTTTTTATGAAAATTCCATAGTTTATTGTCAGTTACATTGTATTCTTGTTCTAGATCTTGGAGCACCATTCTTCCCTGGAGCACCTGAACTGTGGCCTCATCCACTAGCATATGCTGCAGCAGCTGAATTACCAGGAGCATTGCAACATGCAACGCTTGTTCATCCTGCTTTGCATCCCCAGGTCCCCGTACGTTCCTATCTTTGACTATCTGCTGACAAACCGGACTCTCTGGGGCAACCAGCCCCCTCCTACCACCAACATGTAATTAATCTTACCTCATTATGCACATTCTCAGTGTGCCTGACTGTCTTTGCACCATGCACCCCACGCTCACCATTCACCTTAGTAATCATTCTGTGTTTATGTGTCTGTGCATCCGTAATGTGTGTGTGCGCGCGCGCACATGTTCAGACCAGGTGCAACAACAGATAACATGTAAAAAATTATTTTTTCTTCAACAGTAATGAAAACCTATTTGTAAAAATTTTTGCAGACAAAATATTAAAAAATTAACTTCAAGGTAAATCAAGTTTACGAAAATTGAAAAATATTAGAATTGAGAATAAAATTAAATATGTACTTAGTATATGTATAGCCATTAAATCGTTTAGACAACCTTCACTTTATGTTTTATAAAAGTATTTTTACAAATTTTACAAACATAGTTTTGATATAAAGCAACAATAGGGAACCATATAGGAAACAAAATTTGATATAGCCAAACTAAGTTTTAAATTTTACTCTTGACTTTCGTTGTCCATGACGTGTCCGTTACTTAACTAAATATAATTATTTCACTACCGACTCGGAACACAAAACTTTTTATGGGTAAAAACGTAAATGTTTTGCCTAATAACCTGAACCGGTTTTCGCTTTTAAAAAGCTTCTTCAGAGGTTGCCGCTGGAGCACTGTCCGTCTTGTTGTTGGCGACGGAATTGATTGACGGATATGATAGAACAATAGTCAATAAACTCCTACACAAAACAAACAACAGACAAAGACAGAAAACAACAAATTCATAACACTAACATACATCAACAAACAAACTGAAAAAATAGCCCACAAATTCAAAAAAGCAGGATACAGAATTGCTTACAAAACTACTAACAAAACAGAACACACACTACCAAAACAGAACACACACTACCAAAACACACACACAAAGCACAAAACAAATTCGATCTACCTGGTGTTTACAAACTAAATTGCTCAGATTGCAACAAATTCTACATAGGCCAGACAGGACGTAGCTTCAAACAAAGTTACATTGAACATACAAAGGCACTCCACTCCACTACAGAATCCACCTTTGCAAACCACCTCATTGAAGCAAACCACACATACAAAAACGTCGACAATAACATGAACATTCTACACGTCCACACAAAAGGCCGAAAACTAGACACTTTAGAACAATTGGAAATATACAAACACATGAAAACAAATAAAAATGACATCCTAAACGAACAGACACACTTCAAATCAACGCATTATTCGAACATATCACACCCCACACACACAACATCGATCTTCCGAAAATCGATTCCATCGCCAACAACAAGACAGACAGTGCTACCAGTGCCAACCTCTGAAGAAGCTTTTTAAAAGTGAATTCCGATTCAGGTTATAAGGTAAAACTTTTACATTTTTACCCATAAAAAGTTTTGTGTTCCAAGTCAATAGTGAAATAATTATATTTAGTTAAATTTTACGTTTCCATAAATTCATGAGACTACATCCATTAGCTAATATTCTTTAAAATTTAGGAAACTAAGACATACATGTTGAATTACATGCCCAAGGTGTATGTATTTAGTTTCTTTGAACTGATACTTATTTCTATATAATAAATTAAAAAATTGTTTTTAGTAGCAAACTTTTTTTCCAAGAACACCAAGTTTCCTTGAAGTCTTTACAATCAAAAGTAGTAATGAAGCAAATATAAATGGTACAGATGATCTTTTCATAAATCAGTAAGTCTCAAAATTTTAACGAACAATATAATATAGAAAAACATAATAAACCCAAAACTGCAAATTACTTGTATGGTAATGCTGTCTCAGATATAATTAACACATGAAAAAGATTGAAAGTGTTCATAATTAGCCTTATGCATAATTTTAGTTAATCTTCAATACTAAGAACTTACCAGACATCATGTAGACACCACACAGTGATGTAGGTGTTCTGTATTATGCTACTTTATATACATATGAAACTTGTTCTGTAGGGTGTTCATAAATAGATGTGTATGTCAATAAATCTATTTCAGTTATTTCAAATCACACCACATAACATACACACAATTTTTAAACTTGCTTTTGGTTTTTAAAATGGAGAGGGTTGTAATTAGTTCTGTACAGTGATTCAATGAAATGCGCATGTAAATTGTTTAATTATCTTCACATGAAAAGAAACTAATTTTGGTTCAGTAACCTTTAAAAGAATGCTAAAAAGTTGATGTATATTTATAAACTATTATGTCTTTTAGAAATTATAAGGAAAATATATGTAAATATGAAGTACAATATACTAACTTTGGTAATACTAGGTTAACTGCCTTAATGAAAATTATTTATACCTGAAGCTACTTAGAATTTTTAATAACATCACATAGATTTCTTTTTCAGAAAAATCTGAACTTAATTCTTATGATTATGTAAGTTTTTAAGACAATATGTGTCTGTCCATAGACAATTTCATTATTAATATCAAATAATAGTGTATTATAATACGAATAGTGTAGCCAAGGTCTATTACTAACATCTAATGAAACAAATAAAAGTTATTGTCCTTTTATAACAGGTTTTTCATAGCTGTGGGAGGGGGTGATCATAGCTTCATTTTATTGTTATTAGTATTAGGTCGTAGTTCTGTTGTTTTATCTTCAGCAGACATTTTGGCAACAACTGGAGTAGTCCATCTTCAGAGTCTGTTGCTGACTGAGTCAACAGTATCAAATTCCTTGACCTGTGCTGGCTATTTATATTACTATACAAAGGTTACCTAACAAATTATTTTGCCTGTGCAATACTTCTCCATATGATTCGCCAGATCTCTGCCAATCAGAAGCATTAGCTGTAGACTTAGTCATAGGTATAAGTAGTCAAATAAGTAGCCAGCACAGGTCAGTTAATTCACCTTTGTTACTGATAGAGTTGACAACAGCCACTACTGCAGTTGTTCCAAAACGTCTGGGTGAAGATCAATAACAGACCATGGATAAACAGCTAGAAGACTAAAATGTAGCAAAGAACGTTGTCTTTTTTTTTTTGAACGCCTAAGCTTTAATCTAGGGAGAAATAACTTATAAGCACCAGTATACAGATGTAAACTATCACTACACGTAGACACATAGAAAAGTTTCCATTTGGAATTGTGGTACATGCAGTTCATTTGTATCACTATGACTTCCATTTTGTCCAGGAAGAAAAATGGTTAAATTACTTTCCATTCGAGTTACTAAATTATGTGATCTATTGTTGCCTCAACACAGGAGATCAGATAGCATACACATATAATGAACATTATTGTAAAATGTCAGTTTTAACAACACTAAGCATGCACAGAAGTTTAGATAACTGATATCCAATCTGAAAACAAAATTGTTTGTTAATATGACTTTTAATAGTTAAAACTATTTTAATTCACATTTACATTCACATATGTAGGTGTATATAACTAATTATAACTTCTACCCATCTTATAACAGTTTCCATCTCTTAAACAAAAATACACTAAAAACTTTCTTGTGGAACATCCTGTTAATAATAAAATAGGCATTTCTAATCCTCTGTGATTACAGTCAGTAACCCTGACTGTAAAATCTTCCTCTCATTATCCTCATCCATCTTGTTGGTTGGTAACTTTAATACAATTTCTTTCATTAATACATTGGCAGCACAGGCTTTCTCAAAATGTGCAGAACCTTGTTTATTATAATCTGTCAGCTTGAAACATATACTGTTACTGATAGAAAAATGTTCCTAGCTTTGTTGTAGATATGTTAAATGTTGTTTACAGGTAACTGTGGAATACAAATACTAGATACTCTGATTTTGTATTTGTTTTGCAAGTGTTCAAAGGAGAACTGGGTAGGTCCCACGGATACATGAGTTTTAAGAAGACTTCACATACTACTCTCACAATGTTATCAGTTACACAATAGGCAAATCTTTAAAATTTTCCATTAATTTCAAAAGTACCTTTAGATTCTCTTCCTTATTACAAAATATTAGAATAACAACTGTATGAAATAGTTTGTTTTGTGTTTTCTATGTTTTTCTTTTTTTAAGAAATGAGAAACAGAAAATATTGATACTTCAGCTGACAAACTTGTCATATACACATATGCTAGATTGAATCTTCTATGTTCATTTCAGTATATTTATATTTACTGGGTTATTATAAATATCCTTTCCCATACATGGTATTTGAGTAGTAAGAAACTTGATTTCTCTTATTCAAACTTTTCCAGTTGTAGGTGACATATTGACTTAAGCCCAACCTCTCTGTTTAAATCTCTGCTTAATGTTTTATTTCCCGAAAACTTCCATTGTTTCAATAGTTTAAGAATTTAAAAAGTTTGAAACCTCTAATGTGTAATATGCTGTGTAATTTCCACTTAAGGTCCTAAGAGGATGATGTTGAAGGGTGAATGAAATATACCCACTATATTATATTGACTCTATAATGAAATCAGGAGTGATTATAATTAGTGAATTTACATTTCAAAAGGGACAAAAATACATAGCCTCATACAGAAATACTTGCATATATGAGTGGAGGGTGTGTAGATTCTATCTAAATTTTTATGAGGTCTATCTGGAAACTATACAACCACGTAATATTTTGAGGAAAATAGCTTACATAGCACAATGGGGCCATAGTCCCTTTCAACGTATACCTCTTTGAATTTCAAACTTTTCCCAGAGTCTTTTCCTGGTCTCAGAATAGTCTACAAAGTCCTCTTCTGAAATTGCTATCAGCTGCCTCATTGTATTCTTCTGATTCTTGTCCTCCATCTAAAATCTCCTCCCTTTCAGTGGGCAGTTTTAGCTTTGGAAAGATCCAGAGGGAGCCTAGTCAGGATAGTAGAGTGGCTGAGCAGCATGTGTGATATGGTTTTTCATCAAGAAATACTGTATTAGACACATAGAATGTGCATGTGCATTGTCATGGTGAAGGTGCCAATCACCACTTGCCCACAGCTGCTTCGATTTTCTCCTCACTACATCGCTCAGCCTACAACAGATTTCTGTGCAACCCTTGTTAGTTATTGTCTGACCTGATGGTGTGTACATATGATAGACATTACCTTAATACTGACCGAAAAAACACTCAACATGGCCTTAAAGTTGCTCCAACGTTGATTTGCCTTCTGAGTCAATGTTTTTGGTTTGGGTTCCTCTGAACTTACAGAATGAAATTCCTTTTGCTCTGGTGATGAGAACTGCGGAATGAATTTTGCGGCCACATGTGCCATGCTGAGATCTTCTGTTAAAATCTCATGAACTAGTCTGTGTAATTCCTAAAATCTTGTTTTAACTCTTGCACTGCCAATCACTGATTTACACTGACTGTAGTTCATACAGAATTGACATTTTCAGAGGTTCTGCCAGGTGAGAGTCTTACAGAATGTACACTTTGTACAAGTCCCCAGCCTCTTGAAAGCATTGATACTACACTTTGATATAAGCATCATTCATGGAATCCTCCCTTAAAGCCCTATTATTAAGGACATGAATGTCAAGGTTTGAAGAAAACTTTAATAGATTTTCTGATTTACTTGCTTAGTCATTGAAATTGTGACAGCCATACAAAACCACAGATCTGCCAGGAGCCTGACTGTTCATGCACTCATGATAAGGTCTATGTGATTTCGTGAAGGTGATTTGGCGCTTTATCAAGATATACAAAATGACTGGATGCTTTCAGGACATTCATTTATGATTATAATATATTTAGATCTTATTTATTAGAATATATAAGAATGTGTAATGATTATATGAATATATGATCATATTCTTATTTAGAGTCCACACTGTCAATCAAAGCATGGTATTTCAAGTTGATGTGTCATTTAAAAAATTCATTTTGTGTTTAGCTATTCACAACAGATTTTAAATAAAACATAACAACTCAGGTGTTAGACTAGACTTATTCAGCAGCATTTATAAATAATAACCTGTCACAAATCTAACCAGTGATCTGCTACAAATCTAGCCAGTAACAAGTTTTTAAGATAGTCACTGTTAGAATTATGAAAGTTGTATAATTCCTCTTTACCATTGCTCAGTTATTAAATATCATTTTATTTAATATAAGACACAGATAAATAAAATATTTTCAAATTTTGATTGACATGTCAGTGGCGGTTTCTTAATTGGTGCACATGAGCACCTGAACCCCCTACATAAATAAATATAAATAAATTAATTTTAACAAACTCTAAATAAACGGGAAATAATTTGGTTTAGTTTTATGATGCAATAACAAAATGCTCGTTCTGGTAAAACAGTCGTACAGTCGACGCGGCGTAACGCGTGCGCACAGCTCTGTACGTGCGTTGCTGGATCAAATGAGAGCGGTGACGTGATGCGGCATTGGCGCGGTGGTGGGGGCAAACCTCTCCCATGTAAACATTGTGCGCACATTCGGTTTGTGAACCAGTGCTGTTCTAGCCGTTGTAGGCGTCATGTTACTCGCTCCCCAGTGTCGCTCGCGCCCAGTACAGTTGTGTTTGTGTTGTGTTAATGTTGGTGATCGATTAGCAATGGCTGCTACCCCTGTGTCTGTGTTAAAAGAAACAATTTTTTCAAGTATTTCATTAGAAAAAAAACTTTAAATAAAACAACGTGGTCGTCCGACCCCAAAGCTTAATAAGTTATAGTACAAGTGACCAAAGGTAAAGATAGAGATTTCAAAAGGGAATTTAAAGAAGCTTTATATGAAAAGACTTCTTGGCTCTGCGGTTGTGAAGCTACAAATAAACTATATTGTTTCCCTTGTCTGTTATTTGCAAAACAAAGCTCTGAAAACTTAAACTGGATTAAGTATGGTGTGAATGATTTAGGTCATTTACTCTCGAAAATTAAAAAACATGAATGTTCTCAAACTCATTTGAACTCTTTGCTAGAGTTTAACTTGCTTGGTAAAGTCGACATACGTCAGCAGTTGAACAGCGCTTATCGGAGAAATGTAAAAGAACATAATGAAAAAGTAGAGAAAAATCGTTATGCATTGTCAAAAATAATTGACTGCATTAAAATTTGCGGCGCTTTTGAATTGGAACTTCGGGGACACAGGGAAGGAGATGATTCTTCAAATCCTGGGATTTTTCGAGGCTTAGTGGATTTTGCTGCTCAGATTGATGCCTCACTAAGAGAACACTTACGTGATGCAACCGTTTTTAAAGGAACATCAAAAGAAATTCAAAACGACCTGCTTGATTGTATGCTTCTTGTTTGCCAGGAAAAGATTAAGGAGGAAATAAAATTTGCAGATTTCTTCTCTGTAATCGCTGACGAGACCACAGATGTTAGTTTGACATTTCAATTAACTATTGTTTTTCGCTACGTATTACCTAATGGAGAACCAGTAGAAAGATTTTGGGGGTTTATACATCCAGGACACGACTCAGACTCGATCGCTGGATGCATCTTGGCGCCCTAAAAAATGTTGTTGATAAGCCGGAAAAGTTAATCTCTCAGAGTTATGATGGAGCAAACGTGATGAGCGGACACCTAACCGGTGTACAAACAATTATTCAACGACATTACGAGTATGCTTTTTATATCCATTGCTATGCTCATCAATTAAATCTAGTGATTGCTCGAGCTGCTAGCCAAAATCAGCAAGTGCGGATATTTTTCGCGAATTTGAGTGATGTAACAAACTTTTTCAGCAGTTCACCTCAAAGAGTAGAAATTTTGGATAATATTGTCGGGAAAAGAATCCCTCGAGCTTCGAGCACTAGATGGACTTTTAAAAGCAGAACTGTAAATACAGTATTCGAACATTGGGAAGACCTTATTACCTGTATGGAGGAAATGGAATCAACCTCTAAACAAGAATCTTCTATTACCAAAGCTGGAGCAATCCGGCAAATGCTGGAAGACCCAACTTTTGTGTTTTGGCTTACAGTTTTCCATAATATAATGCCACACGTCGATATTTTATACAGACAAATTCAGCTTACCTATACAGATCCTGTGCGAACAAAAAAGGACGTGGAAACCTTTCTGAGGGAAATAAATAAAGAAAGAGAAAAAATGAACTCCGTGAAAAGTGCTGTAGACCAGATGCCTCTACAACGCAAAAGAGCAAGAGACGAAGAAGGCGGTCATGCTAATAGGACGATCGCGGCTAAAGAAGTATGTGATGTAATTTCGACGCAAATAAAAGAGCGGTTTTCATTTACATCGCACCATTCAGCCGTATCCCTTATTGTTCCTCAAAAATTTAGTGAGTACAGTAAATCATTTCCTCACTCTGCATTAGATGAAACAATAGAAAAATACCACTTTTTGGACAAAGCAAAGCTAAAAACCGAACTTGGTGAAGACGTAAAGACATAAGATGTATGAATGGTGCTGTGAGCTTACTGCAATTTCTTATACAAAATGATCTGAAAGATTCGTTTTCAGAGTCATATACGCTTTTAAGGATATCGACAATCCCAATGACTTCAGCTGAAGCCGAACGATGCTTCTCGACTCTGAAGAGGATAAAAACCTTTTTGAGAAGTACGATGTCTCAAGAAAGACTTAATGCCTTAGCCATGTTATCAATAGAGAAAGAACTGGTGAAGACCATCCCTAAGTTTAATGAAATAGTGGTTGATAGACTTGTTTCAAAGAAAGACTGAAGGATGGACTTTGTTTACAAGAAGTTCACTTAGTTTTTGTTAAAGATCCGATTAACCTACTGATACTTGTAAGTAGTATGTATATAATTTACTATTGTTTCAGAACATGGTTGCTATCATTATTACTAAATTTAATTTTTCTAAGATTAATTAAATAAAGAATCCAGTTGAAGCTTAGTAAACTACAATGTTAGATGCATTTTGTTAATATTACTTAGGCCTACTAAAATTATTTAAAATTTCTTAGTAACGTTGTTTACTTTAATGTTGAAAAATTATTGGAAATGCTACTTTCAATGCAAATATTAGCAGGCACATGGATTAATAACGTACAATATTATCTGTGTGAACCCCTGGTGAGTTTACTCACGAGCCGCCACTGCATGTACATTCTAATAAACCAAAATATAAAAATCCGTAGCAAACAAAATTAGGAAGTAAAGCGTATTTTGTGATTTTTAAATTTCCGGTTTTGTTTTAAATTAGATTTGTCCTATTTTGTATGGTATTTGGCTTAACCTGTACAATGAGCTCAGCAAATCCATGAGTCAGAAGATAACAATATGATTCATAATCAATAGATAAAAGATTATAAAATTATGTGGAAACATTTGTTGTAAGGTTCTGCATAAATGTTTCATAAAACAAAAATATTGAGAAAGGCTGTGTATAAAGTAAGAAAAAATGAAACCATATTCATGTGTAAGTGAATTAGCATTATATGGTATCAACAGTTCTTTAATCTATGATGTGTTTGAAATGTTAGTATCTAATACTGAATTTAATTTTTCCTGTTATCTCGATAAATAATAACATATGTCAGCCACATATTAAATTATCATAATATATTCAAAGTATTATTACTTTGTTGAATTCTTTATTACTATATCTACTTTTTTTACATATTAATATTTAAGTAAATACAGTTGTTGATAAGCAATTATCCATTTTTTGAACTGTTTTTTTTTTCATATTACTGCATGCTGTTCATACAAATTAAAATACTGTTAAAATTAATTAAGTTAAAAGTTAAATGGTCATTGCTTGCTTAAAAGTGAATTGTACTGACTGATTAAATATATATACAGTACAAAGTAGATAGTTTATTATCTGAATAATAATAAATATATTTACCTTATTTCCTGTCTCGTGACCACATGTATTTAACACAAATACATGTGGTCACGAGACAGGAAATAAGGTAAATATATTTATTATTAGTCATTATAAGTGGCCTGGATACCGACAGACATGTTTTATTATCTGAAGACTAAATAATTCAAGTTAAAACTTACACTGTTTATACTGCAAAATACTTGAAATGTATGTAATTTTGTCATTGATCACTTATACTGTGCATAAGTCAGATGTTTCCTTTACAGCCGCCCTTGTCCATACCACACCCAACAGCAGCTCTCACAGCGATGCACGCATCGTTGCCACATTTTCTACCGTCCCCAACTCTTGCTTCACCCGTGGGATCCTCTCCTTCTTCACAGCCGGGCTTAGGGGTGAGCACTGCGCCCTGTTCAACACTTTTTGTCGCTAACCTCGGCCAATTTGTTTCAGAGCATGAGCTGAAAGAAATCTTCAGCAGGTGAGCTAACATGAACCACTAATATTTACATTTACACAGCTGTTCCACTTATCTGTGCTTTGTCACTTTTCTATACACACAAACCTCTTAATATTCTTATAACTAAAATTGAAATCATTACATAAAGTATTTTTGTCTTGTATAAGTCTGAAAGAAAATTTATAAATTAAGAATCAGATTTTCTATATAAACATGCAACTTACTTAATACTAAAAGTATATATATATATATATATATATATATATAGATCTTATTTTTTTTTACTTTCTAGGCTAATTTGTTGTGCGTGCGCGTGTGTGTGTGTGTGTGTGTGTGTTCTATAGCTGAATTGTCATGCACTTGTATTTTACGAACTGTAAGAATTGTACAGCATCTAAACATTCAGTATTGTAGCTGGTATAGTACAGTTTGGTATACTGATAATATGTAAATTGATTGTGTCATCTGGAACTTCAGAAAAACAAGCAATTGAACATTTCATGTTTATAAGATGAGGATACAATGCAAGGCTTTAATACTCTGAGGTCACTTACTATCAGAAAAAGAAAGTCATAAAACACATAAAAGTTCATGTGAATACACATAGATCTAATTAAAATCAACCTTATTCAGTTTCAATAATTGTGCAAGAGTACTTTTTACTTAGGAAATACACAAAAAAAAATGGTGGTGTATAGATTCTACACCAATTTATATAACAAATATGATATAAAATGTTATATGTAGAACTCAAGTTTCTCAATGCTCTAATAAGGCATGCATTTGTAATTAATAATTTTTTCACAGACTTTCCAGGTTTTTATTTTGTGCACATTTTTCACAGATGTAATTAAGATTATTTGTTCTAGCATCTGTACTTATGTAAATTTAACATGTAATTAATGTATACCATCTTCTTCCTTCCTTCCTATTTTGTTTCAGCCATCTATGGGCACAGCTTCCTTCACTTTCTGAAGTAAATCCCTCTTTTGCCAGTATTCCTTTATTCTCTGGTTCATTATTGCTCATTTTTTGTCTAATAACATCCTCTCGGTTCTCCTTGGTTTCTCTTCAGATAGCTGCCTTACTTCCTCAATGTCCTTTCTGAACATGTCTCTGTTTCATATATCTTCTTCCGTGATTCCATATTTTTTAGATCTTGGTGGACTTCTTTCACCCATGGTAACTGTGTCTTTCTGTTCTCGTAGAAGATGAGGATCTTGATTGCTGTCCTTTCTGGTTCAGTTCTTTTAATGAGTCCATAAAAAGCTATTCATACTTTCTTAATTGTGGTCAAGATTTTCTCAAAATTTTCATACAACTCATGATTTGGTCTTAAATAAAATTTTAACTCATTTGCTGAAACTTTTCTGTGTTCCATAATTTTCCTAAAAAATATCCTTTCTTTTCTATTTCTGAGAGAGTCCTTTTCTAGTTATTGTTTCTCCTGCATACAAGCATCTAGTTTGACTGCCATACTGCAGTATCTGAATTTAGCCTGGTATAATAGTGCTTTGGATTTTCAACTCTTCTGCTATAGTCTGAAGGGTACCTCCATCTTTCTCACCTTTTTCTTTAATTGTTGTCTTCCTTGTAATTCAGGGTCAGAATCTAACTTGAGTACTTGAAAAAAATTGACTCTTTTGAAAGAAACTTGTATATATAGGGAATATCACCACGTTTGATCTCATTATCCAGGTTTGATCTTTGGTGGGGTTCATATTCTCAGTCTTTTCAAAACGTATTTGTAAACCTGCCATTGATCTGTTTCTTTCAGGGCTTTTAACTGTTCAGTTGCAGTCTCCAAATTTGTGGCAAAGAACACTATATCTAGACAACACATTTGTAACAACCTTATCCCACAAATCCAATTGCACACAACTATCATGATAGTAAAAAATGTGAAAAATAATAGCATCTTCTGTTACAAAACCTTTCATAAAATATTGTCTGACAGTTCTTCAAATTTGGTTTATTATTGGTCATTATTAATTAATTATTTTATTATTAAGGATTATTATTTTATTAATTTCATTATCAATTTGTAATTTATTATTAATGTCTATGTTTGTTAATTTAATAATTTCATATTACTTTACATTAACTAATCAAATAATGTAACGTATATGAAGCCATATAAATATCTGTAAATATATTTACTATGCTTACACAGATTTTGAGAAGTAACAGTACAGTAATTTTTCATGAACACAGTCTTAAAGATCCATTATTTTATACATATCAAAAATTTAGTTTAGTATATTCATAATATATTATTTTTATATCAATAACATCGATTACTGTGTTGAACTACATAATGTAATGAAACTGATACATCATAATATTATCTGAATATTAAAAACAGTGTTGGATTTCGTTGTCCATGACATGTATGTTACTTAACTAAATACAACTATTATATTAACGACTCGGAACACAAAGTTTTTTATAAGTAAAAACATAAAGTTTTACCTTACAACCTGAACCGGTTTTAACCTTTAAAAGGCTTCTTCAGAGGCTCACCTTTTCACCTTTTAAAGGTGAAAACCAGTTCAGGTTGTAAGGTAAAACTTTATGTTTTTACTTATAAAAAACTTTGTGTTCCGAGTGTTCCGAGTTGTTAATATAATAGTTGTATTTAAAAATAGTGTGTTAAAGGGAACTACTTTTTCAGAATCTGAAGAAAAGTAATACTTCCCTAGAGAGAAATCATCTTTCCCATGTCTTTTCCATAACAATCTAATCTGTAACAATATCCACCAGTCATCCATCTGTTAAATTTCAAATTAACACAGTGTGTATCTTCCAGTTCACAAATATTCTTTCAATTCTCTCTGACTCTTCCGTACACATATGATATTTAATAAAAACTGTTAATACTCATTGTATTACTAATACAAACATAAGAGTTTTAATAATACTATATGTTAAATTTTATTTAAACTCTGTTAAATATTTTTATTGCTATTAGTTTATTCACAAACTTTGAACACAAGATAAAAAAGTCAACATCTTTGATTAGTAAATAACTCTGAAACTAGAATTTTTATAAATATGAATCTATTTATAGCTTTCATAATTAATAATAGAAAATAAGCTGCTAATATACGAGACAATTCTAAAAGCCACATAATCTAAAAACCTAAGAAGTACAGCACTGGTTAACTAAAATCAACGAAGTATGGACAAGATTCATCATTTTCAAAGTCTTGTGAACCATTGTGGATGTATAAATCACACAATGATTTTATGATAATTAGCAATAATTTATACAAAATTATTGGCTGTTATATGAATGTCCATAAAAAATATAATTTTGTAGTTGAAAATAATATTTTTATTTGAATTATGTGTTTAAATTAGGTCAATAGACACCATTTCTGCAGAAACGCAGGAAATACTCTGATTCTCTCAGTTTGCTACAGATAAATAATGAGTCATAATATGATGGACAGAATGTTTGACTAGGGCTATGGTTCAACGAGATTGTTTGTTTTTTACAGGCAATAAATTCAATCAAACCAATAATGTAAATGTATGTGTATGTTAGAAATGACTTCTTATCAGACAAACCATAGCTACATTTGAACTGGGATAGATAAGTTTTCGCTTTAGTCTATTTTAGATACGGGGTTCATAACCCCATAAGAGTTTTTTTTAAATCTAGACTGACTCAATAAGTACAAGATAGCAGATGTAAGTCACACATCATATGGGCCCTGGAACCAAAAAGTGATTACACTACCAGTAGAATGTCTGGTACAAATCTAACTTATAATTAAACGTGGCTGCACCAAATTAAAAGAAACTCTTTTGCAATTGCTGCCGGATGCTAATAATAATACATGCCAATTATAATAAACTCTAATTGGTCATTAATGAAATTTACTTGCTTTTGGTTAACTTTAATTATATTGATTAATTGACAACGAACATAGTCATCTATATTCTAACTGCTGCCTGGATTTTTATTGGGCACCAGAGATAATTATTTATCTCAGGGGTTATTGTTAAATAATAACACTTTGTTCAGATGCTAAATGACACAACGTTATATTTATCAACTTTATGTACATTAGATAATATCAACATATAACATTATGGTTACTATTAATTGTGCAAATTGAATGATTTATCAATAGATACCAAATCTTATCACACTTCAAGCCTCAATAGAGATTATTTATCATATTTAAATAATTTATCAGAGATTCTTTAACACGTTTAAATCATTTATAACAATATGCTAACTTATTGATATCTTGAATCTCCCTTTCTCCATTCATACTTTACTTTGATCAAAGACATGACTTAATATCTAACAAGTTATATATATTTATCATTCAATTCTATATCATCACGACTTATTGTCTAACAAATTAGATGTATTTAATTCTTATCAAAATCTATGTCATTACATATAAATGCATCTTTAGAATCTGAACGTTCTCATGGGTTCTTTGAGAATGAAACGGGTTGAATTTACTACATCAAGATTATGTGATTTAGACAATATACTTTGATAGAGTTACTTGTAAATGGTTATCCATTCCGCTGCTGGGCTCCTTCCACTTTATACACAACATATCACTTCACTTCCTATTGCTCTGCTTTTACTTTTCACACGATCACGATGACTACTTAACGCCACGCACTTAGCGATTCAGAATTACTTATTCTTCCGCGCACATTATAAAGAAATACTTCTTCGCATCTCTGCCCTTGCACCAATTCAATAATACTCACTAATTCTTCACCTTTACATCACCGAGTTCTTATATTTCACTTGCATGCTTTAGTTCATTCTAATTATGTAAATATTACGATAATTCATAATTCTGACTAACAAATACTATAATTGACTGACCGCTATCATTACCAAACTTCGTACTTCTTCTCCTTGACTTAAACGTTTTCTCACTTTTTACTGACTGAATGGCCACTTATTGACCTTTACTGTTCTCTTACTGACTTTGAACCACCGTTACTGACTTTTCAAGTTAGAGAGAGAGTTTTTTTTTCTTCGAGTTACTTTTATAGTCTCTTCAGAACTTCCCTTTCTGCTGTCACTCTTCCAATAACCCCTATTGGTCACATTTTGAAAGTGTCGCCGGTAAATTTGAAAATATCCAGTCATCACTTGCAAAATTCTCGCACGCAGCGATGACGCTATTCCTTATTGGTTACTGATTTCGGCACTGAGATTTTCCCGCACAGCCGTTAACTCGTAAAAAGAGAAATCTGCTTTCTAAAACACACACCCCATTTCAGTATGTTAGCTATTGTATTTTTGAAGGCCGATACACCGTCTTTCTAACGGTATATCGCGTTTTTTGCTGGTTTGTGCAAACAAAGCATTTTATATTTTTATGACATAGAAAGTTTGGATGTACAATATATTTCTAAGCTGCCAGACGACAGTGTGTCGACATCCGTGCCTTAACTACCCGTTTACATAACTAGTACAGTGTACAAAATCTGTCGTACTTTCTTACTACTAATATTACAATCTTATATTAACTTTAATAATTTATCGTGTCATACTACAGATATTTATAATTTATTAATTAACTATTCGTAACTCCTTGATTTACGTTGCAAACTTTTGTAGTAATACAACACTTATCATCATCAATGTCTGATAATAATAATCTCTCTCTCTCTCTCTCTCTCTCTCTCTCTCTCTCTCTCTCTCTCTCTCTCTCTCTCTGAATGCTTCCTGAAAACTATCGCCCTATTTCTCTCTTACCAGTCATCTCCAAGGTGTTCAAGCATCTCCTGATCACCTGTATCTCACCGCTGTTGGATGATTTTATCTACAGCGAACAGTTTGAATTCTGTTGGATGTGTGAGCAAGGCCTTCGATAAAGTCTGGCACTAAAGTCTTCTCTTCAAACTCACCCATTCTCCAATTCCTCTGTCCACAGTGTTCTTCATCTGGTCATATCTTAGCAACCGTACTTTCAGGGTGAGCATCGACATGTCCTGTTCAACACTTTGACCTCTCACTGCCAGCATCCTGCAGGGTCCTGTACTCGGCCCCATTATGTACCTTGTGTACATGACAACCTGCCAGTTTTACCTAGAGTCACATTGTCCCTCTTTGATGCTGTGTATCCCTATCCCCAAAATTTGCGAGTACAAAGCTGCAGTGTCCATTGGACTTGCTTCCGGACTGGCTAAGGAAGTGGCAAGTAACAACCAAAACAGAGAAATCTGAGGCAATCTGTTTCACACGTAAGTACTATTTCCAGATGCCAGCCCCTCGTCCCCTGTTCCTAGAAGGGAGGCCCATCACCTGGAAGGAGACAGTGAAGTATCTAGGCATTCGGCTAGATCAGCGCCTATGCTTCAACACCCATGTAACCAAAACCCTTGGCAAGGCTCACAGTGTCCAAGCCAAATTATTCCCATTTCTCTCACGTCATACCCCCCTGCCTTGGTGTACGAAAGTCACGATTTATCTTCAGTTTCTCAGGTCTCTACTGACTTATGCGCCTCCCACATGGTGGGCATTTCTGTCAACCACCAACAGGTGTAGGCTCAAAATATTCCAAGCAAAACCTCTCCGTTCCTTGTCAGGATCTCCTTGGTTAGTCAGAAATTATGTAATCTGAGGAGATCTTCGAGTCCCTACCTTGACTGCTTTTGTCTACTTTGTCTACTACCTTAGCTGTAACTCTCTTTGTTATAGCTGTGACCTAATCCTTTCCATACCTGAGAACCATCAGCACCACAGAACCTCCAACACCGATTCGGGTAAAACACCCTCAGGTGATTCTTGATGACTTGCTGTAAAGCCATCCTGGCAGTAACGTCAGTCCATAGCCCCAGAGTTCACCTTTGTAAACGGTCCTTCTTTCTATCCTCAAGTGTCTCCTAGTACACTGTGTCAGCTGCTTGTTGCTGATACCTTGGTCACCAACACAAAAGCTCTCTGCCTCACAGAGAACAACCGATGCCTCATGGCATCTAGTTGCTGAGCTTGAGACAGGCAATACCTGTTGCCTGAATCAGTTTGATCAGCAGTGCCACAAATACATGTGTTCATTCTCCCTGCCATCTAACGAATGATTGTGTTGGCAGTTTCCCTTCCAGTTTTAGGCTACCCTCTGACTGTACCAGTACTATGCTATCTTCTGGCAGCCACTGTGCTTGACCCAAATGCTACAATCCTGCTACAGGTGCAAAGACACTCTGCACTTACAAAGCAAAGCAATCTCTCTATTTGTGTGTGTGTGTGTGTGTGTGTGTGTGTGTGTGTGTGTGTGTGTGTGTGTGTGTGTGTGTGTGTGTGTGTGTGTGTGTGTGTGTGTGTGTGTGTGTGTGTGTGTGTGTGTGTTCTTTATTATTACCAGAACTTTTATGTCTACTCAATGCCTTCACTGAAAAATAGGTGCAGTATATAATATTTTCCCAAATTCACAAAACATTACATACAACTTTCACATATGTTCCATGCACTCTGTTTTCTGCATGAGTTTGTTGTTTGCTAAGCTTGAGAAGACAAATGCTATCTGAAGACAAAATGAAGACAATAATGCAATATGAAAGTGATATTATTATAAATGCTGTAGTATATGAATTCCGTTCTACAAAACAACCTTCCCCCACTAGTTTATGCTAACTTGCTGTGGTGGTGACTGTATAAAACCAGAAGAAAGATACTCATGGGCTGCAAATGGGACAGTATAAATGCTTTAGGGTGCTAAGAGTTCCCAGCAGATCTTCTGTCTTTCTGTCAAGTTGTATCAATGAAATAGTAAAGACTAAGCAGTACGAGAAGCATACAGATGACATATAGCTCTTGCCACAAGAGAATAAAAGATGAGAAGCAAAAGCACATCCTCCCATCCAAACTAATGATCACAGCTAATTATTTGTATTGTTTAAGATGCTGAAAGAAAAGGCTGATTGTAATTTAACACTACGAAGTATTGTCCAAGAAGTTTTCAGTATCAGTATTCTTTTGCACAGTATTAAGATAAATACTGTGATTGGTAGTATGGCAAACAAATTGTTAAGTGAATTATGTCTGCTGGAGATATTAATTGTGTTTCTTACCTTAAATTGAAAATGTGGAGCTGTGAAGGAGTTGTGCAGCAGTAGATCTACTGTTTACAGCAGATGGTGAATTCATACTTATAAATTAGTAGTCCACAATAACACACATTTGAGGTCCTTTCATGTTTAAAGAGAGGAATTAGCAAATGAGTGGATTATAAATTTAATGTAGGCTTATACATTGGACACATGTCCAGTCACAGAGAAGAGAGAGAGAGCAAAAACCTTTTAGCACATGTGGGTACAACTTACACATCTTTATATGAATATCGTGTTAAAGGGCAAGAGTTGGGAGCATAACCATCTGGGCAATAATGTACATTTACAGCTAGAGAAGATAATGTAAAGAGAATGCATTAAATGTTACGACAACTATCTAGCAACTATAAAGGATGTATTATAAATCAGGAACTACAGAAACTACAGAGACAATTAATTTTCCCCACTTAGAGAAAACCCAATAACAAACTGAGTTCAATTGTTATCACATCCAGGAATCACTTATACATATATTGCCAGCTCCAAAGCACACCAAGAGCAAGTTACAAACACTATGTTCTAGCAAGAAACAATATATGTAAACCAAACAAGATAATACATAACCTAATGAGACATATGTCAGTGACATTAAGCATCCTCCTGTCTCATACTTATAATAATGGCTCAATTCTCAAGGTTGTGCTTTAGAAGACTAATAGCTTACAGTAACATGGATCTGGAATCACAGTATTGCTTTAATATCATTGCTTCACTGTTATACCAATTTCAGAACCACATTTCACAGAGAAGTTATATAAAGAATCATAAGCATAACAACTATACAGCACTACTAAGCAAGCAAGTATTACAGTTGTCAGTAACTGGCTTGGACCACTAACTCTCCAGGATGTGTGTGCAAATGAGCAGAGCAGTACATGGAATATTTCAACACCCTCCAATAGAAACCTTGGTGTGACTCCAATAGAAAGAACACATTGAGTTCAAGAATAAAAACCATGAAGTGCCAAGAACTCATGAAAGCTATAATCTCAAATAACTTGAGTTTTCTTATTATTGGCATATCAACAGTAACCCCTCCAACTTTAAAATAATTGTCTGATCTCCTGGAATTTTGTGTCATCTGAAAAGTAAGATTGAATTACCTTTAAAGGCATCTTCCTTTATCTACATTCAGATCACTCTTCAATCCTAACTACTTTTAACAAACATGTTTTATGTATTAAGAGAGATGGAGAAACAGTAAGAATAGATGACTGCCCAATATTAGTCAAAAAGCAAATACCTCAAAAAAAGTAGATTAAGAAAAACAAGGCAAATTACAAGAGTTGAAGTAATTAATAAATAATCAATAGTTGAAGTGTGCCACAACTGAGCTTAAGAAACTTCCCAATTTTTTTAAAAAAGAAACAATTGTTACAACAATATATGTAAAAGTTGTGACTTGCATAATCACCTAACTAAATCTTTTGGAAAGTCACTAGAGGTTTGAAAGACTGATTCTTCACATTCCACCTTTTCAGAAGATGTGCAGTACCAGTACAAAGAGCAAGAGCCCTTTACTGGGCTATTACTTCCTATTACTCCTGGGGAGGAGACAGAAATCCACTAGTCTCTAATAGGATCCTTTCAAATGGGCCTACCAATCTATTTAAAATCAGACAATTAAAATTCTGCAGTTAGTAACTTGAAAAGCAATAAATCACCAGGACATAACTTCATTACTCATAGAACTTTCAAAAAAAGGCATAACATTTCTCAGATGTTTAATTCTGTGCTAAGATTAGGTTAATTTTCCTGACCACTGGAAGGTTGCCAGCATAATACCAAAACAGAAATCCAGCAAGTCACTGGAAGAGTTTGTAGGTTGCCTCCTACAGGCCAACATATTGAAGGCGCGTCAATGGGCTCCCCTCTCTTATCTATTCATGGAGGAGTTTTAAGCGCAAGCCATGCGAGCAGCGTTAGTGAAACAGACTCTTTGGCTCAGACACCATAAGTCTAGTCTCATGGAAGAAGAGATCTGAGCTCCTTCTTGGACCACTTCAACAACCAACAAAGCAACATTCAATTCACAATGGAGATAGAAGAGGATGGACAGCTACTTGGCCTCATGTACTAGATACTTTGCCTAGCCCAGCATACTACATGGGTGCCTCAGATACAGTATATAGGAAGAACACACACACAACACACACTACTACCTGAACGCCAACACACAACGCACCTCAACACCCGGCTCAACTACATTCAATAATCGAAACTTAGTTTATTTATTTACATATATTTCAAAACTTCTACAGAGTTTCTGAAAAACTATTTTTTCTAAAACTCAGATCGTTACTAAAAAAATTGCTGTGTAGTTATGTTTCTGTAAATGTCACAAAACAGAACTACTACAGAGAAATTTCACAGAATAGCAGATTAAATAAATAAAGCTGTAGGAGCTAAAAGCAACTAGTTAGCCAATGTTAGCCAAGCCTTTTTCAAGTTTGGCATGAAACTATCCAAAATAAAAAGTTACTTTCTTGGCGTTTTTTCACATGTTAAAAACATATCTTACTAACAGACACTATCTGACCAAACTCCAAGGTTTGAGTAGGTATTCCTATAATTCAGTTCTATTTCCATAATACAATACAATTTCAAGTCAATTCTGGACTACCACAGGACCTACTCGATTTCTCAACATATGGCAGGTTTATCCACAACAACAGTAGCAGCCTAATCTGACAATGTAACCATCTCATCCTGCTCTAACCATAAAACATCATCACATATCTTTAAAAATCATCTTACAAAGATACAAATTAGTCAAAGAAAATGTGGATTAAGTAAATGAAACATTTTCAACATATGTTACATTTATGCTACTATGCTTTTGATTTAGCTGACATTCAGGTTTGGAAAAGTAGAATAAATACTCTGCACTGCAGAGATTTATTACAGACAAATAATGTTCATATGAACAGTAACAGACATGACAGTAGTCAGTAATCAAGAACATTATTATGAACATTATCTGACAAAGCTTGTAATAAGCAAAAACTGGTTCAGGCTATAAGGTAAAAATTTTACATTTTTACCAATAAAAAGTTAGTGTTCCGAGTCAGTAGTATTATACTTATAATTAGTTTGATAAGTAGCTTATATGATGCATTTACACTTGGGTAACATTGTCACTTAACATTAAACAATCTCTTCTACTCGCTATGACTAAACTCATCTTGTCAATGGGAATTACTGACAGTGGGAGCATCATACCACTCATGAGTAAACTGTCAAACAATTATTTTGGTAACGTGGACATCCTATCAAATGGGTGCAGACTTTTGTGTGACAGTGATTATTCATCATTTTTGGTCTTGTCAAAACAAAGCCAATAGACAGTGTCAACTGCAAGAAAGATGTTGATGTTGAGAAGTCATAATAAGCAATGTGTTCTTGGTTTTTATAGTTTCATTCATGTGTTGAATTTCATTTTTATAGGTTAGAATCACAAGTTTACAATGACAGTAAACTGTGATCAAAAGAAAAATAGAAAAACAGAATTGCTTCAAATACCTTTTTTAAATTTTATTTATGAGTAAATTAAAAAACAAACAGATCATTATAAACATAATCATTTCATCTCACTACATGGATTGAAAATAACCTGAAATCTCAGTTAACGTGTATCTTAAATATAGACAAAAGGATGCCCTTAAAATGTGCCCTTGGCTAGCCATGGTAAAATTACTTCCCTAACTAAATAAAATATAGAAGTAGGCCTAATTTTTCAATGCAACATTAGTATTCTTAATTTAAGAATTTAATTTAAGTATTTTTAATCATAATTTAACTCATACTATACTAGTATGATATGATAATTCATAATATACTTTACCATACGAGTCTCATAAATTGCTTTGTTTCTAATTTAAGAAACACAATTGAAATCATATATCTTTTAAATGTCTGTCTGTTCACAAATAAAATAAATAGTTCTTTACAATATTTTAAGTAAAATATTAAAAATGAACTAACTTTAAAAAAGACCAAAAATTAGTACTGGAGTAGTATTAATTTGCCACAATCAGTTCTGTTTGATGAGTTCATCATAATTTAAAAAATATTTTCTTTAAAAATTCAAAAATATATAATATAGTAACAACGTGTTTAAGTATATTTTTGTCTGTTTGTTTAATGTGGAATGGGGATGATAGGTTAAAATTATAATATCTGAATAAAAGGTTAAAAAAGAATATCAGATGCGTTCTGATATAAATAATACAGTAATTAGAAATAATCTGAATTCACATGCATATGGGATAAGTGATTAATACTTATTATCACACACGATTTTTTATTAAAATAACTTCAATTAAGTAATAATTTAGAATCACTACTTGTTATTATCAAGTAGCGATTCCAGTCTCACTGCCCACGGTAAAAGTCGCAAGTGTATCGTGTTCCAAACATTTTGTATTTGAGAAGTGGATCACAGATTATGAATAGATACTTAATCTTGCTTCACCATGCATTATTTTTTGAAAGCTGAATAAAACCTTCATGTAGGTTATAAATTTGAGCCTTGTATTTCAGACAATAATGGATTACAGTTTTATACATAAAATTCCAGCTCACAATTATAGTATAAAAAGGATTTTCTGTTCATTTTTGCTGTTAATTTAACATAGATTTTTGTAATGGTGTGCTTTTATCATTGTCAGTACAAATAAAAATTATAATACAGTTGGTTAACCATTTCTGAAATAAGACAAATCTCCTTACTTATGTAATTAGAAAAAAATTTTATATTTCAATAATTAAACAAATTTTAATTAATTACAGCATTGACTATTACAGTGCACCATCTTTCTTGACCATTTATAGTAGCACTTTTATTGTGCTTGTTGCTGAATATAGTACTAGATATTATTTCTTTTTATATGAATAACAGGTAATGTGTAATCCATTCAGATCAATTTCTGTCCAGAAAACATACGACAACCAAATTACTTAGGCACACATGTAGTGCTTAGTAAAATTTATAGGAAACATAATTAATGTTGTTTCATAAGGTACTTTGTAGAATTGATTAATTAAGTAGCCTGAATGTGGATCAAGTATCTTGAACAAAAATCTATTCAAGTAAGTGATCAACGTCAGAAGGAATGGAAAAATTGCATTCAGACCTATGTAATTTTAAAAATATTATTCATAAAATAAATAATTTGTTGTGCATATTTTAAAATAAATACTATAGTAAAATTGGTAAAAACAAAAACTGAGTTAAGGAAAATAATCAAAAAAGGTCCATGAAATTATTTTGCTTGATATAGATGTCATAGTATTAATCACAAGCTAATTATTAACTAAATGATTTTATAACACAATCTGAGATAAGTATAAACACTGACCAATAATCAGTTTAATCACAAAAAAACACTGAGATATCTAAAAATGGGTAAAAAAAAAACAAAAGTTGAAGTACTTAACACTTACAGTACTACAATATACATTTTTGCATAATGACACTTCCACATAATATTTGCACAAAAATTGTACTCTTATTATTGTAATATGTTTTCTGTTAATAAATAGAGATCTATTATTTAAATATGTAAGCTCAACTACATTGTATTTTGTTTTAAACATTCAGTATGACACATGTATTTGTGTGTTCAGCTCATTACATTTAGAATATGTCTGCTTCTGTGCTGGATGTTGTGTTATGAATTATTGTACTGCATGCCTCTTTCACGCTTACAACACTTAATCACATTACCTTCTTAACCAGTCCTTGAATTGTTTACTCTTACTTTTCTTCTTCGTAAGGACACTTAACTCTCGTTAATCATAGATACTGTTTTTATATATTATAATTATAATTATATAATCATATATGATTATATAATATAATTATACTGCTATCAATAATAATAGTGCATATATTATAAACACATAATTTACTGTTTTTGCTAGTACCATGTTTTACACAACTTGCTTTGTTTCACATGGTTATTTGTAGTTGTCTTACAGAATTTTATAAGACAATATTATAGTGCAATTAAGCCATGTTAATATCTCTGACTTTTGTTACATACACACATTGTATATTCAATAAACTAAATCTGGAATCAGCAAAGTTTCTAACATTTAAACCCCACTTGATAATAGAAAATACTTATATAAATAACGAGAGTCAGGTATACTTGTTGGTAATGGTGTGCACAAGCCTGCCCTAGCCTATGTTGTTATATGCACAGTTTTCCTGGGTTCTGTCGACTTCGCATGCACTCCAAGGGTGGTTCCCCTGTCGCCTTTGTTGAGTACCAAGATGTACGCTGCGCTGCTCAAGCCATGGCTGCCCTCCAGGGTTCCTTTCTGCTCTCCTCTGATCGCGGAGCTATTCGTATTGAGTACGCCAAAAGCAAAATGTCCGAGGTTCGTCTCTCGTTTATTCACTTCATCAATTATAATTTTTAATATTTTAAAACTATTTCTAACAAGAGCAGTAAGGCTAATATTTCAGTTAATTTATTTTTCATGTTAAACAGGAATAATAATATGCTGAAGGAATATAATTGTAGGTGGAAGGACAACAGTATTTAATACTGTAACTTAAAAATTATATTTCACTTAAAAAGTTATAAACTTTATTTCTGTAAAAATTAAAGATTGAATGTCTGTTTGTGTGTGTGTATACATTTAACATAAACTTTACTACTGTTTTATTAGTGAAAATGAATGCACAAGCTTTCACATAAGTAAACCCATGGGCATCACCAGTGCCCAATTATTGCAGGGGGCAGAACATATATGGTAATACTGAATATTTGGTGTATAGTCAAATTTCTGAAGGGCTGGGGTTATTCTTTTCTATTTTTAAAAGTTTCAATCTTTTAATATTACTAATACAATTTCATGTAATGCTGTAGACATACATAATTTATTTTTACATTGTCAGCTATTTTTAAGGCTGCATTAGTTCACTAGATTAAGGTTAGGTGTAGAAATTAAGATGGCTCAAATAGAGAAAGCCAGTATTTATTTACAGTAAGTATTAAACATTATATTAGTAACTTTTCTATCAATGACAATTCAAAATACTGTTATCATAAAAATAATCATATCGTTGATTAATCATAAAAAGCTCCGAACACATTTCCCCTAGCATCAACATTAGAAATAAATATGTTCGCTATCTTTTTATAGTCGATATCATCCAGTTTATGGACATAGAATAGGGCTACATGATTGAGCCTTGTCTGGGTCATAGTTGACCTAAGATATGTTTTTAGTTTTCAAAGAGCGCTGAAGCTTCCTTCTGCCTCAGAACTAGATGCTGGGCACACAAGCACAAGACGAATGAAACTTTCTACTTTTCTGAAAAGATCTCTAATTTCATTACTCATTGAGTAGCAAAACCTGTTTCTTCACTCCAGGCTGATTAAGAATTCAGTTTTGGAATCCTGCTACAGCTGTGCCCATGACTTCAAATTCCTCTTGTCTATAGTAACCTTCACTTGACTGACAATATGCACGTAGGACAGTTGTTCCACTTTTTTGTACCTTCTTTTGTCTTTGAAGTTTCAACTTTTCCAAACCAAGCTCAGAAATCTTATCATTGGACTCTTTAAATACAGATGAACTTTTTACTCGCCCTCAGTGGATTCAGTCCATCAATGATGTGTTCAACTGATTTATAAAGTCCTGCCACATTTCTGTTATTTCCCTGCAAACACATGTTTAAAATTTTTAGAAGTTTAATTTATGGCTCATTCCATGTTCAAACCAAGATATGTAGCTCCATTCTCAAATACACTAAGCAGACCATTAGCTCCTCCATAGCCTTGTTCTGTTAGCTTAGTCAGTATTTTAATTACCAATTCATATCTATTCAGGCACTTATTTTGACATCAGCTTTTGCCTTGTTGAAAAATCTGCCACTAATATACCCAGTCAATAGCTGATGCCATCAATGATGTTTCAAAGCCCTGGATGATAAGTTATACTTTCATCCCGATAACAAGGCAGCATCCCTGGCCAGATTAGCTCCAGTGGTGTACCGGCCTCACTTCAGTCACCAATATGTCCAAAAGGTTGCCCACAAGTGTGAACTTTCCTGAAGGGGAGCCTTTTGAGTACATGGAACCTGCCCTCCTCAACTGTCAGGCCCATGGCAGCGGGTTCACAGCAAAAGGGAGGTCGATGTCTAATGAAGACACATCTACGATTCAGCACTAACATGATGCAGCATTAATTCATCAGGATGACCAGTGTCCACAATGGGTTGTTCAGGGCAAGGCCATGGCAGCAGCCGGACAGCCTTGCTCTCGCCTTTTAACCCATCGAGAGCCTCCTCATCTGTCGTTGTCCATAAATTCTGAGCACAGTACCGAATGTACTTGGCAGGAGAAAAAAGGTTTAATTAAATAACATAACACACCTCGCAGTTGGCAGAAGAGGTAATGACAGGCTATATGCTTCATTGGTTACTCCATTTCGAACAAAAAAAGAAATGGGCTGCAAATCGGTGTGTGCACAAGGATAATGATTGCAACTGTGTATGTGTAGTTTTGCTGTTACAAACACATGTATACTATATACTAGACAGTTGGAGGTTGATTAGTGAATAGCCCTCGTACATTCAAGTCCACATAAACACTCCTTTTAATTTCATATTCCAGTTTTTGTTATTTTACGAGAAGTTGGCAACCATCTATAGCCCCTAGCGCCTCATGAATTTACTTCCTTTTAATACACGGACATGTACACAAGGCTCAAGACCTATTACCCTGATATAATGAACAGATAGCAAAATTTTATTCATTGTATAAAATATGGATTTGTAAAATAAAAAGTATGGTCTTGATATTCATTCAGAACAAAGTGCTTTTAAATATTTATCTAAATGTTTCAAAATTAGAAACAATAAGATATTGTGATCTATCAAAAGTTTATGCTTGAAAATAAGTAACTCTCCGATTCGAATATATCAAAATCCTGGTTTTGAATAAACTTCACTCTGTTGCATTATAAATTTTTTTTTGTATTTGAACGAGTATACTAATAATTTTTTTCTTTCGCTTACCATTTTTCTGCTCTTCATTTTTATTCTAAGGTGGAAGCTTTCTCTTCTTAATATTACATGTTGATGTCTTAAGCCAAGATATAAATGAACACTGTTTCTTGAGTTCCTATCTACCCCCACTACTTCTCTTCATTATACCAATACAAAAGGCAATTAAGCTGAACTAACTTCAAAAACAAATTAGAAAGAGTAACTAATACAAACTAACTGAAAAACAAAAGAGATAATCTTAAAACCTGTGACAATTATTTGTTAAATAACGAAAACTTCATTTGTGTCATGAATATGTAATAAGCTCACCAGATACACAGAAATAGAGACAATATAATACTGAGAAGCAACGCAAGAGGGACTGGCAGCTGAGTGCATTTGGAGAGGTGGGAGTAGAGTGGAGGGAGAGTTTGTAGGGTGCAGCATTATTCTCTTGCCCATGTTTACATTTTTATGGTAGTATCAACAAACCAACATAACCAGCTCTGTAGCCTTAAACATTACTTGCAGGAACCTATCATCTATGTATAATAATAAAAAGAAAATAAATCATTGGGCCTGAAATTGGACCATCAATGGCACTCAATTTAAGTTAATATTCAACTAATTATTTGAGTAAAAAGAAATGAAAAATTAATATGAATAAAACATTATTTAAACTTTTGGGAAAATATTAGGGGTGGGATCCCCGCCATCCATGATGATCGTGAATAAAACTAATGCTTTCAGTATCATTCCAGAAAATCTTCTTTCACAAAACACGGTTGCAATGCATGTCTTACACTACAAGTATCTTCACATGTAAAGTTCCTTCAAAAACATTATATATTTTATATACTGGTACATTTATATAGTCACAACATCTACATGTAAGCAAAGTATGTATATAATTTTTTAACTTTTTATTGAAATCAGCGAAGTCAGATCACATAAAATATTTGACTTCATGGTATGACCACATTTCTCTAGTTTATGTAAAATTTATGAAGAATGTAGTTAAACTTTGTCTTATGGTTTTGGATGTTGTGTTTGTTTTTATCACAGTTTTTCATATTTGGAATTGTACTTTAACATATTTGTTAAGAATTTGTAATTATTTTTTTAAAATATTAACATTGCTGAAATTAAGAGTTCTACATGACTTTAAAGCAATAAGTACAAATCCAAATATAAAATTTATTCTGCAGAATTGTAGCTGTAGTGAGGCATGACCTTTAGTAGTGTGTAACCAGTCATACCTGAACCTCCATATGTAGTATACTCATGACTATTAGCGAGCGGACATTATTATTCTTTAATAATTACAAACAACACTGTTTTTTTTTTACAAAAGGTATCCCTAGTATAATACTGGTATCTAAAAAAAAAAAAAAAAAAAAAATAGTGACACACATTCAGATGTACTGACTGACTTTTATATATTCTTTAAAAAACTCTTGTTTACTTTTATTCAAATTAAATTATGAACTAGATCCCCGTATAATGTGAATTTAGGCACAAAGATCCCAGAGCTATATATTAACAACAACTAACTCTATTAATAATAGTGTGTGGATTATTAACATAAGTAAAAGTGAAGGTGCATTTTGTCTCTAAGTTTCTCTTTTTCTGTTGCTTTTTGCAAGAACTAAAAATTATACTGTAAATCAAATAGATAAATCTGAATCATAAAATATTCTAGTAAACAATAAGTTAGATAAACAGACCTATTCATTTCATTTTTAATTCATACTTTGTTCTGATACTGTTCATGCAATTACTCACACATGTGCACACACACACACTCTCACTCACATCTCTCCCACCTCTCTCTCTCTCACCTTTTCCAACTCCCTTTATTGCAAACAAATACATTTTCATTTTTTAACATCATAAAATAAGACTTATTGA
Source organism: Magicicada septendecula (assembly GCA_034769895.1). Classification (NCBI taxonomy): domain Eukaryota; kingdom Metazoa; phylum Arthropoda; class Insecta; order Hemiptera; family Cicadidae; genus Magicicada; species Magicicada septendecula. Next base: position 753,516,639 of record CM068367.1, on the reverse strand, counting down.
CTTGTTCATTGTTGCATTAAATAAACTCTTCATTTTCCCAGCAGCACAATTGGTACTTGCATATTAGCACAACATAACTATAAAATAATGCATTATTTCTATTTCAATTATATAAATTAAAAACATGTAAAAATATAAATGAAAATTATTTCATGGAGTCTGTATGTTAAATAGGAAAAACAGAACAAGATTTTGCAAAGAAGAATATTGTTCCATAACATGTGGTTAGTTTTATTATCTTAATGTAGTTCAGAGAAGTAGTCAGAGGGGTACACAGAGATTTTTAAACACTAATTATGTTTACTTGCAGGGATCCTACAGGGGGGAAGAGAATGGACAGTCTTAATTACAACTACATGCATTCTGCTCATATCGGGAATCTCACCTGACAACGGAGGCCTCTAGTGGAGATGGCTACAGGCTGACTGAATAGGAAGCATGTAGCGAATAGCAAATAATTTCATCCATAGAATATTAAATTACAGCTTTATATAAATCTAAGTGACAGTAAATACAAAACTATGGATGAAATTAATGCCAACAGGTAGGAGAAAATATGATAAACCAAAGGTGCCCTAAAAGGAACAACATAAAGTTATATAAATTATAAATTAAAAAATTGTTTAAAGTATAAATTACTGAGAGGCCTGTACTATTTATATATGCAATTTTGTTATGTATTATACACATATTAATTATACTAAATTAACCTTAGTAATAGGGTTTCTATAATATTCATCTAATTTTCTATTTTAACCAAAAATATAATAAAATATTAATGGATATAATGACTGTAAAAAATGATACCAGATCTGGTAATTATAAACTTTCTTCACACACACGCACACGCACACACACACACACACACACACACACACACACACACACACACACACACACACACACACACACACACACACACACACACACACACACACACACACACACACACACACACACACACACACACACACACACATACACACACACACACACACACACACACACACACATTTCAGATGGTATGTTACATTAAGTTATACCAGATTATATCTTAAAATACTATACATCATGTGGAATATTGCAAACATGGTAAATTAAGAGCTTTAGTATACGAAACACCTTTTAACTTTAAGAAAATTTCTTATGTTTATTTTAATCGTAAATTATACCATTCTGGTTACACATTTTCAATTTTGCACTAACTCAAAAATAATAATAATACCATAATAATCATCATTTTCAACAGGATAAGAATCTCATTAAGTTCAGTCTCCGTTTTAAGAATATTGCAGTCACTGAATTAACAAGTAGTGTCTCTGTTGGTAATAATCATGTAGCATTAGAAATAATATTTTGTCCACCTTACTAGTTGTTATATATACAGTTGTTCATAACTGTATTTCCATGACATACATGCAGTTTCATTCAAATAAATAAGATGTTTAAATAAATAAACTTTCAAATGTTTAAACTCTCTAATGACACATTAAGACTCCAGTGACATTACTATACTAAGTTGTACCAACTAATTAACAATAAAAATTGGCTAAAATATCATTACCAGTTCTAAAAAATTGGCTTAAATGTTAACCTCATTTGTTTCTTCTATTTTAAAAAATTTTGTCAAGTTAAAAAAAATTGTATCATCAAGTAGCATACCATCAAAAGAAAAAACATATTAAGAGACATAAATTAATAACCAAAGCATTTGTGACAGTAGAGCCAAAGAATATTAAGCTGTAATAAGTTACAAGCGTAAATGTTAACTTATTCTTTTAGTTTAAAGGTAAACTTTATAAAGTAAGTCAACATTTACAGCAAAGTAAATTTAGGAAGATAATTATATTACTGAATTCTTCTTTCTAAAGTTCTAAAAATCTAAATATTAAAAAATTAATTTCAGTAGATTAATGAATGTGTGATATTAATATTTTTCTAACTTTAACAAGAAGGATTTAGCTATGAATATAACTATTGTAAGTTGTTTTGTATTCCTACATTCTTTACATTACTTTTAGTAGTTTAAATTTTATTTGTTACATTAAAAATAGCAATAATTTGGGAATTATGATATATTTAGGAGATTTCCTTACCATGCTGACAGAAGGAAACAGTGATACAAAATTCAGAGAGCCAGCAAACATATCATAAAATAACCTTTTGGCTTCTGAGTGTTTCCTTCTTCCTGATTAGGATTATAATTCAAAAAAGTATGTAAATAGTAATCTTGTACTTAAAGTGATAATTTCTAGTAATTCTCCTGTTAGACTGTAACTATATTCTTTAGTGATCTTGTCTGTTGAGCTTAATTACATTTGTTGAACATTTGAAAATGTATATCTTTACATACACACAGATAGAATATCTGTGAGAATATACTGAAGCAAAAATATATAAAATTAAATGTTTATCTCTGTCTTATGTGAGCTAAATTGTTTATATTTTGCTGTACTTGTATTTTAGAAAAAAAAAAATACTTGTCAGTAGTAGTAATATAGAAAAACTAAATTGATTGTTCTAGATATCTCTGTGTGAAGTAGCTTACAAGTAAATTAAGGTGATAAAAATTAAGTTAGTTTGTTTTCACTCTGAACAAGAAGCTGTAGTTTAACATAACTGTGCCTCTCACAGCGGTTTGTCTGGAAGTAGACCTAACATTGTTAACCCTCTGAACTGACTGACATACAGCTACTTTTAGTATAATTAACCTATAATCATAATAGAAATGTTTATGCTAAAAAATAAAAAAATCCACTACTTTTTTATTATTTTTATGTTTTGTAATTTAGATTGAATTAAAACGATAACATTTCTTTCTTATTTATTTGCAGTGAACATCTACATAAAACATTTACTTGTTCCCTTTCACATACATAAACAATTACTTCATTGTGTCATAAAGCCACTCTTAAAATGCATATAGGATATATGTTTTAAAAATATGAAAATACACATACATCTATACACATAGATTTATAATTTTTATTCTATGTCCATTTTGTGTGCATGTATGTGATAAAGTGAGATGAAAATAAATTCAAAATTGAATTTAAATTCTTGTATTACGTCTCAGTTCAAAAATTTAACATCATTTATCCAGCTCTTGCTCTTTACTTTTACAGCTAGAATTATTAACAAAGCATTTCATGTATATTAAGTTCTAATGATGAAAATGTATACCTAAGTAATTAAATTAGTAGTCAGTTATTGCAAGATGTAATTTTCTTTTCTGCATTAATAAACACACACTCAACTGACACACACACACACACACACACACCAGGTTGCTTTGTTTGTAATTTCATTGTGCATATTTATACATTTGTTTTAGATTTTGCAATTTAAATTTTACAGTTTAAATTAAGCACAAAGCTTGATTACTGTGTCACAAATACAGACATTTCTGAGAGAGGTTTTACCTATTAAGCCATTTTCTGTGAGTTACCGAAGTAAGTTAGAAAACACATGGTAACTAAAAAGATAATAATTGTCATAACAAGAAAGGTATGAGAGTAACTAAGAATGTAATAACACAAACACAATATTTTTCTGTAATTCTTAGAAAATGACCTAATAAAGAAAAGAATATTGATAGAGAAGATATTTGTGAATCACTAATCAGGTATCATGAGTTTCCTTTGAACTTTGATGACAAGTATTTCACGAAATACTAAATAAGATTTTAGTCATTTTAACAGAACTTCAAATTAACTATTGTGAGTAATTTTACAGTTCAATATTATTGTTAGTATTAAGAGCAATAATTACGTTTTTTTATGCTAAGGTTTCATATATGTAATATTTATCTGAAGTATAATTGTTTTTTAGTTGATATCAAAACTTAAATCTCTCAAGAGTGTAAATATAAATCAGTATGTTATACATGTGTGTGTGTGTGTGTGTGTGTGTGTGTGTGTGTGTGTGTGTGTGTGTGTGTGTGTGTGTGTGTGTGTGTGTGTGTGTGTGTGTGTGTGTGTGTGTGTGTGTGTGTGTGTGTGTGTGTGTGTGTGTGTGTGTGTGATTTTTAATTGTACGCCCGTGATAATGTTTTAAAAACATTTATATGTTTGTGTAGTTTTCATGTGTGTCTTGTACTAAAACAAAATCAAATAGCCATAAATTATGCAAAGACCAATATTGTCAATTCATTTAAAACTTATTTTCATAAAATCTATTTATCTGTGAATCATTTTTACAACTCTTAATTATTTTAAAAACAAGATAATATTCTACAAAATTTATAGCATATTACTTTATTAACTAACTGTAATGTTATTTAAGCAAATGTATAAAATAAATAAAATTAATTTGTAATAAATACCAAAGAACATATACCTAACACACAGACCTGTAGTAAAGACATCTCCTTTATTTTCATCATGTGTAAACATCTATGTATTTAAAATAAGGTTATGATGTTAACCAAATATATTTATAGTAGTGTTAGATGTAGGTTAGGCTGTAAGCTTAATGTGTGTCATGTGTGATGTAAAATGTATATATATACATATAAGTGTAGTTATTTAAGTCATAAAAATTTCTAATTTTGTTGAGTAATATGCTGACTGGTGAAGTTATAGAGCGTAATAGAAGAAAGTGAATTTTACCAAACTTCACCATTCATAATTCTCAACATGTACACAGAGGAAAAGATCTGAATACTTTGTGCAGTTGTACAGTGCAAGCTAATGAGCACATTTACACTGCTGTTACACATAATTAATTTTATCGCTATACCCGTTTAAACTTGCACAAAACACTACTGTACTTAAAAGCACTTTGTTGTACGTGTGCACAGTAAATTCATATTTCAGTGTACTTCTTGTTTTTATTTTAAATAATTATATATGTGATAATGTTGGATAAATGAATTGATAAATTCTTGGATAATAAAGTTTTATAAGAAACTACTGACAATCACTATATATTTCTAAAAGCAAAATATGTTGTTATTTTTAACCTTAAAAATTTTACAATGTAAAGCACTGTGTCTAACAAAATTACTAAGTAATTACACACGAATGTAAACTGCACAATTTGACAGAAAACCTCTGTGGAAATTATCCGTCCATAAAGTAACTGTGCATCTCTTTTGCAAGTTATGTGAATTTTAAAATTATGAACAATTGAAGAACTCAGCTCAAAAAGCTACAGGGGGCATTGTCCCTCTACAATTGGGGGATGTGTGCACATCACCAAATATACATATCAGCTTAGTGTTAGGAGGAATTAAATGTTTCTATCCAGTTATTCTGTCAGTGTATAATTGTACTGTGTGAGGGAATGGGTAACTAGTTGTAAAACAGTGAAGTCTGTCACGCAGTAATAATAGTCAGGTTGAAACCAGTCAACAACCATTTCCAAACATAATAGCAATATTCAGTGTCTTTTTACCAATCACTCATGACCACAAACTGTTACTGTGTGACATTACTTCACTTATAAACAATGAATCTTATTTATATATAGAATGTAGTTGTTGGTGTAAAAATATATTAATTTAATTGTATGGTGTTAAAGAATGGTCTTAATCAATTGTAACACATTAACATTTTTATTTTTTTTAAATCACCCATGACTCAGTCTCTCTCTCTCTCTCTCTCTCTCTCTCTCTCTCTCTCTCTCTCTCTCTCTCTCTCTCTCTCTCTCTCTCTCTCTACCCCCTCCATACAAAAACCTTCATGTTAAAGAGACTTTTTAAAAAATCAAAAATTAATTTGTATTTTCTAAAGGTTAAACTAACAGAGAATAGAGTATCTTGTGTATACAGAAAGCTTCTAATAGTTAGCACAGTTAGGAAATTGTTATATGTACACAGATATGTACAAGCTGAAAATCAATTTACAGCTTCATTTTGAATATAGAGCCATAATATCATAACATTTATTTCAGCTAAAAGAATATTCTGTACGCCCTGGGTTTCCTTGTAAAAATTAATTATGTTTAGTAATACTTTATACAACACAGTGTATACAATTGGTTAAGTCTGATGCTTGTTGTTCTATGGTACGCTTGTCTGCAGGAACCAATGTGATTATGTACAAGCCTTCTATTTCTACTTTACTGCAGAAAGTCATAGACAAAAGTAGAATAAACACCATTATCGAAACATATCATGATCTGTGCCCCCATATCAAGTGTATTGTTCTTAAATCATTAGTAAAGAATATGAAAATATAATTATTAAAATAGAATTATATATAATGATGTATGTAATAAAATAAATAAGAATTTTAATTACAAATTTGATAACAAAAATTATGAAGTAGAAAAAGTATAGCTGATAGATATTCTGCTATTAGTAGTTTCATCTTCAAGCATTGTGTTCGCTTTGCCATTTAGAATCCACACCAGAGCTGATGTGGTATTCTTTAAAAACATGGTAACATTTTGCAATATTTGAGTCAGACATAGGAAGATACATATATATAAATATATATAAACAACTGTACATGTGTTTAAATAAATATTATTAAAATGTATTTGTTTGTTTATTTCTTTACTAACCATTCACAGAATGTAATCATGATACAAGAATATGAAAATATTGTCTACAACTGCAATCTAGTTCACCATTTATGTTTTAATAATGCACAAAAATGAAATATACCTATAGTATAATATCAGTAATAATATAAATTAAGACAAAAATAGAACAAAAAAGTTGATAAATAAAACACACACATATCCGTGTGTATTTGTTTAAGTTGATATATAAAACAAAAATCAACATAATATAATAATAATCAATGTAATATAAACACATTTAACATAAATATGCTACACTTATTTTTAATTCAATAACTGTTTTTATGTTACATTCAGTCTTCACAATACAGCTAATGTGAAGACTTTTCTTAAAAATTTTAAAAAGTTGTTGTGTAAAAAATCATGTTTGAAGATTAATTCAAAGGTTTCACACACAATTAACAACTTCACTATACATTTTTTGTTCAAATCTAGATAACGCACTATGGTCACACAAAAACCTAAACTTCTATAAAGCAAAAATGTATTCCTTAGAAAATTTACTGAAGTACATTTCATTATAACTTTTTACAACAGAATTATTTACAACACACACACACACACACACACACACATACACAAGTTTTTAAAATTAACATAGGCCTATGTTAAATTAATAATCCATTAACTTGGGAATAAAAATGTATGTCGTTTAGAGGAAGAATTAATTTTTATAAAAATTGATGTGTGCAAATTTTAACAAAATGGACTTCATAAGAGATTTTTAAGGGTTTTATTTCTTGAAAATATTAAAAATGATATCTGTTTATCCCAAGACTTCAATTTCTTATAAACAGATGTTAAAAAAACTCCACATATTTGAAAGGAGTGAGTTTATAAAGTACATATGCCAGTGATTAGTTAATTGTTGATTTCTGTCATTTTTTAATGTACTTAAAATTATATTCAAAATTGTTAGTAGAATTTCGCTTAAAGTACTGTTCACTGAACAAGTTACATTTTATACTCCAATTTATAACATGTGTAAATTAAATGTGTATCCAAATTATCTTTAACCCTGTACAATATTTATAATGGTAAGTTAATGAACATCTCAACAAATAATTTGTCACATGGGTTGAATCGTATTATCAACTAACAACAAATCAGTGACTAACAAATTCTAAATTTCACCCATTCCCAGACTAGCATTAACATTATGTTTTAAGTTTCCAGTTAAATATCTCTTAACATTATACTATATTGTACACATATTTATATACACTTATAGTAATAAAACTTAATAGTGGAATACTTTCAAATACAAATACTGTCCAGTAAGTTGATGTGAACTTATGATGACCAAACAACAGATTCAATCCAGCCAATATATGCAGAGACTCTGGTGTAAACTCCAGGGATTCCTGTGCCACACTGCTTTCCAAAAGAGGTAATACCTATTATTTCATGTGTACAGTATCCTGTGTTACTATCAGTGTATGTGATTTGTAAGGGTCCACCAGAATCTCCCTAAAATAAAAAGAAAGTTTATAAAATAACATATGAGATTTACAATAAGCTGGTGTAAAACATATATATTCATGCCAAACAAAGCATTGAAAACATCTTCAGGCCAACAATAACATACACACTAAATATATAAAAATAGAAGAATTTAAAATTTTAGTAGCTAACTCACTGTCTTGTGGACACAGATCCATGAGATAACTTGCAAACAAATTTGCTATAAATAGAAAACAATAATGTTACAACTACAAAGTTCAAACTTAACTGTAAAAGACAGTTTACTTACTCAGGGTGAACATATATCATTGTAATAGGTAGTCAACAGTAACTGGTGGTCAGTTGTTTCCAATCCACTGCATATGATTGCAGAGAACAGTAACAATGGACGCACATGTGACAGACACATCTATTTGTTCCCCTTAATAAGATAAATAGGACTGTAAGGGGAATGGTGGCAGGGTAATAGATAACAACAAGCAACCACTTGGTGGCCACTTATGTACGAACAGTTTGGGCCAGATTCCAACAGGAACCTCAACACTAACTTGTCTATACAATTATCTTGGTTTGATATTAATAGAGATTCCATAAATCTCCAAACAGACCATATGGTTTCATGTTAACCCAATAAATTATGATCCTGCTCTTCCCACACATATTCTATCAATTTAGAATAACTTGTGTTATCTCTTTAAACCATTGGTCACATTGAAACAATAACTGTTGACTACCACACACCATGATGATCTGTTCACCTCGAGTAAGTACACTGTATAGTTAAATTCAACTTTGTAGTTGTAACATTATTGTCTTTTTTTGTAGCATATTCCTCTCGACAAGCTGACACAGTGCCGGATTCACCACTAGGCCGACTAGGCCACGGGCTCAGAGGGAGCCGCAAGCTACAGATTTTTTTTACAGAAGTATTTTTATAAAAATAAGGAGGCACTTTGATTTATTTAAGTATGATTTTTTTGAAATTACATGGTCAATTTTTGATAATATACAAATGGAAGTCAGTTCTTATTTAAATATTGTGCACTTATCTTTAAGACGTTACCATCATTGAAAACTATTCTGTGCATGCAAATTTTGAACATCCGCTATATTGTCCCTGAACTTACACAATAAGCTTTTAATAAAGGTTTGTACATATAAACCACTTATAACTGAGTGTGTTATAACATTGTATAAAAAGTGTGTTTATATCTCTTCATAAAATATAAAAACATAGCCTACGTTATTTAAAAACAATTTTCTATAGTTTTCTTTTCAAAATTTGTAAATTTTCCCGGAACATTTTTTGTGTATACTTTCCCTGACATTCATAATTCCATTAAGCTACATAGTCACTGAATATTAGTTTACCATTAGCTTGTTGTATTTTTAGTCAAAAAATAAACAAAATCTAGACCTATTTTTTTTAATTTTATAAAAATTATAAGAAAAAATTAATGTGTTATACCTAGACAATAAAAAATAAATTGTTTTTTTTATGTTAAATTTCTGAATAGTTAAGTTACTCTACTTACAAAATGAATTAATTTACTCAATTCTTTTGCATGGTTCTTAATATTTTGAAAAAGTTTGCTAAATGAAAGCATGCTTTTTTATAGTAGCCTACTTGTTTTCAATTTGATAGTATTAATCTGTCATCAAATTACTTCTGCAGTACATATATTACTTCAAAGTCACAGCCAGGGGGGGCTGCTCAGAAAACTTGGCCTAGGCCCTCAAAAATCTTAAATCTGGCACTAAGCTGACACACGGATATGTGTCCTAGAGACTGTGAGTTTTAAATGACTGAATATGTATAATATAACTTATTATAATATAACATCAGACAGCCTTGCTAAGGGAACCCCAACCTCCACTATCATATCAGAAATCATTTTACAAAAACTTGATGAAGAAATAATATATATAATTAAATTGAATGACCCATCACGATGCTACTTCAGATATGTTGATGACACTCTACATATATCCTAAAATAAGGATATGAATGTTTCTTATGTTTAATTCAATTAATAACTTATATAACAGAATAAAATTCATGTTAGAAGAAGAATCAAATAATAAATTAAATTACTTTAACTTAACTATAAATAGAAATCAAAATAGTTTTGATTACTTGATATACAGAAACACTACAACATTCAATTCATTAATATACCATATGTATAGAATTCAATTAAATGAAAAAGAAAGAAATAAAGAAATATTATAAATCAAATAGCAATAGATAATGGATACAAAATCAAAACTATAAAACTGTCAATAAATATGAAAATAGAATAAGACATAAACTTACTAAACAAACACCTTATAAACCTACATATAAAAATCCACCTATTAATGATAAAATAAAATATACAACCTTACATATTAAAGGCAGAGCAAAATTTGCATGCATAAATGCGGAAATAATATCTTCAACAAAATCTCACTCAACACAACTGTCTCTCTCTCTCTCTCTCTCTCTCTCTCTCTCTCTCTCTCTCTCTCTCTCTCTCTCTCTCTCTCTCTCTCTCTCTCTCTCTCACACACACACACACACACACACACACACACACACACACACACACACACTATTAATAACTTAAGTAATTAAGTCTGTGTTTCTTAGGGAAGTATTAAATAATTCAAGTATGTAAAGTAGCATTTAGTCCAGTACAGTAGATTACCACATTTAAGATTACCATTCAAATTAATCCAGTGTTACCATACCTGACATGTGTCATGCCTTGGATTTAAATAACCGGTTGCACAAATCATATTTTTGGAAATACCATTTCGCAGTCGAACTGATCTTTCCTTGTTTACAAATGTTTCTTCACATTTTGGTAATGATACAACTTTCAGTTGTACTTTCAGCAGATGAGGACTCAAAAATGAATCTGGAAATAACAAAAAGTAATTACACTTATGTCATTGCAAACTGTTACTAAAAGCGCGCGCACACACACACACACACACACACACACACACACACACACACACACACACACACACACACACACACACACACACACACACACACACACACACACACACACACACACACACACACACACACACACACACACACACACACACACACACACACACACCTAAATGGAATCAAATTGCATTTATTTATTTCTACATTTATAATCTTTGATTGTTTCACCTGTTGCTTCTTTTTTTCTAATAGACTAATTTACAAATCTGAAAAGAGACAAGAATTACCTTCAATATTTTCCACTCAAGCGCTAGGATTAGTCAATGCCAATATTATGGTTTTCACAATCTATTGTAACTATTCATCTCAGCCTGCAAGAGCTGTTTATTATAGGGGATGAAAAGCTAAATGCTTATCAAGTTTAGAAAATATAATAGTCTCTCCGACAGGCATTGTCTTACCACTACAACGGAGAAGAAACTTGAATTTCAGATAAAACAACCAAACTTCCTTAGTATATGATACATTATGTCACATTATTTGACATTTAAATGGTGATATCAGCTATTGTAGTTATCACATCATACACGTATGTCAGCAAGGTATACAATAGTGTCGTCAGTAATGAATGTGTACAAAAAGGTACTTATTATGCTTTATTTAGCTACCACTAGGAATCATCAATTTTTTTATACAGCTGTACTTTAATGTAAGGCATATGTGATTGCTGGTTTAATCAATATAGAAAACAGTTTCAAATATAACAAGACAAGAAGTGCAAATTTACAAATCAGAGGAATGTTACTTGTACAGGAACGAGAGAGGTTGAGATGATCACTAATATCAAGGTATAAAACCAAAACTGGAAACTGCATTTTGTTTAATTATAAAACTATAATAAAAAGATAATGGGTATAGAAATGCAACAAGGGGAGCAAAATGAAATGGCAAAACCAGTAACATTGGAAAAAGGAGAGTGGGCAGCTGAACAACAAAAGATCAATAAACAAAGAACCAAAAATTCTACAGGAACTGCACAGTCTGGAACTTTAATAGATATACGTTGTTACGTTGTGAAGATATGAAAAAGCTTTCTAAAATATTACAGTAGACGCTCTTTTGTCTGGCCACCTCGGTACCAGACCCTAGGCCGGATTACAAAATGGCCGGACGAACCGAAAATACGCTATAATGATGAAATAACGCTCTTTAATGAATGACCCATACAATAAATGACCCAATACAGTATATATAAATTACTAATAATTATAATTACTCACCCTTACTCCATGGTAGCAAGTAAAAAACAAACAAGGAAAATTACTACAAACTCACAGATATTACTGTATTTGGTAAAAATAACACAACTCTTTATAGAATATGAAAAATACATGAACATTAAAAGTGTTACTACAGAGTGTAAAACTTATAAATAAAAATTAAAAGAAATCAGTTATCTTCTTCTGCTTTTTTTGTTCAATGTTTTGTTGAATGCGAAATCACGCCATTTCTTGATGAACATAACATCAACTACAGTTGCCTCTGTTTGTTGCTCGATGTACATCGTTGCTAATTCCAGGGCTGCTCTTCCCTTAGCGTGGCTCATTTTTTCCTCGACATTTCCCTCTTCCTCATTGACTTCTTCTTCTTCGTCTTCTTTTCAAATGACAGCTTGCACAATTTCATCATCGTTTAAGACCTCATTTTGAAGCTCCTCATCTTGACCAGCAATCCATTCTGCAACGTCTTGTTGTACAAGGTCATCAGAGTGAGGCAATCGTTGTAGAGCTTTTAACAGAGTTGCATTGTCATCTGGTTCGAAACCCTGAAGATTTGGTTAATCTGCTTAAGGTTGTCCTCTTTATTCTTTTCAATGAGAAGAAAAGAATTTGGCCATGCTTTTCTCCAAGATTTCGTAAATGTAGATAATGGCATTTCATCGTATGCCTTAGCTACCATATAGATCACATCTTTCATGTTGATTGTCTTTAAGGCCGGAATGAGATCTGTGCTGCCTTCATTGTCCAGTTTACCTAAAATTTCCAAATGAAGCTTTTTGCGGTACCTTCTCTTAAAAACTTGATGACCCCTTGGTCCATTGGTTGTGTAAGACATGTGACGTTAGGTGGCAGGAATAATAAGTTTATATCACTGTAACCTTCACATTCAAGTTCTTGCAGATGGGTAGGTGCATTGTCTAGCACTAAAAGTGCTTTAACTGGTAACTTCAAACTCGTCAAAAGATGTTTCACTTTAGGTACAAATTCGCTTTCGAACCACTCCTTAAACAGATACGAATCCATCCAGGCTGATTTTTGTGGTCTGTAGTACACTGGAAGGGATGACATGTTTAAATTCTTAAAAGCTCTGGGTTTTGCTGATTTTGCTATTACAAACAAAGGCAGCTTGTGGGACGCTGAGGCATTTGAACACAAAGCCACTGTGATTCTCTCTTTACTGGCTTTAAATCCTGGGGCTGAAGTTCCTTAGCCATAGCAAACATTTTCTTGGGCAAGAGTTTAAAATTCAACTCCATCTCATCAATATTATAGACTTGTTCTGGACTAAGACTTTCACTAGCAATGATGTCAGACAGTTTTTTTGAAAAATCGCTAGCTGCTGATGGGTCCGTCGAGAATTTTTTACCACAAACGCCAATGAAATGGACTCCATGACGTTTTTTCCAATGTGATGGCCATCCATCACTTGCTGAGAATGTACTGGCATCTTGAAGTTTTGAGTGTAGGATAATTGCTTTTTCTATGAAGAGATTTGAGATGACCAGCGATAACGGTGAGCCCATTGGTGGACCATCTGGAGAAAAAAGCAATAAGTACAGCACAGCTAAAACCTTCCTTGTGGATTAGATACATCGACGACTGCTTCGTATATGGCCACACGGAAAGGACACGCTAACAGAGTTCTTGATGCATATAAACAGCATCCACACAAAAATAGAGTTCACTACAGAAACGGAGACAGACAACGGCATTCCATTCCTTGACCTTTTCATAAAGAAGAAAGACGATCACCTCAGATTTTCCACATACAGAAAACCTACACACACAAACAGATACTTACACAGACAGTCCCATCACCACCCAGGTCAGCTACAGTCTGTAGTGAAGACACTTACACAGAGAGCCCTACACCTACCGGACGAGGAACACAGGAAACAGGAACTAAACACTTTGAAGGAGATGCTGTTTTTCAATGGATACACCCCATCCGATTTAAACAACGCCATCAAACAAAAGAAGACACACCGGAGAAAGAAACACAGGAATATGTCAGCAGCTTAACATTACCATATATAAAGGGCACAAAATACATTGTAGGGAGAATACTCAAGAAACATCACATCAGGACAACATTCAACATGCACAAAAAATCAACACCTCTCTCCAAAGGACTGCACACTTAGAGGGACAAGGTGTATACCAAATACCATGCAAAAACTGCGAGAGATCTTATATCGGCCACTCTGGGAGAAATATACATCAATGCGTCTGCGAACACGAATTGCAGTAGCAAAACAAGAAGATAACACATCCCTAATGAAGCACGCCAAGGAAACAGGACACACTTTCAATTTCAAAAACACAAAAATCTTGGCATTAACTAACTATAAGAAAGTCAGACAGTACAGAGAGGCAATTGAGATATACCGGATGCGAGAGGGAGGTCAATGACAGAAACGAATATACAAAACTATCGACAACTTGGAAATTCTTAACTGACAGTTCACAAATTAACAAACAACATATGGCTACAACACACTCATCCCCATGCTCTAACCCTACCACGGCAAAAAACACAAGGGAAGCAAGATATAAAGTGCGCAGCGTAGTTAAATCAACATCAGTATGCCTTGAAAATGTTCCAGGATTATGGAACAAAACGGTGGAATATAAAACATATATACATACATACATACATATGTAATGTATATATACGTTATATAATAATTATATACGTACATATATTACGAGGGTCATTCAATAAGTAACGAGACAAATTGCTCTAGCTCAAAAACTACTTGATAAATCAATACGATACTTTCAGGAGTACAAGTTGGCATCCTTGTAATGACTTCTGATCAGCTGTTTAATAAAATTTCATAAACATAATCTCTAATTTACTGAGTCAACAATGGCGAGTCTGCTTGATAATTGCACCGCGGAAGAACAACGTTCAGTGATTAGATTTTTAGTCGCAGAAGGTGTCAAACCTTCTGAAATTCATGAAAGGATGTTAAAAGTGTATGGAAATCAATGTTTGCACCGTTCGAACATTTACAAATGGGTAGAACAGTTTAAAAGTGGTCATGCAAATGTCAGCGATGAGCACCGGCGTGGCCGACTGGTCGAAGTTTCAACTCCCTCACTTGAAACCCGCATTGATGCGCTTATTCGGGCTAACAGGCGTATAACTGTTGAAATGATTACTGAAGAAGCCTCAGTAAGTGTTGGTACTACCCATAAAATTATTCAGAATAAGCTGCAATACAAGAAAACCTGTGCGAGATGGGTGCCAAGACAACTTACGGATGCCCACAAAGAAACCAGGCTTCAAATCTGTAGACAGTTGAAAGCACGTGGTTTAACTGAAAAAGAATCATTTTTTGAAACAATTGTTACGTGCAATGAAACCTGGATCCATCATTTTCAGCCGGAATCGAAAAGACAAAGCCTTGAATGGAAGCACACCAGCTCTCCCACTCGAAAAAAATTCAAGACGCAGCCATCAGCAGGTAAAGTCATGTTGACGATCTTTTGGGACTTTCAAGGCCCTATTTTCTGTGATTATCTGGAAGATCAAAAGTCAGTATTACAGTGATATGCTGGAAAACAAGGTAAAGCCTGCCATCAGGTCAAACGTCGTGGACTCTTGACAAAAGGCGTGATTCTCCTTCAAGACAACACTCGCCCACACACGGCTCAACTGACCCAAGAAATTTTTACAAAACTTGGCTGGGAGGTCCAGCAGATCTCGCTCCATCAGACTTTTGTTTGTTTGGACCCCTTAAGGAGGCACTACGCAGGAAAAAATTCGGTTCTAATAAAGAGGTCAAAATTTATGTGCAAAACTGGCTCCATCAGCAACCCACAGAATTTTATGTCAGGGGCATTCGGAAGTTAGAAAACGATGTGATAAGTGTATTATGGTTGGGGGGGATTATGTTGAAAAGTAACCATCACTTTGTATTGATTCAATAAACGAGTTTTAAGCTAGAGCAATTTGTTTCGTTACTTATTGAATGATCCTCGTATATTTAATTTTTATAACGAATTTACCTCAAGATATTTCTTTCCTTATTAGGAACATGTTTCAGGTACCTTTTTGTACCCATCCTTAGCCTTCCGGTTTTTGTGTCTGGTGAAGTACATATGTGTTGGTTGGTTGCTATTGTGGCTTCCTATTGGCTTCTGGTACTTTAAATTGGTTTTATTTTGTGTGATTGTGGTGTATGTATTAGTATTTTGTGTATTTTCGATGTTGAGTGCTTTGAAAATTGTGTCATGTTTTGTATTGATTTGTATTTGTTCAGGTATTAGTTTGTTTTATGTTTGTATATTTGTAAATTTTCCCAAATGTTCATTATGGTGCCTTTGTGTGGTATGTGTTTTATTAGTGTCATGTTGGTTATGTTTGGGAATTCATGTCCAATGTTTATTGCATGTGTGACCAAATTAGATTTGTATATTTCTGTTTTTTTGTATGAGTTTAGGTGTTCAAAATAACGTTTTTTCAGTTGTTTTTTTGTTTGTCCTATGTAACATTTATTGCAATCTTACCACTCAATTTTGTATATACCATTGTTTGTTGTATTATCTTTATAAAATAGGTTAATTACCTTCTGTCGCGTTTCTCTGAATCCTAATTATGGGATTACTCGAGTTTCGACACCAATGGTGTCATCATCAGATCCAATATGATTAAGGTTAAAACTTCATTTATCGATGTATATTCATCTCGTCAAATAATAAAAAAAACAACACATACATTGCACAAAAATAATAAATAATTAACACATATTAAAACGAAATAACAACGAATGAAAAATAACATGCGGCCGTCATGAACCTGTACAGGAACGCTCCAACGGTAAAACTAATCAATACCGGCTTGACCTTCGTTCAATTTTATTGATCTGATATAGCCGATTTCTCGTTCTATATGATCAATTCTATTAAACAAAATATTATTTGTATGTACTGATTTTTCATTTAGGACGCGATTGTAATCCTCCTTTATAGCTTTATATATCTCAAACCGTTCGAGAGTGTCTAGCCTTAGTGATTTTTTACATTTATGTAAGATGTCTAAATTATCACCAATACTCTTTATGTGAGCTTAAATGTTCAGCAAATGTAGATCTTCCTACATTTGACTTGGAGCTTGGGATGTGTTCTTTATAACGTAATTTGAACGAACGACCCGTTTGTCCTATGTAGAACTGTGTGCAATCCGAACAATTAAGTCTATATACACCAGTACCGTCAAATATATCGGAAGGTTTATTTTTGTTTGTAAACGTAAGTTTTTTCTCAAACTTATTATTCGCCAAAATAATATTTTGATTTTTTAATTGGTTTTTTAAAGTATGATGTAAAATTTCACCATATTCTATTGCAATATATTTTTTTACTTTTTCTTTGGACACATCAATATTTATTGGTCTATTTTGTTTTTTATTAATTATTCTATCTACTATGTGACTTTTATATCCATTGGCTGTCGCTATATGTTTAATAATGTCTAGTTCATTTTTATAATCTTCTTTAGATAGGGGCAATGCCAGCAATCTATGAATCATACAATTAAAAAATGCCATTTTATGTGAAATAGGGTGATAAGACGAGGCGTGAATGGCATGATCTGTGATTGTTGGTTTTCTGTAAATATTAAAGTTAATTTTATTATCTATTTTTGTTAAAGTTAAATCTAAAAAATTAATTTTATTATTCATTTTTGTCTCTAATGTGAATTGCAAACTATTTGTAATAGTATTCATATATTTTTTAAGCATCTCCAATTGCCTGCAATTGCCATTATAAATCATTGTGTCATCCACATATCGTCGGTAAAATAAAATTTTTTTATAATGTTTGTTTTTATTCTTTGATTATATTGGATGACACACTAATACACAACACCTCCAATCACCCAATACAACACAAACTAGCTGCTTTTAGAACCATGATACATAGACTTAACAACATCCCCTTAGATGAAAAAGACTACAATGACGAACTAAACACGATAAAATATCTAGCAGAATCTAATGGATATGACAGAACAATAGTCAGTAAACTCCTACACAAAACACAAAACAAACAACAGACAATGACAGAAAACAACAAATTCATATCACTAACATACATCAACAAACAAACTGAAAAAATTGCCCACAAATTCAAAAAAGCAGGATACAGAATCGCTTACAAAACTACTAACAAAACAGAACACACACTATCAAAATGCACGCACAAAGCACAAAACAAATTCGATCTACCCGGTGTATACAAGCTAAATTGCTCAAATTGCAATAAATTCTACATAGGCCAGACAGGACGTAGCTTCAAACAGAGATACATTGAACACACAAAGGCACTCCACACCACTACAGAATCCACCTTTGCAAACCACCTCATTGAAGCAAACCACACATATAAAAACATCGACAATAACATGAACATTCTACATGTACACACAAAAGGCCAAAAACTAGACACTCTAGAACAATTAGAAATATACAAACACACAAAAACAAATAAAAACGACATCCTAAACAAACAGACACAATTCAAATCACACGCATTATTCGAACACATCTCACCACACACACACAGCATCGATCCTTCGAAAATCTATCCCGTCGCCAACAACAAGACGGACAGCGCTACCTACGGCAGCCTCTGAAGAAGCCTTTTAAAGGTGAAAGCTGGTTTAGGCTGTAAGGTAAAACTTTACGATTTTACCTATAAAAAACTTAGTGTTCCGAGTCGTTATTACAATAGTGATATTTAGTTTGTTTTTAGTTGATAATATTTCGTTTGTTCGATGTGGTTTAAGTAAATTTCCGCCAGGATGCCTGATAATGGGGATCCCATCGCCAATCCATCCCGTTGTAAATAATATTTGTTATCGAAAGTAAAATAATTTTGTTCCAATATTACCTTTGTCAAATTGATTAGCTCATCGACTGTTTCATGGTTTAATGTGGATTTAGAGAGTAATAAACTTTTTGCTATTTCCAACGTTTCACTAATTGGTACGTTCGTGTATTAATTGACTATGTCGAACGAAGCGAGGGTGTGTCTTGGTTCGATTGTAATTGTTTTTGTAAGCTCGACCAGTTCTAAACTGTTTTTCAAACTATAGTTCTTATTGAACACTATATGTTGTCTTAAAATTAAAATTTTTTCGAGTTTTTTGGCAATTTTATATGAAGGTGCAGACATGAAATTTACTAAAGGACAGACAGCCATATTATTTTTGTGTATTTTTGGAAGGCCCCTAAGTCTAGGTGCCTTGGGATCTATCATTTTTAAGTATTTTTTCTCTTCGTTCGTTATGATGTATTTGGTTTTATTTAATACTGATTTCACGTTATTATTAAATTTAACAGTGGGGTCGCTCTGAATCTCAATAATGTTAATGTTTTTAATAAATTCCTGTATCTTGTTTTTATAATTCTCATGAGTTAAAATTACGAGTGTTTGACCTTTGTCCGCTTTGGTGACAATTGTGTTATGGTCTATTAATTTTGCCTTTATCTCATTAAATACCCTTGTTTCGTTATTGTAACTAGTTTTTGTATTATTTATGTTTTCGGCCTTCATAACTTTTATTATTTTATTATTAACTGCATGTCTTATTACTGTTTTTGTTTCTTCGTCAGATATTGCCCCTATCTACGGAAGATTATAAAAATGAACTAGACATTATTAAACATATAGCGACAGCCAATGGATATAAAAGTCACATAGTAGATAGAATAATGAATAAAAAACAAAATAGACCAATAAATATTGATGTGTCCAAAGGAAAAGTAAAAAAATATATTGCAATAGAATATGGTGAAATTTTACACCATACTTTAAAAAACCAATTAAAAAAGCAAATATTATTTTGGCTTCAAAGGCGAATAATAAGTTTGAGAAAAAACTTACGTTTACAAACAAAAATAAACCTTCCGATATATTTGATTGTACTGGTGTATATAGACTTAATTGTTCGGATTGCACACAGTTCTACATAGGACAAACGGGTCGTTCGTTCAAATTACGTTATAAAGAACATATCCCAAGCTCCAAGTCAAATGTAGGAAGATCTACATTTGCTGAACATTTAAGCTCACATAAAGAGTATTGGTGATAATTTAGACATCTTACATAAATGTAAAAAATCACTAAGGCTAGACACTCTCGAACGGTTCGAGATATATAAAGCTATAAAGGAGGATTACAATCGCGTCCTAAATGAAAAATCAGTACATACACATAATATTTTGTTTAATAGAATTGATCATATAGAACGAGAAATCGGCTATATCAGATCAATAAAATTGAACGAAGGTCAAGCCGGTATTGATTAGTTTTACCGTGGGAGCGTTCCTGTACAGGTTCGTGACGGCCGCATGTTATTTTTCATTCGTTGTTATTTCGTTTTAATATGTGTTAATTATTTATTATTTTTGTGCAATGTATGTGTTGTTTTTTTATTATTTGACGAGATGAATATACATCGATAAATGAAGTTTTAACCTTAATCATATTGGATGTGATGATGACACCATTGGTGTCGAAACTCGAGTAATCCCGTAATTAGGATTCAGAGAAACGCGACAGAAGGTAATTAACCTATTTTATAGTCTCAACCGTTTCTGGAGGCAAATAAAAATGTTTAAAAAGTATTATCTTTGTTGTGTGGGTTATTTAGTTTTTGTAGATTATTTTTGTTAGTTTTGTATGCTATTTTAATGTCTGTGTTCTTAAACAGTATTGTTAGCTTTGTCACTTTATTTTTTATGTATGTGAATGTGGCCCATTTTTTATTGTTGTTATTATTTTTGTTTTGTTCATTATGATTAATTCTTAATTGTTCAGTTTTTATTTTATATTTGATTTTATTTTCTATTTTGTTTACAGTGTTTTTGTTAAATCCATTTCCACAAGCAATTTGGTATATTATATTTCTTTCTTTGTCTGTTTCTTGTTTGTATAGGGGTATTTTGTACATTCTGTTAAATAGTGAATAGAATACTGCCATTTTATTACTTCCATATTCCTTCAGGAATGGAAGTATGGTGATGGCAAAAAAAATCGTGTTCGAGATTATTGCAGATTCTGATTCTACTACACTCAAAACATGAAAAAAAGTCGTTTTCCGAAAAGTGTCTGTGTGTCTGTGTGTCTGTAGATTTTTTTTCTATGGCAAACGATAACTGCCGCAAATTCAAACAGAATCAAATAATTTTTTGCATGCAGCCCTGATTTGCAGAGTACTCGCGACCTATTGTTTTTGCTGAAGATCGGTTGAGGGAAAGGGGTAGTTTACCAGCAACGGTTTTTTTTTAGCAAGGGTAATTTTGTTTGTTTGGCAAACGATAACAGCCGCAAATTCAAACAGAATCAAATAATGTTTCGCATACAGCCCTGAATTGTAGAGTTCTCAAGATCTGTTGATTTTGGTGAAGATCGGTTAAGGGAAAGGGGTAGTTTACCTGTAACGTTTTATGTTTTAACAAGGGTATTTCCTATGGCAAACGATAACAGCCGCAAATTCAAACAGAATCAAAAGATTATTTGCATACAGCCCTAAATTGTAGAGTTCTCAAGACCTATTGTTTTTGGTGAAGTTCGGTTGTGGGAAAGGGGTAGTTTACCTGCAACGTTTTTTTAACAAGGGTATTTTCTATGGCAAACGATAACAGCCGCAAATTCAAACAGAATCAAATAATGTTTTGCATACAGCCCTGATTTGTAGCGTACTCAAGACCTATTGTTTTTGGTGAAGATCGGTTAAGGGAAAGGGGTAGTTTACCTGTAACGTTTTATGTTTTAACAAGGGTATTTCCTATGGCAAACGATAAAAGCCGCAAATTCAAACAGAATCAAAAGATTATTTGCATACAGCCCTAAATTGTAGAGTTCTCAAGACCTATTGGTTTTGGTGAAGATCGGTTGAGGGAAAGGGGTAGTTTACCTGCAACGTTTTTTTAACAAGGGTATTTTCTATGGCAAACGATAACAGCCGCAAATTCAAACAGAATCAAATAATGTTTTGCATACAGCCCTGATTTGTAGAGTACTCAAGACCTATTGTTTTTGGTGAAGATCGGTTAAGGGGAAGGGGTAGTTTACCTGCAACCTTTTACGTTTTAACAAGAGTAAAGTACTTGAAAATTTATTTAAACTTTTTGAAACAATGGTAATTGTTAAAAATAAAATAATTTTGTTGCCAGGCAATAAAATTATAATTTTTTCATTTTAATGTAATATAATATTTTTCATTTAATACAGCAATAAAAAGGCAGGTAAGACACAGCCTGGCTGTTTGGCTGAAAATGATTTTAAATATAAATCTTAGAATATGGAAGTCATGTATGGTTCTCCATACCGATATTTTTGTGGTGGGTGGTCAGAATGGTTAGGTATAATGATGTTAGTGGAAGTTGGTTTTCTGTATATTGCATATTGTATTTGTGTAATTGTGTATTATACTTGTAATTTTGCAGTATGTATAAAATTATAATTACTTCCGCAAGTAGACTGTTTTTATTTTTTTGCATTTTAATTAACCTGATGGGGGTATAATTAACAGAATGAGGGTTTTCTAAGGGTTCTATATTCAAGGGTTTCTAAATGAATGAGGACTTTGATGCAGACATCAAAGCCATATCATGGGATCTTCTGGCCATATTAAATTATTCCCACAACTATTGAAATGTTGTTATACTGATGGATTCAAAGGCAACAATTCCAGTTGGATTTTCATATACAACAAATACCAGCAAATACCTCAGAGACAGACAACAAATGATAAAAACTCTATAAAAGCTCAATATAAACATCATATTGCAATAGATTCCTTCGAATGTAGGAATATCAAGTAATGAGTAAGTGGGCAACCAAGCAAAGAAAAGTACCTCTCTTCACCAACTACTGGTATGTCTGTGGTCAACACTGCAAAAATCATACTTAAAAAAATAGTGAGAAAACAACAAGAACAACATCAATGATAAAATGTGGAAAATACAGACACAACTTGGGAGAAAAAGAAAAATAAACCTATGAGAAAATCTGTTGCTTTATTTTGCTTCAATACCGATCATGACTGCCTTTCTGCCCACCTCACGCATCAAAATATATTCCTCTGAAGAATGTACACTGTGACATGAAACCAACTCCAAGATGGACAGTGATCACTTCCTTTACTGCCAGAAACTGAATGAAAGCTTGTAACAGAATGCAGCAGAAAATACCATGCAGCAAGTGACAACAACATTGGCATGTTAAATTTTAAAAATTTTGACTGTTTCATTATTTTGTCTTACTATTATCATTAAAAATTACTACATGTATCTTAAACGTTTTTACTGCTTGGATTCAGTATTGTGTAACATTTTGTATTTTGTATATAACAAAATATCCAGTGAATGTAGTGAGGAACAGAATAAATATACCAGTATTGCTTATCATATATAATTTAAGGAAATATCATAACACAAAACATTAATTTTATTGTTTATGTTTTTATGCTGAATTTATGGTTTAACATATATAACATGCCATTATAAAAAACTATTATTGTGTGGGAATTATTAATATTTCCACTGGACATTCTAGATGGGGCTCTCACTCCAAGAAACTGCTGCAGTCCTCAGTGGTCTTAAATAATTCTCTGATGACTAACGTAAGTTTTAAGCCTACCCCTACAATATAAATGCAGACATATGAGTATTTACCACTTGTATTACAACTATTAATGCTTCAAAACCTTAATTTCTACACTTTGATAAAGAGGATGAAAATTACATCTATATATCCAAAAACTGTACATCTGTACAAAAGAATAAAATATGTACTAAAAAATCTCGGCTCAGCAAAAATTTTCTGTTCCAAGGAAACTACATACTGGTACTTTCATTTTAATACTTAACAAGATATTAGGCCACTATATAATATAATTTGAACAGAGTCTACACTTTACATTGTTCACAACTGAAAATGAATTATTTTTACTTCCATATTCCTTAAGGAATGGAAGTATGGTGATGGCAAAAAAAATCGTGTTCGAGATTATTGCAGATTCTGATTCTACTACACTCAAAACATGAAAAAAAGTCGTTTTCCGAAAAGTGTCTGTGTGTCTGTCTGTCTGTCTGTGTGTCTGTGTCTGTGTCTGTAGATTTTTTTTCTATGGCAAACGATAACTGCCGCAAATTCAAACAGAATCAAATAATTGTTTGCATGCAGCCCTGATTTGCAGAGTACTCGCGACCTATTGTTTTTGGTGAAGATCGGTTGAGGGAAAGGGGTAGTTTACCTGCAACGGTTTTTTTTTAGCAAGGGTAATTTTGTTTGTTTGGCAAACGATAACAGCCGCAAATTCAAACAGAATCAAATAATGTTTCGCATACAGCCCTGAATTGTAGAGTTCTCAAGATCTGTTGATTTTGGTGAAGATCGGTTAAGGGAAAGGGGTAGTTTACCTGTAACGTTTTATGTTTTAACAAGGGTATTTCCTATGGCAAACGATAACAGCCGCAAATTCAAACAGAATCAAAAGATTATTTGCATACAGCCCTAAATTGTAGAG
Organism: Magicicada septendecula; assembly: GCA_034769895.1. NCBI lineage: Eukaryota > Metazoa > Arthropoda > Insecta > Hemiptera > Cicadidae > Magicicada > Magicicada septendecula. Next base: position 753,491,867 of record CM068367.1, on the reverse strand, counting down.
TTCTCAAGACCTATTGTTTTTGGTGAAGATCGGTTGAGGGAAAGGGGTAGTTTACCTGCAACGTTTTTTTAACAAGGGTATTTTCTATGGCAAACGATAACAGCCGCAAATTCAAACAGAATCAAATAATTTTTTGCATACGTCCCTGAATTGTAGAGGTCTCAATGACTTTCGATTTTGGTGAAGATCGGTTAAGGGGAAGGGGTAGTTTACCTGCAACCTTTTACGTTTTAACAAGAGTAAAGTACTTGAAAATTTATTTAAACTTTTTGAAACAATGGTAATTGTTAAAAATACAATACTTTTGTTGCCAGGCAATAAAATTATAATTTTTTCATTTTAATGTAATATAATATTTTTCATTTAATACAGCAATAAAAAGGCAGGTAAGACACAGCCTGGCTGTTTGGGTGAAAATGATTTTAAATATAAATCTTAGAATATGGAAGTCATGTATGGTTCTCCATACCGATATTTTACTTCCATATTCCTTAAGGAATGGAAGTATGTGATGGCAAAAAAAATCGTGTTCGAGATTATTGCAGATTCTGATTCTACTACACTCAAAACATGAAAAAAAGTCGTTTTCCGAAAAGTGTCTGTGTGTGTGTCTGTGTGTCTGTCTGTCTGTCTGTGTGTCTATGTGTAGATTTTTTTTTCTATGGCAAACGATAACTGCCGCAAATTCAAACAGAATCCAATAATTTTTTGCATACAGCTCTGATTTCTAGAGTACTCACGACCTATTGTTTTTGGTGAAGATCGGTTGAGGGAAAGGGGTAGTTTACCTGCAATGGTTTTTTTTATCAAGGGAATTTTTTTTTTTTGGCAAACGATAACAGCCGCAAATTCACCAGAATCAAATAATGTTTCGCATACAGCCCTGAATTGTAGAGTTCTCAAGACCTATTGTTTTTGGTGAAGATCGGTTAAGGGAAAGGGGTAGTTTACCTGTAACATTTTATGTTTTAACAAGGGTATTTCCTATGGCAAACGATAACAGCCGCAAATTCAAACAGAATCAAAAGATTATTTGCATACAGCCCTAAATAGTAGAGTACTCAAGACCTATTGTTTTTGGTGAAGATCGGTTGAGGGGAAGGGGTAGTTTACCTGCAACGTTTTTTATCAAGCGTATTTTCTATGGCAAACGATAACACCCGCAAATTCAAACAGAATCAAATAATTTTTTGCATACGTCAGTGAATTGTAGAGGACTCAAGGCCTTTAGATTTTGGTGAAGATCGGTTAAGTGGAAGGGGTTGTTTACCTGCAACCTTTTACGTTTTAACAAGAGTAAAGTAAATATCACTATAATATTGACGACTCGGAACACAAAGTTTTTTATAAGTAAAAACGTAAAGTTTTACCTTACAGCCTAAACCGGCTTTCACCTATAGAAGGCTTCATCAGAGGCTGTCGTTAGTAGCGCTGCTCGTCTTGTTGTTGGCGACGAGAAAGTGTTTCGAAAGATTGGAGCTGTGTGTGTGTGGTGAGATGTGTTCGAATAATGCGTGCGATTTGAATTGTGTCTGTTCGTTTAGGATGTCGTTTTTATTTGTTTTTGTGTGTTTGTATATTTCTAATTGTTCTAGAGTGTCTAGTTTTCGGCCTTTTGTGTGTACGTGTAGTATGTTCATGTTATTGTCGATGTTTTTATATGTGTGGTTTGCTTCAATGAGGTGGTTTGCGAAGGTAGATTCTGTAGTGGTGTGGAGTGCTTTTGTGTGTTCAATGTACCTCTGTTTGAAGCTACGTCCTGTCTGGCCTATGTAGAATTTACTGCAATTTGAACAATTTAGTTTATATACACCGGGTAGATCGAATTTGTTTTGTGCTTTGGGCATGCGTTTTGATAGTGTGTGTTCTGTTTTGTTAGTAGTTTTGTAAGCGATTCTGTATCCTGCTTTTTTGAATTTGTGGGCAATTTTTTCTGTTTGTTTGTTGATGTATGTTAGTGTTATGAATTTGTTGTTTTCTGTCTTTGTCTGTTGTTTGTTTTGTGTTTTGTGTAGGAGTTTACTGACTATTGTTCTGTCATAACCGTTAGATTCTGCTAGATATTTTATCGTGTTTAGTTCGTCTTTGTAGTCTATTTCATCTAAGGGGATGTTGTTAAGTCTATGTATCATGGTTCTAAAAGCAGCTAGTTTGTGTTGTATTGGGTGATTGGAGGTGTTGTGTATTAGTGTGTCAGTTGTAGTTGGTTTTCTGTATATACTGAATTTGTGCCTGTGTTCTAGTTTTGTGATGGAGAGGTCTAAGAAGTTTATGGTTTTGTTGTGTTCGTATTCGGCAGTGAAGGTTATGTTTTTATGTATTTTGTTTATGTGCGTTAGTAACTGTTCACATTGTCTTTTGTTTCCCCTGTATAGTATTAGAATGTCATCAACGTATCTGTGCCAATATAGTATTTTATGTGAGTGTCTGTCATTGTTTGTGAGTATTTTTGTTTTTTCTAAGTGTTGGAGGAAGACTTCTGCTAGAATGCTGGATATGGGGGAGCCCATGGGTAGGCCATCGTTCTGTGTGTAGTATTTATTGTTATAAGTAAAGTAGTTTTGTTTTGTGATAATGTTCAGAGTTTCTGTTATTTCATTGATAAGTTCGTCTGGTGTGTTGTTCTGTTTGAGTTTGTTTTGTAGGATGGTGATTGTTTCAGAGATGGGGATGTTTGTGTACAGGTTTTTAATGTCAAAGGAGGCTAATGTGGCGTTATGGGGGATGTGTATGTCTTTTATTTTTGTTACTAGGTCAGTGTTGTTTTTTACTGCAATGTTGTTGTCTATTTGTGTGTGTTGTCTAATAATTTTGTCTAGATATTTTGCCAGTTTGTGTGCAGGGGCATTACGGTAGTTGATGATGGGGCGGATCGGAATGTCTTCTTTATGGATTTTGGGAAGCGCTTGGAGTGTAGGTGCTGATGGTCGGATTTGTTTCATGTAGGGCTTTTGTTTATGTGTCATAATGTGTTTGGCTTTGTTGACTATTTGTTTTACTGAGTTTTGGTATCTGTCGGTGGGGTCGTGTTTTAGTTCTGTGATGTTGTTCTGTTCTATGAAGTCTTGTACTTTTTTGTGTAGGTTGTCTGTGGGGATAATTACAGTCGTGTTGCCTTTGTCAGCTTTTACATTTTAATTATCCCCACAGACAACCTACACAAAAAAGTACAAGACTTCATAGAACAGAACAACATCACAGAACTAAAACACGACCCCACCGACAGATACCAAAACTCAGTAAAACAAATAGTCAACAAAGCCAAACACATTATGACACATAAACAAAAGCCCTACATGAAACAAATCCGACCATCAGCACCTACACTCCAAGCGCTTCCCAAAATCCATAAAGAAGACATTCCGATCCGCCCCATCATCAACTACCGTAATGCCCCTGCACACAAACTGGCAAAATATCTAGACAAAATTATTAGACAACACACACAAATAGACAACAACATTGCAGTAAAAAACAACACTGACCTAGTAACAAAAATAAAAGACATACACATCCCCCATAACGCCACATTAGCCTCCTTTGACATTAAAAACCTGTACACAAACATCCCCATCTCTGAAACAATCACCATCCTACAAAACAAACTCAAACAGAACAACACACCAGACGAACTTATCAATGAAATAACAGAAACTCTGAACATTATCACAAAACAAAACTACTTTACTTATAACAATAAATACTACACACAGAACGATGGCCTACCCATGGGCTCCCCCATATCCAGCATTCTAGCAGAAGTCTTCCTCCAACACTTAGAAAAAACAAAAATACTCACAAACAATGACAGACACTCACATAAAATACTATATTGGCACAGATACGTTGATGACATTCTAATACTATACAGGGGAAACAAAAGACAATGTGAACAGTTACTAACGCACATAAACAAAATACATAAAAACATAACCTTCACTGCCGAATACGAACACAACAAAACCATAAACTTCTTAGACCTCTCCATCACAAAACTAGAACACAGGCACAAATTCAGTATATACAGAAAACCAACTACAACTGACACACTAATACACAACACCTCCAATCACCCAATACAACACAAACTAGCTGCTTTTAGAACCATGATACATAGACTTAACAACATCCCCTTAGATGAAATAGACTACAAAGACGAACTAAACACGATAAAATATCTAGCAGAATCTAACGGTTATGACAGAACAATAGTCAGTAAACTCCTACACAAAACACAAAACAAACAACAGACAAAGACAGAAAACAACAAATTCATAACACTAACATACATCAACAAACAAACAGAAAAAATTGCCCACAAATTCAAAAAAGCAGGATACAGAATCGCTTACAAAACTACTAACAAAACAGAACACACACTATCAAAACGCATGCCCAAAGCACAAAACAAATTCGATCTACCCGGTGTATATAAACTAAATTGTTCAAATTGCAGTAAATTCTACATAGGCCAGACAGGACGTAGCTTCAAACAGAGGTACATTGAACACACAAAAGCACTCCACACCACTACAGAATCTACCTTCGCAAACCACCTCATTGAAGCAAACCACACATATAAAAACATCGACAATAACATGAACATACTACACGTACACACAAAAGGCCGAAAACTAGACACTCTAGAACAATTAGAAATATACAAACACACAAAAACAAATAAAAACGACATCCTAAACGAACAGACACAATTCAAATCGCACGCATTATTCGAACACATCTCACCACACACACACAGCTCCAATCTTTCGAAACACTTTCTCGTCGCCAACAACAAGACGAGCAGCGCTACTAACGACAGCCTCTGATGAAGCCTTCTATAGGTGAAAGCCGGTTTAGGCTGTAAGGTAAAACTTTACGTTTTTACTTATAAAAAACTTTGTGTTCCGAGTCGTCAATATTATAGTGATATTTAGTTAAGTAACGGACACGTCATGGACAACGAAATCCAAGAAGAGTAAAGTACTTGAAAATTTATTTAAACTTTTTGAAACAATGGTAATTGTTGAAAATAAAATAATTTTGTTGCGAGGTAACAAAAATAAAGTCATTTTGATTATAAAATATAAATATTTACAACAAGAAAAGAATTTTCAGTTTTCAAAATTTAAATATATTTTTATAAAACAATGGGTTCTTCATTGAGGTGGGGACCATGTCACTCACTCCATCTCAAGCCTCTCCCATTTTGCAGAAAAAGAGGACCCTGTCAAGGCTGATACTTTGACGACAGTGACAGGGCTTTCCACCAAATTCAGCAGAGTGGCAGGTAGGCCCAACTCTGATTGGCTCCTCAGATTTCCCCAGCGTTAGTAGGTTCTATGAAAATATTTTATTTCAAAAATGATTTTAAATATGAACCTTAGATATGTTTTATAAATCTCATGTTTTATGTTTTAACATGGGTAATTTTTTATATGACGAACCATAACTGCCGTAAATTCAAACAGAATCAAATAATTTTTTACATATGTGCCTGAGCTATAGAGAACTCAATGTCTGTTGATTTTGGTGAAGATCGGTTATGGGGAAAGGGCAGTTTACCTGAAACATTTTTTGTTGTAACATGAGTAAAGTACTTAATTTTGATAAAGTATCCTTATAAGATCTTAATAATCCACTGTAGAAACGTAGATGAAATATCTATAAATGAAGAGGCTAGTTGAACGGGCTGGGGGTAATTTTCTATAAATCAAAATTATATATCACTATAATATTGACGACTCGGAACACAATGTTTTTTATAAGTAAAAACGTAAAGTTTTACCTTACAGCCTAAACCGGCTTTCACCTATAGAAGGCTTCATCAGAGGCTGTCGTTAGTAGCGCTGCTCGTCTTGTTGTTAGCGACGAGAAAGTGTTTCGAAAGATTGAAGCTGTGTGTGTGTGGTGAGATGTGTTCGAATAATGCGTGCGATTTGAATTGTGTCTGTTCGTTTAGGATGTCGTTTTTATTTGTTTTTGTGTGTCTGTATATTTCTAATTGTTCTAGAGTGTCTAGTTTTCGGCCTTTTGTGTGTACGTGTAGTATGTTCATGTTATTGTCGATGTTTTTATATGTGTGGTTTGCTTCAATGAGGTGGTTTGCGAAGGTAGATTCTGTAGTGGTGTGGAGTGCTTTTGTGTGTTCAATGTATCTCTGTTTGAAGCTACGTCCTGTCTGGCCTATGTAGAATTTACTGCAATTTAAACAATTTAGTTTATATACACCGGGTAGATCGAATTTGTTTTGTGCTTTGGGCATGCGTTTTGATAGTGTGTGTTCTGTTTTGTTAGTAGTTTTGTAAGCGATTCTGTATCCTGCTTTTTTGAATTTGTGGGCAATTTTTTCTGTTTGTTTGTTGATGTATGTTAGTGTTATGAATTTGTTGTTTTCTGTCTTTGTCTGTTGTTTGTTTTGTGTTTTGTGTAGGAGTTTACTGACTATTGTTCTGTCATAACCGTTAGATTCTGCTAGATATTTTATCGTGTTTAGTTCGTCTTTGTAGTCTATTTCATCTAAGGGGATGTTGTTAAGTCTATGTATCATGGTTCTAAAAGCAGCTAGTTTGTGTTGTATTGGGTGCTTGGAGGTGTTGTGTATTAGTGTCAGTTGTAGTTGGTTTTCTGTATATACTGAATTTGTGCCTGTGTTCTAGTTTTGTGATGGAGAGGTCTAAGAAGTTTATGGTATTGTTGTGTTCGTATTCGGCAGTGAAGGTTATGTTTTTATGTATTTTGTTTATGTGCGTTAGTAACTGTTCACATTGTCTTTTGTTTCCCCTGTATAGTATTAGAATGTCATCAACGTATCTGTGCCAATATAGTATTTTATGTGAGTGTCTGTCATTGTTTGTGAGTATTTTTGTTTTTTCTAAGTGTTGGAGGAAGACTTCTGCTAGAATGCTGGATATGGGGGAGCCCATGGGTAGGCCGTCATTCTGTGTGTAGTATTTATTGTTATAAGTAAAGTAGTTTTGTTTTGTGATAATGTTCAGAGTTTCTGTTATTTCATTGATAAGTTCGTCTGGTGTGTTGTTCTGTTTGAGTTTGTTTTGTAGGATGGTGATTGTTTCAGACATGGGGATGTTTGTGTACAGGTTTTTAATGTCAAAGGAGGCTAATGTGGCGTTATGGGGGATGTGTATGTCTTTTATTTTTGTTACTAGGTCAGTGTTGTTTTTTACTGCAATGTTGTTGTCTATTTGTGTGTGTTGTCTAATAATTTTGTCTAGATATTTTGCCAGTTTGTGTGCAGGGGCATTACGGTAGTTGATAATGGGGCGGATCGGAATGTCTTCTTTTTGGATTTTGGGAAGCGCTTGGAGTGTAGGTGCTGATGGTCGGATTTGTTTCATGTAGGGCTTTTGTTTATGTGTCATAATGTGTTTGGCTTTGTTGACTATTTGTTTTACTGAGTTTTGGTATCTGTCGGTGGGGTCGTGTTTTAGTTCTGTGATGTTGTTCTGTTCTATGAAGTCTTGTACTTTTTTGTGTAGGTTGTCTGTGGGGATAATTACAGTCGTGTTGCCTTTGTCAGCTTTTACAAATGTGATTTTGTGTTTGTGTGCCTTTTCCCTCAGTTTGATGGCTGTGTGTATTTCTGAGTTGTGATTGTTGTTGTCTGGTGTCTTATGTACTCCTATTGTGTTGTTTATATTATGTCTTAATGTGTCTTGATGTTCTGGTGCTGTGTTTTGTATATTTGTTTCTGTGTCAATTATGAGCTTTGTTAGTGTTTGGTTGTTATGTTTGTAATGTATGTTATGTTTTAGGCCTTTATCAAGGAGTGTTTGTTCGTTTTTTGTGAGTGTGACGTTCGTGAGGTTTACTGTACGTGGGTAGAATTTGTGCGAGGGAATTATATCTGTTTTGATTGGTGTCAGGTTTTTTATTTTTCTGTCGTGTTTTGTCTGTATGATATGTATTTGTTTTTTTGTCCATTCATTTGTGTGATGTATTAGTTCAGTCATGTAATTGTGTCCGTATGTGTTGGCGATATCTAGGTGTAGTGTTAATGCTTTGCGGTTAAGAGCGTCTTTTTTCTTATATAGTTGTTTAATTGATTCTTTTATGTATGTTCTTTGTGCGATGTTTTGTGTTATTCGGGCGGCCTGGTTGTTATGTTTAATTTTGATTTGGGCATATTTAGGTGTTAGTGAATTGTTTATGCATGTTTTGTTGAAATTTATGTGAGCTACAATCTTTCTAACCTTCAAAGTTGTGAACTTGTACGCTTGGACGTTGGCTCGTCTTGCTGAGTTAAATTCTTGGATTTCGTTGTCCATGACGTGTCCGTTACTTAACTAAATATCACTATAATATTGACGACTCGGAACACAATGTTTTTTATAAGTAAAAACGTAAAGTTTTACCTTACAGCCTAAACCGGCTTTCACCTATAGAAGGCTTCATCAGAGGCTGTCGTTAGTAGCGCTGCTCGTCTTGTTGTTGGCGACGAGAAAGTGTTTCGAAAGATTGAAGCTGTGTGTGTGTGGTGAGATGTGTTCGAATAATGCGTGCGATTTGAATTGTGTCTGTTCGTTTAGGATGTCGTTTTTATTTGTTTTTGTGTGTTTGTATATTTCTAATTGTTCTAGAGTGTCTAGTTTTCGGCCTTTTGTGTGTACGTGTAGTATGTTCATGTTATTGTCGATGTTTTTATATGTGTGGTTTGCTTCAATGAGGTGGTTTGCGAAGGTAGATTCTGTAGTGGTGTGGAGTGCTTTTGTGTGTTCAATGTATCTCTGTTTGAAGCTACGTCCTGTCTGGCCTATGTAGAATTTACTGCAATTTGAACAATTTAGTTTATATACACCGGGTAGATCGAATTTGTTTTGTGCTTTGGGCATGCGTTTTGATAGTGTGTGTTCTGTTTTGTTAGTAGTTTTGTAAGCGATTCTGTATCCTGCTTTTTTGAATTTGTGGGCAATTTTTTCTGTTTGTTTGTTGATGTATGTTAGTGTTATGAATTTGTTGTTTTCTGTCTTTGTCTGTTGTTTGTTTTGTGTTTTGTGTAGGAGTTTACTGACTATTGTTCTGTCATAACCGTTAGATTCTGCTAGATATTTTATCGTGTTTAGTTCGTCTTTGTAGTCTATTTCATCTAAGGGGATGTTGTTAAGTCTATGTATCATGGTTCTAAAAGCAGCTAGTTTGTGTTGTATTGGGTGATTGGAGGTGTTGTGTATTAGTGTGTCAGTTGTAGTTGGTTTTCTGTATATACTGAATTTGTGCCTGTGTTCTAGTTTTGTGATGGAGAGGTCTAAGAAGTTTATGGTATTGTTGTGTTCGTATTCGGCAGTGAAGGTTATGTTTTTATGTATTTTGTTTATGTGCGTTAGTAACTGTTCACATTGTCTTTTGTTTCCCCTGTATAGTATTAGAATGTCATCAACGTATCTGTGCCAATATAGTATTTTATGTGAGTGTCTGTCATTGTTTGTGAGTATTTTTGTTTTTTTTAAGTGTTGGAGGAAGACTTCTGCTAGAATGCTGGATATGGGGGAGCCCATGGGTAGGCCGTCATTCTGTGTGTAGTATTTATTGTTATAAGTAAAGTAGTTTTGTTTTGTGATAATGTTCAGAGTTTCTGTTATTTCATTGATAAGTTCGTCTGGTGTGTTGCTCTGTTTGAGTTTGTTTTGTAGGATGGTGATTGTTTCAGAGATGGGGATGTTTGTGTACAGGTTTTTAATGTCAAAGGAGGCTAATGTGGCGTTATGGGGGATGTGTATGTCTTTTATTTTTGTTACTAGGTCAGTGTTGTTTTTTACTGCAATGTTGTTGTCTATTTGTGTGTGTTGTCTAATAATTTTGTCTAGATATTTTGCCAGTTTGTGTGCAGGGGCATTACGGTAGTTGATAATGTGGCGGATCGGAATGTCTTCTTTATGGATTTTGGGAAGCGCTTGGAGTGTAGGTGCTGATCTTGGAGTATAGGCAAAATATCTAGACAAAATTATTAGACAACACACACAAATAGACAACAACATTGCAGTAAAAAACAACACTGACCTAGTAACAAAAATAAAAGACATACACATCCCCCATAACGCCACATTAGCCTCCTTTGACATTAAAAACCTGTACACAAACATCCCCATCTCTGAAACAATCACCATCCTACAAAACAAACTCAAACAGAACAACACACCAGACGAACTTATCAATGAAATAACAGAAACTCTGAACATTATCACAAAACAAAACTACTTTACTTATAACAATAAATACTACACACAGAATGACGGCCTACCCATGGGCTCCCCCATATCCAGCATTCTAGCAGAAGTCTTCCTCCAACACTTAGAAAAAACAAAAATACTCACAAACAATGACAGACACTCACATAAAATACTATATTGGCACAGATACGTTGATGACATTCTAATACTATACAGGGGAAACAAAAGACAATGTGAACAGTTACTAACGCACATAAACAAAATACATAAAAACATAACCTTCACTGCCGAATACGAACACAACAATACCATAAACTTCTTAGACCTCTCCATCACAAAACTAGAACACAGGCACAAATTCAGTATATACAGAAAACCAACTACAACTGACACACTAATACACAACACCTCCAATCACCCAATACAACACAACTAGCTGCTTTTAGAACCATGATACATAGACTTAACAACATCCCCTTAGATGAAATAGACTACAAAGACGAACTAAACACGATAAAATATCTAGCAGAATCTAACGGTTATGACAGAACAATAGTCAGTAAACTCCTACACAAAACACAAAACAAACAACAGACAAAGACAGAAAACAACAAATTCATAACACTAACATACATCAACAAACAAACAGAAAAAATTGCCCACAAATTCAAAAAAGCAGGATACAGAATCGCTTACAAAACTACTAACAAAACAGAACACACACTATCAAAACGCATGCCCAAAGCACAAAACAAATTCGATCTACCCGGTGTATATAAACTAAATTGTTCAAATTGCAGTAAATTCTACATAGGCCAGACAGGACGTAGCTTCAAACAGAGATACATTGAACACACAAAAGCACTCCACACCACTACAGAATCTACCTTCGCAAACCACCTCATTGAAGCAAACCACACATATAAAAACATCGACAATAACATGAACATACTACACGTACACACAAAAGGCCGAAAACTAGACACTCTAGAACAATTAGAAATATACAAACACACAAAAACAAATAAAAACGACATCCTAAACGAACAGACACAATTCAAATCGCACGCATTATTCGAACACATCTCACCACACACACACAGCTTCAATCTTTCGAAACACTTTCTCGTCGCCAACAACAAGACGAGCAGCGCTACTAACGACAGCCTCTGATGAAGCCTTCTATAGGTGAAAGCCGGTTTAGGCTGTAAGGTAAAACTTTACGTTTTTACTTATAAAAAACATTGTGTTCCGAGTCGTCAATATTATAGTGATATTTAGTTAAGTAACGGACACGTCATGGACAACGAAATCCAAGAATTTAACTCAGCAAGACGAGCCAACGTCCAAGCGTACAAGTTCACAACTTTGAAGGTTAGAAAGATTGTAGCTCACATAAATTTCAACAAAACATGCATAAACAATTCACTAACACCTAAATATGCCCAAATCAAAATTAAACATAACAACCAGGCCGCCCGAATAACACAAAACATCGCACAAAGAACATACATAAAAGAATCAATTAAACAACTATATAAGAAAAAAGACGCTCTTAACCGCAAAGCATTAACACTACACCTATATATCGCCAACACATACGGACACAATTACATGACTGAACTAATACATCACACAAATGAATGGACAAAAAAACAAATACATATCATACAGACAAAACACGACAGAAAAATAAAAAACCTGACACCAATCAAAACAGATATAATTCCCTCGCACAAATTCTACCCACGTACAGTAAACCTCACGAACGTCACACTCACAAAAAACGAACAAACACTCCTTGATAAAGGCCTAAAACATAACATACATTACAAACATAACAACCAAACACTAACAAAGCTCATAATTGACACAGAAACAAATATACAAAACACAGCACCAGAACATCAAGACACATTAAGACATAATATAAACAACACAATAGGAGTACATAAGACACCAGACAACAACAATCACAACTCAGAAATACACACAGCCATCAAACTGAGGGAAAAGGCACACAAACACAAAATCACATTTGTAAAAGCTGACAAAGGCAACACGACTGTAATTATCCCCACAGACAACCTACACAAAAAAGTACAAGACTTCATAGAACAGAACAACATCACAGAACTAAAACACGACCCCACCGACAGATACCAAAACTCAGTAAAACAAATAGTCAACAAAGCCAAACACATTATGACACATAAACAAAAGCCCTACATGAAACAAATCCGACCATCAGCACCTACACTCCAAGCGCTTCCCAAAATCCAAAAAGAAGACATTCCGATCCGCCCCATTATCAACTACCGTAATGCCCCTGCACACAAACTGGCAAAATATCTAGACAAAATTATTAGACAACACACACAAATAGACAACAACATTGCAGTAAAAAACAACACTGACCTAGTAACAAAAATAAAAGACATACACATCCCCCATAACGCCACATTAGCCTCCTTTGACATTAAAACCCTGTACACAAACATCCCCATCTCTGAAACAATCACCATCCTACAAAACAAACTCAAACAGAACAACACACCAGACGAACTTATCAATGAAATAACAGAAACTCTGAACATTATCACAAAACAAAACTACTTTACTTATAACAATAAATACTACACACAGAATGACGGCCTACCCATGGTCTCCCCCATATCCAGCATTCTAGCAGAAGTCTTCCTCCAACACTTAGAAAAAACAAAAATACTCACAAACAATGACAGACACTCACATAAAATACTATATTGGCACAGATACGTTGATGACATTCTAATACTATACAGGGGAAACAAAAGACAATGTGAACAGTTACTAACGCACATAAACAAAATACATAAAAACATAACCTTCACTGCCGAATACGAACACAACAATACCATAAACTTCTTAGACCTCTCCATCACAAAACTAGAACACAGGCACAAATTCAGTATATACAGAAAACCAACTACAACTGACACACTAATACACAACACCTCCAATCACCCAATACAACACAAACTAGCTGCTTTTAGAACCATGATACATAGACTTAACAACATCCCCTTAGATGAAATAGACTACAAAGACGAACTAAACACGATAAAATATCTAGCAGAATCTAACGGTTATGACAGAACAATAGTCAGTAAACTCCTACACAAAACACAAAACAAACAACAGACAAAGACAGAAAACAACAAATTCATAACACTAACATACATCAACAAACAAACAGAAAAAATTGCCCACAAATTCAAAAAAGCAGGATACAGAATCGCTTACAAAACTACTAACAAAACAGAACACACACTATCAAAACGCATGCCCAAAGCACAAAACAAATTCGATCTACCCGGTGTATATAAACTAAATTGTTCAAATTGCAGTAAATTCTACATAGGCCAGACAGGACGTAGCTTCAAACAGAGATACATTGAACACACAAAAGCACTCCACACCACTACAGAATCTACCTTCGCAAACCACCTCATTGAAGCAAACCACACATATAAAAACATCGACAATAACATGAACATACTACACGTACACACAAAAGGCCGAAAACTAGACACTCTAGAACAATTAGAAATATACAAACACACAAAAACAAATAAAAACGACATCCTAAACGAACAGACACAATTCAAATCGCACGCATTATTCGAACACATCTCACCACACACACACAGCTTCAATCTTTCGAAACACTTTCTCGTCGCCAACAACAAGACGAGCAGCGCTACTAACGACAGCCTCTGATGAAGCCTTCTATAGGTGAAAGCCGGTTTAGGCTGTAAGGTAAAACTTTACGTTTTTACTTATAAAAAACATTGTGTTCCGAGTCGTCAATATTATAGTGATATTTAGTTAAGTAACGGACACGTCATGGACAACGAAATCCAAGAATCAAAATTATAGTTGAAGGGGGAGGGGATAATTTTTTTTTATATGTGTACTACGTTATTGGCAACAAAGAAGTATTTTTTTGTTAAAATTCCTTCCCTGGATGTTTGGCTGAAAATGATTTTAAATATAAATCTTAGAATATGGAAGTCATGTATGGTTCTCCATACCGATATTTAACTAATACTAAGAAAAAAATGTGTTAGTAACTTGCTTTAGAATCTACGCGCCTTTGGAATGCAATACATAGCACTTAGTCAAATCAGTTTTTCCAACACACTTGAAACAAACTACACAACAGAACCTACAAAAGCAAATATCAAGTATAAGCCATCCAAAACTTACTATTATCAAATATTTATTTACATGAAAAAAAATGCTACTTACTATATCCAACTTTGCCCCATCCAATTGCAGTGACAACTGAACCAGGATTCTCTGACTCTGTATTAACTTGAGGAAGACATGCAGGGCGTAAATTGTGGCCTAGTCTAAGTTTCTCAGCAATTCTGACAAGTGCAATGTCATCATAAACACTAGGTTCTTTATAATTTGGATGTATAATTACATCATCCACAGGAATTGTCTGACCTCTCTCAGTAAATACATTGAGAACTCCAAAACGAACAACAACTGGAAAACCCCTAGGTGCAAAACATAATAAAAATTATAGATTTTTCTATCACAAATATAACCAATCCAGTCAGTAAAAGTTAGAATTTAAAATGTGGAGATGAAGATTCAACAAAACATATGAAGATTCACATTTCATTATTCTTCTAACTGTGTATATGTATATGTACTTATCCTTAAAATAAATTAACAGAAATAGTAAAATCCTAGACATAATAACTTATCAATTAAGATTAATTTAATTAACTAACTTTTGTATACTGATTTATACAAATATTATTAATTTATCGAATAATAATTATTTTGAAAGTACATTCACTCATTTTTATCGCCCTATTTCTAACTCATATGCATTTCATATCTATAAAACATTGTTATTAATTATTATCTTGAACAATTTTTAAATTAATTTAGCAGAATGGGAAATTTTGTTAACCAAAATAACAAATAACAAAAATTTTGTTAACTATTCGTCAATATATATGTAATAAATTGCATTGTAAATATCAAAATAAAATTGAAAACTCTTGAAACTGCATTCCTTTTTTTCAGGACCTTTTATTTTATTCATTGTCTCGTTACCGAGAAACTGAAGTTGTGGTGGTAGTAATTTTCTGATAGTACAAGTTGTAGTTAAATGAATATTCAGGTCTTCGTCAACAGTTGCTATCACATTTTTTCTTTAAAAAGAGTGTAATAGAGATTTTGTTTGTATTCTTTTTTCATTTTCTGGCAACAATATTCAGATAATTCTCTTCACAGTAACAGTTCAAAGGAGTTAACATTAGTGTTTAAACAGAGTGTCTTTCCTTCACTATAGAGGATGTTTTAGGCACCTGAAATCCTTTGTAGATCACTTTAATTGACATGCAGCAAATCACAATGTCTTTAATAATGAAATATTTATGTACTTTGAGTGAAGTATATTTTGGCCTACACACTTTGGCAATTACCAAAAATGTTCAAATGTAACTTGATTGGTCATCTGTTATAGAGATGTGTACCATAAAACCTTAAACTATATGCTAACACAGCTAAAAGTTATGTGGATTATATTCCTACATGAATAAAGGTATTACCATTTAGTTTTTGCACAGTGAGCAGCAGTGAGGACATATCGTTCACTTATCAAAGATGCTCCACATAGAAAGTGAGTCATCTTTCCTGTATTATAACCCAGTGAAGCCTAAACAATTTAAATAATAATTAACAATCTGTTTATTCATACTCAGAATTACTGTACAATCCAAAAAGTAATTAATTCTATTAATTAACAAAATGAAATATTTTGATACATCTGTAAAATAATAAATAAACATAAAAATATATGAAGAATGTGTGTAGAAAGACATGATTCTTAAAAATAGTTTGTAACACCATATTCAATGAAGAAAAAAAAAGATCTGACAAATACAGTCCCTAACATTGAGAACATAAAGTAATGCTGTTTTCTGGTTCAACATAGTAACATAGGCCTACATAGAGGTTACAGTGCCCCTGGTAAAACAACCAAATCTCCACTTCCACTCTTGTAAAATCTTTGAGGGCATGAGCAATTATTTTTGAAAATGTGAAAGCATAATTTAAAAATTATGAGGACAATTGTTTCCATAAAGTATGTCACTAAAGAGGTCAAATTATTGTCAGTATTTAAATTTTTGTAATTTGAAAACAAAATATGATGTGAACTTCAAAATCTTATACTATTAAGCGAGCAATCTTTGTATGTATGTCCTTATTTTCTCGAAAACGGCTCTAACGATTTTCTCGAAATTTGGTACTTAAGCGTATTTCGACACTAAAAATCGATTGGGCTAGGTCTCATTTTCCGCAAAAATCGCCTAAGGCATAAACCGTAGGGTCTTTTAAGTATACATTTTAATTCATGTAGGTTTAAATATTCACACAACAATTGCTATTGTTATAACTCTGTCACCCAGCAACAAATATTTTTAAAAAATATTTTTTATTTGAAATTAAAACGTTAATTTTAATTCTGTTCATAAAGAATAGATCTTATCGATGTTTATAAATAATATAAAATAGCTGTTGCAATGAATGTAAATAAACAAACTAAGAGTTGAGACATACAATCCCAGTATCGATGTTTATAAGTAAATATAAATAGCTGTTGTTATGAATGTAAATAAACAAACTAAGAGTTGAGACATACAATCTAATCTATGTATGTCCTTGAAACGGCTCTAACGATACCGTAGGGTCTTTATAGGTCTTTAACCTGCGGCCTAAACGGCGCAGTATCGATGTTTATAAATAATATAAACAGATGTTGCTATGACTGTAAATAAACAAACTAAGAGTTGAGACATACAATTGTGGGTTTCTGCGCAACGATTTTTGTACAATCTATCTGATATACAGAATCTAAACTATTAAGTGTTCTGTATATGCTGTTGTGTTCTTTGCATTCTCTGAGGTATATACATAATCTAAACTATTAAGTGTTCTCTATATGCTGTTGTGTTTTTTGCATTCTCTGAGGTAAGTGGTAGTCATATTCTCTCTAACGGGAATCTTATTGATGAAGTATTTGGTGATTGTTTGGCAAACAACAGATACGAAGATATGAAAGACAGAGCTATATTAGCGCCTTTGAATAAAGACGTAAATAAAATTAACGACGAAATTATTAAAAAGCTTCCTGGAGAATATGATAAAGTATATAAAAGCTACGATTCTGTTAAAGATCAACCAGAAGGAGCTCTTCAATTCACTTCTGAATTTCTAAATTCTGTTGAGATGGCTGACTTACCACCACACGAATTAAAGCTTAAAAAAAATACAATAATAGTGCTTTTACGAAACTTGGTCGTCTCTGAAGGGCTGTGCAATGGAACGAGATTGGTCGTGACTGAATTATGTAATAACACTATTAAAGCCAAGATTATCACGGGTGAATATTCAGGCCGAGAAGTTCATATTCCAAGGATTACAATAGATTCCAGCAAAAGTCAGCTTGGGTGCACTATGGAAAGGCATGAATTTCCCGTCAGAGCAGCTTTTGCTATTACTATTCACAAGGCTCAAGGTCAAACATTTGAAGTGGTGGGAATTCACTTATCAATTCCTGTGTTTATGCACGGCATGTTGTATGTAGCATTTTCCCGAGTCAAAAGGCGAAGTGGCTTAAAAGTTCTTTTACCACCAGAAAATCCTCGCCATACAAGAATCGTTGTATGGAAAGAAGTATTAAATAATTGTGATTTCAATAACAGAAACCGTCGATAAACGCAAACGGCGTAGTATCGATATGTTTATATATGAAAATAAATATCAAAAAATAAATAATTAATAATAAATAATGTTTTTTTTTTAAATCTGTATATTTATAAATAAATGTGAAAACCGAGCAAAGCTCGGTCACTCTGATATTATAGTTTTATTCTATAAGCCTATGATTTTTTTAAAAATTTTTCTGTTAAGTCCCATGTCACATGTCCCCCCTCACAGTAGGTACCCCTGACAGGAGCATTTCTCATCAACCCCTAGTTAAGGCCATGATTCAACTCATGTTTAATGGTAATGCAATCCTAACTAATTGGTTTTGCCCATTTTACAATAAGCCTATAGGATCTTCTTCCATTTTTAATTATCAAGGCTATAAATTTAACAAGTGTGACTGCAGACACAGTTTAAATTATTAATAAGAAAAAATAAAAGTACCAAAATAACACAAAAATATTGCCATGTATATAACAATCTTAAGTACAGAAGATAAATTATTAAATACCACCAAAACAACAGTCAAAATTTTTAATGACACTTACATCAAACATCACACAATAATATATTAAACTAACAGTCAAAAAAATGGCAGGCACTATATAGTCAGTTATATTTCATTGATTAAAGTATTTTATTATTATTTTTTTTTTTTTTAGTCAGTTTCAAGATATGTGTAAACTTCAGTTTAAAATATGTATTTATTTATAATCATGTTTTTATTGGTTTCACAAACTTCTATGTACCATATTCAGTTGTCTTTTTGTGAACCCCTCTTGTATGTCCTTATCTAATGATAGTTTCTATCAGAGATGTTCTGTTTTTTAGTACCCCTACATCTTCAGTGAATATACAAAGCTGAATGGATTTAAATATAATGTAACCTCTCACTTCAAGTTTTCTTGTTCCTGATTGAACTGACATATTAAATAAGATCATATTATAGTATATTCTTGTACATACATACAATACTGGTATATTACATACATACAATCAATGGCGAAGCGTGACAAAATAATTTGGGTAGACATAAAAATACCACCCAAAAGCAACCTATTACTAAGATTATTGACATTCTTAATGAACCAGTAAAGATATGGTAAATAGAGTTAATGCTACTTCTATCAGATAATAGCTAAGGGGACTGTCTGAAACACAGGCATTTTGTTAAATAATTTGTCCTAAATATAAAGAAAAAGCTATCGTATTGTTATTGGTGTCTTTTATGGATTTAAATTAGTCAGTATTGCTACAAAAATATAAATTTTATTCATATTTCTTAATGGTGACAATTCCGGATTACTGTAGGCATTACACAAACGTTTCAGATTTTCTTGTAAATGAGTACGCTGTGTCTTGAAGTGTGCAAAAATATGTATTACCCTTTCCATGAAAGTTGTGTCCTTTGTGCACATACATGTCAATTTTTTTTTTCAATGTACAAAGTAGCCATTTGTGATAATCTTTTATTTTTCATAGCATTATGAAAGTATATTTTTGTTCTCTTCAGTGTACTCATTGAATGCTTAATCGAGGCTGATGTAAATGGAATACTTAGTAATAATTTCAGTAACCTTAATGTTTATTCATACACACTGTAGAGTTGATCCCTACAATATATTCTAGCAGTTTAACACATGGAAGCGTTTTATCATTACTGCTGTAGATGTTCAATAATTCACTGCGCAGTGTTACCCAGACAAACAATTTTGGGAACAAACATTTCAGCTTGTAAAACTGGAGTTGTGGAAAATTCCCCCAAAATTCAACGACTTTTTTATCATTTAGAAGATCTAAAAAAAACTATATTTTCAAATTTGCTGAATCAGGTGTTTAGTTGTTTTGTTACAAGATCAAGAATTTCATAAGCAACAGGTGTATGCACTTCACTTATTGATTCCTGCAATACATTATTGGGAACAACATTCGTGTACCTACACTTGTCCATACAGTTTTGCAGCCCTTTATTTGAACACTGTGCTGGGATATTTTCTTTCACTGTCCTAATTTCAGTTTTGCAGAAATTTATATCGCTGCTAGATTTTGGCTGTAGCACATTAAACAGATGTTGAGTAAATATAAAAATTCAGTTATATACGCACAAGTAAAACATAAAAGATGTCGACTTTAAAATATTTCGCAGACCAATTGCAGCACTCACAGACTCAGGATCCCAGTCATCACATTCCATAATGAGAGAAACCACATGATATAGATCTGTGTCTTGTTCTATGATTGTTGAAACCGTCTGTGAATGGTAATCCAATGGGTTGATGTTGGGTGAGGAAGTTTAAACCTTGTTCTCGGAGTAAATCAGATCTAGCAGCAGATCTACTCAAGAAACTATGAACTGCAGATAATTACAAATAAACAATTTAACTTTTTTAATATTTTTTGCACTGTGTAACAAGACCTAGTTAAGTTGGGAGCATAGTAATGCACAACTATTGCCTGTGGACACTGTTGACGAACAAGAGTTTGTATTCCACCATGAAGACTAGGTATAAAAAAAAGCACTGTCATTATGTTTGTCTTACTAATTTATTTTTAACACCCTTCTGCACTTTTGTTGGAAGAAACATAAAAAAATCCTGGTAAGCGTTCTTCAATTTTCAAACCATGAACTAATCGCACAATTATACTCAGTTGTGATTTAACAGATATGTCAGTTGTTTCATTAGCTTGAATGGAAACAAAATCAGCTTGGTTTATTTCATCACAAATTATTTCATTAATAGTGATGGAAACAGGCTCGATTAAATCATTCTGAATTTTGGAAGATGTGCCTTTAATTACAGTCCTGGTTTCTATATGTTCTTTCACAAAAGACTCTTCCGTTGCCAGTAAATTTATAAAGTTTCTAAATAATTGCCCTTATTAACAAATTGATCATTTTCCTTATGACCCCTAAAAGCTAACTCTTGCCTCCCTAAATAACAAACATCTATCAAATGGCCTGTTATCCTTCAATTTCATGCCACATTTTCACTGTGTTGCTTGAATTCTAGGCGATTCGGACAAAAAATGTTCAATTCTGTTGTGAAACATCTCAGAATTTTTTATACAAGTTTTGCTACCAGCATGTTTAGTAGCTTTAGATTCAAAATTTTGTGTAGTGCCTACTCTCTAACTCTGCTCCTTGGTTCCTCTCCATTAAACATCAAACAATAAGAGCAGTGCAGAGTTTTGTTTCACTTACAATCAGAGAGCTACCTATATTTACTATACCAAACTTTGTGAAATTTTCTGACAACTTTTCCATCCTTCTGTGACAAATCTAAAGGCACCCAAGATATTTATGACTTTAGCAACACCTTTTGCTCTAAATGTAATGTGCTGATTTCATATTTTAACAAAAAATCTAGTGAATCAAAGTTGTCGGAGTTTATATCAAATACTTCTGCGGTAGAACTTGTACTAACTGTTTCATTTTTCTCCTTTAAACCAGTTAAACAGTATGCTTAGGCACTAAAGTATGACACCTAAAAATATGTATTATTAAATAATTAGTATGTAAATTATTACATACACTGACTGATATTCCGTGTACAGTTGCATTGCACAGCAAAGTTCCATGGCTCACACTTGCGTCATGCTGTGTGATATTTAATTTCTTTAATTACTTTTACACCCTTTCTGAGTAACTTATGCAACTAAATTCATAAATCAAAATTAATTATTTATGAATAAATTATCTGGGGAGGCACTACCTACCTTGTCTCCCCTGACGCTTTGCCACTCCATACAATACTACAAATCCCTTGAAAGATGTATGATTTCATGTGAACAAGTGTACAAAAATGTGCACATCTGTATACAGAAATATCCTTAATAAAACAACTTTTTAACATAATAATATACTGCACAAACTAGAAGTTTATTAAAGTACAAATGATAAATTTTATTTTCTTAACATAAATGCCATATAAAATATAAGAACATCTCATAAGATATCAGATATCTGATATAAGATATCAGAACAAATAATGAAATGTATAAATGTAACAAATCATTTAAGTTACATTTTATAAGTACATTTAGGTTATAATCCCCCCCTCACACACACACACACACACACACACACACACACACACACACACACACACACACACACACACACACACACACACACACACACACACACACACACACACACACACACACACACACACACACACACACACACACACACATCACAATGGATTTTTTACCAGTCTGAAAAAGTTATACATACAGTATATGAATTCATTTATCAATTTAAAAAGATATCAAATTGTAAGTACCATGTGTGGAAATTCTCCTCTTGAAGCTTCTTTCCCGCCAACAACAAGAGGTAAAATAAAACACTTTCTTTGTTCACCCACCACAAAAGGTTTGAGAACTGGCAACAATGGAGTGGCATATGTTTTTTCAAGTGCATATTTTTGGTATTGCTTACAATCTGGTACAGAAGAGAGATACAATTTTCAATTGTAGTAATAACAATTAGATAAAGTTAATATAAACTACACAAATCTAATTCATATCTATGGATATCTTACTCATTGCCCTACGTTCTACTTAGAATCCATAATTAATTTCACTACAAGTATTGAAACAATTGACATCATCGTTTTAAGTCATATTAAGCCATTATTATCAGCCATATTAACTCATTAATCAAGCTATTAAGTAGGAAATAGCATGGCCCCCGGACCCACTCAATCACCATAAGCTTCTATATTAAAAAAACAGTAAGTATAAGTAAAATTATGTTCTATATTAAAAATATAAGTAAATGAATTTTTAAAATAACTCAATTTCCAAAAAAAAGTTTTGATGTAAAAACACTGTCAAATAATGTGAATCTGATAAGAGATCCCACTACAGGTGGATAGTTGTTTTTTATGTAGAAGATTCTGCCATTTTGTATCACTGATTACAGAAAACACATGAAAATCTGAAGTCATTTTGAAACCAGAAGTTATATTGACATGAATATTTCATCTAAATGCTTAGATTTCAAACCATTTTAAGAAAAATGTACTTCATGACTCACTGTAACAGGGCAAATTTTGATCATTGAACCATGTGGGACAGTCTGTATATAAAAAATGAATTACACTATTGTTGTGATTCTTCATACTCAGGTTAGTAGAAAATAATTTTGTCTCCCAATTGTAAGTGAAACTATTCTTCTATAATAGATTTAGAAGACCTAGTATGATTCATTCTAAGGCTATGATTCATTCTGTACCAGTTAACCTGGAGCATTTGGATATTTATGAAATCACAAAATGGCACGTAAAATTTTTAGTTTTAAAAACAGCATGTCATTATTTTGTATATTTCATGGGAAGACTACTTGATTATGCAAAAATTTGTATATAACTATAGACACAATCTGATATTTTAACAATGATCAATTTTTTATGGGGTACTTTCTTTGGTGGCCTCTCAAGATATGTCACTGCGAACATATTTGTTGTAAAATAAATAAAACTTATTGACTTTATTAGTTTAGTAAAACTTAGTGATAGTACACTTTGTTAGCATAATTACTATAACATTTGTTTTGACCCATTTATTAGTTAAGAATTTTATGACATGAATGAATAAAATCTTTTCAGTATTATCATGCAGCATAAAGAAATACATAACTATACATAAAAAGATAGTTTACAGTCTGGAAATAAGTGAGTCACTTCCACAGTCAGAATTCAGAGTGCTAAATATTATGTAAACCTTTCTGTCTATTTGTAATATTTGAAATATACCTACATCTCATGCTTGTGTAACCTACGCCCGTAGCATTTGAGTTCTCCAAATTCTTGTCATAGTGTGTCGTTACTTGAGTTGTATTTTTAAAAAATTCTGGACTTTTCCTAACATTTGATAAATCCTTCAAATATTTTGTGTAATTTACAGAAGCTACAGAATCATTTTTTTCGCTGTTTATCTCTCGTTTTTCCACAAAGTGGTGGATTCTTGAAGTTTTTTGGTGTTTTAAAGTACTAGCATTCTTAATTAATAATTTAGTTGATGAATTCGCATGACTGTATTTTTTCTTAGATTTAAAGTATTCATTAATATTTGACACAATGTTTTCCATATCATGTGACAAAGACAGGATATAACAAATTGTACTTTGTTGTACAATTAGAGACGAATTTTTACAATAAAGTGTCATATTTTCATATTTTTGATTAATTTTTTGTAGATATAAAAAATTTTTATGCATAGTGCCTTTTGTTTTGTTAAATGCAATGTGTCTTTTATCTTGAGGATAAATAGTCAAACATTCTTCTTTTTGATGAGTTAATGAAGTATTCTGTCTTAACTTGATCTCATCTCCACATGCTGCTGCGCCTGTTAAAAAAATCAAAAAAATCTACTATTAATGAATGTTAAATAATATGAATGTAAATATACATACATGGTGCAACAATGCAGCCATGGTGTATCATATAGTAACTATGATAAGGATTGAAAATGAGACTTTTATTATATTTTACTTCTTAGAATAATTATTACAATATGGTAATAAATTTTTTATAGCTTTTAAATTAAAATTTCAAAATCATTTAACTATAAACAATTGTAGTATAATTTAATTATAATACTGTATATGGTAACTTAGGTGTTCAACACTAACCTTTAAAATTGTATTTAGTAATTATGTAGGCCTACTGTTTCTTTCTTTAAAACGAAGATAAAAGAAAAACTGTAAGAAGGCTGCAAAACTATGGGGACAACCCTAATTTATATCTACCATGTAATGTAGTAATTATTGCCCAAAATTATAATGACTAGAACTAATGGCAGCTGGTGTATATGTGCTACTGTAATATAAAACACACTGACAAAATAAAAGTAATAATAATCTGTGTGTGTTGTTTAGAGTCATAAAAACGTAAGCACTAGGTGCTAACATTAATGTCTTATGCTGACTAACAGACACAATCTATGCCAAATACCACTCACTCACGCATCACGAAATCGCCACAACTATAAAGCCTACAAACTTGAAATTTGGCACGTTATGTTTCTCTTGGCTTCTGGGAGCTCACTAAGAAAGAGTTTTGAAAGCTTTAACGCCTATCCGCGAAAAAACGCGAAAACCGCAACACTGATAATGCCGCTTTTTTCAATTGTATTGTATGCTTCCTCTAAGCATGGGTGCGGAGGGGCGCCACGTGGTCAGTCAGTCCTGCTCATGCCAGCTCACGCATATTGTCAACGTATTTCTACTCAGTGTTTGTGTTAACTAAATGAATACTCAATAAATATTCGCACAATTCGCAATAAATTCACACACTAAGTATAACAATGTATTATTGTCTCTTGACATAATTAGGGAAGTTATTAACACAGTGAAGCTAAGAAAGTTTCAGTATCTGTGACATCTCATAAGAAATAAACAGAGATTTTACTCATTGCAGTCCATACTACAGGGAAAAGTACTTGGAAAGAGAGGAGTTGGGCAACCGAGAATACCATGCCTGAGAAATTTACAGACCTGGTTTGGCATGAACACAACTGACTTATTCCGTACAGCAGTGCAGAAAGTTAAAATAGCCTGTATGATATCCAATATCCGAAACGGATTGAAACTATCAGAAGAAGATTGTCTCTTATTATTGTGTTGCTGATTTTTAATACAGTTGTTAGTTTAAACTTTAGTTGAATTCAATCAGGAAGAAATTTATTTAAATTTCAAAAAGAAGTCTTATTTCAGGTCAGTAGTTTTACAGCTTCTCATTTTCTTTTTCCACCAAGCCCTTGCTTTTCATTTTCCATTCCTGTTTACCCCTACTTAATCTGGGCAGAGAACCCACTAACACTTTTAGTTCATATTTTATGTTTAGTTTATTAGCACTTAATTTCTTTCGACATTTCATCTATCAAACTTATTCTATCTTTAAGCATTTTCAGAAAGCCTTATTCTACTTAATGTGTAGTTAATATTCGCAACTGTACTCCATTTAGTACGAACGTCACGCATTTGTGATATTTTACTACGATTTTAAGGAAACCCCTTACAGTTTTTAGTTTTTATTTTACTTTAATTTAAGTAAGTCTTACTAGCATTCCATATTGTTCTAGAGAGAAGTTTTATTTCATTTTATTTTAAAGTAAATCTAGAAGAAACTTTTCTTTGTTTAAGTAACTTTATGTAGGTTCATATTTAATTTTATCGATTTGAAAAGAACAAAGCCTACTAATATGGATGAGGAAAATATTGGTAGTTAACGAAATACAGGTCCCTCACTGAATAGTAAAGACCCGTGGTAACGGCGCGTGCCTATTCTCCTCCCTGTCCTACCTGGTGCACGGCAATGTCTCAATGGCTGCTCAAATTCGGGCTGACATTGTGCGTCACGTGTCCAACAACTAGCAGAGGATCAAGGCTTTCACTCAGAATAGGTCTGGGGCTCCTTACAGTACTAAACGTCGTCGGTACCTCACCGAAATGACTAGGCCTTACACCTATGGAACTACTTGCGAGCTCAAGGTGGCGGGAGAGATATTCCCTTATGAGTTTTTCAGGTGTTCCAAAGTGGCAATCTTTTTGCTACCTTTGGGGAAGCACTACAGGGAGTCAAAGGAATCCGGTTCACAGGAGATTTCAAGGAAGGGCACTTTGATGTTCTAATTCCATTGGCCGAACCAACAAATCCTGATAATGTTCAATTAAATAACCCTGATAATGTCCACCAACCACCAACCACCAGTGAGCCAACGGAATGTGAACCGAATTTGTCCTGAATCGTGTCCCAGCCCCAACTCACTGCGTACACTGATCTCCTCAGTTCAGACGAATCTGTTCCTTCTACTACAATACCAGTTAAAGGGAAAAGAGGGGAAAACGCAGGAAAAGATTTACAGATGCGATTAGGAAAAACAAGCAAGTTCAAAATATGCAAAACACAACCCTGACGTAAACAGATTAGCTGCAAAAAAGTATAGTCAAAGTAATCCCGAAGTCAATAGAGAGGCTGTAAACAATACCAAAATCCCCATCCCGAGATCATTATGAAAGCTGTCGACAAATATAGAAAAACAAATCCCGAGATAAATAGAAAAGCTGCTGAAAAATACAGAAAGACTGATCCTGAGGTAAATAGAGAAGGTACAAAAAAGTATGCATCTAACAACCCCCACGTTAATCAGGCAGCTACAGCTAATTACAATGAAAAGAGATCACAAATCAGATTATTGCCTTGGACTAATAAGTCTTTGTCTGTTTTTAAATATGAACCTCAGACTGATTATTCCAGGGACAAGGTTGTTGACCTCGGACCCAGTCACCCTGTACCTGGTGCCGTGCTCTGAAGTGGAAGGATGAGACTCCCGGAATCTGCTGCAGTGGCGGTAAAGTCCAGCTCCCTGCCCTTGAGCCCAACCCTGAACCCCTACACAGCCTCCTTACCCACCAGCATCCAATGGCAGAGCACTTTATTTCTGCTGCCTGGAAGTACAATGGATGCTTCCAAATGATGTCTTTTGGAGCCAGAGAGGTGAAGGAGGGCAACTTTATGCCAACATTCAAAGTGTAGGGGCAGGTCTACCACAGGATAGAGAGACTCAGCAGTAGCCTTCATTTCTCCAGATATACTTTGTTGGTGATGACGACAATGAGAGGGACATCCGTTGTGGCATCTACCCTGGCGTTAAGCCAGAATTGGTTAGCCAACTGCAGAAGTTGCTGCATCTACACGACAAGTATATTCTGGACTTTAAGGCTGCTGTTAATTCTGTTCCTAATAGCCAGAAGGGCTCCCAAGTGGTGATTAACACCAATAGGAAGCCTTCTGGAAAGCAGCGAGGTCGTTTTAATGCCCCCACGACTAAAGAAGTGGCAGTTCTCATTGTCGGCCAGGATTTTGAGAAGAGGAACATCGTTCTCCACAGCAAAGACAACAGGTTGGTACGAATCAGTGAGACGCACCATGCCTAAGACGCTCTCCAGTATCCTCTGATGTTCTGCCATGAAGAAGATTATTATATCAATACACCTCAGCACGACCTGAAGACCAAGGCTCTTCTCAAGAAGACTATGTCTGCTGCTGACTTTTACAGCTACAGGATAATGGATCGTGATGGGGAGGAATGCTACCTACTGCTGTTCCGCAACCTTCTCAATCAATTTCTGGTTGATATGTATGCGAAAATTGAGACTGAAAGACTCAATTGGATTCGTAACAACCAGGAAAAGCTGAGAAGTGAGGAGTGTGTGCACCTGAACGACGCCATGACAAGAACTGACGGCCAGTTATCAGAGCTTGGCAAGATGGTTGTGTTGCCTGCCGTCCTCTTTCACTGGAGGACCCTGCTACATGCATGAGCAAACTCAAGATATTGTGACGGATGTGCGTCATTTTGGTTGGCCGGATCTGTTTATTACATATACCTGCAATCCGAAATGGTCAGAAATCATAGAGCTATTGAAACACGGTGTAAAGCCTCACGATAGACATGACATAGTAGCGAGGGGTTTCCACGTGAAAGCAAAGCATAGCCTATGATAAAGCTCCTCACTAAAGGTTGCATCTTTGGTCCTACCAGGTGTCACATGTACTCCGTGGAATGGCAGAAACGTGGACTCCCCCATGTTCATATTCTCCTGTGGCTAGAAGAGAAGATAAAACCAGAGCCCATTGACAAAGTTATAAGCGCTGAAATACCTGATCCCGACCTAGACCCAGCCCTCCATGAGATTGTCAAGACGACTGTGATCCACGGCCCATGTTGACCCCTCAACAGGAACTCACCCTGCATGGTGGATGGAGCCTGCACCAAGAAATACTCCTGGCTCCTTTTGAAGGACACTCAAAGCGGAGAGGGATGGCTATCCTCAGTATTGCAGGCAGTCCCCGGCAGATGGTGGGTTCACTGCCAACATCAGTGGAGTCGATGTTGAACAATCGCTGGGTGGTGCCATACAACCCCATCCTGTCTCGTATCTTCTCGGCCCATATTAATGTTGAGTACTACAATTCTGTAAAATCCATAAAATACATCTTCAAGTACGTTAACAAAGGGTCTGACCAGGCAGCGTTCACCGCTGAAGATCTAGACGAGATACATCAGCAGCTCTGAGACAGCCTGGAGCATTCTCTGCTTCCCTATTCACGAAAGGTTTCCTCCTGTTATGCACCTTGCCATACATATCGAAAACGGCCAAAGAGTTTATTTTACTGAGGAAAATGTCGTTGAGAGGATTAATAACAATGCTCCGAAAACAACACATCTGGCCTTTTTCGAGGTGTGTATAGTCGATGCCTTCGCAAGAACCCTTTTATATTGCGAAGTTCTGACTTATTACGTATGGAATAAGTCCTACACCAAGTTCTGTAGGAGGAAACAAGGGAAGCCTGTGCCAGGTTATCCAGGGGTGCCAGGTTATTCTTGCATAGAAGCGGAAAGAGGCTTACAGGAGGAAGGCCAAAGTAGGTAAAGCTTACATGGAGGCAGGACTATGACTCCGTGGCAGGAAAGATGGACCGATAGGCTCATAAAGCAGTTATGAGCCTATCTTAGTTACCTAAGAGGACTGACCGCAAATTAATTCTAAGAGGACACGGCGAGATCAATTATTTCATAACGCAGTTTCTAACTGGTCATGGCCTGATTCGGAATTACCTATGCAGAATGGAAAAAGTAGACAAACCAGACTGCATTTTCTGCAAACAGATAGACGATGTGCAGCACATGTTTTTTACCTGTGACAGATGGAAAGAGAAGAGGCAAACCTTGGAAAATGTAGTGGGACAGATCTCGCCCGAAAATATCATCGGACTAATCCTGCAGAGCGAACACCGCCGGGACCAGGTAGCAGTCTACATAGAGAAGGTACTAAGGCAAAAGAAGGAAGTTAAAAATGATCTTGCTAGGGCTGTTGACAGAATAGCAGAAGACAGGTAAAGTGGGTCCGCTGAAGGTTTAAAACACATGAACGTCCACAGGACGAAGAACAAATGCCACCACCTTGAAGTATGCGAAAGCTGAGTCCCGAAGTGGATCCATCCTTTACTACCGATCAGACATTGACTGGAGATGCTCAACAATCTACAAATAAATATATTTAAGGTTTTGAGAAAACGTTTGGAAAAATATAGTAGGACAAAGACAATGAAAAATGTTTTTTATGGCTCTTCATAACATGATATCCATTTATATTAAGCCTAAGAAAATTGCCACAAAAGAATATGAAACCTTTGTCGTCAGAAACAAAGTAGTTATTATTTCCACTATAAATTGAAATGAGTAAATGAAATCTCCACTGTTTCTACACCACAATGTGTAGTTTGATAACTGACGAAGACTTTGATAATTTGCATTATGAATTCTTTATTTAATATAATTGTTAAATTTATTTTAATATATATTTTACTTTTTTATAACTTTTACTAGTAATGTTTAAAATGTTTAATGTACAGTAAATAAAACATAAACGTCTTCAATTTAAAATTATTATCTTCGAAATTAATGAGTTTAAAAACCCCTAAGTACATAATTTCATAGAAAATTTTTGTCTCTTTAATAACTATGTCCTTCATAGTGGTTACGCCATTTTGTTTTTCACCGTTTTCACCTCATAATTCATATTTCATATTCATAATTAGAAAGCTCGAAGAAACCCTATATACTAAATTTCGTATAAACTGAAAATCCCTTTCATTATTTTGACCAGGTTTTGAGGATTTGGAACCAATGTGTGGTTTATGTAGGCTAAGCACAGAAGAACGGACACGTTTTAAGATTTTAATTGTAAATCTTTTTCGAAAAACTCTCTACAGCAATAGGCACATCTGTGGAAGGTTCGAATAACAACTAAAATATAGTTTCATATAGAAAATTTTTATATTTGTATGGAATAAACTACAATGGGCAGAGGAACAACACTATAAACATCGTAACTGAACTGGATGTGCTGCGTGCTACTTCAAAAAACTACTAGCAAGTATTTAATTAATAACGTTGTGTTAGCTGTTATAATCACAAATGAACTGTAAAGCTTGAAAGAGCTAATTGAAAAATGTTTTCTATAGTGGTGTGCAACAGTGTTATTTCCGCTTGTTACTAGCAAGTAGTTCAGACAGTTACCTGAGAAGGTTACTTGGTTCCTACTCGCTAACAGGACATAAGCTCAAAAAGTAAACATTTGAACCATACGTCAACTACCAGACAACTAGCCAAGAGTACTCGCAGCCGGCTATAGGGTACCGCAATTAAAAATGTTAGTAACTAATTAGGCTGACTATTTAATCGTCTAATTTATTAAAAGATTACATTTTTACCTGCACATTTCTTTTCAATTTTTGACACTTTTTCCATATACCTATAGGAGGATTACTCCTTAAAAAGCCCTCGTTGTGCCACTTAAACCAATCCATGGTGATGAATGATGAACTCTTAATGTAAGTAAAATAAATATTGTAAATAATACAAATTTTTTGACATTTTCTGTGATGTCACTTGACACGTTGATAATTTTTTTCTTAATAATTTTAAGGGCTAGAACGTATTGGTCATGTTTTAAAAACACATTTGTCGAATTGTGTTTTTAATTCTATGGATCAAGCAGATAAAGATGAAGCAGAGAAACTTGGTAATCTATTTTATTTGAGTAATGAAGAAATGTTGTAAATTTAAGTTCTACTGTACATTTGATTTGCTTATTATTATTATGAATAAAAACAATGATTACTATCAATTACTTAATATGTTTAATAGTAAGCTTTCTGAGCTGCAGAACTGGCTCGTTATTTTGAACGAAATACACTTTATTATTATTAGATAAATTTCAATATTAGATAATCTTTAAATTGTCTGAAAAATTACGAAAACTCTTATTACTTTTTTTAGTAGAATAACAAAAAACAGACAGTTACACAATAAATACTAAAAATTCTAAACTGCTGCTTTGGCTTTTTAGATTAATGCTAACCATAGTGCCTACATGACAAATAATTTAGTGCTAGCTTTTAAGTTTATGTAGGTATGTTTTCCATAGATATCTATAGAGGCCTATATCTTATACTTTTTACAAATATACATAGGCCTAACTGTTAACAATATATAAAGTTTTTGCAAACATAGCGTACAAACGTTTTGACGGCAGTCCAAAATTTGCAAGGGTGTTGATACATGTTGAGTCTGTCAAATTATTAAAGATTCCGAGTTTGTATTTTTAATAAAATTCGTCATAAATCCATGATCCAAACAAGCTTTTACGATTTTACAAAATGTTCATAGTAAACGCTATATTCGGATAGGGTTAAGATTCCTTTAGTCTGACACGAATTTTACAATTTTTCAAATTTTCGATCTTTTTTTGGTGACTGGTGTCCTAAATTTTGAAATTTCCAAAACTGAATATTGTATTAGCATTATCTTTAAAATTCTCTTTAATTTGATTCCTCATATGGATTCTTGCGATTTTTTTCAAAATGATTACGCCTAACATTTTTGCTTCTCGCCTTCTATTTTTGAGGGTTCAGTCTCAAAAACAGTATGGGTCTGTGGGGTTAACATATTGACAAGCATGCCAAACTTTACGAATATCGCTTGACGCGTTCAAAAGTTATCGTGAGACGTACCACAAATAAATATTCAGATAGACAGACAGACAAATGCTGAACGGTCGAGTTAAAACTGCGAACTCACTTCGCTCTTTCAATTATGATCATTGTTAATATGATTATGATTGTTACAATCATTAATGATAATGTTTATTCATTATGATAACGTGAGTGGAAGCAGTAATGTATATTGCTGATTGAAGCAGGGTACCAAAACACTGCATACACAGTTAGCTTGTGTGACAGTGGAGTGTCAGAACTGGTAACGAGAGACAGAATAAGTTCAGAAATACTCGTATATACTTGGAATCGCTAAACGTTCTGAGACAGGCAGGCAGGTTTGCGATATTTAAATGAAGAAAAATTGTAATTCCTTTATATCTCATCTTAAATAAAACACAGATGCGCGCGCGGGCGAATATAGGTTTAACGACAATAATTTCACAAAGATCTTACAAGAAGAATTCAAGACCAGGAGTATAGCTAAGGCCCAGGGGACGACCGCCCAGGTGCCATAACCAGAAGACTGGAAAAAGGAGCAATTAAAAAAATGACTTTCTTTTTGTAAAACTACTAACATGGTTTATTTGAAAAAAATGTATTACGTAGTAGGAGATTCGTTTCAATATGAAACAATTAATGAAAGACTTTGCTCTTTTTTTATCCTCTTTTCTCTGTGATAAAATCCATAAAATCTTTCAGGGAGATGAAATAAGCAGCCAAGTATTGTTCCATAATCGACACTTCTTGGGGGCGCTGACGGACAAATTAGCATAGTGGAGGTATAAAGTGTATGACAATGCCATTTATTACTAAAGCAGTGCAAGTAGGCCTATGTAATTAGTGGGGTGCAAAATATGGCAAAAAAAAAAAAAAAGACGCGATACCAGGGGAGTATATTGACGATTGTACATTAAGCTCTCGACAAGAAATGCAACGCTTTCTAACCAAAGTTTTGTGTAAACTATTAGTTGAAACTTCGAGCCGCTTCTCTGACATTAACGAGCTGGAAAAACGTTTTTAGTGCCTGTGTAAACGTAAAGCTTATGTGTATGATGGCGTTATTTTTATAATAACAATTTTCACAAATGAATGTTACGTGCACAGAGCTTGCAAAATTGTATTGCGATAACTTACAGTGGACAGTTATTCATTGATATAAAACCGTCATACGTTTATTAAAAGGGGAAAAATTAACGGTGAACGTAGTGTGTAGTAGTTCTCACTACAGTACACTTCTTCAATGGGTTAGAAATAACTAAGTTTTTTTTTTACTTTACTATTGTCTGTAAAAGATTAGTAATAAAATTAATTTATCAAGTGTTACTTACAATCAATAGCATCTGAAATCTGGTGATACTTTCTGTTGAAAACTTCATTCCTTCTCCCTTAGATTATAGTGGTATAATTATAGATTTTATAGTAATTAAGGGAAGAAAAGCTAAATTTTAAAATGTCTCATTTCAATTTATTATTGTTATTATACATTTTAATATAAAGTTCTGATGTCAGTAAGTTAAGCTCTTTACATTTACAAAGCTGTAATTTTTGGCGCGTGCTTATTTTGCTTTGCAGTGTTTCAACCGAAACGATAAGTCCGTAATCGTAAGCGATGTTATTACTTTCAATATAATTTTTCTGCTTGTCTGTATGTTAGTACAGATTATTGTTTTGACGATAACCTATTGACAAACGTCTATGTGATATTAATATGATGATTAGATTGTACATTTTTATGTTCTAATTTTTTTATATATTAGAAGAACTTCTGATATTATGGAATAGTCGGAAACGGTAATCTTCAATATTTTAGTTTCTTGATGTTGATTTAATAAATACTTTTAAAACATTTGCTATGTGTGTTTTTATGCAGACGTCAATACAGTTGCACTTATCAAGTAATTGTTCACCAGGCGGGCGTTTAGTTTTGCTCTTGTGTCCTCGGACGGGGGCCGTCGATCTCTTTGCTCTGGGCGCCCAAAACCTAACTACATCATTGGCATTGTTCAAGACATTGTGATTGCTTAAGACATTCATAATATTAATAATGAACCTAAGATCATTGTAATAATGAATATTTACATATTCAGATTTAAAGTGTTTAGCAAAACTCTTGTGTGAATTTACATGTTAGGCTTCCGTTAGATAAAAATTAATTAACACTCATATTTTATTCCTAACATACACACTTTCCGTCAGTCCAGTTCAAATTATAAATAGTAACATTTGTGTTGTTCTTAGATTTTCAGCAGATTACATTTAGCTGTTACACTGTGAAAAGTAATGACCGTGTGACTAAGAACTGCTTCACGACATCGTCTGCAGGAATGGCGTCAGGTACATTAGGTCAGTGTCTCGATTTAACAATACTGTCCACTTCGAACAATAAGCTTGTGTTTAAATTTAGAATTTTAAGTATAGGCCTACCGTGTGTGAGCCGTACCTCGCATATTGTTCATTGTTTCCTCTATACATGTCTTCTACCCGGATCCCGGATCGATCCCAAGATATACCTGCTCACGTAGGACTCATACCAGTAATTGAAACTGGTACCACATAAAAGTGTCCAATAAAATTCATTACCTCACGTATATGCATACACCAAAGTTGAAAACTTGCATTTTATCAGGTCGACGTAAAGAAATTAAAAACGTTTGCGTGGATAGTGTTATTGGAAAACTGAATAATGAACCATCATTATGAATGTTACGGTTACAGTAGGCCTACTACTACTGTATCAAGACTTACTTTTTTTTATTTCTCAAGAATAAGTAGTTACGTAAAAACTGTATTACATTTTTTACTTAAAACGTATTAAATTGTGTCTTAACTAATAATGGTTAATTTATAGAGGTTTAAGGACAGAATACGGAAACAGACAATAAGAAATAAAATCATTTATTACTATATGAAAAATCACGTAAGAAACTAATTTTAATCTTATCATGCGCAATGTTAATTACATTTTTATACGGTTTTATTTTGTATGTTCGTTGTATATTACATATATTTAATTGTTATTTAAATTTTCTTCCTTTCAAATTTGTTTACAGCGTACACTTCGACATTATCCAGAGCAGATAAGTAAAGTGGCGTAATCATTCCATGCAAATGCACTTTTGAAGAAACACGCTTTACATAACTGCTCTTCAATAGTGTTTTGTATGGGAGATAATTTTCTAAATTAACAACTTATTTTGATAAATAAACGAATGTTTTTGCTAACTCGTCGAAATTCTGTAGCAACATGTGGATTCTGTATCTGGTTTGTTTTCACAAAAAAAAACCCCCGACTGATATTTAGTGTCCAAACAACAGCTACAACAGACTTTACAAGACGTAAGAATGAATAATACATTACAATAAATACCGGTCGACGTTCCTAATGATAAACGCACAATTTCAATTTTAATAGAATATTTTTATTTACAATTTTTAGTGTAAGAAAAATTAGTTCCAGGTAAAAATTCTGAGTTCTTAAAATTTATTTAAAAAATTCATTTTATTTAAATCTCTAAATTTTAAAGTTAACTCACATGAATTTACTCGAAAAAATTAATTATTAATACTATCCTTAGTTGGAATTTTGTTGTAAGAATTCTTTAATATAAATTTAATATATTAAAGTAGGTATAGTCAATATCAGTTACTTCCAACTAAATATAATATCTTGTATATATAATCTTATATCTTATGTATAGGATACCTTATATACATTCATATTAACAAATAAACATATTTATGGACAATTAAACAAACAACACGTGAATCACGAATTTCTTACTTTGAACAGCTTTTTATTTAATTGGGTTTATTAAAAATCATAAGTGATAATAAAATAATTTTTCGACGTTGACTTACAACACATCATATTATATACTTAAGTTGCCTGTACAAACACATCGTCGCTATATATTTCCGGTGCATTTTATGATTAAACAATTATATCAGCAAATTCGTTGTTTTTTATTCAGAATTTCATTGTATTGTACTTATTTAATGCGATTTTTACCTACGGATATAAATGTAATGA
Organism: Magicicada septendecula; assembly: GCA_034769895.1. Classification (NCBI taxonomy): domain Eukaryota; kingdom Metazoa; phylum Arthropoda; class Insecta; order Hemiptera; family Cicadidae; genus Magicicada; species Magicicada septendecula. Next base: position 753,455,298 of record CM068367.1, on the reverse strand, counting down.
ACGTTACTTAAAAATTAAAAAAAAAATTTGACGGTTTTTAGTGTACCAATACATGTAATTACTTAGAAGTATTTGCATTTCAATTTTTAGTCCGCCTGAATCGTTGCAGTCAAAATGTAAAAAGATTGTTAAAAAGGCAAACAATGATGCCAAAAACAACCTGTCTCAGCGCGCTACATCGGACTGGAAAACACTTTTTGAATACCTATAACTTAATTAAATGCACCAATGTTACAATAAATATATATGTAACATGTGTTATACAGTGTGTGTGTGTGTGTGTGCGTGCGTGCGCGCGCGCGTGTGTGCGTGCGTGCGTGCGTGCGTGCGTGCGTGTGTGTGTGTGTGTGTGTGTGTGTGTGTGTGTGTGTGTGTGTGTGTGTGTGTGTGTGTGTGTGTGTGTGTGTGTGTGTGTGTAAAAGACAGAAAAAGAATTATCCTGTAAAGAAAATAAACGTTCTAAATAAGTTTTTTAATAATTATGTTTTACAGAATAACAGTGTATAACATTAATAACTTATTGGTTCGGTAAACCGTAGCGAGCAAGAAAACCAAAAGGAAGCCAATTTACTTTTTACACGAATTTAAGCTACGTTTTGAACGTCTTGTCAAGCATAAACTCACATTCAAACTATAATTATACTTAATACTAATCAAAATAGCTGACAAATTAACAAATATTTGGCCTATAAGTCTATACATATAAAAACTGTACAATGTTTAATAATAAATGTATCATGAAACTCACGGATTCCAGAAAACCCAAAGAATAGGGTGTAGACAAAGCTCGTCCACATTAGATAAAAACAGAAATGCATGGTTCTCGTAAACGGATCCAATTGTCAAAAGAAAACTGAACAGTCTTTGGCTGTCTGAACCAGTAATAGCCAAATAGTGGGGATGTCCTTGCCTAATCTGTAAGGTATGAAAAGGGTTCGCTGGAAAACCCAATACAATAGTGGCAAGTAACTTTTGTAAACGAAATTCTATGAATACTAACATACTGCAGATAGCTTTAACTGATGCCAAACGCAGATAATTGCTGTTTCTGCGTACTCGGATAACAGTATTTATTGTTATAGGTGGACTGTGCCTTCCGTCTATTACTGTCAACAATCATCTTTGATCGTTTCGTAAAATTGATTGTATCACATATTTTGAAATATTAGGCCTATTATATGCAAAATAAACCTTACTTACCAGTTTAACCAAAAGTATATCAAATTGTCACACAAACGAGAGTACGCATTGTTAATATCCTAGATAAAATAGAATTTGATTCGGGAAAAAAAATATAAAATTTTATTGCTAGTATACATTAAGAATTATATACATCATCACACATTAAAAGTTGCTTAAAAAGTTCTTGGGACAACACCCTTCAATTAGAGCTGGAAAATGTGAAAATTCCATTTTTCGTACTATCTCAGTAATTATGCATTTTCAAAACTTGAATACGAATTTAAAGTTTAAAACGACTTCTGATAATTTAAGCGGTTTTATATTCCGTTTGAATAATAATTTAATGAGGTAGAATTTTTTAAATATTAAAAAAAATTTTATAGTGGAGTATTTTTTGTAAAAGTTTAATTTATTATAAAAGTAGTTATCCTAGGTAAAAAGTGCTTACACAGTTGACAGTGTATTTAGTCATAGAGACTATGCAGTGTTAGTATTAATAGACAGCACTGTATTTTTGCAATTTTCAATATGAGACTTCACAGGCGGTTCAAGCTGATTCCTCTATCTTTATAGTTCATGTACTGCAATTAACCCAGCAATATAAGTATCCTGCGCATTCTTGGATCCCAGTATATAACCAGAGTTGCCTAGTATAAAACATCTCCGTTACTGGAATAAATGACATATGCATATGCAAACGGATAAATGGGATGCACATAAATTTTCAAACATTTTACTGGATACTTTTGGTTTGAATTCCAAAAAGCCTCTTTAGATTGTGTCATGTCTCATTCCCATACAATATGACTGAGTTCCTGATTAATATTATAACTAGAAACATAAGGAAAACATGATTTTTAAAAACTCTACTGAAAATTAACCTTAAGAATGGATGGAATAAAACAAAATTTTAAGCCTTTTTTATTGCTTGTTTCTTGACAGATATTATTGTCATATAATAGAAGTGTATTATATGATATCATATCATATATAATCATATCCATCAGCATTTTCAAATTATAAATTTTACATAAGGTAACTGGTTTGTAATAAATTGGTAATTTTTTTACTCTGTTGTAAACATTGTAGCATGACAGATAATGCCCATAATTCTGAATGGTAGAATGATCATAAAAATAAAATAAAAACATTTTAAATCCGAGAAAGCAAAATAAAAAATTAATTAAGAACCACCGTAAAGTACAATCATAGATTAAAGTAAAAATTTCATTTAAAACCAATGTTACAATGAGTGATGAATCATCAAAATAAACTGCAAAACTAAAAATATAGAAAAAGGTAATACCCAGGTAGGATAGGAGTAAGGAAGGAAGAAACCCAGAACAAGACAACATCCACAATAAGAAAAGGAAATACTTTTATAAGGAACAAGAAGAATAGGAGACATCAATGAAGAAACCAGAACAAGACAGCATCCACAAGAAGAAGGAGTGCTCTTATAAAAAACCCAAACCCCAAAAGAAAGTGATAAAAATAATAACAAATGAAAGTATAACAAATACCCAAATTTAGAAACCATGTAAAATAAATATAAGCAAAAAGTGTATAAAGTAGAATTAAAAGTGAACCAATGTGAAATAATTATATAAGGCAAAAAACAAACCTTCATTATCTTCTATAAATAGATTTCTTGATTTTAATAAAACTATTTAGAATTAAAATCCAAGAATAAAAAGGGGATCAGTGCAAGTTTTTGTGTTATAATAAATAAACCTTATGTGTCAATATTGCAGTTCACAAACTGAGTAAATTGTGAAATAGTACAACTTTGAAGTGTTTATTTTGTATCCATGAATAATATTAAATAAAGTATTATCATGACAGATAATACAAGTGTTTTTAAATAATAACTTCCACTCTTTAAATACAACATTCAGTAGAATGACAGTAGATAAAACAAGAGCAGGCTATATAAAAAGTGAAGTGATAAAGTATCATTACCCCAAAATCAAACAAAAAACAGATTAAAACTGAAAATAGAACCTAGTATAAGAAATAGAGTAAACAATGGAAGGACAGATATGTTTTGTTTATGTAGAATAAGTTACTAGTGATAATCAAGACTGAAATGTCATAATTAAATAACATTCTTTATTTATAAAATATTTATTGTGTATTACTAATAATAATTAAGTATAAAATGTCTGAGTTTGAAAGACCATTGTTAATTTCAATTATGTATTATGAATTAAGAGTATAAATTATATACTAATTGTTCTTTTGTTAAAATAAGAAAATGTTAATTAATGTCATATTAGAATAGAAAGTCAGAGAGGGTATAAACAAAATGTATTATTTAAAAAAACTTTGTATGTAAAAACTGTTAGAAATCTAGGCCAAATGTTAAAACTAGACAGCATCAAAATTGATGAAATAAGTACAGAAAAACAATTAAACTGATGGAATTTATATAAGGTAAATCAGTCATAGAGTCATGTAACTGGAAATATAAGTAAGAAAGATTTTGTAAAAAGATAATGAGAATTATTGTTAAAAATGTAAATGTAAAAACTGAAAATTCTGAGAGGGGAGTCACAAATTAATGTATAATATTTTAAAAGAGAACCAATTAATCAAATTACAAAAAATTAAGGAAATATAAACCTTTTATGTCAATCTGAGATTTAATACAATCATTAATATAACATGTAAAATGGCAACATTTTTGAAAAGGATAGGAAGTGAATTTTAAAACTCACAATTTTCAAAATGAAGTAAATATAGCATTTTAGATCAAAAACTTAATAAAACTATCTTATTTGGTATCAAATCAAGCAGAATGAACTGAAGAAGAAGATTATGTATTTAGTAGTTAATAAATTTGAATAATAGCAAAAATATATTCAGTTATATAATGTAACATTCTCACATGCACAGGATGTAAAATAATTTTGAAACAATGGATTGCTAATATTAATTTGGCTAAGACTTTTGGACAAGGCGAAGGAAGTTAGTTAGTTCATTATTAGATATTGTGAAGTACACTTGACACGAGCTCTTAAGCAATTTTTAACCTAATAGCTGAGACATAAATGGCGCATATTCAATAAGCCTAGCCTGATGCGAAAAACGCGAGTTTTGTAAAAATACATTCTAAACGTAAATTCAGTGAAACGAACACCAACAAACATTAAATTAACTTCAAACAAGAACAGAACACAGTGAATACACTATTTAAACGATAATAAAACATTAATTCCACAACGAAACGGAAAGTGCAATTCTCGACATAACAGACTAAAGTGGAACATAACTTTTACAACACATTTTATCGAAGTGGAACACTAAAACTTAACCAGGAACACTCCACCAACACAAGATGGACTAATCGCAACAGCAGGAACGAGAAATCACAGGAAAAGCAGCCTTTATTGGACGCAGAATTAGCAAGGTGCATTTCGTCTGATATCTGAACTCGAAGCGGCCATCTTTTTCTTCCCACAATCCAACGCGACACTGCCAATTCAACTGAACAGTTCGAACATTTCTTTACTTGCTATTATATACTGAATATCATATATGTATTTTAATTAATAAGATTATATTTTTGTAATGTTATACTTTCCATACTTTGCCCTTTTTCTCTGACTATCTCTGAAATAACTGTTAAAAGAACCCGATACTAAATAATTGTACGAACTATCGAAATATACCCTGAGAGAGTCGATTAATAAATCGATAGAAAATCGATCATATCAATATTTGTTAATAAAATTCATTGAAGATCATAAAATTGAATACTGTTTATTCTTATATAATAATTAGCTAATACATAATTTTAATTGAGCGATAACTACCAGAATTTCACAACCACGAAGGAAGATAACCTTCAAATAAGGAAAGTTCACTAATCGATTGTATTTGGAGACAATCTTATTAACTGGTGAAAGGAATTTTAAATACTAAAAAGGACTTCATTCAATTAAAATACATAACAAGAAGTTCGGAACACCACAATACATTTTAAATTAATTAAAATAAAAAATATATATATAAACAATAAACAACAAAATTTTTTTTTACAAACACAATAAACAAATTTAATTTAATTTGTTACATGTTTAAAAAAAATAAATAAAATTACCAGGAACCTTCTTGATTCTTATTCTTTATTGAAGTATCTTAAAAATGAAATTTGTGGTATCTATTTATCTTGATAATTGCATGAGAAAAGCTACTTGACAAAATAAAAATAACAAAAAAATTATTAAATGTTAATAAATATTGAATAAAGTAATTTTAATGCATCTTTGAAAGATTGTAATGTGTTACGTAAGAATACACTGTTGTAGCTGTAACGTCCTAATGGGGATTTTTTTTTTACCGATTTGAACTCTTAGAAACACGCATTAAAAACCCCTTATTTTCATAAAATTTCAATAATTATGTAACAATTTTTTTTGCAACTAACTTGAAAATGGTGAATCTTAGTAATAATTTCTACAGTAAAGTTAATAAATTAAAGTTTGGAAAATTTACTTTTATTTCACTTTTAAACTTAACGTATGATAAATTTGAATAAGTTACAGGTAACTGAATTTGACTAGTTTTCTCTTTCAGTAAACTCCAGGCCTTCAGACAGTATTTGAAATCTTCCTCGGAGATATGCTCTCCGTTTAAGCTGAGTCTTCTCTAACTCTTCTGTACAGTTCATATGGGCCTGTTGAATATTTTACATACCGTACTATACTACCATCTTGAATGAAATTATTAATATGTTTACAATCTTCTTTACTTGAGACGCTTAGCTAGCTTTTCAGTAGATGAAGGTGAAGATCAAGATCAATAGAATCTGTGTTTACGAAAGAAAGCTTTATAAACTTTCTAGCTTTTCCCTCTTCATAAAACTCATATCCGAATCCAAAACTGATTGAGTAGTTTACATGTTTTTTCATCAGTATATAGTTGACAGTCTATTTAGTCATAGACACTATACAGTGGTAGTATTAATGGACAGCACTGTATTTTTGCAATTTTCAGTACGAGACTTCACAGGTGCTTCAAGCTGATCCCTAACATACTGCAGATACCTTTAACTCATGCCAAACACAGATAATTGCTGTTTCTGCGTACTCGGATAACAGTATTTATTGTTATAGGTGGACGAGACATTTGTTTGCAAACTGTTTCAAACAAGAACTATTTTTCAGTATTCCTTAGAAACTACATCTCTTTAATGTACATATAAGTATCATAACCGCTAATGTTATGGCAGAATACGGGAATATTCTGAGGGAGCTTAAAGTTGATATTACAAATATTATGAGCTTAAATGCCAGTGATTCTAACTTTCTTATATTTGTCAATTTTATCATCGGGTCATCGGAATAACAAAAAGGCCTATATAAAATTCATCATCAACATCCTTATCGAGAAAGTCTTTTGGTTCAACACATCCATCGTATACTTCAGGTAAGTTATAATCTGAATCGTCACCTAGCAAGTCATTTGGATAAATACAAACTTCAGGTAAATCCTCAGTATTATTGCTATCAGAATAATTAAACTGTTTCTTACGAATGTGACATATCTCAGCATTCTGAAAGTCGAATTCAATTTTTGGAGTTAAATTATTGGGCTATACTGAAATTCTAGATAACTTTGTAAACAACCTTTCAAGTCATGAATTCCAAAACAGCAGAAGTCCACCAACCAAGTTTGTGAGAAAAACTGTTACTTTTTTTATCTTCTTTAATACAGTCTAAAAGCTTATGATTTTGTTGTTAATACTGTTTATACATACTGTTTCCCTAGATTTATATTTTTAGAATTATAAATACCTATTTTATTTTTTTACAAATTTTGAAAACTGAACTTTTGCTGTTATGACGTTTAATTAATTATTTATTATTAATTATTTTACAACAAACAATGCTTAAGTTTATTCTCAGCTCCAAACATAATTTCCAGAGTGTGTGCCTTTGTATGTGTGTGTTTTGATAGCGTCTGTTCTGTTTTGTTTGTTTAACAAAGAACAAAACAAATTTGATCTACCTGGTGTTTATAAACTAAATTGCTCAGATTGCAACAAATTCTACATAGGCCAGACAGGACGTTGCTTGAAACAGAGATACATTGAACACACAAAGGCACTACACTCCACTACCGAATCCACCTTTGCAAACCACCTCATTGAAGCAAACCACACATACACAAACATCAACACCAACATGGATATTTTACATATACACACAAAAGGCCGAAAACTAGACACTCTTGAACAACTACAGTAGAAATATACAAACACACAAAAACACATAAAAACGGTATTACAAACGAACAGACACAATTCAAATCACACAAATTATTCGAACATATCACACCCCACACACACAACATCGACCTTCCAAAAGACCGTCAAGTGGCAATGGCTCCCAGTGGCAGCCTCTGACGAAGCTTATAATAAGTGAAAACTGGTTCAGGCTATACGGTAACAATTTTACATTTTTACCAATAAAAAACTTTGTGTTCCGAGTCGGTAGTTTTATCCTTATAATTAATACAAAATATATAAGTTCGTCACTGTATCACCAACACTATTTATTATAAAGTGATTCAACAATGAAACTGTTTCATTTGATGTTCTCTTTCCTTGGAGTTCCGTATAAGGACACAAATGCTTCGATGAATTCTAAAAATGTACAACCAGAGTCTTCGTTATTGGATATGGTACATGTTGCATGTAGTCAAACAAGTACACATTCAGATATGTTGTATTCTTCCCCTCAGACTTGGGAAAGTTAATAAAAATTAACTGATTAAAGTTAAAGTTAGTGCTTCCCAAAATTAACTGAGTTTATTTAAAGTTAATGCATGCAAAAAGTAACTGATTAAAGTTAAAGTTAAAATCAAATTAACTAATTAAAAGTTAAAAGTTGAAAATTTATGTTTTCTTTTTTGTTTTGTTTTATTGAGCAAGCTGCTTTGGCTCTTGAAATAATTAAAATCATGTTAAATCAATCCACAAATTAAGTTAAAAAACAAAAAAATTATATTTCCGTTGCAGAAAAAATGACATAAAATATTTAGCACTAAAAAACTCAATCATTAACAATTTAATAATTAAAAATCATAGATGATTTTATTTTATTAATTAAATTATACTGTATTTACATTATTTTTAATTGCAGCAGGTAATTAAATATTGTTTGTCTATTGAATTTTTCAGTTCACAGTATTGACTACTGATATTGTACTGTGCCTGCAGTGGAATGTAGTATTAAATGACTTAATAGAACAGACAATAATTAGGCTACTCTATTGATTACTACTAGTTGATGTGAAAAAGTAATTGGGAGCTGGAGATACAACTGAGGCAGGTTTGACATTGTGCAGCCAAATACGTTCTAATGTTTTAGATTATTTAACAGAAAGTAGAATTTTAGAATCTAAATTCTTTTAGTTAAGGTGAATTCTTAAATCTAATGAATTTTTTTATAAAATAAATTTTACGTCTTGTTTTCTTCAAAATGGGAGTATTTAACACGAATTTTTGACTTTTACATACTTCCAAACATTTAAAATTAAATTTTAATTGTTATAATTTTGTTAACAATAAATTCTCTGTTTCTAAGCATATGAACGAAACTAATGAAGTTATTTATTTTAATTCAAATTGTCAACGATTACAGACGTATTCGGTTGGTGTCTCTGCAAATAAATCCATCTCGTGGAATGTTTACCCATTGTGAAATGCTTGAGGTATACAGGATTTTTTTGCTGTTTTGATTGCTACGATTAGGGCACGGACATCACACTCACACACACCCGTTTGGCGGACACACGGCCTGCGTTGCAGTCTGCGTGTTGGGGTCAATGCGAGCGCGCGCGGCTTGCATTGACTCCAACATGTACAATGCTCTGGTACGCGCAACCATGTGTCGCCCACGCGTACAGACTCACACCGCACCGCTTTAGCCGACATGTCCTGCGTTGCAGTCTGCGTGTTGTGGTTCAGTGCGAGCGCGCGCGGCTTGCACTGACTTCAGCACGCGCGCGCGCATGTTGCGCTCGCGGTGCACACGCATGCTTTGTTGTTTTGATCATGGCACTCAAGAGTAGTAAAACTTTCCAACCTGAGTATTTTCACACTGAGCAAATACAACCTGGGTTGAATTTATTACAGAGACACTAAACATCAAAACACATTATTATGCAATCACATATCCTCAAACGAATGTATGAATGAGTAACAGAGTTCTGTGAAGTAAAGAATGAGTGCCTAGGCCTGCTATAATGTAAAAATTAGTGTAGACATAGCAGACATGAAAAGTAATATAATTTGTGCTAAAACTTTCGGGCGTTTTTACACTAAATCTACACATTGTAAAATTTCACAATCACAAAACAATTCTATAATCACTAAAAGACGAAAACAATCTCAACTAAAATGGCCATTGGGGGATTCCCCCTCCCCCTCCCTTGGATCCGAGCCTAGTTGCAAGAGGTAATCAGTGGTCCAAAGAACAGTGAGACGTAGGCTATATAAATTACTAAATTCAAAATGAACTCATTTAACTTTTACCTGAAAAAAGTTGAAAATATTATTTTGAAACAGACTAATCTGCTCAGTTTTTCTCTGAAATAATGGATACTACACAAAACAATAACAGATAAGATCAACTGAGGTCAAATAATCAGATATGTCTCAATTTGTGAAGATGAAGCAGGAAGGTCTAGCAACTTATAAATTAATGAAAGTTTTTTAGGATTTATAGAAGTGACAGATCAAACTGCCCTAGACTTAGGAGAAGAGATTTAAACAGTCTTGAGGAGAGTGTATTCTGTTTCGTTAAATAATTTTAGTAGTTGCCATAGCTAAGGAGGGGTTAGTATTCAAAAGGGAACAATGGCATGAATTGGCCCTGCAAAGAGGGAACAATGGGTCCGCAAAGGATTTCTAGGGGGGGGGGGGCAGAAAAATTAATTACGCTACTGGATAGAAATGTTCCAGAAAGTTAAAACTATATACGGGACTTCAATTATTTGTTACCGGGAAGAATATAATGTTCACTTGCCTGAAAAATTTCTCTCGAAGTTTGATGATAGGATCCTTAAGGATATAATAAAAGTGCCAATATGAGCTTGATTTACATGGAGCTAAAGGTTGATAATTTCATTTGGTAGAACTTAAAGCTAACTAAAACTTTTTCTGATAGTTTTATGTTTGTAAATTATCTTCTAATGACTTGGGGAAAACATTTTATTATTCTTGAAGAACTAGCGCCTTAAGATCTCTGAGATACCGCCTACATTGCGTTTTTATCTTCCTCAAACGTTACGAACGGTTTCTCTCTCTCTCTCTCTCTCTCTCTCTCTCTCTCTCTCTCTCTCTCTCTCTCTCTCTCTCTCTCTCTCTCTCTCTCTCTCTCTCTCTCTCTCTCTCTCTCTCTGACTCTCTTTCTCTCTTACGCCATTTTCTCTTTCTCCTCTTCTAACCCCCTCTTATTCTCTCTCTCTCACACAGTTCTCTCTCTCTCTCTCTCTCTCTCTCTCTCTCTCTCTCTCTCTCTCTCTCTCTCTCTCTCTCTCTCTCTCTCTCTCACACACACACACACACACACACACACACACACACACACACACACACACACACACACACACACACACACACACACACACACACACACACACACACTGGCAGAAACGAGTGTTACAGCTTGAAGTACACGTTACAAAAAAATTTGACTTTTTAAACGTAACAAGAGTGCTGCGGGAATCGAATTAGTAAAGTTATGAGTAGGTGACATATTATAATACGATCATTACCATTCTGTCGACGAGGGAAATTGAGTTTTCTCTTGTATACAACATTCAAGTAAGAAAAACTAATTATGACAGAGATCGCTGTGCGTGGGAATTTATGTGAATTACAACTAAATACATCCATCGCGTTTGGGGCTAGGTAGATGTCTTGGGGATTTTCTCATTGAACTAACTTCTTATGTGTCTTGGAGAGCTTATTGGAGATATATCTGAAAGAGCATTGAAAAGTGATCGTGAAAAAGAGCTCTGAATTGTTCGTTAAAAGCAATCGGTGAAGATGTCTCTGAAAAAGCGATCTCAGAAGAAAGCTCTGAATTAAGCTCTAAAAGTGATGGCTGAAGATACCCATGAAAGATTACTAAAAATTAATCGTGAGAAATAACTCTTGAGATAAAACGACTTTTCTCCGAAAAGCCCCTCTTTTGTGATGTCATTGGGTACGGTATGTGGTGTTCTTTATAGCGGTTTCTACGTATCTTTTGTGTTAATTCTGCTCTCCTCCCAAAAGTGGAGTAGGACTCTCGTATGTACGTGTACTTATGTGTGAGTATGTTGTGTGTTCTATGAAACGTTCACAAACGTCTACACATATCTATGAAACGCAAGGTCAATTGAAATATTTCTGCTGTTCAGGAAAGTGCGCGTGAGAGTCGAAGTCAATTAGTTCCTTGTCATGTTCAAGAAATTGGACTATATGAGCCTTCGACTTGGACTTAGGGCCCCGTCCGTTTACAGTTTAATTAACGCAAAAACTAAAGCCAAACGATCATAGACACTGACGTACTGAATGCGTCTCTGGAGCGGGAGTATGTAATCTGCGCAATTTATTGGTGGTCCAGAGGCGGCTCACTCATAAGGGCACATGGTCACGTTCCCCACCAGAAAATCACGAAATAAATAAACATTGTAGAAACGTCCTCGTTTCAAATGATAGCAATAGGTTGTAACAATGAGAAGTCTGGAGAAATGTGGCAACGCGAAAACAAATGTGGCAACATAGCGACAGTCACAGAGACGTTGTGACCCAGATAGGACTACTCCCTTCCACTTCTTAACTCTCTTGTGGTGGGAGAGCGTAATGCTAAATTCCCATAGCGTTCGGTCACACTAGACTATGTGACCAGAAATTAACAGTCTTCAAGTAGTACCACTCTGAATCCTGTAGGTGCCCCATATTACTGCAACTAACGGATATGAATCGGAGCTATTTAGTAGACTATTACATTTTACCGCCATCTGAGCTGTGTTATAATACTGTACTAATAATTACTGTTACTTTCTTAGTATATAATGTTACGAAATAATGTTATTATAATGTTTCTGTCGTGAATATGATTATAATAATTTTTGCGATTTTATATAATTTTAAATTATATTCTCATTGAAGGAAATATTAAAATAAAATGTGTACCTAGAGCGGTTATGTTATGTGCTACACGATAATTGTGGTGGCAGTGCTTATTGTAATTGTATAAATTGTAGTGTTACAAGTGGTTTTCAGTAATCAGTGTTACACACGCGTGTAAATAACGGTGTTGAAAATATTCAAGTGTCGGTATTTTGTGTGCTTGTGTAAATCTCTGAGACAAAATGAATGATGTCAAGTATTTACAGAGTAAAACTTTGTGCTATGAAGATAGGTTAATAGCAAAACAATTGGGTCCACCAAGACCGCAGTTGTCTATCAACCAAGTGTTTAAGGACAAAAACAGAAACTATAATAGAACTTTCAATACCACAGTGTACGAAAAATGGGAATGGATGTGCGGATGCCCCACAATCAATGCTTTATTTTGCTTTGCTTGTCTTCTGTTTGGCGGTAAGACACGTGGACTAAGTCGGGCGTTAAAGATCAGAAACATTTACCAGAAAAGAGTAAGAAGCATTCGCTGTAAAAATGTCATTTAGACAATGAAATGAGTTTAGCCGTGCTAGGTATTGTAAATATTAGGTTGCAACTCGATGATGGTTACAGAATTTCTGTTCGTAAACATAACGAACTTGTAGACAAGAACAGATACATCTTGTCTCGAATAATTGATGCGATTAAATTTTGTGGGGAATTTGAATTAGCTTTACGTGGCCACGATGAAACGGAAGAAGCAGACAACAACCCAGGGATTTTTAAAGGACTAATCAATTATACTGCAGCACTTGACAGTGTTTTGAAAGATCATTTAGAAAATTCAACAGTGTTTAAAGGAACCTCGAAAACACTTCAGAACAAACTTTTAGATGCCATTTTGTCAGTGTGTCGAAAAAATATTGTGACTGAAATTTCTACGATAGACTTCATATCACTTCAGGCTGATGAAACAACTGACAGTTCGTGCAAAACACAGATGGCACTGATTTTGAGATATCTCATTGAAGGGAGAATAATTGCAAGGTTTTGGGGTTTTTTTGAAGTCCCTTTTGATAAAAGTGCTCGAAGTTTAGCCTCGACAATTTTAGGACAGTTGGAAGTAATAGGAATAGACAAGTCCCCGGAAAAACTAATTTGTCAGACTTACGATGGTGCATCTGTTATGAGTGGTCAGAAAGGAGGGGTCCAGTGTTTGGTTAAAGAGAAGTATCCAAATGCAAATTTTATTCGTTGTTATGCCCATCAAGGGAATCTGATTCTTCAAAACTCAACATCGTCTTCCTCCCAGAGTAGCATATTTTTTCAAGACCTGCAAGGAATACGACCATATTTTTCAAGATCTCCAAAGAGGATGGATTATTTAGTAGAAATTGTAAAAAAAAAAATTGGGCCTGTGCCTCCTACAAGATGGTACTTTTAACACAGGGCTGTTAATACTGTGTTTGAACATAAAGATAATCTAATAAAATGTTTTGAACACATTAGGGACGTAGAGATTTCTGACAAAAGTGCTTCTAGCCAGGCTGCAGGATTTGTACGAACTTTGAGGGATCCTCAGTTCATTTTCTGGTTGACTTTTTTCCACAAAATTATGCCTCATGTGGCGATTTTCTTTGATTGCATTCAACAAAGAAACATTGATGCAATAAAAATGAGAACATTTGTTAAACATTTTGTGAGTGCAGTGGTAATCCGTAAGACCTATGAAGACAGTGAAGTGTCTGTAAGTGAGCCTGTGACTAAGAGACAGTGTGTTGAACAATTAAGTAATAGGAGCAATTGTGTGACCGCTTTGGAAGTATGTGCTATGATTGTGAACAATATTAATGAAAGATTTCAATTTTCAGATCATTTATGTGTTTCCAAATTGTTTTTAGTTGAAAGGTTCCCACAGTACTGTGTTGAGTTTCCGGAAAATGATTTTCAGACTACAATTAAATTTTATCCCACAATAAATGGTCCGAAACTGAGAACCGAACTAGAAGTGTTATACAGTCGTGAAGATTTACGTATTGCTTCTGGTGCAACACCATTATTACAGTTTTTCCTTGATAATAACATGTTTCGTACCTTCTCAGAGTGTGTGACTATTTTAAAGATAATTGTTACCATACCGATGACAACTGTTGAAAGTGAAAGGTGGTTTTCTACATTGAAAAGAATAAAAACATTTTTAAGAAATTCATGGGCACTGATAGACTGAATGGCTATGCTATCCACAGAAAAAAAATGATTCATGGAATTCAAGATTTCAACAAACAAGTGATAGACGAATTCGCTACATCTAAAAACAGGAGAATGGAATTGTTACACAAAAAGTGAAATACCAGGTAAGACATTCTATATTTTTTTACCTAAGTACTAATTACCGCGAATGGTGGCCCACCTTAGATCCTCCCCACTGTGTGCCCCTCCCATTTCATTACTCACGAGCCGCCACTGTGGTGGTCATAAAAATGTCGATGCATTAGGCCGTTAGAGGCACTCGGTACTTGCTCCCACACTGCCTCTCTCGACCGCCTTACTCTCACTCCTTCCCCTTCTGCATTCTTTTCCGGTATACACGGTACAGTACTTACAAAAACTGGATCTTGCATACAAAAACTTGATTCCTTTCCACTTTTTCCTGACTTATAACTGGCAGATATACGATATCTGATGTAATTAAAGTTTTTAAATTCTTTTATTATAATTTGTTATCTTTTTATACTTATTTATAACTTTATAATATATTTATGGTTTACAACTATTTTCTTATTTTTGTGAAATGGTTACAAAACTTGACGAAGTCGTAACTTAAAATTTTGTTGTTTTTGTATACTGTACTTTTAATATGGACTTACGTTTTGGTGCCGAGTTTCTTTCTCCATCGTTGATACCATCAATTCTTATGTACCAACTAAAGTTTTGAAATATTTTTATAACTTCGGTAAAGTTAGTAATAGATGGATGTGCATGGCACTTAATTGTTCACCGAATTTTGAATGAAATGGTAGGCCTATGCGCTTTCGATGTTCTTCGGCCCTCATAATGGGAGGAAATTTTACTTCCAAATAATGCTCCATCAAATAGGCCAACTCTGGAAACTCTAACTCACTGATCTGACTTGTAACCGGATGATCCGGTGCAAAATCTATTACAAAACAGTCTGCGACATCAATGGCAACCAAACACTAAACACCAAATAAATACCCGGTGTATATAAGCTAAATTGTTCAAATTGCAATAAATTCTACATAGGCCAGACAGGACGTAGCTTCAAACAGAGATACATTGAACACACAAAAGCACTCCACACCACTACAGAATCTACCTTCGCAAACCACCTCATTGAAGGAAACCACACATATAAAAACATCGACAATAACATGAACATACTGCACGTACACACAAAAGGCCGAAAACTAGACACTCTAGAACAATTAGAAATATACAAACACACAAAAACAAATAAAAACGACATCCTAAATGAACAGACACAATTCAAATCGCACGCATTATTCGAACACATCTCACCACACACACACAGCTTCGATCTTTCGAAAAACTATCTCGTCGCCAACAACAAGACGAACAACGCTACCTACGACAGCCTCTGATGAAGCCTTCTATAGGTGAAAGCCGGTTTAGGCTGTAAGGTAAAACTTTACGTTTTTACTTATAAAAAACTTAGTGTTCAGAGTCGTCAATATTATAGTGATATTTAGTTAAGTAACGGACACGTCATGGACAACGAAATCCAAGAACCAAATAAATATCTCAACCAGCTACCAATTTCATTCAAGTCGTTCTTATATTCCTTAGCAAGGCCAAGCTCTTGTATATTCCGATACAATGGTTACGTAAAGTGAAGTGAAACCTGCAGTCCAGTAACTCAGCATTTGGCCAAGAGTTAAGTATTGATCACATTCTGAAAAACGATTTGGAAGTCGGTGATTATATTAAATGGACTTAGAGCATGGTGAAACGAAGGACACAACTTTTTTAAAAGGACCGAACAGCTTTCCGTATGTTTCCTCCTTTTTGTCCGGTAGTAAACAAAACGCCGGCAGAATATGATGACCGTTATCGATACCGTGAATAGTGACTAACTGATGGACAGTTCTTAATCCATGTAAATTTTGACCGTTTTGTATAGATAATAGATATTTGTCATTTATATATTTGCACATGTATAAGCAACAACGGATGTTTCTTTGTCAATTATTTACACAAAACTTTCATTTTTTTATTGACCTTATATTCATCATTTTCAGTAGATGCTTCTGACAGTTCCTTCGACAACTTCAGCATAGTCTTCCGACGACAGTTGTAAATATTTCGACGTACGCAATTGATGTCGCTCACCCTCATATTATCAAGTCTACGAGATTAGTTTTCAATGGTACGATTGATGATATTCCATGGACTTTCCAAAATGTCACTTCCATCATTTACAGACACACTCACAAATATTTTGTGACTATACGAGACACAAGACTGTAGACAAACAGATGATTTTCATTTGGAGGGAACAAAGAGCGGGAGCAGGTATTTGAAAGGCATCGTTAACCCGTGGCCAAGTGCGCACTTTACGTTTCGACGCTACCTGCGTTCTGGTGCGGAAATTAACCTATGGCCTGTGGAGCAATTGGAACTTGATCCTGTTCTCGTCGAAAACTATCTTCATTGGCGAAGCTTACATTGTTACACTGTATTTTTTGTTGAACGGGCTCGTTAATAATTAAAATTGTCGCATTTGGGGCGACCTCATCCATACCAGATTAATGAGCGTCCACTGCTTCCGAAAAGTCACTGTTTGATGTGGAATTTGATTCGGCAGAACCATTGACAGGGAATGACTTTAAAGTTTATATTTAAACTACCTCCTTAGCGATATTTTTGTCATCCTGCATAAAATTCTCACGATTATACTGTGAAGTGAAAAACACAAACAATCCCACCACATATACCCCATACATAATCATTTTATATATTATATACGGTACCATATATAAGTAGATGTTAACACGGGAGTCCTGGTGTAATTCGGGAAGGGTCAGAATTTACACGAAAAATTCGGAAAAACTTCCATAAAAACATGTACATGAATATTCCACAAATTTTTAGGGAATTTACGAATCCACTGTACAGTTTTCTCAGAGGTCTCTTCACCTTTTTTAAGACGTCATTAGGTCTTTTTTTTTAATCGTTCGCGACCATTTTTTAAGGCACTCTAGGAGACGGCCAAGCGCATTTTGAGGACCACGAAATTTACGTAAAGTTGTGGACAAATCCGCCACAAGCACAGGCAGTTGCACGTGAGAAGGTTACCCAAATTAACGCGTACACATTTAAAATAACGGAAATATAAGGTGGTCAGTGGCAGGGGCGGACTGGCATCCCTGGGGGCTCTCGGCTGGAAGGAGTCAAGAGGCCCCCTGCAGCTATAGATACAAACGCGCACGGGCGTATTTGTGTGCGTATACTTTTTTTAAATTATTTATTTACTCTTTATAGATACATGGTATGTACAGTATTTACGTAAGTGAACGTTTTAATACAGAACATACAATACAGTTTATTTGATTAGTATTTAGACTTAACACAACCAGCTTTAATACCATAATTACTTATGTAAATTATATATATGGTAAGTTACCAATAAGTACTACTGGAAATAATCACGCTATTTATTCAATGAAACTTACAATACAGATTTAGAAGTAATATAAAATTGTAAAAAAAAATTAAATCTAAAA
Organism: Magicicada septendecula; assembly: GCA_034769895.1. Lineage (NCBI taxonomy): Eukaryota > Metazoa > Arthropoda > Insecta > Hemiptera > Cicadidae > Magicicada > Magicicada septendecula. Next base: position 753,437,223 of record CM068367.1, on the reverse strand, counting down.
TGTAATTTATCTCAAGGAACAAATAATATAAAGTACTTGAATCCACAGAGAAAAATCGGTATGGAGAACCATACACGACTTCCATGTTGTAAGATCTATGTTTAAAATAATTTACTTGAATTCGGTTTGGTAATTTCTAAAAAAATATCGCCCACCCTCAAACTAATTTCACTATTTATAGATATTTTTGTTATTATGGGGTAGTCGTTTAATATAATGTTATTTTCAGTCACTTATCCATAAAAATTAGGTAGGCTTACTTTATTCTTATAAAGAAACCGAACTACGCAGATAATCATCTCTCCTACGAAGCGCTCCGAAGTCACTCATGGACCCTGAGCATCTTGCAGAGGGTTCATTCCCTAAAGACGAAAAGTCTGTCTATGAACCGTTCCTCTATAAATACGTGCAGTTACACTGCCCAGCGATCCACAGGAAGCAAATCGCTATCCACGCTGGACACTTTTTCGGCTTGCACGCGTTGTGTTGGTGTGGGTTTCGGCACTTCCCATTTAAAAAGCGTACAAATGTAAGAAAATAAACATGAGTGAGGCCAGAAATAACGCGAATTGTGTGTGTGTGTGTCTTGCCTACCTTTTTATTGCGGTAATCATAATAATAAAATGGAAACGTAAACATTAGATAATTGAGATATGCTTGCCTGCCACGAATGATATATTTTCTCTCATACATGATTTAAATTAAAATGAAAAAATATAGAATTTTGTTAAAGTTAAATGAAATGTTTCCATAGAAACTACTTCTTTGTTGTCAACAACGTAATACACATAAAACTTATAAAAATTTACCACCTCCATCATCAACTACCATTTTAATTTATTAAAAAAATTACACCCTCCCCCTTCAACTACCCTTTTCATTTATAGATATTTCATCTACCTTTCTACAGTGGATTATTATGACCTTCTTTTCAGGATACTTTATTTATCAAAATTAAGCACTTTACTCTTGTTAAAACGTAGATCGTTGCAGGTAAACTACCCCTTTCCCTTAACCGATCTTCACCAAAAACAATATGCCTTGAGTCCTCTACAATTCAGGACTCTATGTAAAACATTATTTGATTCTGTTTGAATTTGCGGCTGTTATCGTTTTCCATAGAAAAAATTCTACACAGACAGACACACACAGACACTTTTCGAAAAAAGACTTTTTTCATGTTTTGGTGGTAGTACAATCAGAATCTGCCATTATATCGAACACGATTTTTTTCGCCATGACCATACTTCCATTTCCTTATGGAACATTGAAGTAAAAATGACCTTTTTTCATGTTTTGATGGTAGTACAATCAGAATCTGCCGTTATCTCTTTGGCATGACCATACTTCCACGTCCTTATGGAACATGGAAGTAAAAAACAACTTATGGATTTCGAAATCATCATCCTGTAAAATTATAAAATCTAATACTTTCATGCTGGAAAACCAACAGAAGATTAATATCCTAATAGCAGCAGTAGGATTTATAAACTTAAGGTTTGATACAGTGACTTTAAAATCTTTATCCTACATATAACATAGCACTAACCTAACAACGTTTTCCTAATTTCTTCACTGGTCATTGCTATTTCATCTATAATTGCATTTTTAACTAAATTGACAAATAAGTCTCGTTCTAAATTCATAAACAGTGGATTAGACATTAACTCTTTATTTAAAGTTGACCTAAATACTCTTTATTAAATTGACATTAACTCTTTATTAAATTCTTGACAATTTTAAATTTAGAAAACACTCCCTCACAGATTACTTGGGTGCAAGGAAGAGTTAATACAAACTGGTAGGCTATGTAAAGATTGGTAAAGAGCCCGGACTGAGATAATTCAGAAACAACAGAAAAGGCACACGCTAAAGATCTAAAACATTTTTTTCTTCTCAGAGCAGTAAACATAATCTTCCTCTTCTTCTGATTCTAAATCACCTCCTCACTGTCTTCTTTGTCTTCATTCAGCTTAGGCCTATCTTGTTACTTCCATGTTCTTTTTGCATTCTCATCCCTTTCAGTCTTTATGAAACTTTCATACTGATTCAGCTCTATTACTAAAAGACTTCTGTCAACTTTAGATAGTTTAGAAACGCTACATAGGACTTCGGTAGGAAAACTATCAACTTTTACGATTTCATGGAATTTTTAGGGTCCAGCCAGGAACAGTCATTCAAAATTTCTTTGTTAGGATTAAACCTTTCTTCAATACTTGTTATGGCACAATCGACAGTATTGAAGTAGATCAATTTATATTTTTGAGCAGGGGTGATTTCAGGAGCTTCGTCTTTGGCTTTTTCACCAGGCACTGGTTTTTTTTTTGAAGTTCTTTTTTCTTCAAAGTCCAATTCAACTTCTACATCAATCATGTCATCAAGAGCACTATTAATTATACTTGCATACTTTTTAGATTTTGCATACAGAACTTCAAAGTGCTTATCACTCCTTTTAGTACTGATTTGTTGCAACAACATCTGTACCAAATTCCAGGCCGTAGAGTAGTCTATGTCCTTACTTTGTAAATATTTAGAAACACAAGATGTAACAAGACAAATATCAAGCATAACAAAAGACACGAAAATGTTTTCAAATTTCGACCATTGACTAATAAAATTTTTAGCCATGAATTTTGATTTCCAATCAAAACTCCCACTGGATATTTCCCATAAAATATTTAGAAGATGGGTTAACTTCCCTGAGTGATTATCACTTCTTAAAAATTCTTCATCAACAATTGATGAAAGAGGCTTGTGCTTACTCCACCAACTTGTGCCACCAATTTTTACTTCCATATTCCTTAAGGAATGGAAGTATGGTGATGGCAAAAAAAATCGTGTTCGAGATTATTGCAGATTCTGATTGTACTACACTCAAAACATGAAAAAAAGTCGTTTTCCGAAAAGTGTCTGTGTGTGTGTCTGTCTGTGTGTCTGTCTGTGCGTCTGTCTGTGTGTCTGTAGATTTTTTTTCTATGGCAAACGATAACTGCCGCAAATTCAAACAGAATCAAATAATCTTTTGCATGGAGCCCTGATTTGCAGAGTACTCGCGACCTATTGTTTTTGGTGAAGATCGGTTGAGGGAAAGGGGTAGTTTACCTGCAACGGTTTTTTTTTAGCAAGGGTAATTTTGTTTGTTTGGCAAACGATAACAGCCGCAAATTCAAACAGAATCAAATAATGTTTCGCATACAGCCCTGAATTGTAGAGTTCTCAAGATCTGTTGATTTTGGTGAAGATCGGTTAATGGAAAGGGGTAGTTTACCTGTAACGTTTTATGTTTTAACAAGGGTATTTCCTATGGCAAACGATAACAGCCGCAAATTCTAACAGAATCAAAAGATTATTTGCATACAGCCCTAAATTGTAGAGTTCTCAAGACCTATTGTTTTTGGTGAAGATCGGTTGAGGGAAAGGGGTAGTTTACCTGCAACGTTTTTTTAACAAGGGTATTTTCTATGGCAAACGATAACAGCCGCAAATTCAAACAGAATCAAATAATGTTTTGCATACAGCCCTGATTTGTAGAGTACTCAAGACCTATTGTTTTTGGTGAAGATCGGTTAAGGGGAAGGGGTAGTTTACCTGCAACGTTTTTTTATCAAGCGTATTTTCTATGGCAAACGATAACAGCCGCAAATTCAAACAAAATCAAATAATTTTTTGCATACGTCCCTGAATTGTAGAGGTCTCAATGACTTTCGATTTTGGTGAAGATCGGTTAAGGGGAAGGGGTAGTTTACCAGCAACCTTTTACGTTTTAACAAGAGTAAAGTACTTGAAAATTTATTTAAACTTTTTGAAACAATGGTAATTGTTAAAAATAAAATAATTTTGTTGCCAGGCAATAAAATTATAATTTTTTCATTTTAATGTAATATAATATTTTTCATTTAATACAGCAATAAAAAGGCAGGTAAGACACAGCCTGGCTGTTTGGCTGAAAATGATTTTAAATATAAATCTTAGAATATGGAAGTCATGTATGGTTCTCCATACCGATATTTACTTCCATATTCCTTAAGGAATGGAAGTATGGTGATGGCAAAAAAAATCGTGTTCGAGATTATTGCAGATTCTGATTCTACTACACTTAAACATGAAAAAAAGTCGTTTTCCGAAAAGTGTCTGTGTGTGTGTCTGTGTGTCTGTCTGTCTGTCTATAGATTTTTTTCTATGGCAAACGATAACTGCCGCAAATTCAAACAGAATCAAATAATTTTTTGCAAACAGCCCTGATTTGCAGAGTACTCGCGACCTATTGTTTTTGGTGAAGATCAGTTGAGGGAAAGGGGTAGTTTACCTGCAACAGTTTTTTTTTAGCAAGGGTAATTTTGTTTGTTTGGCAAACGATAACAGCCGCAAATTCAAACAGAATCAAATAATGTTTCGCATACAGCCCTGAATTGTAGAGTTCTCAAGATCTGCTGATTTTGGTGAAGATCGGTTAAGGGAAAGGGGTAGTTTACCTGTAACGTTTTATGTTTTAACAAGGGTATTTCCTATGGCAAACGATAACAGCCGCAAATTCAAACAGAATAAAAAGATTATTTGCATACAGCCCTAAATTGTAGAGTTCTCAAGACCTTTTGTTTTTGGTGAAGATCGGTTGAGGGAAAGGGGTAGTTTACCTGCAACGTTTTTTTAACAAGCGTATTTTCTATGGCAAACGATAACAGCCGCAAATTCAAACAGAATCAAATAATGTTTTGCATACAGCCCTGATTTGTAGAGTACTCAAGACCTATTGTTTTTGGTGAAGATCGGTTAAGGAGAAGGGGTAGTTTACCTGCAACGTTTTTTTATCAAGCGTATTTTCTATGGCAAACGATAACAGCCGCAAATGCAAACAGAATCAAATAATGTTTTGCATACGTCCCTGAATTGTAGAGGTCTCAATGACTTTCGATTTTGGTGAAAATCGGTTAAGGGGAAGGGGTAGTTTACCTGCAACCTTTTACGTTTTAACAAGAGTAAAGTACTTGAAAATTTATTTAAACTTTTTGAAACAATGGTAATTGTTAAATATCGGTATGGAGAACCATACATGACTTCCATATTCTAAGATTTATATTTAAAATCATTTTCACCCAAACAGCCAGGCTGTGTCTTACCTGCCTTTTTATTGCTGTATTAAATGAAAAATATTATATTACATTAAAATGAAAAAATTATAATTTTATTGCCTGGCAACAAAATTATTGTATTTTTAACAATTACCATTGTTTCAAAAAGTTTAAATAAATTTTCAAGTACTTTACTCTTGTTAAAACGTAAAAGGTTGCAGGTAAACTACCCCTTCCCCTTAACCGATCTTCACCAAAATCGAAAGTCATTGAGACCTCTACAATTCAGGGACGTATGCAAAAAATTATTTCATTCTGTTTGAATTTGCGGCTGTTATCGTTTGCCATAGAAAATACGCTTGATAAAAAAACGTTGCAGGTAAACTACCCCTTCCCCTTAACCGATCTTCACCAAAAACAATAGGTCTTGAGTACTCTACAAATCAGGGCTGTATGCAAAACATTATTTGATTCTGTTTGAATTTGCGGCTGTTATCGTTGCCATAGAAAATAAAACGTAAAAGGTTGCAGGTAAACTACCCCTTCCCCTTAACCGATCTTCACCAAAATCGAAAGTCATTGAGACCTCTACAATTCAGGGACGTATGCAAAACATTGTTTGATTCTGTTTGAATTTGCGGCTGTTATCGTTTTCCATAGAAAATACGCTTGATAAAAAAACGTTGCTGGTAAACTACCCCTTCCCCTTAACCGATCTTCACCAAAAACAATAGGTCTTGAGTAGTCTACAAATCAGGGCTGTATGCGAAACATTATTTGATTCTGTTTGAATTTGCGGCTGTTATGGTTTGCCATAGAAAATAAAACGTAAAAGGTTGTTGGTAAACTACCCCTTCCCCTTAACCGATCTTCACCAAAATCGAAAGTCATTGAGACCTCTACAATTCAGGGACGTATGCAAAAAATTATTTCATTCTGTTTGAATTTGCGGCTGTTATCGTTTGGCATAGAAAATACGCTTGATAAAAAAACGTTGCAGGTAAACTACCCCTTCCCCTTAACCGATCTTCACCAAAAACAATAGGTCTTGAGTACTCTACAAATCAGGGCTGTATGCAAAACATTATTTGATTCTGTTTGAATTTGCGGCTGTTATCGTTTGCCATAGAAAATAAAACGTAAAAGGTTGCTGGTAAACTACCCCTTCCCCTTAACCGATCTTCACCAAAATCGAAAGTCATTGAGACCTCTACAATTCAGGGACGTATGCAAAAAATTGTTTGATTCTGTTTGAATTTGCGGCTGTTATCGTTTTCCATAGAAAATACGCTTGATAAAAAAACGTTGCAGGTAAACTACCCCTTACCCTTAACCGATCTTCACCAAAAACAACAGGTCTTGAGTACTCTACAAATCAGGGCTGTATGCAAAACATTATTTGATTCTGTTTGAATTTGCGGCTGTTATCGTTTGCCATAGAAAATACCCTTGTTACAAAAACGTTGCAGGTAAACTACCCCTTTCCCTCAACCGAACTTCACAAAAAACAATAGGTCTTGAGAACTCTACAATTTAGGGCTGTATGCAAATAATCTTTTGATTCTGTTTGAATTTGCGGCTGTTATCGTTTGCCATAGGAAATACCCTTGTTAAAACATAAAACGTTACAGGTAAACTACCCCTTTCCCTTAACCGATCTTCACCAAAATCAACAGATCTTGAGAACTCTACAATTCAGGGCTGTATGCGAAACATTATTTGATTCTGTTTGAATTTGCGGCTGTTATCGTTTGCCAAACAAACAAAATTACCCTTGCTAAAAAAAAACCGTTGCAGGTAAACTACCCCTTTCCCTCAACCGATCTTCACCAAAAACAATAGGTCGCGAGTACTCTGCAAATCAGGGCTGCATGCAAAAAATTATTTGATTCTGTTTGAATTTGCGGCAGTTATCGTTTGACAAAGAAAAAAAATCTACAGACAGACAGACAGACACACACACAGACAGACAGACAGACAGACAGACAGACACACACAGACACTTTTCGGAAAACGACTTTTTTTCATGTTTTGAGTGTAGTAGAATCAGAATCTGCAATAATCTCGAACACGATTTTTTTTGCCATCACCATACTTCCATTCCTTAAGGAATATGGAAGTAAAAATAAAATAATTTTGTTGCCAGGCAATAAAATTATAATTTTTTCATTTTAATGTAATATAATATTTTTCATTTAATACAGCAATAAAAAGGCAGGTAAGACACAGCCTGGCTGTTTGGCTGAAAATGATTTTAAATATAAATCTTAGAATATGGAAGTCATGTATAGTTCTCCATACCGATATTTACTTATTCCTTAAGGAATGGAAGTATGGTGATGGCAAAAAAAATCGTGTTCGAGATTATTGCAGATTCTGATTCTACTACACTCAAAACATGAAAAAAAGTCGTTTTCCGAAAAGTGTCTGTCTGTCTGTCTGTGTGTCTGTCTGTCTGTCTGTCTGTGTGTCTGTAGATTTTTTTTCTATGGCAAACGATAACTGCCGCAAATTCAAACAGAATCAAATAATTTTTTGCATGCAGCCCTGATTTGCAGAGTACTCGCGACCTATTGTTTTTGGTGAAGATCGGTTGAGGGAAAGGGGTAGTTTACCTGCAACGGTTTTTTTTAGCAAGGGTAATTTTGTTTGTTTGGCAAACGATAACAGCCGCAAATTCTAACAGAATCAAATAATGTTTCGCATACAGCCCTGAATTGTAGAGTTCTCAAGATCTGTTGATTTTGGTGAAGATTGGTTAAGGGAAAGGGGTAGTTTACCTGTAACGTTTTATGTTTTAACAAGGGTATTTCCTATGGCAAACGATAACAGCCGCAAATTCAAACAGAATCAAAAGATTATTTGCATACAGCCCTAAATTGTAGAGTTCTCAAGACCTATTGTTTTTGGTGAAGTTCGGTTGAGGGAAAGCGGTAGTTTACCAGCAACGTTTTTTTAACAAGGGTATTTTCTATGGCAAACGATAACAGCCGCAAATTCAAACAGAATCAAATAATGTTTTGCATACAGCCCTGAATTGTAGAGGTCTCAATGACTTTCGATTTTGGTGAAGATCGGTTAAGGGGAAGGGGTAGTTTACCAGCAACCTTTTACGTTTTAACAAGAGTAAAGTACTTGAAAATTTATTTAAACTTTTTGAAACAATGGTAATTGTTAAAAATAAAATAATTTTGTTGCCAGGCAATAAAATTATAATTTTTTCATTTTAATGTAATATAATATTTTTCATTTAATACAGCAATAAAAAGGCAGGTAAGACACAGCCTGGCTGTTTGGCTGAAAATGATTTTAAATATAAATCTTAGAATATGGAAGTCATGTATGGTTCTCCATACCGATATTTACTTCCATATTCCTTAAGGAATGGAAGTATGGTGATGGCAAAAAAAATCGTGCTCGAGATTATTGCAGATTCTGATTCTACTACACTCGAAACATGAAAAAAGTCGTTTTCCGAAAAGTGTCTGTGTGTGTGTGTGTGTGTGTGTGTGTGTGTGTGTGTGTGTGTGTGTCTGTCTGTCTGTCTGTCTGTCTATGTCTGTAGATTTTTTTTCTTTGGCAAACGATAACTGCCGCAAATTCAAACAGAATCAAATACGTTTTTGCATACAGCCCTGATTTGTAGAGTACTCACGACCTATTGTTTTTGGTGAAGATCGGTTGAGGGAAAGGGGTAGTTTACCTGCAACGGTTTTTTTTTATCAAGGGAAATTTTTTTTTTGGCAAACGATAACAGCCGCAAATTCAAACAGAATTAAATAATGTTTCGCGTACAGCCCAGAATTGTAGAGTTCTCAAGACCTATTGTTTTTGGTGAAGATCGGTTAAGGGAAAGGGGTAGTTTACCTGTAACGTTTTATGTTTTAACAAGGGTATTTCCTATGGCAAACGATAACAGCCGCAAATTCAAACAGACTCAAAAGATTATTTGCATACAGCCCTAAATTGTAGAGGTTTCAAGACCTATTGTTTTTGGTGAAGATCGGTTGAGGGAAAGGGGTAGTTTACCGGCAACGTTTTTTTAACAAGGGTATTTTCTATGACAAACGATAACAGCCGCAAATTCAAACAGAATCAAATAATTTTCTACATACAGCCGTGATTTGTAGAGTACTCAAGACCTGTTGTTTTTGGTGAAGATCGGTTAAGGGGAAGGGGTAGTTTACCTGCAACGTTTTTTTATCAAGCGTATTTTCTATGGCAAACGATAACAGCCGCAAATTCAAACAGAATCAAATAATTTTTTGCATACGTCCCTGAATTGTAGAGGTCTCAAGGACTTTTGATTTTGGTAAAGATCGGTTAAGGGGAAGGGGTAGTTTACCTGCAACCTTTTACGTTTTAACAAGAGTAAAGTACTTGAAAATTTATTTAAACTTTTTGAAACAATGGTAATTGTTAAAAATAAACTAATTTTATTGCCTGGCAACAAAATTCGAAGTCATTAAGTTCGAAGTTACATTAAAAATTATAATTTTTTCATTTTAATGTAAATCTGTAAATAGTATAAACTAAAGTCGGCCCGTTTTCTCTCTGTGTTTGAAATCGCTAATCTCAGGAAGTACTGAACGGATTTTATTCAAGTTTTCGCCAATAGATAGAGTGTCTATCGAGGAACATTTATGTGTATAATTAATACATATATGTTGTACATTAGCTTAGCTATCACGGTTTATGTCAAGTAAGTGGTATAGTTTACATCTTATATATAAATATCGGTATGGAGAACCATACATGACTTCCATATTCTAAGAATTATAATTAAAATAATTTTCGAAATGAAATATTACCATAGAAACTACTTCTTTCTACTTACTGCTTCAGCCTTAACCACAGTACTGTGGTCACTAACATATACCACCTCACGTTATCGCACTCGATTTTCACTTATGATGGAAGTCGATGGCATTGCCGAAATGTCTGGTTTTGTAGAAAACATTGGACTATGGCCAAATATCCCGGGAAGGAATTTTAACAAAAACTACTTCTTTGTTGCCGATAACGTTGTACACATATATATCAGTGGCGAAGTTACATGGAGGCAATTGAGGCAATGCCTACCCTAAAAAATTCTGTAGAATAAAAATTATAAATACGTATGAACTACATAACGTAAAGATTATACATTGTTACTGCGACTGTCAAATTTATTAAACCGGAACGTGCTTTATTGAGCGACCGCTAGATGGTGACAGGTGAGATTCGGCATAGTTCGTTTAAAGCGAATGAGGCAACCTGAACTTGCCTCAGCGTTTTTTGTATACATCGTATGTAAGCAATGTAGTGGTGTGATAGGGAAGTGTAGGGAGGGGGGATTGTCCCGCGCTGTACACATAGAGCGTTGAGGCATGCCTCACTTCTGTGGTCCAAACAGTTAAGTTAAAGTGCCTGTGTTGTTTCTAAGTGTTTATTTTATGCGGTTATTAAAAGTGTCACTGTTATTCCGCTGAACTAACAGATGATCAAGATTGTTATTTGAATTATTTGTAACATTAAACATATATATAGAAACTAATCAAGTTTAAAAATTTGAAGTTCAATCAGTTGTATTATTGTGTATGACTAATACAAGGATTGTTCAATAGACACACGTACAGAGCTGTAAAGCATTTTTTATTCAACGATTTTAAAAGAAGTCTCCAATAACATTAAGACATGAGTTCCACTGTTGCGCTAACCTGTAGATTCCCTGCTAGTAAAATTCTTACGGCTCTTTGTGGAACCATTCGGTTACAGCAAACTCTACCTCAGCGTCCGATTTGATAAAATATTTGTGCCAAGTTTGGTTGAAATCGGTCCAGTGGTTTAGGAGGCGATGTGGAAGACCCCAAAGAACACCCAAAAGGACCCCATCGAAAAAACACCTATCCTATGTTGGTTCTCCCGTTGCGTAAAATATTTGTGCCAAGTTTGGTTGAAATCGGTACAGTGGTTTAGGAGGAGATGTGGAAGAAACCTTCGCGGACGTGCGCACAACAACTCACCGAAGTTTCATCGCAATCGGATGAATGGTATAGGAACGCATACGGGACAAACAAAGAAACATTCATTTTACTTCCATGTTCCTTAAGGAATGGAAGTATGGTGATTTTACTTCCATATTCCTTAAGGAATGGAAGTATGGTGATGGCAAAAAAAAATCGTGTTCGAGATTATTGCAGATTCTGATTGTACTACACTCAAAACATGAAAAAAAGTCGTTTTTCGAAAAGTGTCTGTGTGTGTGTCTGTGTGTCTGTCTGTCTGTGTGTCTATCTGTAGATTTTTTTCTATGGCAATCGATAACTGCCGCAAATTCAAACAGAATCAAATAATTTTTTGCATACAGCCCTGATTTGTAGAGCACTCGCGACCTATTGTTTTTGGTGAAGATCGGTTGAGGGAAAGGGGTAGTTTACCTGCAACGGTTTTTTTTATCAAGGGAAATTTTTTTTTTTGGCAAACGATAAAAGCCGCAAATTCAAACAGAATCAAATAATGTTTCGCATACAACCCTGAATTGTAGAGTTCTCAAGACCTATTGTTTTTGGTGAAGATCGGTTAAGGGAAAGGGGTAGTTTACCTGTAACGTTTTATGTTTTAACAAGGGTATTTCCTATGGCAAACGATAACAGCCGCAAATTCAAACAGATTATTTGCATACAGCCCTGAATTATAGAGTTCTCAAGACCTGTTGGTTTTGGTGAAGATCGGTTAAAGGAAAGGGGTAGTTTACCAGCAACATTTTATATTTTAACCACGGTATTTTCTATGGCAAACGATAAAATCCGCAAATTCAAACAGAATCAACTGGTCTTTTGCATACAGCCCTGCATTATAGAGTTCTCAAGAGAAGTTGGTTTTGGTAAAGATTGGTTAAGGGAAAGGGGTAGTTTACCTGCAACATTTTTTTAACAAGGGTATTTTCTATGGCAAACGATAAAAGCCGCAAATGAAAACAGAATCAAATAATGTTTTGGATACAGCCCTGATTTGTAGAGTACTCAAGACCTATTGTTTGGTTGAAGATCGGTTAAGGGAAAGGGGTAGTTCACCAGCAACGTTTTTTTATCAAGGATAATATTTTTTCTATGGCAAACGATAACAGACGTAAATTCAAACAGAATCAAATAATGTTTTGCATACAGCCCTGAATTATAGAGCACTTAAGGTCTTCTGATTTTGGTGAAGATCGGTTTAGAGAAAGGGGTAGTTTACCTGCAACGTTTTATGTTTTAACAAGGGTAATTTTTTCTATGACGAACGATAACTGTCGCAAATTGAAACAGAATCAAATATTTTTTTGCATGCATCCCTGCATTGCAGAAGACTGAAGGTTTATTGATTTTGGTGAAGATCGGTTTAGAGAAACGGGTAGTTTACCTGCAACGTTTTATGTTTTAACAAGAGTAAAGTACTTAATTTTGATAATAAAGTATCTTGATAAGAAGCTCATAATACGTTCTCACTGTAGAAACGTAGATGAAATATCTATACATGAAGAGGTTAGGTGAACGGGGTGGGGGTACTTTTCTATAAATGAAAATTATGGTGGAAGGGGGAGGGGAGAATTTTGTATGTGTACTACGTTATCGGCAACAAAGAAGTAGTTCTTTGTTAAAATCCCTTCCCGGGCTGTTTAGCCGTAGTCCAATGTTTTCTGCAAAACCAGACTTTTTGGCAGTGCCATCGACTTCCATCTCAGTGAAAATCGAGTGCGAAAACGTGAGGTAGTATACGTTAGTACTGTGGTTTAAGGCTGAAGCAATAAGTAGAAAGAAGTAGATTCTATGGAAATATTTTATTTCGAATATGATTTAAATATAAAACTTAGAACATGGAAGTCCTGTATGGTTCTCCATACCGATATTTTTCTATGGCAAACGATAGCCGCAAATTCAAACAGAATCAAATAAGTTTTTGCATACAGTCCTGATTTGTAGAGTACTCAAGACCTATTGTTTTTGATGAAGATCGGTTAACGGGAAGGGGTAGTTTACATGCAACGTTTTTCTTATCAAGGGTATTTTTACTTCCATATTCCTTAAGGAAATGGAAGTATGGTGATGGCAAAAAATCGTGTTCGAGATTATTGCAGATTCTGATTGTACTACACTCAAAACATGAAAAAAAGTCGTTTTTCGAAAAGTGTCTGTGTGTGTGTCTGTAGATTTTTTTTCTATGGCAAACGATAACAGCCGCAAATTCAAACAGAATCAAATAATTTTTTGCATACAGCCCTGATTTGTAGAGTACTCACGACCTATTGTTTTTGGTGAAGATCGGTTGAGGGAATGGAGTAGTTTACCAGCAACTTTTTTTTATCAAGGGTAATTTTTTTTTTGCATACGATAACAGCCGCAAATTCAAACAGAATCAAATAATATTTCGCATACAGCCCTGAGTTATGGAGTTCTCAAGACCTGTTGTTTTTGGTGAAGATCGGTTAAGGGAAAGGGGTAGTTTACCGGCAACGTTTTATGTTTTAACAAGGGTAATTTTTTCTATGACGAACGATAAGAGCCGCATATTCAAACAGAATCAAATAATTTTTTTGCATACACCCCTGACTTGTAGAGTACTCAAGACGTATTGTTTTTGGTGAAGATCGGTTAAGGGAAAGGGGTAGTTTACGGGCAACGTTTTTTTTTAATCAAGGGTAATTATTGTATAAGGCAAACGATAACAGCCGCAAATTCAAACAAAATCAAATAATTTTTAGCATGCACGCCTGATTTGTAGAGTTCTCAGGACCTACTATTTTTGGTGAAAATCGGTTAAGGGAAAGGGGTAGTTTACCAGCAACGTTTTATGTTTTAAAAGGGTATTTCCTATGGCAAACGATAAGAGCCGCAAATTCAAACAGAATCAAATAAGTTTTTGCGTACAGCTCTGATTTGTAGAGTACTCAAGACCTATTGATTTTGGTGAAGATCGGTTAAGAGAAAGGGGTAGTTTACCGGCAACGGTTTTTTTTTATTCAAGGTTAATTTTTACTTCCATGTTCCTTAAGGAAATGGAAGTACTTTGATGGCAAAAAAATCGTGTTCGAGATTATTGCAGATTCTGATTGTACTACACTCAAAACATGAAAAAAAGTTGTTTTTCGAAAAGTGTCTGTGTGTCTATGTTTCTGTGTCTATAGACTTTTTTCTATGGCAAACGATAACAGCCGCAAATTCAAACAGAATCAACTACTCTTTTGAATACAGCCCTGAATTATAGAGTTCTCAAGACCTGTTGGTTTTGGTGAAGATCGGTTAAAGGAAAGGGGTAGTTTACCAGCAACATTTTATATTTTAACCACGGTATTTTCTATGGCAAACGATAAAATCCGCAAATTCAAACAGAATCAACTGGTCTTTTGCATACAGCCCTGCATTATAGAGTTCTCAAGAGAAGTTGGTTTTGGTAAAGATTGGTTAAGGGAAAGGGGTAGTTTACCTGCAACATTTTATATTTTAACAAGGGTATTTTCTATGGCAAACGATAAAAGCCGCAAATGAAAACAGAATCAAATAATGTTTTGCATACAGCCCTGATTTGTAGAGTACTCAAGACCTATTGTTTGGTTGAAGATCGGTTAAGGGAAAGGGGTAGTTCACCAGCAACGTTTTTTTATCAAGGATAATATTTTTTCTATGGCAAACGATAACAGACGTAAATTCAAACAGAATCAAATAATGTTTTGCATACAGCCCTGAATTATAGAGCACTGAAGGTCTTCTGATTTTGGTGAAGATCGGTTTAGAGAAAGGGGTAGTTTACCTGCAACGTTTTATGTTTTAACAAGGGTAATTTTTTCTATGACGAACGATAACTGTCGCAAATTGAAACAGAATCAAATATTTTTTTGCATGCATCCCTGCATTGCAGAAGACTGAAGGTTTATTGATTTTGGTGAAGATCGGTTTAGAGAAACGGGTAGTTTACCTGCAACGTTTTATGTTTTAACAAGAGTAAAGTACTTAATTTTGATAATAAAGTATCTTGATAAGAAGCTCATAATACGTTCTCACTGTAGAAACGTAGATGAAATATCTATACATGAAGAGGTTAGGTGAACGGGGTGGGGGTACTTTTCTATAAATGAAAATTATGGTGGAAGGGGGAGGGGAGAATTTTGTATGTGTACTACGTTATCGGCAACAAAGAAGTAGTTCTTTGTTAAAATCCCTTCCCGGGCTGTTTAGCCGTAGTCCAATGTTTTCTGCAAAACCAGACTTTTTGGCAGTGCCATCGACTTCCATCTCAGTGAAAATCGAGTGCGAAAACGTGAGGTAGTATACGTTAGTACTGTGGTTTAAGGCTGAAGCAATAAGTAGAAAGAAGTAGATTCTATGGAAATATTTTATTTCGAATATGATTTAAATATAAAACTTAGAACATGGAAGTCCTGTATGATTCTCCATACCGATATTTTTCTATGGCAAACGATAGCCGCAAATTCAAACAGAATCAAATAAGTTTTTGCATACAGTCCTGATTTGTAGAGTACTCAAGACCTATTGTTTTTGATGAAGATCGGTTAACGGGAAGGGGTAGTTTACATGCAACGTTTTTCTTATCAAGGGTATTTTTACTTCCATATTCCTTAAGGAAATGGAAGTATGGTGATGGCAAAAAATCGTGTTCGAGATTATTGCAGATTCTGATTGTACTACACTCAAAACATGAAAAAAAGTCGTTTTTCGAAAAGTGTCTGTGTGTGTGTCTGTAGATTTTTTTTCTATGGCAAACGATAACAGCCGCAAATTCAAACAGAATCAAATAATTTTTTTCATACAGCCCTGATTTGTAGAGTACTCACGACCTATTGTTTTTGGTGAAGATCGGTTGAGGGAATGGAGTAGTTTACCAGCAACTTTTTTTTATCAAGGGTAATTTTTTTTTTGCATACGATAACAGCCGCAAATTCAAACAGAATCAAATAATATTTCGCATACAGCCCTGATTTATGGAGTTCTCAAGACCTGTTGTTTTTGGTGAAGATCGGTTAAGGGAAAGGGGTAGTTTACCGGCAACGTTTTATGTTTTAACAAGGGTAATTTTTTCTATGACGAACGATAAGAGCCGCATATTCAAACAGAATCAAATAATTTTTTTGCATACACCCCTGACTTGTAGAGTACTCAAGACGTATTGTTTTTGGTGAAGATCGGTTAAGGGAAAGGGGTAGTTTACGGGCAACGTTTTTTTTTAATCAAGGGTAATTATTGTATAAGGCAACGATAACAGCCGCAAATTCAAACAAAATCAAATAATTTTTAGCATGCACGCCTGATTTGTAGATTTCTCAGGACCTACTATTTTTGGTGAAAATCGGTTAAGGGAAAGGGGTAGTTTACCAGCAACGTTTTATGTTTTAAAAGGGTATTTCCTATGGCAAACGATAAGAGCCGCAAATTCAAACAGAATCAAATAAGTTTTTGCATACAGCTCTGATTTGTAGAGTACTCAAGACCTATTGATTTTGGTGAAGATCGGTTAAGAGAAAGGGGTAGTTTACCGGCAACGGTTTTTTTTTATTCAAGGTTAATTTTTACTTCCATGTTCCTTAAGGAAATGGAAGTACTTTGATGGCAAAAAAAATGTGTTCGAGATTATTGCAGATTCTGATTGTACTACACTCAAAACATGAAAAAATGTTGTTTTTCGAAAAGTGTCTGTGTGTCTATGTTTCTGTGTCTATAGACTTTTTTCTATGGCAAACGATAACAGCCGCAAATTCAAACAGAATCAACTACTCTTTTGAATACAGCCCTGAATTATAGAGTTCTCAAGACCTGTTGGTTTTGGTGAAGATCGGTTAAAGGAAAGGGGTAGTTTACCAGCAACATTTTATATTTTAACCACGGTATTTTCTATGGCAAACGATAAAATCCGCAAATTCAAACAGAATCAACTGGTCTTTTGCATACAGCCCTGCATTATAGAGTTCTCAAGAGAAGTTGGTTTTGGTAAAGATTGGTTAAGGGAAAGGGGTAGTTTACCTGCAACATTTTATATTTTAACAAGGGTATTTTCTATGGCAAACGATAAAAGCCGCAAATGAAAACAGAATCAAATAATGTTTTGCATACAGCCCTGATTTGTAGAGTACTCAAGACCTATTGTTTGGTTGAAGATCGGTTAAGGGAAAGGGGTAGTTCACCAGCAACGTTTTTTTATCAAGGATAATATTTTTTTTCTATGGCAAACGATAACAGACGTAAATTCAAACAGAATCAAATAATATTTCGCATACAGCCCTGAATTATAGAGCACTGAAGGTCTTCTGATTTTGGTGAAGATCGGTTAAGGGAAAGGGGTAGTTTACCGGCAACGTTTTATGTTTTAATAAGGGTAATTTTTTCTATGACGAACGATAAGAGCCGCATATTCAAACAGAATCAAATAATTTTTTGCATACACCACTGAATTGTAGAGAGTTCAAGGCCTTTCGATTTTGGTGAAGATCGGTTAAGGGGAAGGGGTAGTTTACCTGCAACCTTTTACGTTTTAACAACAGTAAAGTACTTGAAAATTCATTTAAACTTTTTCAAACAATGGTAATTGTTAAAAATAAAAGAATTTTGTTGCCAGGCAATAAAATTATATTTTTTTCATTTTAATGTAAATCATGTATGAGAGAAAATATATCGTTCGTGGCAGGCAAGCATATCTCAGTTATGTAATGTTTACGTTTCAATTTTATTATTATGACTACCGCAATAAAAATGCAGGGAAGGATCACACACACACACACACACACACACACACACACACACACACACACACACACACACACACACACACACACACACACACACACACACACACACACACACACACACACACACACACACACACACACACACACACACACACACACACACACACACACACACACACACACACACACACACACACACACACACACACACACACACAATTCGCGTTATTTCTGGCCTCATTCACGTTTATTTTCTTACATTTGCACGCTTTTTAAATGGAAAGTGCCGAAACCCATACCAACATAACGCGTGCAAGCCGAAAAAGTGTCCACCGTGGATAGCGATTTGCTTCCTGTGGATCGCTGGGCAGTGTAATTGCACGTGTTTACAGAGGAACAATTCATAGACAGACTTTTCGTTTTTAGGAAATGAACCGTCTGCAAGATGCTGAGGGTCCATGAGTGATTTCGGAGCGCTCCTTCTTTTCCGCGTGTTTGTTCTGTGAAACGTACACTGTAGATTCGCAGCTTTACTCTAAGCAACGCTCAATAGGAAATGTTGAAAATTTTTGTCCACGGTGTACCCTCATACACACTAATCCTGCTCTGATGTTTTAATTACGGACATCATAATATTAAAACTTTGGAAACTTGAGCACTACTTAATGGAGATCAATCATTAACTTATACAAGCCATTAATTTTATGCATATTTTTTATATATATGTGTACAACGTTATCGGCAACAAAGAAGTAGTTTTTGTTAAAATTCCTTCCCGGGATATTTGGCCGTAGTCCAATGTTTTCTAGAAAACCAGACGTTTCGGCAATGCCATCGACTTCCATCATCAGTGAAAATCGAGTGCGATAACGTGAGGTGGTATACGTTAGTGACCACAGTACTGTGGTTAATGCTGAAGCAATAAGTAGAAAGACGTAGTTTCTATGGAAATATTTCATTTCGAATATGATTGTAAATATAAATCTTAGAACATGGAAGTCATGTATGGTTCTCCATACCGATATTTTCTATGACGAACGATAACTGCCGTAAATTCAAACCGAATCAACTACTCTCTTGCATGCCTTTTTGAGTTATACAGAACTTAAGGTCTGTTGATTTTGTTGAAGATCGGTTAAGGGAAAGGGGTAGTTTATCAGAAAGATGTTATGTTGTAACAAGAGAAATGTTTTTATGACGAACGATAACTGCCGCTAATTGAAACAGAATCAAATATTGTTTTGCATGCATCCCTGCATTGTAGAGGACTGAAGGTCTATTAATTTTGGTGAAGATCGGTTTAGAGAAAGAGGTAGTTTACCTGCAACTTTTTATGTTTTAACAAGGGTAATTTTTTCTATGACGAACGATAACTGCCGTAAATTCAAAGAAAGTCAAATAATTATTTGCAGACGTTCCTAAATTGTAGAGAGCTCAAGGCCTGTTGATTTTAGTGAAGACCGGTAAAGGGAAAGGGGCAGTTTATCTGAAAGATGTTATGTTGTAACAAGAGAAATGTTTTCATGACGAACGATAACTGCCGCAAATTGAAACAGAATCAAATATTGTTTTGCATGCATCCCTGCATTGTAGAGGACTGAAGGTCTATTGATTTTGGTGAAGATCGGTTTAGAGAAAGGGGTAGTTTACCTGCAACGTTTTATGTTTTAACAAGAGTAAATTACTTAATTTTGATAAATAAAGAATCTTGATAAGAAGCTCATAATAATCCACTGTAGAAATGTAGATGAAATATCTATAATTAAAGAGGTTATGAGAACGGGTGGGGGGTAATTTTCAATAAATTATAGTTGAAGGGGGAGGGGAGAATTTTTTATGTGTTCCTTTTTTTTTATAAACCACTTCCCGGGCTGTTGAGCCGTAGTCCAATGTTTTCTGCAAAACCAGACTTTTCGGCAGTGCCATCGACCTCCATCTCAATGAAAATCGAGTGCGAAAACGTGAGGTGGTATACGTTAGTGACCAGCGTACTGTGGTTTAAGGCTGAAGCAATAAGTAGAAAGAAGTAGTTTCTATGGAAATATTTCATTTCGAATATGATTTTAAATATAAATCTTAGAACATGGAAGTCATGTATGGTTCTCCATACCGATATTTTCGAAAAGTGTCAGTGTGTGTGTCTGTGTGTGTGAGTGTCTGTAGATTTTTACTTCCATGTTCCTTAAGGAAACGGAAGTATGGTGATGGCAAAAAAAATCGTGTTCGAGATTATTGCATATTCTGATTGTACTACACTCAAAACATGAAATAAGTCATTTTTCGAAAAGTGTCTCTGTGTGTGTCTGTCTGTCTATCTGTAGATTTTTTCCTATGGCAAACGATAACAGCCGCAAATTCAAACAAAACCAAATAATTTTTTGCATGCAGCTCTCATTTGTAGAGGACTCAAGACTTATTGTTTTTGGTGAAGATCGGTTAAGGGAAAGGGGTAGTTTACCGGCAACGGTTTTTTTTAATCAAGGGTAATTTTTTTTTGTCAAACGATAACAGCCGAAAATTCAAACAAAATCAACTATTCTTTTGCATACAGCCCTAAATTATAGAGTTCTCAAGACCTATTGTTTTTGGTGAAGATCGGTTAAGGGAAAGGGGTAGTTCACCGGCAACATTTTATATTTTAACTAGAGTATTTTCTATGGCAAACGATAAAAGCCGCAAATTTAAACAGAATCAAATATTTGTTTGCATACAGCCCTGAATTGTAGAGTTCTCACAAACTATTGTTTTTGGTGAAGATCAGTTAAGGGAAAGGGGTAGTTTACCTGCAACGTTTTATGTTTTAAAAGGGTATTTTCTATGGCAAACGATAAGAGCCGCAAATTCAAACAGAATCAAATAAGTTTTGTATACAGTCCTGATTTGTAGAGTACTCAAGACCTATTGATTTTGGTGAAGATCGGTTAAGGGAAAGGGGTAGTTTACCGGCAACGGTTTTTTTTAATCAAGGTTAATTTTTACTTCCATATTCCTTAAGGAATGGAAGTATGGTGATGGCAAAAAAAATCGTGTTCGAGATTATTGCAGATTCTGATTCTACTACACTCAAAACATGAAAAAAAGTCGTTTTCCGAAAAGTGTCTGTGTGTCTGTCTGTCTGTCTGTCTGTAGATTTTTTTTCTATGGCAAACGATAACTGCCGCAAATTCAAACAGAATCAAATAATTTTGTGCATACAGCCCTCATTTGTAGAGTACTCGCGACCTATTGTTTTTGGTGAAGATCGGTTGAGGGAAAGGGGTAGTTTACCAGCAACGGTTTTTTTTTATCAAGGGAAATTTTGGTTTGTTTGGCAAACGATAACAGCCGCAAATTCAAACAGAATCAAATAATGTTTCGCATACCGCCCTGAATTGTAGAGTTCTCAAGATTTGTTGATTTTGGTGAATATCGGTTAAGGGAAAGGGGTCGTTTACCTGTAACGTTTTATGTTTTAACAAGGGTATTTCCTATGGCAAACGATAACAGCCGCAAATTCAAACAGAATCAAACGATTATTTGCATACAGCCCTAAATTGTAGAGTTCTCAAGACCTATTGTTTTTGGTGAAGATCGGTTGAGGGAAAGGGGTAGTTTACCGGCAACGTTTTTTTAACAAGGGTATTTTCTATTGCAAACGATAACAGCCGCAAATTCAAACAGAATCAATTAATGTTTTGCATACAGCCCTGACTTGTAGAGTTCTCAAGACCTATTGTTTTTGGTGAAGATCGGTTAAGGGAAAGGGGTAGTTCACCGGCAACATTTTATATTTTAACTAGAGTATTTTCTATGGCAAACGATAAAAGTCGCAAATTTAAACAGAATCTATTATTTGTTTGCATACAGCCCTGAATTGTAGAGTTCTCAGGAACTATTGTTTTTGGTGAAGATCGGTTAACGGGAAGGGGTAGTTTAACTGCAACGTTTTTCTTATCAAGGATAATTTTTTTTATGGCAAACGATAACAGCCGCAAATTCAAAGTGAATCAAATAATGTTTTGCATACCTTTTTGAATTAAGGAGAACTCAAGGTCTGTTTATTTCTTGAAGATCGGTTACAAGATTTTCTTTATATTGGGAGTTTCTGATAATTGTAATGCCCCACGTTCTTTGGGCGGCAAATACAACACTGTGGGGTGTTATGCTATTACGCTACTGAATTAACTAATCTGTGATTGCCGATCCTTACGTTCTTTGAGAGCCAAATACTACACTTGCCACGTGTTGGGCAGTCATTAAGTAATTATGCTAGCAAGAATGGATTAATTAATCTGTGATTAAGTAATTATTGAATATATTAATTTGCATAATGAGCTCGTGTAATCAATAAATAACACGTTAATTACTTTACGTTAGCATAACTATTGCATGGAGACTCTAGTTGTTGCATTAATAAAGAAAATAAAATAAACTACCATAAATCACTCAAATGTCATTACTTTCTCGTTCTGAGGTAATTTGACAATGATGAACGCATATTGATAAAATAAACACTTATTTATTAACATTATATCATTCATTAAATTCAATATATATATAATATGGATGATTCCCTGTAAATACATACATTCATAAACTCATGAAAAGAACATAAAAGAACACATGTTTATACATCAAATTACAAGGTAAATCCAATACGTTGTTTGCTGAAAAACATACACATATATATATAATGTAATCGATATATAGAAACACAAATATTCAAACAATAAATCCTATACTAATGCGTTCATCGTATGCCTCAGATGGATGGCGTTAAATTATGTTTATCATGTTTAATTTAAATGCTCAAGGGGTGTTTCTTGAAAAAGAGACAGGACAGTAGAGTTCCTTATGATAAGAATAGCATAAAGATTACTTGTTAGATGAATTATCCGAAATTTCCATCGGCGTAACTCCTCTCTGCTGGATCATGTGTGGGAAGCTGTGCTGTGACTGACACTTAACACACGCGAAACAGATTCACTCGCGCTGTGTGTTCGTATTAAAGTTCATCGTTAACTATGGTGTATATATATATGTCTGTGTATTGTTCAACGTTTGATATGTTCATTACTGTTAGTGTTTTGATGCCGCGGTGTAATTGTTCCACATGATATTGAATCGCACCGCAACACTGTATAATGTTATTATTTCGCCGTCCGGTATTACATCAACGAAAGTTCTACGCGTCGATTATTGATGTAAGTGTGACTGGTTAGTTCAATTCTGAATTAGAGTATAATAAATAATTCTATAATTGTTAAGCACTGGCGTATGTCGCATGTTTTTAGACACTGAAAGTACACTATTACCGGATACGCGCCAATATCGAAATGTCTAAGTCTCTTAGTTATATGACGCGTGGCAAAATTTCAAAGTCCCACTGCCGTCCGTATGTTAATCGAACTTTGACGACCGACTGTTGAAATTATAAAGACTGTTCTACTGACCGACTGACTGCTCAAAGTATATGAGTAAAAATTTATGAAAGACTGTCCAAAGTATATGGTTGAAAAATTATGAGAGACTGTCCTCCCGCGTGCTCTGCAAGCAGTTTTTATCAAACATCGTGTACCACAATGCACCGTACTGGAAAACACGCCTCAAGTTGAACATGATAGGACGGAAGATCTCCTACCCTTAAGCCAGAGTGTCGTTCTTCACTTCCCATTCGACGTTCCCGTTGCTATGCTGGCGACGGTCCTCTCCACCAGGTCTCTGGGTAGATGCTGGGTTGTGATTGGATATCCTGTCTCCCCACGGGTTCGCGTCGAAAGCCTCCGTACTCTTTTCCTAGAACAGGAGAAATTTCATGCTCGTCTATCATGCTATTGTCTAAGCGTACTCCGGGTCTCGCTGCAGTTCTCACGAAAACAATGTGTCGTCTCTTGTTATTGTTCGCTGTGTTTGACCCTTTTTTCCTGAACGCTATCCTGGCGCAGCGTGACGTCGTTTCCAAAACGGCACACCTACTGCCTGTCGTAAATATCCGTTGTCGCCAGTAAGTCGTTCCCCTGCTGTTTACAAGTTCGATTCTATTATTTTAGGTATCGATGTCCGTCCTCGTATAGGGTATATACTATTGTGTGACTTACACTCTTTTATTCTTTACTGGTACTCTTACAAATTAACCCGGCAGTGTGTCCGTCACAGTTTCTCCTCTAAATTGGTACTTGACACAATTTCCATTATCTTACATTTGCAGGCTGTAAATCTCGTGTTTTAGACGAGTCTGTCACGGCCAACCCTGTGCCCTATTGTACAACTATGTGAAACGTACTTGCATTGTCTGAAGTAAACGTTCACTTGACACTTCTACACACATTTCTTTATTTATTGCTCGTGGGCTGAGTAGATGTGTCATGCTGAATGTAACGTCTTTACAGTCACACTAAAATTTTTTAAATTTTTGGTTGTTACATAGGTCCCCAAATCGGATTTGATGTTGGATTAGCGGAAGACACTCTAATCCGATTTCTGCGCTCTGAGTTTGTTGTGGGAGTCCCTCTGATAAAGTCGCGGTCAATGACCTACTTTCCTCTGCTTGGGGTATATGGATATATATTCCCTATATTTGGTCGTAAACTACCTCTGGGAATTTATTGCCGTGCATCTGAGGAAAGATGAACGCATTTTTTACATATTTGCATATCTAATTAGATATGGGATTATGTACAATAACAATAGCTGTGGATGGCTGTGCCGTCCGCTTATAATCTAACACATGAAATAATGATTTTCGACATGAATTACAATTATTCATGTATCGTTTAAATATCATTATGATAGCTAATGTTCTTAGTCTATCTTGACCATTTAAAATACAATTTACGACCTGTAAATACACATTGATACATTCACTAATTATTATTGAGTATCACTCACAATACGTGTTACTATCATCTATACTAATTATATTGATTAGAAACTTATATACATTATTCAGGAACAATTAACAATTCACTTGAGATCATTATGATCATAAATAACTTTGTTTTATATCACTCAGATTTGATTAATTAATCTAATATCATCGGGTGTCTATAAAACTCGTTATAACGTCTTTTCGCAATTTATTGCTGCACATTCAATTGAACTTTTCACATCATAATTGTCTTTTCTATTTAAATTTCCACTAACACTGGCTATACACATGTAATTAATGTCGTTAGGTTGCCACATTGTGACTTAAGAACTCCTTGTACAAAATCTTTACATTATACACTAATAAGATATACATCATACCGATTAGCTAGTTGGACCGGTTTTCGCGGGACATTCACCTTATGTGTTGATCCGCCTCCGAATCCACTAGTCTAACTGATTGTCGATGCACTTTCGTTTTCCTTTGAGACTTGTGATTTCGTCTCAAAGTATCTCTTCAGCAATCGTACGTTGAAAATACCCCTCAGTTTTCCGTTGCTATCGCACTGTGAGTTCGCATGTTGCGTCATTTTAGTTTCATACGTTAATCGTCATTCATTAATACTCATATCTATAATTATCTTACCTTGGTTTATGTATTATCACATAATCAATCATAATTAATGTATTTTATTCAATATTATCTAACCTAATTATTAAATTTTCAGACGTTCTTAAAATCGCCTTCTTACCACGTGTTTATTTATTTCGTTCTCAACTGTCTATTTGTGGAGACATAGTTGTATGTCTAATAGACCTTGTGCCGTCATTCACGCAAGCATTTTGTTTGTCAACAGTGAGGGTGTCTGACCTAGTGGCTTGCGTCACGCCTTCACTTTTCAGGCGGTCTGCTGATCCCGTTACGCTGTTACAATGTGTTTCGTCTTCAACACCTCCAAGATTTATGACGTGTCTCTTCCTCTCGCTTTTAGAGTGAGTAAAAGATATGTCGTACCGTCCCTTTCGGTAGCTTTCTCTGGGCCGACACGCTCTAAATTGCTTTCGTCGCCTTTTCCAAACCTGTTTACCACTCCCTTCGTACGGGCGTGTTGGAAATATTCCGTACCCTCGTCTTGAACAACGTTTTCCAGTCATACTACCATTATTTACGTATGCACTAAGTATTTTGTTTTCTTGATTCTTAAGAAATCTTATCTCGAGCGCTTGATATCTTCTTTCAGTACTAGTAGCACTTACAATTTTCTTAAGTCGTTCGGCGAATTTTATTCTTCTCCCTTTTCTCATAACGTTCCTTGCCCAGGACAAATTTACATACGGATCCTGTCGGTTTTTTCGTTTCACCTGATCCATGGTTTGTTTAAATTTGCATTCTGCTTCATAACACGCAGTGTTCATCTTAATATCGAACTTCCTCTTCATGCTTCTTATTGCTGCAGCTCGACTACTTCGACGATGTGTGTCTATTCCACATTCTAAGTAGTTCATCATTGGTTTCACTGATGCAGTATCTCTTCTCATATCGTTGAATTTATGCCTTTTACGCATTCTATTTGATGGTATTAAACCTTTATTATCTCTATCCATGTCTGGATAATCCTCTTCCGACGTCATTAAGTACCAAGAAACAAAATCATTTCTTTTCTCAATCCACCTGTTTCTCGACTTACTACTGACACTTACGTTAGATCTCACAGTTGCTAATTTCTCAGTAGCTAACACGTCTGTGAAATCAACAGCGTTATCGTTATCTCGTACTTTCCGTACCTCTTCGTAAATTTCATTCTCTTCTTCTTCCTGTTTCTTCTCGACTTCGTTTTTATTGTTGTTCCAGTTATTCGTATGTCCACGTATATCTGTGCGTAACAGCGCGAGCTGCTCCTTTTGTACGTCTAACTTCTTATCACAATTATTTATGTATTCACGCATTTCTGCGCGTATTTGTGTAAAAATTTCATTCTGCTTTACCAACTTTTCTTCTAATTTCTCGAATCTTTTATTAAAATTCTCATTAATCTCTTCCTTTTGCTTTTCGAATTTTTCATTAATCTCTATAAAATTTTCATTAATTTCATTAAATTTTTCATCCTGCTTTTCAAATTTCTTACTCATAAAATCCATTAATGCGCGCAACGTCACCTCTTCCTGCGGTTGTTGTTGGGACTCCTGTCCCCGCGCTCTGACGTCTGACGTCTCCTCGGTCGTTTGTGAATAAGTTGGTGATTCCTCTCGTTCGACACCAGGTACTCCCTGTTGGTTATTAATGTCAAAATTCATGGAACCTGTGCTACTGGTCGTCATTTTTGCTGCTTTACTACGCGTTAACATTCAGTCCCAGTCCAACTAGCTTCACACTAATAATATTTGTTCTTACAACTACTAACATGAAATATTAATATATACGCTTATCCTATCTCTACTGCCTGCTCTTTGCCGTGCGGTGGGCGCCAAATACAAGATTTTCTTTATATTGGGAGTTTCTGATAATTGTAATGCCCCACGTTCTTTGGGCGGCAAATACAACACTGTGGGGTGTTATGCTATTACGCTACTGAATTAACTAATCTGTGATTGCCGATCCTTACGTTCTTTGAGAGCCAAATACTACACTTGCCACGTGTTGGGCAGTCATTAAGTAATTATGCTAGCAAGAATGGATTAATTAATCTGTGATTAAGTAATTATTGAATATATTAATTTGCATAATGAGCTCGTGTAATCAATAAATAACACGTTAATTACTTTACGTTAGCATAACTATTGCATGGAGACTCTAGTTGTTGCATTAATAAAGAAAATAAAATAAACTACCATAAATCACTCAAATGTCATTACTTTCTCGTTCTGAGGTAATTTGACAATGATGAACGCATATTGATAAAATAAACACTTATTTATTAACATTATATCATTCATTAAATTCAATATATATATAATATGGATGATTCCCTGTAAATACATACATTCATAAACTCATGAAAAGAACATAAAAGAACACATGTTTATACATCAAATTACAAGGTAAATCCAATACGTTGTTTGCTGAAAAACATACACATATATATATAATGTAATCGATATATAGAAACACAAATATTCAAACAATAAATCCTATACTAATGCGTTCATCGTATGCCTCAGATGGATGGCGTTAAATTATGTTTATCATGTTTAATTTAAATGCTCAAGGGGTGTTTCTTGAAAAAGAGACAGGACAGTAGAGTTCCTTATGATAAGAATAGCATAAAGATTACTTGTTAGATGAATTATCCGAAATTTCCATCGGCGTAACTCCTCTCTGCTGGATCATGTGTGGGAAGCTGTGCTGTGACTGACACTTAACACACGCGAAACAGATTCACTCGCGCTGTGTGTTCGTATTAAAGTTCATCGTTAACTATGGTGTATATATATATGTCTGTGTATTGTTCAACGTTTGATATGTTCATTACTGTTAGTGTTTTGATGCCGCGGTGTAATTGTTCCACATGATATTGAATCGCACCGCAACACTGTATAATGTTATTATTTCGCCGTCCGGTATTACATCAACGAAAGTTCTACGCGTCGATTATTGATGTAAGTGTGACTGGTTAGTTCAATTCTGAATTAGAGTATAATAAATAATTCTATAATTGTTAAGCACTGGCGTATGTCGCATGTTTTTAGACACTGAAAGTACACTATTACCGGATACGCGCCAATATCGAAATGTCTAAGTCTCTTAGTTATATGACGCGTGGCAAAATTTCAAAGTCCCACTGCCGTCCGTATGTTAATCGAACTTTGACGACCGACTGTTGAAATTATAAAGACTGTTCTACTGACCGACTGACTGCTCAAAGTATATGAGTAAAAATTTATGAAAGACTGTCCAAAGTATATGGTTGAAAAATTATGAGAGACTGTCCTCCCGCGTGCTCTGCAAGCAGTTTTTATCAAACATCGTGTACCACAATGCACCGTACTGGAAAACACGCCTCAAGTTGAACATGATAGGACGGAAGATCTCCTACCCTTAAGCCAGAGTGTCGTTCTTCACTTCCCATTCGACGTTCCCGTTGCTATGCTGGCGACGGTCCTCTCCACCAGGTCTCTGGGTAGATGCTGGGTTGTGATTGGATATCCTGTCTCCCCACGGGTTCGCGTCGAAAGCCTCCGTACTCTTTTCCTAGAACAGGAGAAATTTCATGCTCGTCTATCATGCTATTGTCTAAGCGTACTCCGGGTCTCGCTGCAGTTCTCACGAAAACAATGTGTCGTCTCTTGTTATTGTTCGCTGTGTTTGACCCTTTTTTCCTGAACGCTATCCTGGCGCAGCGTGACGTCGTTTCCAAAACGGCACACCTACTGCCTGTCGTAAATATCCGTTGTCGCCAGTAAGTCGTTCCCCTGCTGTTTACAAGTTCGATTCTATTATTTTAGGTATCGATGTCCGTCCTCGTATAGGGTATATACTATTGTGTGACTTACACTCTTTTATTCTTTACTGGTACTCTTACAAATTAACCCGGCAGTGTGTCCGTCACAGTTTCTCCTCTAAATTGGTACTTGACACAATTTCCATTATCTTACATTTGCAGGCTGTAAATCTCGTGTTTTAGACGAGTCTGTCACGGCCAACCCTGTGCCCTATTGTACAACTATGTGAAACGTACTTGCATTGTCTGAAGTAAACGTTCACTTGACACTTCTACACACATTTCTTTATTTATTGCTCGTGGGCTGAGTAGGTGTGTCATGCTGAATGTAACGTCTTTACAGTCACACTAAAATTTTTTAAATTTTTGGTTGTTACACGGTTAAGGGTAAGAGGTACTTTACCAGGAACATTATATGTTTTAACAAGGGTAATTTTTTCTATGACGAACGATAACTACCGTAAATTCAAAGAAAGTCAAATAATTAATTGCACAAGTTCCTAAATTTTAGAGAGCTCAAGGCCTGTTGATTTTAGTGAAGATCGGTAAAGGGAAAGGGGTAGTTTATCTGAAAGATGTTATGTTGTAACAAGAGAAATGTTTTCATGACGAACGATAACTGCCGCAAATTGAAACAGAATCAAATATTTTTTTGCATGCATCCCTGCGTTGTAGAGGACTGAAGGTCTATTGATTTTGGTGAAGATCGGTTTAGAGAAAGGGGTAGTTTACCTGCAACGTTTTATGTTTTAACAAGAGTAAAGTACTTAATTTTGATAAAAAAAGCATCTTGATAAGAAGCTGATAATAATCCACTGTAGAATCGTAGATGAAATATCTATAATTGAAGAGGTTAGGTGAACGGCGTGGGGGTAATTTTCAATAAATGAAATCTATAGTTGAAGGGGGAGGGGAGACTTTTGTATGTGTACTACGTTATCGGCAACAAAGAAGTAGTTCTTTGTTAAAATTCCTTCCCGGGCTGTTTAGCCGTAGTCCAATGTTTTCTGCAAAACCAGACTTTTCGGCAGTGCCATCGACTTCCATCTCAGTGAAAATCGAGTGCGATAACGTGAGGTGGTATATGTTAGTGACCACAGTACTGTGGTTTAAGGCTGAAGCAATAAGTAGAAAGAAGTAGTTTCTATGGAAATATTTCATTTCGAATATGATTTTAAATATAATTCTTAGAACATGGAAGTCACGTATGGGTTCTCCATATCGATAATTTCGAAAAGTGTCAGTGTGTGTGTCTGTGTGTGTGTCTGTAGATTTTTACTTCCATGTTCCTTAAGGAAATGGAAGTATAGTGATGGCAAAAAAAATCGTGTTCGAGATTATTGCAGGTTCTGATTGTACTACACTCAAAACATGAAAAAAAGTCATTTTTCGAAAAGTGTCTCTGTGTGTCTGTCTGTCTTTGTCTGTAGATTTTTTTCTATGGCAAACGATAACAGCCGCAAATTCAAACAAAACCAAATAATTTTTTGCATACAGCTCTGATTTGTAGAGTACTCTTGGGCTATTGTTTTTGGTGAAGATCGATTAAGGGAAAGGGGTAGTTCCCCGGCAACATTTTATGTTTTAACAAGAGTATTTTCTATGGCAAACGATAAAAGCCGCAAATTTAAACAGAATCAAATATTTGTTTGCATACAGCCCTGAATTGTAGAGTTCTCAGGAACTATTGTTTTTGGTGAAGATCGGTTAAAGGAAAGGGGTAGTTTACAGGCACCGTT
Organism: Magicicada septendecula; assembly: GCA_034769895.1. Lineage (NCBI taxonomy): Eukaryota > Metazoa > Arthropoda > Insecta > Hemiptera > Cicadidae > Magicicada > Magicicada septendecula. The sequence goes on along the minus strand of CM068367.1, from coordinate 753,406,415 downwards.
TTATGTTTTAAAAGGGTATTTTCTATGGCAAACGATAAGAGCTGCAAATTCAAACAGAATCAAATAAGTTTTTGCATAGAGTCCTGATTTGTAGATTACCCAAGACCTGTTGTTTTTGGTGAAGATCGGTTAAGGGAAAGGGGTAGTTTACAGGCACCGTTTTATGTTTTAAAAGGGTATTTTCTATGGCAAACGATAAGAGCTGCAAATTCAAACAGAATCAAATAAGTTTTTCCATACAGTCCTGATTTGTAGATTACCCAAGTCCTGTTGTTTTTTGTTAAAAACGGTTAACGGGAAGGGGTAGTTTACCTGCAACGTTTTTCTTATCAAGGGTATTTTTACTTCCATATTCCTTAAGGAAACGGAAGTATGGTGATGGCAAAAAAAATCGTGTTCGAGATTATTGCAGATTCTGATTGCACTACACTCAAAACATGAAAAAAGTCGTTTTTCTAAAAGTGTCTGTGTGTGTGTCTGTGTGTCTGTAGATTTTTTTTCTATGGCAAACGATAGCAGCCGCAAATTCAAACAGAATCAAATAATTTTTTGCATACAGCCCTGATTTGTAGAGTACTCACGTCCTATTGTTGTTGGTGAAGATCGGTTGAGGAAATGGAGTAGTTTACCTGCAACGGGTTTTTTTTATCAAGGGTAATTTTTTTTTTTGGCAAACGATAACAGCCGCAAATTAAAATAGAATCAAAAGATTATTTGCATACAGCCCTAAATTCTAGAGTTCTCAAGACCTGTTGTTTTTGGTGAAGATCGGTCAAGGGAAAGGGGTAGTTTACCTGCAACGTTTTATGTTTTAACAAGGGTAATTTTTTCTATGACGAACGATAACTGCCGCATATTCAAACAGAATCAAATAATTTTTTGCATACTCCCCTGAATTGTAGAGAGTTCAAGGCCTTTTGATTTTGGTGAAGATCGGTTAAGGGGAAGGGGTAGTTTACCAGCAACCTTTTACGTTTTAACAACAGTAAAGTACTTGAAAATTCATTTAAACTTTTTCAAACAATGGTAATTGTTAAAAATAAAATAATTTTGTTGCCAGGCAATAATATTATAATTTTTTCATTTTAATGTAAATCATGTATGAGAGAAAATATATCGTTCGTGGCAGGCAAGCATATCTCAGTTATGTAATGTTTACGTTTCCATTTTATTATTATGACTACCGCAATAAAAAGGCAGGGAAGAATCACACACACACACACACACACACACACACACACACACACACACACACACACACACACACACACACACACACACACACACACACACACACACACACACACACACACACACACACACACACACACACACACACACACACACACACACACACACACACACACACACACACACACACACACACACACACACACACACACACACACACAATTCGCGTTATTTCTGGCCTCATACATGTTTATTTTCTTACATTTGCACGCTTTTTAAATGGAAAGTGCCGAAACCCATACCAACATAACGCGTGCAACCCGAAAAAGTATCCAGCGTGGATAGCGATTTGCTTCCTGTGGATCGCTGGGCAGCAGAGGCGGCGCACTCATAAGGGCACATGGTCACGTGCCCCACCAGAAAATCACGAAATAAATAAACATTGTAGAAACGTCCTCGTTTCAAATGATAGCAATAGGTTGTAACAGTGAGAAGTCTGGAGAAATGTGGCAACGCGAAAACAAATGTGGCAACATAGCGACGGTCACAGAGACGTTGTGACCCAGATAGGACTACTCCCATCCACTTCTTAACTCTCTTGTGGTGGGAGAGCGTAATGCTAAATTCCCATAGCGTTCGGTCACACTAGACTATGTTACCAGAAATTAGAGCTCTATAATATAGGTATTCGCACCCGCCATCTTTGCTCCGAGACTTTTAAATGTAATGTGGCGGGAGCAATGTAAGCACGCTGTGCGTTGGATTATTTAATGTAAATTATGTATGTAAATATTAATATTTTTACATATCAGGGTTATAACCTTAGTGTACTAATTTGATTTATGTATTACACACGAATATGTATAATAATCATCTCATCTTGTCAGTGAAAACAAGGTTATAAATACTGGTGTTAGAGATATTATTAATGTTATGTAGTATGTTTTGCAGATTGTTGTACTACATCTCATAATCATAATGACTGGTTGTTGTGCTGTAAATTGCAAAAATCAAACAGAAACTAAGTTTAGAACATTCAAATTTCCGGCAGACCCTATTCGATGTGCAAAATGGATTCAAAATATGAGACGAGACAAATTTATACTAAGCATACTTTTGACTATAAAATGTCTACTGCAATGAAAAATACATTATTGTTAATTTTAATAAAATGTTAAGCTAAACTTTTTATTACTAATTTTAACTAAATGTTAAGCAAAAAACCTGAATATAAACTTAATAGTAAGTAAGTTAAAAATGTAAATTCGTGTTTATTAAAAATAGTTTTAGTAACTTTATTTGGACTTTTGGACAAACGAAGTTTAGTAAACATTAATTCAACAGCCATCTATTATAAACAGGAATAAAAGTAAAATCTGAGAATATATACCTAACAAAGTGGTAAGTGGTAACGATGGGTATTTGTTGTTTTTTAGACAAAATTATTCTCCTCTTACTATGGTCTGAATCAGTAAGTTTTAAGATGAAAACTATTATTTCCATATTTTTAAGGACGTGGGACATAATTTCACACTTTGAAATTGTATTTTTGGCACGAAAAACTATAATAGTTTATGTAATATCGAAAACAAATTTATACTGGGTCCCATGTATACACAAGCGGCACCATAATATTATGTCAGTCTCAGAACAAAGATGGCGAGTGCGATACTCCTTTTTATAGATCCTTACAGAAATTAACAGTCTTCAAGTAGTACCACTCTGAATCCTGTAGGTGCGCCACATTACTGCAACTAAAGGATATGAATCGGAGCTATTTAGTAAACTATTTCATTTTACCGCCATCTAAGCTGTGTTATAATACTGTACTAATAATTACTGTTACTTTCTTAGTATATAATGTTACGAAATAATGTTATTATAATGTTTCTGTCGTGAATATGATTATAATAATTTTTGCGATTTTATATAATTTTAAATTATATTCTCATTGAAGGAAATATTAAAATAAAATGTGTACCTAGAGCGGTTATGTTATGTGCTACACGATAATTGTGGTGGCAGTGCTTATTGTAATTGTATAAATTGTAGTGTTACAAGTGGTTTTCAGTAATCAGTGTTACACACGCGTGTAAATAACGGTGTTGAAAATATTCAAGTGTCGGTATTTTGTGTGCTTGTGTAAATCTCTGAGACAAAATGAATGAAGTCAAGTATTTACAGAGTAAAACTTTGTGCTATGAAGATAGGTTAATAGCAAAACAATTGGGTCCACCAAGACCGCAGTTGTCTATCAACCAAGTGTTTAAGGACAAAAACAGAAACTATAATAGAACTTTCAATACCACAGTGTACGAAAAATGGGAATGGATGTGCGGATGCCCCACAATCAATGCTTTATTTTGCTTTGCTTGTCTTCTGTTTGGCGGTAAGACACGTGGACTAAGTCGGGCGTTAAAGATCAGAAACATTTACCAGAAAAGAGTAAGAAGCATTCGCTGTAAAAATGTCATTTAGACAATGAAATGAGTTTAGCCGTGCTAGGTATTGTAAATATTAGGTTGCAACTCGATGATGGTTACAGAATTTCTGTTCGTAAACATAACGAACTTGTAGACAAGAACAGATACATCTTGTCTCGAATAATTGATGCGATTAAATTTTGTGGGGAATTTGAATTAGCTTTACGTGGCCACGATGAAACGGAAGAAGCAGACAACAACCCAGGGATTTTTAAAGGACTAATCAATTATACTGCAGCACTTGACAGTGTTTTGAAAGATCATTTAGAAAATTCAACAGTGTTTAAAGGAACCTCGAAAACACTTCAGAACAAACTTTTAGATGCCATTTTGTCAGTGTGTCGAAAAAATATTGTGACTGAAATTTCTACGATAGACTTCATATCACTTCAGGCTGATGAAACAACTGACAGTTCGTGCAAAACACAGATGGCACTGATTTTGAGATATCTCATTGAAGGGAGAATAATTGCAAGGTTTTGGGGTTTTTTTGAAGTCCCTTTTGATAAAAGTGCTCGAAGTTTAGCCTCGACAATTTTAGGACAGTTGGAAGTAATAGGAATAGACAAGTCCCCGGAAAAACTAATTTGTCAGACTTACGATGGTGCATCTGTTATGAGTGGTCAGAAAGGAGGGGTCCAGTGTTTGGTTAAAGAGAAGTATCCAAATGCAAATTTTATTCGTTGTTATGCCCATCAAGGGAATCTGATTCTTCAAAACTCAACATGGTCTTCCTCCCAGAGTAGCATATTTTTTCAAGACCTGCAAGGAATACGACCATATTTTTCAAGATCTCCAAAGAGGATGGATTATTTAGTAGAAATTGTAAAAAAAAAATTGGGCCTGTGCCTCCTACAAGATGGTACTTTTAACACAGGGCTGTTAATACTGTGTTTGAACATAAAGATAATCTAATAAAATGTTTTGAACACATTAGGGACGTAGAGATTTCTGACAAAAGTGCTTCTAGCCAGGCTGCAGGATTTGTACGAACTTTGAGGGATCCTCAGTTCATTTTCTGGTTGACTTTTTTCCACAAAATTATGCCTCATGTGGCGATTTTCTTTGATTGCATTCAACAAAGAAACATTGATGCAATAAAAATGAGAACATTTGTTAAACATTTTGTGAGTGCAGTGGTAATTCGTAAGACCTATGAAGACAGTGAAGTGTCTGTAAGTGAGCCTGTGACTAAGAGACAGTGTGTTGAACAATTAAGTAATAGGAGCAATTGTGTGGCCGCTTTGGAAGTATGTGATATGATTGTGAACAATATTAATGAAAGATTTCAATTTTCAGATCATTTATGTGTTTCCAAATTGTTTTTAGTTGAAAGGTTCCCACAGTACTGTGTTGAGTTTCCGGAAAATGATTTTCAGACTACAATTAAATTTTATCCCACAATAAATGGTCCAAAACTGAGAACCGAACTAGAAGTGTTATACAGACGTGAAGATTTACGTATTGCTTCTGGTGCAACACCATTATTACAGTTTTTCCTTGATAATAACATGTTTCGTACCTTCTCAGAGTGTGTGACTATTTTAAAGATAATTGTTACCATACCGATGACAACTGTTGAAAGTGAAAGGTGGTTTTCTACATTGAAAAGAATAAAAACATTTTTAAGAAATTCATGGGCACTGATAGACTGAATGGCTATGCTATCCACAGAAAAAAAATGATTCATGGAATTCAAGATTTCAACAAACAAGTGATAGACGAATTCGCTACATCTAAAAACAGGAGAATTGAATTGTTACACAAAAAGTGAAATACCAGGTAAGACATTCTATATTTTTTTACCTAAGTACTAATTACCGCGAATGGTGGCCCACCTTAGATCCTCCCCACTGTGTGCCCCTCCCACTTCATTACTCACGAGCCGCCACTGCTGGGCAGTGTAACTGCGCGTGTTTACAGAGGAACAATTCATAGACAGACTTTTCGTCTTTAGAGAATGAACCGTCTGCCAGATGCTGAGGGTCCATGAGTGACGTTGAAAATTTTTGTCCACGGTGTACCCTCATACACACTAAACCTGCTCTATGTTTTAATTACGGACATCATAATATTAAAACTTTGGAAACTTGAGCACTACTTAATGGAGATCAATCATTAACTTATACAAACCATTAATTTTATGCATATTTTTTATATATATGTGTACAACGTTATCGGCAACAAAGAAGTAGTTTTTGTTAAAATTCCTTCCCGGGATATTTGGCCGTAGGCCAATGTTTTCTACAAAACCAGACGTTTCGGCAATGCCATCGACTTCCATCATCAGTGAAATCGAGTGCGATAACGTGAGGTGGTATACGTTAGTGACCACAGTACTGTGGTTAAGGCTGAAGCAGTAAGTAGAAAGAAGTAGTTTCTATGGTAATATTTCATTTCGAAAATGATTTTAAATATAAATCTTAGAATATGGAACTCATGTATGGTTCTCCATACCGATATTTTCTATGGCAAACGATAACAGCCGCAAATTCAAACAGAATCAAATAATGCTTTGCATACCTTTTTGAATTAAAGAGAACTCAAAGTCTGTTGATTTTTTGAAGATCGGTTAGGGGAAGGGGTAGTTTACCTGCAACGTTTTATGTTTTAAAAGGGCATTTTCTGTGGCAAACGATAAAAGCCGCAAATTCAAAGAGAATCAAATACGTTTTTGCATACAGTCCTGATTTGTAGAGTACTCAAGACCTATTGTTTTTGTGAAGATCGGTTAACGGGAAGGGGTAGTTTACCTGCAACGTTTTTCTTATCAACGGTAATTTTCTTTTATGGCAAACGATAACAGCCGCAAATTCAAAAAGAATTAAATAATGTTTTGCATACAGCCCTGAATTATAGAGTTCTCAAGACCTGCTGGTTTTGTTGTAGATCGTTTAAGGGAATAGGGTAGTTTACCGGCAACATTTTATATTTTAACAAGGGTAGTTTTTCCTATGACAAACGATAACTACCGTAACTTCAAACCGAATCAACTACTCTCTTGCATGCCTTTTTGAGTTATACAGAACTCAAGGTCTGTTGATTTTGTTGAAGATCGGTTAAGGGAAAGGGGTAGTTTACCTGCAACGTTTTATATTTTAACAAGGGTACTTACTATGGCAAACGATAAGAGCCGCAAATTCAAACAGAATCAAATAATGTTTTGCATACAGCCCTGAGTTGTAGAGGACTGAAGGTCTATACATTTTGGTGAAGATCGGTTTAGAGAAAGGGGTAGTTTACCTGCAACTTTTTATGTTTTAACAAGGGTAATTTTTTTATGAAGAACGATAACTGCCGTAAATTCAAAGAAGGTCAAATACTTTTTGGCAAGTCCTGTATGGTTCTCCATACCGATATTTTTTCTTTGGCAAACGATAACAGGCGAAAATTCAAACAGAATCAACTACTCTTTTGCATACAGCCCTAAATTGTAGTGTTCTCAGGACCTATTGTTTTTGGTGCAGATCGGTTGAGGGAAGGGGGTAGTTTACCGGCAACGATTTATGTTTTAAAAGGGTATTTTCTATGACAAACGATAAGAGCCGCAAATTCAAACAGAATCAAATATTTGTTTGCATACAGCCCTGATTTGTAGAGTACTCAAGACGTGTTGTTTTTGGTGAAGATCGGTTAACGGGAAGGGGTAGTTTACCTTCAACGTTTTTCTTATCAAGGGTAATTTTTTTTATGGCAAACGATAACAGCCGCAAATTCAAACAGAATCAAATAATGTTTTGCATACATTTTTGAATTAAAGAGAACTCAAGGTCTGTTGATTTTTTGAAGATCGGTTAAGGGAAAGGGGTAGTTTACCTGCAACGTTTTATATTTTAACAAGGGTATTTACTATGGCAAACGATAAGAGCCGCAAATTCAAACAGAATCCAATAATGTTTAGCATACAGCCCTGAATTGTAGAGGACTGAAGGTCTATTCATTTTGGTGAAGATCGGTTTAGAGAAAGGGGTAGTTTACCTGCAACATTTTATGTTTTAACAAGGGTAATTTTTTCTATGACGAACGATAACTGCCGTAAATTCAAAGAAAGTCAAATAATTTTTTGCATACGTTCCTGAATTGTAGAGAACTCAAGGCCTGTTGATTTTAGTGAAGATCGGTAAAGGGAATGGGGTAGTTTATCTGAAACATGTTATGTTGTAACAAGAGAAATATTTTCATGACGAACGATAACTGACGCACATTCAAACAGAATCAAATATTTTATGCATGCATCCCTGAATTGTAGAGGACTGAAGGCCTATTGATTTTGGTGATGATCGGTTGAGATTAAGGGGTAGTTTACTTGCAACATTTTATGTTTTGACAAGAGTATAGTACTTAATTTTGATAAACAAAGTATCCTGATAAGAAGCTCATAATAATCCACTGTAGAAACGTAGATGAAATATCTATAAATGAAGAGGTTAGATGAACGGGGTGGTGGTAATTTTCTATAAATGAAAATTATAGTTGAAGGGAGAGGGGAGAATTTTTTATGTTTACTACGTTATCGGCAACAAAGAAGTAGTTCTTTGTTAAAATTCCTTCCAGGGCTGTTTAGCCGTAGTCCAATGTTTTCTGCAAAACCAGACTTTTCGGCAGTGCCATCGACTTCCATCTCAGTGAAAATCGAGTGCGAAAACGTCAGGTGGTATACGTTAGTGACCACCGTACTGTGGTTTAAGGCTTAAGCAATAAGTAGAAAGAAGTAGTTTCTATGGAAATGTTTCATTTCGAATATGATTTTAAATATAAATCTTAGAACATGGAAGTCATGTATGGTTCTCCATACCGATATTTTCGAAAAGTGTGTGTGTGTGTGTGTGTGTGTGTGTGTGTGTGTGTGTGTGTGTAGATTTTTACTTCCATGTACCTTAAGGAATTGGAAGTATAGTGATGGCAAAAAAAATCGTGTTCGAGATTATTGCAGATTCTGATTGTACTACACTCAAAACTTGAAAAACAGTCATTTTACTTCCATATTCCTTAAGGAATGGAAGTATGGTGATGGCAAAAAAAATCGTGTTCGAGATTATTGCAGATTCTGATTCTACTACACTCAAAACATGAAAAAAAGTCGTTTTCCGAAAAGTGTCTGTGTGTCTGTCTGTAGATTTTTTTCTATGGCAAACGATAACTGCCGCAAATTCAAACAGAATCAAATAATTTTTTGCATACAGCCCTGATTTGTAGAGTACTCAAGACCTATTGTTTTTGGTGAAGATCGGTTGAGGGAAAGGGGTAGTTTACCTGCAACGGTTTTTTTTTATCAAGGGAAATTTTTTTGTTTTGGCAAACGATAACAGCCGCAAATTCAAACAGAATCAAATAATGTTTCGCATACAGCCCTGAATTGTAGAGTTCTCAAGACCTATTGTTTTTGGTGAAGATCGGTTAAGCGAAAGGGGTAGTTTACCTGTAACGTTTTATGTTTTAACAAGGGTATTTCCTATGGCAAACGATAACAGCCGCAAATTCAAACAGAATCAAGAGATTATTTGCATACAGCCCTAAATTGTAGAGTTCTCAAGACACTATTGTTTTTGGTGAAGATCGGTTAAGGGAAAGGGGTAGTTTACCTACAACGTTTTTTTTGACAAGGGTATTTTCTATGGCAAACGATAACAGCCGCAAATTCAAACAGAATCAAATAATTTTCTGCATACAGCCCTGATTTGTAGAGTACTCAAGACCTGTTGTTTTTGGTGAAGATCAGTTGAGGGGAAGGGGTAGTTTACCTGCAACGTTTTTTTATCAAGCGTATTTTCTATGGCAAACGATAACAGCCGCAAATTCAAACAGAATCAAATAAGTTTTTGCATACAGCCCTAAATTGTAGAGTTCTCAAGACACTATTGTTTTTGGTGAAGATCGGTTAAGGGAAAGGGGTAGTTTACCTACAACGTTTTTTTTGACAAGGGTATTTTCTATGGCAAACGATAACAGCCGCAAATTCAAACAGAATCAAATAATTTTCTGCATACAGCCCTGATTTGTAGAGTACTCAAGACCTGTTGTTTTTGGTGAAGATCGGTTAAGGGGAAGGGGTAGTTTACCTGCAACCTTTTACGTTTTAACAAGAGTAAAGTACTTGAAAATTTATTTAAACTTTTTGAAACAATGGTAATTGTTGAAAATAAAATAATTTTGTTGCCAGGTAACAAAAATAAAGTCATTTTGATTATAAAATATAAATATTTACAACAAGAAAAGAATTTTCAGTTTTCAAAATTTAAATATATTTTTATAAAACAATGGGTTCTTCATTGAGGTGGGGACCATGTCACTCACTCCATCTCAAGCCTCTCCTATTTTGCAGAAAAAGAGGACCCTGTCAAGGCTGATACTTTGACGACAGTGACAGGGCTTTCCACCAAATTCAGCAGAGTGACAGGTATGCCCAACTCTGATTGGCTCCTCAGATTTCCCCAGCGTTAGTAGGTTCTATAAAAATATTTTATTTCAAAAATGATTTTAAATATAAATCTTAGATATGTTTTATAAATCTCATGTTTTATGTTTTAACATGGGTAATTTTTTATATGACGAACCATAACTGCCGTAAATTCAAACAGAATCAAATAATTTTTTACATATGTGCCTGAGCTATAGAGATCTCAATGTCTGTTGATTTTGGTGAAGATCGGTTACGGGGAAAGGGCAGTTTACCTGAAACATTTTTTGTTGTAACATGAGTAAAGTACTTAATTTTGATAAAGTATCCTGATAAGATCTTAATAATCCACTGTAGAAACGTAGATGAAATATCTATAAATGAAGAGGCTAGCTGAACGGGCTGGGGGTAATTTTCTATAAATCAAAATTATAGTTGAAGGGGGAGGGGATAATTTTTTTTTGTATGTGTACTACGTTATTGGCAACAAAGAAGTATTTTTTTGTTAAAATTCCTTCCCTGGCTGTTTGGCTGAAAATGATTTTAAATATAAATCTTAGAATATGGAAGTCATGTATGGTTCTCCATACCGATTTTTTCGAAAAGTGTCTGTGTGTGTGTGTATCTGTCTGTCTGTCTGTAGATTTTTTTCTATGGCAAACGATAACAGCCGCAAATTCAAACAAAATCAAATAATTTTTTGCATGCAGCCCTGGCTTATAGAGTACTCAAGACCTATTGTTTTTGGTGAAGATCGGTTAAGGGAAAGGGGTAGTTTACCGGCAACGGTTTTTTTTTAATCAAGGGTAATTTTTTTCTTTGGCAAACGTTAACAGCCGAAAATTCAAACAGAATCAACTACTCTTTTGCATACAGCCCTAAATTATAGAGTTCTCAAGACCTATTGTTTTTGGTGAAGATCGGTTAAGGGAAAGGGGTAGTTCACCAGCAACATTTTATATTTTAACAAGGGTATTTTCTATGGCAAACGATAAGAGTCGCAAATTCAAACAAAATCAAATAATAATAATTTTCTGCATACCCCTCTGATGTGTGGAGTACTCAAGACCTATTGTTTTTGGTGAAGATCGGTTAACGGGAAGGGGTAGTTTACCTGCAACGTTTTTCTTATCAAGGGTAATTTTTTTTCTATGGCAAACGATAACAGCCGCAAATTCAAACAGAATTAAATAATGTTTTGCATACAGCCCTGAATTATAGCGTTCTCAAGACCTGCTGGTTTTTGTGTAGATCGTTTAAGGGAATAGGGTAGTTTACCAGCAACATTTTATGTTTTAACAAGGGTAATTTTTTCTATGACGAACGATAACTGCCGTAAATTCAAACCGAATCAACTACTCTTTTGCATGCCTTTTTGAGTTATACAGAACTCAAGGTCTGTTGATTTTGTTGAAGATCGGTTAAGGGAAAGGGGTATTTTACCTGCAACGTTTTATATTTTAACAAGGGTATTTACTATGGCAAACGATAAGAGCCGCAAATTCAAACAGAATCAAATAATGTTTTGCACACAGACCTGAATTGTAGAGGACTGAAGGTCTATTCATTTTGGTGAAGATCGGTTTAGAGAAAGGGGTAGTTTACCGGCAAATTTTTATGTTTTAACAAGGGTAATTTTTTCTATGACGAACGATAACTGCCGTAAATTCAAAGAAAGTCAAATAATTTTTTGCATACGTTCCTAAATTATAGAGAACTCAAGGCCTGTTGATTTTAGTGAAGATCGGTAAAGGGAATGGGGTAGTTTATCTGAAACATGTTATGTTGTAACAAGAGAAATGTTTTCATGACGAACGATAACTGCCGCAAATTGAAACAGAATCAGGTCGATTGAAACAAATTGATTTTGGTGAAGATCGGTTTAGAGAAAGGGGTAGTTTACCTGCAACGTTTTATGTTTTAACAAGAGTAAAGTACTTAATTTTGATAAATAAAGTATCTTGATAAGAAGCTCATAATAATCCACTGTAGAAACGTAGATGAAATATCTATAAAAGAAGAGGTTAGGTGAACGGGGTGGGGGTAATTTTCTATAAATGAAAATCCATAGTTGAAGGGGAAGGGGAGTTTTTTTATGTGTACTACGTTATCGGCAACAAAGAAGTAGTTCTTTGTTAAAATTCCTTCCACGGCTGTTTAGCCGTAGTCCAATGTTTTCTGCAAAACCAGACTTTTCGCCAGTGCCATCGACTTCCATCTCAGTGAAAATCGAGTGCGAAAACGTGAGGTGGTATGCGTTAGTGACCACCGTACTGTGGTTTAAGGCTGAACCAATAAGTAGAAAGAAGTTGTTTCTATGGAAATATTTCATTTCGAATATGATTTTAAATATAAATCTTAGAACATGGAAGTCATGTATGGTTCTCCATACCGATATTTTCGAAGTGTCAGTGTGTGTGTCTGTGTATCTGTGTGTGTGTCTGTAGATTTTTACTTCCATGTTCCTTAAGGAAATGGAAGTATGGTGATGGCAAAAAAATCGTGTTCGAGATTATTGCAGATTCTGATTATACTACTCTCAAAACATGAAAAAAGTCATTTTTCGAAAAGTGTCTGTGTGAGTGTCTGTCTGTCTATGTCTATAAATTTTTTTTCTATGGCAAACGATAACAGCCGCAAATTAAAACAGAATCAAATAATGTTTTGCATACAGCGCAGAATTGTAGCGTTCTCAATACCTGTTGGTTTTGCTGAAGATCGGTTAAGGGAATAGGGTAGTTAACCTGCAACATTTTATGTTTTAACAAGTGTAATTTTTTTTTGACGAACGATAACTGCCGTAAATTAAAACAGAATCAACTACACTTTTGCACACCTTTTTGAATTATACAGAACTCAAGGTGTGTTGATTTTGTTGAAGATCGGTTAAGGGAATGGGGTAGTTTATCTGCAACGTCTGGTATTTTAACTAGGGTATTTTCTATGGCAAACGATAAGAGCCGCAAATTCAAACAGAATCAAATAATTTTTTGCATACAGCCCTGAACTGTAGGGGACTCAAGACCTATTGTTTCTATTGTCTTTGGTGAAGATCGGTTAAGGGAAAGGAGTAGTTTACATGCAACGTTTTTTTATCAGGGTATAATTTCTTTCTATGGCAAACAATAACAGCCGCAAATTCAAACAGAATCAAACAATGTTTTGCATACAGCCCGGAATAGTAGTGTTCTCAAAACTTGTTGGTTTTGGTAAAAATCGGTTAAGGGAAAGGGGTAGTTTACCTGCAACTTTTTTTTATCAAGGGTAATTTGTTTCTATGGCAAACGATAACAGCCGCAAATTCAATCAGAATCAAATAATGTTTTGCATACCTTTTTGAATTAAAGAGAACTCAAGGTCTGTTGATTTTTTGAAGATCGGTTATGGGAAAAGGGTAGTTTACCAGGAACATTTTATGTTTTAACAAGGGTAATTTTTTATATGACGAAAGATAACTCCCGTAAATTTAAACAGAATCAACTACGTTTTTGCATACCTTTTTGAATTAAAGAGAACTCAAGGTTTGTTGATTTTGTTGAAGATCGGTTAAGGGAAAGGGGTAGTTTACCTGCAACGTTTTATGTTTTAACAAGGGTATTTTCTATGGCAAACGATAACAGCCGCAAATTCTAACAGAATCAAATAATGTTTTGCATGCAGCCCTGAATTGTAGTGTTCTCAAGACCTAATGTTTTGGTGAAGATCGGTTAAGGGAAAGGGGTAGTTTACCTGCAACGTTTTATGTTGTAACAAGAGAAATGTTTTCATGACGAACGATAACTGACGCACATTCAAACAGAATCAAATATTTTTTGCATGCATCCCTGAATTGTAGAGGACTGAAGGCCTATTGATTTTGGTGAAGATCGGTTAAGAGAAAGGGGTAGTTTACTTGCAACGTTTTATGTTTTAACAAGAGTATAGTACTTTTGATAAACAAAGTATCCTGATATGAAGCTCATAATAATCCACTGTAGAAACCTAGATGAAATATCTATAAATGAAGAGGCTATTTGATCGGGGTGGGGGTAATTTTCTATAAATGAAAATTATAGTTGAAGTGGGAGGGGAGAATTTTTTATATATGTACTACGTTATCGGCAACAAAAAAGTAGTTTTTTGTTAAAATTCCTTCCTGGACTTTTTAGCCGTAGTCCAATGTTTTCTGCAAAACCAGACGTTTCGGCAGTGCCATCGACTGCCATCATCAGTGAAAATGGAGTGCGAAAACGTGAGGTGTTATACGTTAGTGACCACAGTACTGTGGTTAAGGCTGAAGCAATAGAAAGAAGTAGTTTCTATGGAAATATTTCATTTCGAATATGATTTTAAACATGAATCTTAGAACATGGAAGTCATGTATGGTTCTCCATACCGATATTTTGCAGTCTGTATAATTTATCCTGTGCATGGTGTTTCTTTTTAGTTTCCTTCTCCCATACAGCCATTCTCTTATAAGACGAACTTGGGAACACAGCCGATTCCTCCACTAACCCAAATAAATTTTCTTCTTGGAGCAAGTTTACTATAGAATCAATTACTACCAAATTTAATGTGTCCCTTACAGTGGGTGTAAATTAAATCCGGGTTCTCTCTTTTGAAGTGGGTTTGTAGACCATTGTAATAGCTCTCATGTTGTTTGCCCCATCAAAATAACAAGCAATAATATTTGAAGTTGCAAGTCCACACTTAGCTAGCTCCAACTTTATAGGTTCGTACAAAGCAAGTCCACTTGGATCATCAACTACTGTTAACTTCAAAAGTCTTTCATATATCTTCCCTTGGACTATGTTGCGGACGCAAATTGCCAACTGGTCCATTACAGCTACATCTTGTGTACTATCCACCATCAAGCTATATACTATGCTATCGTGAAGGTCTTTCAAAATAACATTACGTCCCACTGTATCAATTATGTTGATTAACTTGTTAATGAAGGTTTTCGACAAAAAGGTTAAGAGAGAGCCTTGTCCAATTGGTCCTTTAGTTGATTCTTTATAGTCCTTGTCTCTAAAAGCCATGCAACAGGAACAATAAACTTTATTCAGTTGAATCGTATATGATAACAATTTTCTATGAATTTTTTCATCACTTGGCAATGTCCAGTAATACAGTTTAGTTGGCTCAAATGGCAATCTCATTCCTTTTTCATCACTAACTTGACTGGGATGCTTCTCCATAAAAACTTTTTTATTTCAATTGGGTCATTTTCATTAGGACATATGAAGCATACGAGTTTTTGTGGAGCAGCAGGTGCCTGCTGGTAATTTTCTTCGTCCTCAGTGTCAGAACAAAAATGACAATAGCCTACTACTCGTCATGTCAGTCATTGCCACGCGGCGTGCCTCTACAGTAACCTCCTTCACTGTCCTCCATTAGTAAATACTAAATAGGCTGTATATAAACAAGGCTGAGAAGTGATCACTTCCAACCTGACCAAAATAAATCCTGCAGATTTATTTACAATAATATTTAGACAAGGAAAAGTTTTTAATACCAGTAAAATTATATATTGCAATAGGTGAGATTTGCATATAAAATAATAATTTCACTCTTGACATATGATAGCATGTTACAATGAGAATTGGTTGCTGCAAAAGTTACATGTTGGAACATTGTAATATAGACAATAAGAATCATGTCAAAATTGTTAGATTAAGTTAATTTTTGCCTGTATAAAAATATAAGTAGAGCGAACATATGCTTAGGCATATGGCGAGTGTGCGTGTTGTTAATATTTAATAACAATAAAAACGAATTAAATTAAATAACTTTTATGTAAATCAAATGTCCGACATAAGGCTTACACCAGAATGTGCATAAAATAAAGACCTACCTGGTAGTAATATTTGTAAATATTTAAAGAATGAAATATATGAGTTTTCGATAAAAAAGGTTTTTTCAACCACAAGAAAAGCAATAAACTTATACCTGTTTTATTTGCACGTTTTATATTGTGAATAGACAATTTCTTACAAGTACAATGTTATCTAGACTGTAGCAGTAAGGGTGAGGGAACGTTTTGACCAATGAAATTGGCTAATACATCAGTTGATTTGATCCATGATGAGATGTAAATCAGTCTAGCTTAGAACTCAGAAGAAGCAGTCTTGTTACTCTATAACGTGTAATCGTTACTTCTGATTTAGACGACAGGTCTGTCAAGTGTGACAAACATTAGTAGTAAAGTTCGCGACTGAATAATCTCGAGTGATAGTTCAGTAAAGTTCAAGATCATCCGTTTAGGCATTTATGAACACATGAAGTTAGCTGGAGCCATATAAATCAGTAATAATTAGTCATTCAACACTTTTCATAGAAGTACCCAGCCTGGAAACTACCCTAAGAGCTAGAAAGCAGGAGGAGATCCTAGAGGAAACACAGGAGGTACAACAGTATCCTGACATTTACCTGAAAGGAACTTATCTACCTGACAAGTGTCTATCTGTCGACACTTATCAGGAAAAGAGGAGCAAGACTGCACCATTCAACAAACAAGGGAAGTGAAACCATTTATATAAACCCAATTTAAACAATTATAAACTAAAAGACACAGAAAAACTTGTAGGATATAAGATTTATGTAATTAGAGTGTAGGAAAGAATTATTTTAAGTATAAAGAGAAGGTCAACAGAAACTGTCAATTAATTATATATTGCAGAAGAAACTGTTCATTAATTTTATTTGCAACAGAAGTAGTAATTTATTTTATTTTAACAGAACGATTAATTTATTTTATTTTGTATTAGAAACAGTTTATTAATTTTTTGTGTTATCATAAACTGTAGTAAAATATTGTGCAATTTAAAAAAAATTAAGGAAATCTTTAATAAAATCCGAAACATTCTGTTCAGATTTAAAATGTGTTCGAACCAAAATTCGCCTGTGACGTCAGCTGGATATCGCTTATCGCCGGAAGAGCTAAGGTCAGTCCGCTCCCCTTTTCCATTCTAGCAGTCAGTTCACGGAGCTCCTACAGGCAAGAGCTTTTTCTCAATTTCAATTACTTTAATTATCAGATATGCAGTCGTACGTGCACGCGCGAATATACCGAATCGCATAAGTATAATTTAATCTGATTTTTTGTAATAAACCGTTTATACAGCCCATTTTTATCGTTTCTACATTTCTCTAAACCCAGCCTATGGTTTAAAGTGTGAACAGCCGTTAACCCCAAGCCACGCAAGGGGACAGCAAGTTCAACGCAACATATGGTCCTCCGGGCCGGATGTAATTTCAATTTCAGGGTGCGTAAAAAACTTACGAACAGTTCGGAGTGACGGACTTTAAGCGTCGTAAGTGTGTGCTCGTCTTCAGACATTAGTGCATCATAGCTGTATGCGCCCGAGTATTATTCGGGCATTGAAACTGTTAACTTGTAAACCGCAAAATCATTAACCTGCAAATCAAATACGTAAAATTGCTTTTTGTCACTCAGCTATTAGCGTCGAAATTGGACCCGAATACTTCCAAACGTTGGAAGGAGTCACTCTCTAACAACTTTCCCGATTTTGAAGGGTTGACTGAGTTTTTAAACAATAGGAGATCGGTGCTGGAAACCGTGGTGGCAGATTCCGAGAGTGGTCGGGCAGGTAACTCAGCAAGGCCTAAACAACTGATAAAATATGTAAACAATTCAAAACAAGGTAAGGTGGTCAGCTATCATGCTAATTCTATAATGATAATTATGCTAATAATGAGTTGGATTAATTAATTAAATTAGTTACCAAAATTTTAAATACTCATTAGCATAATTGACATGAGACTCACTGATACTTAAGTGTATTCAACCAATACATATAAAATGTATTCAATTAGAATTGTTTAATTGATTTGCATATTACGTTACACTCTAACATTAGACATTAGCTAACTCTAACTCTAACTCTAACATTAGCACAATTATTGAATGTGCTTAAAAGCTAATTTATTATGCATTTAGATAAATTGTATTCATAACATATATAAATTCACAGCACCTGTAAAATACATCCAAAAAAACATAAAAACATATACATATCATAAAATGAGTTCCATCTTATTCAATAGCTGAAAAGACATACAAACATACATAAATGTCAACAACAAAATGTCATACAACAAAATCAAATAATAATTTATTTATTTAATGAGTTCATTACACTCCAGATGGTTTAGCTTTATTTAATCATTATAATACTTTGAATTTAATCTTTTTAACAAAATTGACTACAATTTCTCAGGGTATAGATCCTTTGAAAGAGTCAGGTCAGTAGTTATAATTATACTAATAGAACCATAAAGTTTTACTTGGAGTTTGATTATCCATTTATGATCCAGCGGTGCTAAGTCTCCTTGTGGTGGTGAGTTCTGATGAAGGCATTCCGTTGAATAATGTTGAAATCACTTTCACTGGTCAGTACACTTGTGCACTCGCGTCGTCTACAGAGTAGTGTGGGTGTGATACAGTTATTAAAGACAATTTGTACAGTTCAGTTCATTCTCGAATACAACCATTATTAGTTAGTTGTGTGTTCTTTGTGATCGTAAAGTAAATGTTTATTCGTAATAATGTTTGGTTCGTTATATCATATCAAATGTTCAGATCCATTTAACGTGATTCTTTTATGTGTGCAATACTACGTAATAGTGTACGATTGCATAATAGTTCTTTTAAATTATTGTGATAATTCATTCAAGATTATTGAATATTGTTAACACATTATTAAGTCTGTTATTCACGCATATCCTATTGTGGTGTTCGTTTATATCGTTTTCACTATGACTCAAGACAGTTTGTATTTTTACTAAGTTCGATAAAGTTCAATAGACAAATTTACCAAGTCCGATAAAGTTCTCCATACCGTGCACTGTAATATTGTTTAAACTAGAAGTTCAAAATTTATAATAAGACTGAGTCCGCACAAAGAAAAATATACGTTCGAAAAACTATAAGACTGAGCACAAAAATTATGAGACTGAGAGCGTCCCGTGGTGGACAATCAGTTTTTATTAACTTCTCCCTACTAAAATTTGGTCTAAAGCCTGTCCACGCTTTTGGTTACACATGATAGGCCAAACAACTACCCTCTCTCGAAAATCTTGTCCCACTACTTCGAGGTCCTCTGGTTTCTACCCTCTGATTTGCTCTTCGTCTGGTTACCATGGAAACTTGCCTCTCCATCGGTCTCTCCGTAAGATGCTTTACTCTGATAGGTGGTTGGACATACCCCAGAATCTTCTGTCCGGACGCTGATCTCGTTCGAAGAAATGCAGGTCGTAAAGCGCCTGTCAATCAATGTATTGTCTTGAACTTTACGCAAGGCTGTCCTAACACCTTCATCTGTCGCCTCGTACATCCTGGAGTATTGTTCTTACTTGCAACCCTTTTTTCTGGCTATTAATAATTTTCTGTCAAGTGTCAGTTGGTGCAGCCACCTCGCTTTCTCGTCGTAAATTTCAGCACGTCACGTAAACGTTACTTCCCGCTGTGTAACATCGTCGATTCTATTCACTGGTTATTTCTCATATTGTTTCTGTAGAGTGCATCACTCTCAACTCTTTTGTGACTTCTTCTCGTTTTTGCCGTACTCTCACATCCTGGCTGAACCCCAAGCGGAAGCTCCCTTCAGTTCTACGTAATCGTGTGAGTGAACTCTCGTACATTGTCTGGTTTGTTATGGTGTCATAATTTTCAGTCGAGTTTCTCCTGTCAACTCAAATCGTCGTCCCTTTTGTTGCGTCGAGTTGAACATATCTCTATTGTCTAATATTGGCGTTGGGTTGTCGTCTTTCCAATTAAACTTTATTTATTGCCCTAACTCGGAGTCGTTGACACAGCTGCGTGTGAACAAACTGGTCTAGAAGGAAAATTTAAAATTAAAACATTTTTCGATCGCTATAATTCTAAAAACATTCAATGTGCAATGTATAATGCTAACCACCACTTATATACATGTAAACAATTTGAGGGGTTAACCATTGACAAACGTAAGTTTATAATTAAAAATAAATGCTGCTTTAACTGCTTGCGGGTGGGACATTCTGTAAATGAATGTAAAAATAAGCACACTTGTTGTAAAACATGTTCTAAGAAGCATCACTCCTTAATACATACAGGACAGGGCATCTACTGTGCCCTCAAACTAAAAGGAAGATACTATTGTCTACGGCGTTATGCAAAGCCCTAGACAATTCTGGTAAACCCCCCGCCTTTGCAGAATTTTACTGGACTCTGGTAGCCAGGCAAATTTCATTACACAGGCCTTTGCCAAAAAACTTAAAATTAAACCTTGTAAAAAATGAGTTGCCAATTACAGGCATCAACAATGCGTCCTGTCGGTCCCACCACAGCACCACTATTACGTTACAATCGCTGTACGAAAATTTCAATTTTAGCGTACAATGCTCAATTCTGTCCAATCTTACTGACAACCTCCCCACGGAATCTTTTGATCCTGCGCAGTTGGGATTGCCCGAGGGTATATTCCTAGTGGACCCAAATTTCAGTACGTCCTCAAGCATTGACGTTCTGCTGGGCGCCCAACTCTTCTAAGTTTGATTAAGCCCGGCAAATTTATCAGGGATGGGAACTTCCCCATTCTTCAGGAAACTAGACTGAGTTACATTGTGTCGGAAATCTTCCTTTCAAATTTAAATCTCCTTATCGTGCTTCGTCATTTATTGCGAGATATTACAATAAGGGGCTCACTTCTATGGTTGAGAAATTCTGGCAGCTCGAGGAGTAACCTGTTGATTTGCCCTCAGCTGCTGACGAGTCATGTGAGGGACACTTTGTGCATAACACGCGGAGAAAGAGTGACGGTAGATTTGTTGTTAGGTTGCCCCGTAGGGCTGGTGATGTGGCTCTGGGCGATTCGCTGGCCCATGCTAAACAGCATTTTCAGACTCTTGAGCGTAAACTCATGAGGAATCCTGGGCTGAGGCATGACTATTCCAAATTCATCAAGGAGTACCAACTGCTGGGGCACATGTCACCACTCAGTCCCAGCGACAATTTGGTTCATCGTTCCAAGGTGTACTACTCACGTGGTTTTCAAGAACTCAAGTCTGACTACAAGGCTCCGTGTGGTATTTGATGCGTCCGCAAAATCCGCCAATGGCCGTTCACTTAATGATACGCTACTGGTAGGGCCGACAATACAGCAGGGTTCCAATAACGCTGACTGGCATCATGTGAAGTCCCAGGATAACCCCGCCGATGTTCTATCTCGTGGTTATCATCCAGACAAATTGCGGAACTTCCAATTGTGGTGGCATGGCTTTTGCAAGATCCAATTTGCCACCCCAAATTCAGCACAAATGATTCGGCCACCATACGGGAGTGCCGATCCGAACAAAAACAATCGGCAATTCTTGAATGTATGGCTAGCGTCGTTGCTACCGATATAAATGAGGACTTTTCCACTCTTCGGAGGTTGATACGCGTTATCAGCTATTGCTTCAGATTTATCTATAATCTGAGATCGAATTCCCCTGGTTCAGGACACGACCTGCGACTGTCCAGAGAGGAATTAAACAACACTTTAAATTTCTTTATACGCCAATCTCAATTGACGTACTTTCACAAAGAAATCATTGAGATAAGGAATGACAATCTATCCATATCCAGCAAAATTATCTCTCTTGATCCATTCATCAACGATTCGGGGTTACTTCGGGTTGGAGGTCGTCTCCAACATTCCGATTTGCCTTACGACACTAAGCATCAGATTATTCTGCACCCAAAGGCCCACCTCACTAGATTAATAATTAATAATAGAGGCTCAGCATTTGAGGCTGCTTCACGCGGGCGTTCAGTTAACGCAGAGTTCTGGTCGTCAAAGGCAAGATTGTTGTCAGTTCTGTCATCCGTAAGTGCATCAAATGCTTTCGGTTCAGAACCCACAAGCAGACGCAGCAACTTGGTCAGTTGCCTTCGTCAAGAGTGGTATTGACCAAGGCCTTTTCTTCGTCTGCTGTAGATTACGGCGGCCCTATCGTGATCCGTCATGGCGGGCAGCGATCAAAGACTACCTCAAAGGCATACATATGCTTGTTTGTCTGTCTCGCTACGAAGGCGATTCATTTGGAATTGGTGTCTGACCTGATTGCTGAGGTTGTTCATTCCACCCTCCTCACCGCACTTCGGCGCCTTTGGGACAGTGGTGTAAAAAGCGTCAAGCATCATCTGCCCCATCATTCTTAACTTTGAGGAATTATACACGATCCTTACTCAGATTGAGGTGTGTTTGAACTCCCGTCCTCTTTCTGCCATCTCATCTGATGCTAGGGATCCGCAGCCCCTTACACCCGGACACTTCTTAATTGGCTCGGCCTTGACAGCCCTCCCCGACGCTGACCTTGTAGCCATTCCATGCAACCAACTGGTAATAATTTTATTGACAACTGGCAATTGTTGCAGAAATTTGTACAATCTATCTGGAGCAGGTGGTACAAGGACTACCTGCACCAGCTTCAACAGCGTAATAAATGGCAGACACCCAAGGGGAACCTCGCGGAGGGTGATGTAGTCATAATTATAGAGGATAACGCCCTCCATTACACTGGAGTTTGGGTGTAGTCACTAAGGTTTTCATGAGCGACGACCAGTTGGTGCGCGTCGTTGACACGTCAGCACTTCCCGTGGTGTATTGCGTCACCCAGGTGTGCTGTGTGCTTTACCTGTGTCCAACGAATAAGGGTTGTCATCATTCGTGTGTGTTTCACTTTATGCGAAGGGGTGTTATTGTTCTGGTCCTCAGTAATGTTGCCTTGTGCAGAGGACTTTATTCAATCTACGTATTCTATTTAATTTATGTATTGCGTTCAATGTACTCAATTTATGCAATTCATGTACTTTATTCAATCTATGTATTTTATTCAATTTATGTATTCTATTTAATTTATGTATTGCATGCAATTTATGTGATTTATACGATTCATGTATTTTACTCAATCTATGTATTCTATTCAATTATATATTGCATTCAATTTGTGATTTATGCAAGCCATTCAATTTATGAGTTGTAGTCAATTCATGTATTTTATTCAATCTATGTATTCTATTCAACTTATGTGATTTATGCAATTCATGTACTCTATTCAATTATGTATTATATTCAACTTATGTGGTTTATGCGATTTATGTATTCTATTCAATTAGTCTATGTATTGTATTTAATTATGTGTTATAACCAATTTATGTAGCCGCTGTTGGCGTCATGGGTGAGTAAACTGCTCCTGCATCAAGCTCGGGAAAATCGAGATCTTCGATTTTTGACGGGCAGTATGTTCAGATTTAAAATGTATTCGAACCACGATTCGCCTGTGATGTTGGCTGCATATCGCTTATCGCTGGACGAGCTAAGGTCAGTCCGCCCCCCCTTCCATTCTAGCAGTCAGTTCACAGGGCTCCTACAGGCACGAGCCTTTTTCGCGCGTGTTTAACACAAAATTCAATTTACGGCCGTCAATATGTGAACAATTCAATTAACTCAATTTCAATTATTTTAATTATCAGATATCCAGTCGTACGTGCACGCACGAATATACCGAATCGCATAAGTATGATTTAATCTGCTTTTTTGTAAACCGTTTATACAGTCCACTGTTATCGTTTTACATTTCCCTAAACCCAGCCTATGAGTGTGAACAGCCATGCAAGTGGACAGCATGTTCAACGCAACACATTCCATTATCTAATTATTGACTAATTATTCTAAGCAACCTTGTACATCACAATATATATTTCTCGTTTTTCTCTAAATCAAATTTTCATGGCTCAGGGGCCCCTCGCCAATCACCGACCCTGGCCAGGGGTAATAAAGCCAATCTACCGTATTTCTCGCAATTCGCACGGAATCCGAGAGATAGTGTGCGCTACATCTCCACGTGTACCTAATAAAGAAAGAATCAACCGCCATGGCTCTGCTTCATTGTGTGTTGGTGAAGAAGGTAGCATCTCTGTCATTTCACTGTCTGATCTAAAATTTAAACAGGTAAGTTTATTAATTTTAAACCCCTTATTTTTAATATAATCCTTTGTGAGTTATATCAATTTACAGCTTATTTCATTCTATTTAGGACTAATATGGAACAGTGAAATATTCAACTAAAATAGTAGGCAGAATTATCGTAAATGAAAGCCATGCTGAGCTGGGGTAATAGCGCCAAGTTGGTGTTATTACCCAGTACATTGTTTGTTGTGTCAAATGTGTAGCTAAGCTGTAGATGAAGTCTTAACTCTTTAATTATCACGGTGTAATGAACTTTTTCTTGTAAATAAATATCAAAAATTAGTTAATTAAAAAAAAGTGAAACAGCTGAACTTACAACAACCTATTTAATATTACGTCACTGTATGTTTAAATTAGAGAATTTTTTTCTCTACCTTATTCTTGATATTTGCATAGGAGTATGGCACTTTTTACTTGTATAAAAGCAATTTTTTCTTTTTTTTAGAAGAAAGTGATAATGCCAAGAGTTTATCATAAAAAGAATCTACGGTCCCAAGGACGTATTGGTAGCAGCTCCCAAAGCTGTTCGAGGCAAATGTTATGTGAATGCTGCGGCAAAGGATTACAAAATTCCATTGAGAACGTTACGAGATTATCTTGTGAAAGGTACTAGATTATCTTGTCTACCAAACTAAGTAGGAACTCTATTCTATCTCCACAATTAGAAGCCTAGTTATGTAAAAGGATAATCCGACTTGCAAATGTTGGTTATCCTGTAACGTCTAAAGTTTTACATAGCAGTGTTTACACATTGTGTGAAAGGAACAATGTAAACCATAATTTTAATAATAGCACAACATTTGCTGGACATGACTGGTTTAAATCGTTTTTAACCCGTCATCCTGAAATTGCTAAAGGGAATAGCCAGTCACTGAACCCTGGTAGACCTGTAAAACTGAATCGAGTGGTAGTGGGCGATTATTTTAAAAAACTTGAAAATGTAATGGGCTCTCTCGGGTTATGCAAAAACCTGAGTGTATTTATAATGTCAACGAAAAAGGCTGCACATATTGCCTTCATAGGGAGACATATGTATATACACACAAAGGTTCAAAAAATTTTCACATAGTGAGCAAAGAACAAGGTGAAAGTCTCACCATAGTATTATGTGCCAATACACTGGAAAATGTCATTCCACCAATGATATTATTCAAGGGTTGTCGAATGAAATCAGAATGGATGGATGGGCTTCTGCCTGGTAGCATTGCTGCAATGACGCCTGAAGGAAGTATGACTAGTGAGTTATTTGTTCAGTGGCTTGATCACTTTGCTAAGTACAAAATGCCAGGCAAGTGTTTGCTAATATTCAATGGCGCTAAGTGTAATTTAGAGTATCAAATTGTAGAGCCAGTTGAAAAACATGAAATCACTCTGTTTTGCCTTCCAAGTCAAACTACAGTTGGATAAATCTGTGTTTGGCCCTTTTGAAACATACTGGGATCAAGAAGTATTGAATTTTATAAGGAATAATCCTGACAAAGTTTTAACTAAACAAAGGTTCAGTGCAATTTTTACTAAGGTGTGGGACAAAGCTGTGACACCTGCTAATATTAAAGCTTGTTTCAGAGCTATGGGAATTCATCCATTCCAACCTGATATGATACCAGATACTGCTTATGCACCTAGTACAGTAACTCAAATACCGATTAATGAAGAAGTCAGTGATAGTTGTGGCAAGCCTCTTCTGTCAAGTTCATTGTTTTTGTCTATTAACAACCCACAAACTCCGCAAGTAAATGATACTAAAATTATTACCGATCATGTAACAGACCCAACAGATATCCCTGTACCATCTCATAAAACCACTTCATCAACATTCAAAACAATTTTATCAACTCCTCGTAAAGAGACACTATCCACCAAAAGAAATGTAAAATCTGTGAATAGTCTTGCCACTGTTTTAAGAAAAGAGCTTTTTCTTAAACATCAAGAAAAAGCTACAAGAAATCAACTGGAAAACAAAAAAATAAGAAAACCATAACCCCTAGTGACAAGGAGACGTGGTACTGTCCTATATGCCATGAGGACAAAGTTCTTGTTATGCGGAAATATTTAATGTGTGATGCATACTTTCATGAACTTTGTGTTGGACTAACTAAAAAGGACAAAGAAAAATTTGTGTGTCCATATTGCTCATAAATTTAGTTTGTAAAAAACATACTTTTATGTCTTTCCTGTTGTTTCCTAGTTTAGAAACAGTGCAGTAATTATATTGTATAATCTCTCTTGAATGTATTGTGAACATTAAAAACATTATCATATTATAAAGCAACATTTCAGTATAGTTTGTGTATTAATTTGTATGGCAATAATACCCTTTACCTGCTGGCGCTATTACACAGATACTAGGGTAATAATGTCAAATTGCATCATGTCACACGATGTAAGTAAAAACAATTAGTTTTGTATAGTAAGAATGTACTTCTTTTTCTAATAGCATAACAAAATAATACTTTATAAGATGTGGTAGTTAATTAGCCAAAACATTTCTATTTGTGCCCAGAAAAATGAGTAATCCTTAATGCCCTGACGTACTTTAATTCCTCTCCATGTTAATGATATGCAGTTGGAAACTGACCTCTGTTTTATAAAAATGGTAATAAAATTAGCAAGCTGTCAATTAACGAATCCTAAGAGTAAAAAATATCTTTGTAGGAGATATTTTACTGAATTTTCTAAATCCGACGACTTCAGTAGCCATCTTGAGATTTGTAGAGCTCACAAACTGGTTAAGCTGATAATGCCTAAACCGGGTGAGACAGTTTCTCCAAGAACTAACATCCGAAGATGAGGCGTCTGTATGTCATCTATTCTGAGAGTGCACTGTATCACTGCATCACGTCTGCTAGCGATCCTAATGAAACATAGACTATCAAAACCCACTCACTTAAACCATTCAATTCA
Organism: Magicicada septendecula; assembly: GCA_034769895.1. Lineage (NCBI taxonomy): Eukaryota > Metazoa > Arthropoda > Insecta > Hemiptera > Cicadidae > Magicicada > Magicicada septendecula. The sequence continues at coordinate 753,379,443 of CM068367.1, read as the reverse complement.
CTGTTTACATAGTGACATAAATAAGCAAAAAGTTTTCAAACCAATTTGTTACAGAGTTGACATGGAAGAAGACTCAGATAAATTGTTTTCAGACTTATCCCAAATTTCCGAGCCCAAAAATTTAACTCACGGAATCAGCTACTGACGGAACTAACAGAGGAAGAAAAATTTGACTTTCAGAATGCTGAGGTGTACCAGCATACAATAACTGACTTATAAGATAGCATAATTATTCTTATGGTAATGAAGGTTCAGATGACACATGGTGATTATATTGACCCTAATAACAGTCTCGATGAAAAACCACATGGCAATGGCTGTAATAACCGTAACGACTTTCTTGATGAAAATCCAGATGATGTTGCTATTCATGAAAGAAGTAAGAGATTACTGTCATCTGAGTGGAATATATAGAGGAGCAGCAGACAGGACAAAATGTGATTTCAAGCTCTCTCAGAACGTTCCCTTATTCTGCCACAACACTCATTTGTACATTACAGAGTTAGTGGACACTGATGCGAGGTATATCAACTATATGGGTAATTATGGGTATGGATTCATATTTGATGAAAAACAAGGAAAAATTTATAAAGCTTTCACTTTGTAGACACCAGGTATATGGCATCATCTGTAGAGAAACTAGTTAAGGGACTCAAAAGAGAAGACTGTAGGCACATCAACAACTTTATATGTGAGAAAACTATTTTAGGTAACATAGTAAACAGATAACAGTGGTGTTCAAGATACTGAAGGTATCTTCTCATATGAATTTATTGATAGCATTGAGAAACTAAAGTATACTGAAAAGTTAAAGTGAGAAGACTCCAATCGCAGCTTGTGAAGCTTTCAAATACTATCTACAAGTCTGGAGTTTACTAAAAGAAAAAACTTTAGGGACTATTCTGATCTCTATAATATTCAAGACGTTTTACTGTTAGCCTATATATTCAAAACTTTAAAGACATGTTGTTAACTTCTATATTTACTCATTTTTAAATTGTGCCTGTTCGGGCGAAACATTTATTAACTTCTATCTTTTTTACTTACCTTTTATATTTTTCGTTAACATTTACACTTGTTTACTATGTTGGTTAGGGTAGTCGCCATGTTGTATTGTACCAACATGGAAAATTTACTTACGGGTTCCAGGGTTCTACAAACGAGCGAAGAAACACAATGGTTGTAGAGAAATAATAGACCTTGCTTGCATTGGATAAAACTTGTGTTTATTAATTATCTGAAATTTTATATTTTAATAACAAAAACAAAATGGAGTCATTCTGCTTCCCATCCAAAATCCAATATGGCTGCGATACATTTCCACTACATCAGCCTTTATGCATGATACATTTACACAGTATATATTTTGACTTCAAATTACTCTTGTTACATGTTGAAGTGAATATAGACAATTACTGCTGTTTTAAATTCAAGTTATTAAATTATGTGAATCACATAATGTAAACCAATGCTTTGTGATTTATATAGGTACCTGTACACACTCACTCATACCCTCACACATACTATTTTAAACGGCACATTTTCTGTATTAATTGAGCCCAAACATTAATAATGGTTGGTAGTTTAAATTGTGTGAAAAGTCTACTTTCCTGCTTTGCTGTATCGAAGATCGAGTCAGGCGTCACTCATGTTTACGCTGGTATTCTGCCGAACTATTAAATTTTCTCTTTGTAACTGCACTCACTGTCTCTACTTTACATTTTATACTTTTTGATCTCAAACAGATTTAAATTCACATTTTTGTTACATCGCTGTTGTTACTTTAAGGGCTTGCTGGCCAGCAATTTAGGTAACGTGCAGTTCGCACGAAAGATGGTAGTCAACTGGGGACGACAGTATGGCGCTTATTTCTGAGGTGGAGAGGGTTGTCGCGTCATCAATTCTATTGTTCTCGGTGATGACATCTTAGTTTTTTAAGGCGCAGCAATTATGTATGGCATTCCTTGAGTGACGTTTCGTTTTCATAGGTGCGGCCTGTTGACAAGTTAATTTGGCTATACATAGCTGCCGTTTTGCACGTACGCCATTGACCTTGACGCAAACCCTGCATTGCTTACTACGCTGTTTCACACTTTAGAAAACTTTACCCTCACACATATTATTTTTCAATTTACAATAAAATTTATACCTGTTATTTACCCAAAATCCCCACAGGGACCTATTTGTACCATTACAAGACCCCCTCAAAAGAGGTTTTATGACGAAGCATAAAAACTCTCATTGACACATTCATACTTCCTAAAGGGATCAGCTAGGATATGTCGCCACACCCCCTGTATTGTTTATATAAAAAGAATATCGATAACTTACCCCTTGGTCCAGTGATCGTGACAGCACGTGCATGACCTTACTGGACTTCTCTTTCGAGATCCCAACACCGCAAGGCCAGCCAGGCACTTGACGCTCCTGCTCTGACGCACTGGCCAGCTCAGGACCGCCGCCACAGCATCACCAAACTCTGAAACATCCAATTAAAAATTAAATAGTGGCCTTCTCTAATACCATATCCCTACCTGATCTGTTTCCCCTTAGCTGTGTATTGGTTTGCATTAAGAAGCATTGGTTTTTCCTTAACACCTAACACATATAATACATATATGAACACAAGAATTACTTTATAGATGTACCCTTCTCTTATTTCACTCCAAAATATTTATGAAAATTTCGATTCCAATCGATAATATTTAACTCTTTTCCATTTCACAAGAAGAAATATAAATCTTTATATTAATACCATAATATTTCAAAACAATTACTTAAGTTTAAGAGAATAAACAAAACAACTCATTAATATAATTCGTATATAGAACAAAACACAAGTTTACTACTTCTGAACAATTTATCTTTTAAAATTTATTAATCATCTTTCATGATCCTAATACTTTAATACAAAATCATAATTAGCTTTTATGATCAACATAATCAACATTATATATTTAATATTCATTAAACGTTACTACCCATCTAGTAACCTCCTTCCACACACACTATGGCCATACAACATAATATAACATAATAAAACATTAACCTTGAACATTAACATTGCTACACTGAACTAAACAATTCACCTTTAAATAATTTTTACAGAAAATTATAAACATTACTACTTGAACTTTCTATTAACTCTCCTTATATCAACCTTTAATTATTTAACCTTTATTGTACCATTTAATTCTCCAAAAAAAATTCAAATCTATTATCAACCTTCATGTTACATCACATTTCATTTATTATTATATTTCCACTATGAATTTTCTCTTTTATTTCACACTTTCATCATCAATTAGTTTGGGTGATTCTCCGTCATTCACAATGATTTGATTTATTGAATGGGCATTTACACCTATAACCTTACTCCCTTTCTTCCTTCTAACAACCACTAACAGATCTGCATAGGGTGACACCAATCTCTCAATAATAACTCCCTTCAACACTAATTCCACTTAAATCCTTACTCTCTTATAATAAAATATCTTATACCCTCTTTGTAACTAGGATGTGTGTTCCCTAACCTGGCAATTCCATTCATATCCTTTTGCCCTTCCCATAATCTCGGCAAACACTCTTCAACCCTTCTCAATTACCTGCCCAACGACGCATGTTGATCACTCCCTACACCGGATCCTCACTACAAAATATCACCATCACTTATTTACTCTCTAATTACCTTACTCACCTTCTCTACATATATGCACTCCCACTACCGTGTCCCTACTACTACTCTGGTCCTGTATTATTTTTATTCCCAAAATTCTTATTTTATCTAACACCCATTAGAATTAACTTTGACTGACTCAAATGCCTTATTAAAATAATGATCACCCAACTTCTATCTTTTACCACCTTTTATATTAATATGATCATTGAAAATTACCTTAGAAAATTCATCACTTACCTCATAATAACAATGTAACTCAATATCCAAACATATTGTATATTTAATCATTTACTATTCATTATAGAATCTAAATCTCAAAAAAATCATTTAAATTCATCACAACATTAATTAATTAATCTCCATTATTTAATTCAATCAGTTTAAAATTTCACAATTACTTTCATCACTTATTTAGTCTGTAAAATTTTATAATTATTATTAAATCAATTCCTATTACCTACATACAAGGTTTACCTAAAATATAATGCACAACATAAAGAATACACCCTGCTGTAATACACAAATACATTGACAATAACACACAAAAATATACAATCCAAATTATTATCTGTTATCATTTACCATAAATCATTTCACAATACAGTCCATGTCAAAACCACACTATTCACATAATTAAATGTTCATAAACAATAAAACATTTATCCTCCATCATCGAATAACAATCTGATCTTAGGACTACACAAATCATTTTTTAGTAAATACATTATATTATTATTATCAACATAATGATTATCTATATTGTCATTTTCTTCTACAATACTATTATACTTAATAGGATTATTCCATATTATTTTATCATATAACTGGTCATGATCGAGTATAGTCATGTCGCCTTTGGTATAATCTGTCACAACCAGGTAAGTTATAAATTCATCTTTAACAACATCATCATCTACTGCTGTTATCTCAGCTTCAACCCAAGGTAAGTACTCACTATAATTATCAACTCTCTCTCTATTCACTCTCTCTCTTAATTCTGTATAACTCCTCCCAACCTCAAACAACTCTATCTTCCTATCACCAACCTCTCTCTCTCAAAATATCCCTCATCATAACCCCAAGTCACACTCTCTCTCTCAATATATGCAGGGGGCTCTAAATCATAAAAACACCTCCTGGTCCTTTCAGGAACACCACCAAAATTCAAAGGACAATTATTTGTAGATCTTTCATCTACCAAATATACTCGTGAAGACCCTTCTTCACCCCCAACAACACCACGAAAAAAAATTACCCCCTGCAACCCCTCTACTCTCTCTCCACTTTCTCTCCGACTCATCAACACACACTAACATTCCATTATTACATTCTATCTCCTCTAAAACTTCATCACCACTATTTTTAATTATATCATCGTAATTCTCACCCCTACTTACCTCATCGTCTTTATATGTTAACTGACCGTCTTTATTTTCATTTAATTGATCGGTCTCTTTACTACCTTCTATCCCCATTTTAATCTCACAATTATCATCTACTTTATTCATTTTAAAGTTATTAATTATGTCATCTACTCTTGCATTTTGTTTATCAAACTTCTGACTGACTGATTCTATTATTTGTTCTCTCATATTATCACAACGGTCATGAATTTCATTCATTTGTTTATTAAAATTAAAATTTTGTTGTTTAATTTCATCTTTTACTTCATTAATTTGGTCATTAATTTTAAAATTCACTTCATCAAATCTAGCATTTATTTTATCATATTTAACATTGGAATCACTTTTCTGTTCATCTAACTTTACATCAAATTTATTTAACATTACACTCTGTTCACTGAAACTAGTACACAACATTGTATTTTTCTCTAAAAGCAATTGGATCATTTTCATCATATCTTGATCCTCAGATTTTTTAATCGGGACTGTTGAATGAATTACTTCATCCATAATTTTCGACTCAGTTCTGCTTAATTCTATATTCATTTGGCTCTCGGTTTCAATGTCAGTTAAGCTGACATTCTCATTATTATCTGCCATCTCGAAATTTTATATATTTATATTACAATGCTCCTTTTATCTAACACACTTATGTAATATTTTGAATGTTAGATAAAACGTTACTTACCCGTGAGATTACTTTACCTGGGCGCCAGAACAAATCCCAGATACTAATGACACGGTTCCAGCTTAGCTCAGAGCATAGAGACACAAATTCTCAGGATTCGTTCAGTGATTGTGGATTCAAGGGGAATCGTTACAAATAACACTTTAAAGTTTTGCTTGAGTATGTTTAATTAACGTTTTAATTATTTTTAAATTTCTTGAAACTGTTTATTGTAGGCAATATTGCTACCCTAACTCTTATAATTAGCGAGTGAGTGTGAAAAGTAAAGATTAAGACGTTCAAACGACCTATTGCTCTTATCTGGTTTAATTAAGAGATTGATATCTCCCAACCAGTGATAAAGAACAGGTCTACAATAAGTTGCACGTCCAATACTACACCTCACTTTCCATTCTACACTCCTATACTATGTTATAGCTAATCTTACACATTAAATACAAAGTGTGCAATTCTTAGTGTCTTTTAAAAATTGTTTATTGCTTTTTATTATTTGTTTAGTACTTATTTCATTGATCAATGAATCTATTTCTTACTGTTTGATGCGTCGACCGAAGATAGGAATCCGTAGAGGTCATCCTTTTGATGGTTTAGCCCAGAAGAAATGATGCTGATCAATCCGGTAGAAAGATGCTCTGGCAATTACAGATGCTGTAGCGTTCTGTTGCTCAGGTCACTTCACGGCTGATTATAAATTAATTAATTAATAATTTAATTAATTAAAGTGTTGTTTTACACAGCGAGTGTTGTTGAACTGTACTAGTTCCTCTACTGCGGACTACTTCTCGAATTTTATACTTAAATATACTTTTGCATGAATGTACAATTTCTGCACGTAATTTATATACGATTAGCGCCTTGAAGATTCGAACGAAGAGTAACGCTACCCCTCGGTTTGAGTTGGCATCTGTTTTAAATACAGGCTTCTGATTGGTTGTTCAAATAAATCATACGTTTTTCCAGTCTCGACAATCTCGAACAGGTCGAGCAAACACCCCATGACAGGTTTGAAACGGCAGAGAATTTCTAGTAAAAATCGTACTTCCTGTATTTGCAAATTGATTGATTATAGGTATTTGCAAATGTGTTTTCAATGATCTGACCACAGAATATTGTTGCTTAGGTCTTTATCTGTGTGTGTGTGAAAACACCTAATTCCTACATAGCATAATTCTCTTGTTATTCCTTTTGGCGTTCGTCTTCCGTATAACTTATTCAATTGTTAATTATATTAACTGAGATTGCGGCTACTTATAAAGCTTCACTTGCTGAACACAATGCTGTTTCCAGAATTGCCGTATATTTATTAGTTTTGAAGTTATTGCAGGTTGAACTGATAATTTGAATTGAGTACAGTTTCATGTTCGTACCGGTAACGGACGTCACTGTGACGAGGTTAGAGTGAGATAGCTGCGATTGCACGCTCTCTCTCTTATTTACGCTGCTATACTCGTACTTTCATATAACGCTCAGATAGGACGCTAATACGAATTGTATAATATATATATATATATATCTTTTCAAAATATTATTATATATAACATATACTTATTACACAGACTTACTATCAGAAAGATGTTCTATTTCATTATGTTTTACCATTACCACATATGGTTACAAAATAACCTTATTGTTTATGTATATTAATTACATACCCAGTCTCAACAACCATCCTGTTTCTATCTGCAGGTCTATTTTATATAACATTTATTTATATAAATGTCCAGCTGTAAGGGTGCCATTTGTTAACTTCTATATTTACTCATTTTTAAAAAGTGCCTGTTCGGGCGAAACATTTATTAACTTCTATCTTTTTTACTTACCTTTTATATTTTTCGTTAACATTTACACTTGTTTACTATGTTGGTTCGGGTAGTCGCCATGTTGTATTGTACCAACATGGAAAATTTACTTACGGGTTCCAGGGTTCTATAAACGAGCGAAGAAACACAATGGTTGTAGAAAAATAATAGACCTTGCTTGCATTGGATAAAACTTGTGTTTATTAATTATCTGAAATTTTATATTTTAATAACAAAAACAAAATGGAGTCATTCTGCTTCCCATCCAAAATCCAATATGGCTGCGATACATTTCCACTACATCAGCCTTTATGCATGATACATTTACACAGTATATATTTTGACTTCAAATTACTCTTGTTACATGTTGAAGTGAATATAGACAATTACTGCTGTTTTAAATTCAAGTTATTAAATTATGTGAATCACATAACGTAAACCAATGCTTTGTGATTTATATAGGTACCTGTACACACTCACTCATACCCTCACACATACTATTTTAAACGGCACATTTTCTGTATTAATTGAGCCCAAATATTAATAATGGTTGGTAGTTTAAATTTTGTGAAATGTCTACTTTCCTGCTTTGCTGTATCGAAGATCGAGTCAGGCGTCACTCATGTTTACGCTGGTATTCTGCCGAACTATTAAATTTTTCTCTTTGTACCTGCACTCACTGTCTCTACTTTACATTTTATACTTTTTGATCTCAAACAGATTTAAATTCACATTTTTGTTACATCGCTGTTGTTACTTTAAGGGCTTGCTGGCCAGCAATTTAGGTAACGTGCTTTCGCACGAAAGATGGTAGTCAACTGGGGACGACAGTATGGCGCTTATTTCTGAGGTGGAAAGGGTTGTCGCGTCATCAATTCTATTGTTCTCGGTGATGACGTCTTAGTTTTTTAAGGCGAAGCAATTATGTATGGCATTCCTTGAGTGACGTTTTCATAGGTGCGGGGCCTGTTGACAAGTTAATTTGGCTATACATAGCTGCCGTTTTGCACGTACGCCGTTGACCTTGAAGCAAACCCTGCATTGCTTACTACGCCGTTTCACACTTTAGAAAACTTTACCCTCACACATATTATTTTTCAATTTACAATAAAATTTATACCTGTTATTTTACCCAAAATCCCCCAGGGACGTATTTGTACCGTTACAATGTGTTTGAGAAATTAGAAGTTAGATTATTTGACTCCTCTATCGCTAGCACAGGATGCTATGCCAAAATTAACTAAGATTGATTTAGAGTTAATTAATTGTCAAATATTCTATGTACCTAACAAATGAGAAAGAATTCATGGGGGTATCTTGGAGGCTGTAAAAAGATATTCAAAGACGAATAGAAGCTGTGTTTAAAATTAAGATTTAAGATCTCATGCAGTTACTCTTCTTGTCCTGGTCTGGAGTTACTATGAATTCTATAGTCATATTTTCTTGGAAAAAACTGACAGGTTGAGGACTGTAAACAAAATTGCAAAACTTTTTAGGACAGTGATTAACACATTTATTGGTATTGAAAATTAGACATGCAATTTATTATATTGTTTATGACATTTATACGAAGTAAGCCTTTTAGTAGGCTTGAGTTCTTTAAAACACTTTGACTAAAAATCATAACTAATTAGAAGCTCATTATGAATATATTCATCAAATTCAAATAATAAAATGAGAACAGTATAGATTTTATTAGGCCTACACTTACACTTCTGAAATAAATACAATTGTTTGTAGTCTTTGGAAATGTTTATAACTGAAGACACTTTAACATGACTTAAATTGTCTTTATATTTCCTTTGCATATGATATTAACATAACAGTTATTTCAGTTCCCTGCTGTTGGTGACTATATACAGTATGGACTCTGTCATATGGCAGATCCTTATGGGAGCGTCATATAGTACTCACTTTTCTCTTCTATGGTATTGTTGGCACATCAAAAATTGTTATTGTCTCTGGCCTACATACATTTAGGCTGCAGCAATGGTTCAATTCTACTATTTGTTCATAACGCTTTTTTACTGAGCTCAATCTTGCCTTTAGCCAATTTAGAGCCAAAAATACCTAAAAGTTTCTATACTATGAAAGAACAACTTAAGAAAAACGTGAAAAATGTAAATCTGTTTCTAATCTTTATTAAACGGTCAAGTTCACAAATTCTTTTTTATTGAGAACTTACTGTTTTCACAACAGCGTTTATTTGTGTTCACTTTTTTCTTCATAACTCTTAAAAATAATTAATGCCATAGTGGGGCTAAGTATCCATTACAGTTAAATTATGAAAACACAAGAACATTATTTGTATAATTACGAGTCATTCAACAACATGAATTCAGTTTTTATACAGCATTGTAATAAAGAATATTATTTTCACATTGGCTGACTGCTTTGTTCACACCTCAACTGTTTACAACAGTAAGGGGTAGTTACTATGACTGCCTCTTAGTGATACTGTACTGTATTTTTCTATATGTATACTGTAATTAATACTGCTTCATTTATCATTCACAAATACAGTATCACAAACTAGTGATGTTGATTAAGAAAGATATTACGAGGCGTGTCCGGAAAGTAAAGATACAAAGGTCGTAATTGGTCTAAAAATATTTATTTACAAATCATTAACTGACAGTTACGTAAATACATATATCTTTATTTCCCTACATAATTACCGTCATTATCCAAGCACCTATTAAGTCTGGGAACCAGCTTTTGTACCCCCGTGTCATAGAAGTCTGCCGTCAACCATTTGAACTATGTCATGACCTCTTCTTTTACCTCGTCATCGTTATCGAACTTTTTTCCGGCCAGATATTGTTTCAGGTGAAGGAACAAGTGAAAATCACTGGGCGCGAGGTCCGGGCTATGCGGCGGGTGATCCAAAACATCGCATTTCCAACTGCCGAGCAGCGCAGAGGTCACGCTGACGTTCGATAACGATGACGAGGTAAAAGAAGAGGTCATGACATAGTTCAAATGGTTGGCGGCAGACTTCTATGACACGGGGATACAAAAGCTGGTTCCCAGACTTAATAGGTGCTTGGATAATGACGGTAATTATGTAGGGAAATAAAGATATATGTATTTACGTAACTGTCAGTTAATGATTTGTAAATAAATATTTTTAGACCAATTACGACCTTTGTATCTTTACTTTCCGGACACACCTCGTACATCAGTTTGGCAGTTTTACTTCCATATTCCTTAAGGAAATGGAAGCATGGTGATGGCAAAAAAAATCGTGTTCGAGATTATTGCAGATTCTGATTGTACTACACTCAAAACATGAAAAAAAGTCGTTTTTCGAAAAGTGTCTGTGTGTGTGTCTGTAGATTTTTTTCTATGGCAAACGATAACAGCTGCAAATTAAAACAGAATCGAATAATTTTTTGCATACAGCCCTGATTTGTAGATTACTCACGAACTATTGTTTTTGGTGAAGATCGGTTGAGGGAAAGGGGTAGTTTACATGCAACGGTTTTTTTTTATCAAGGGTAATTTTTTTTTTGGCAAACGATAATAGCCGCAAATTCAAACAGAATCAAATAATGTTTCGCATACAGCCCTGAATTATGGAGTTCTCAAGACCTATTGTTTTTGGTGAAGATCGGTTAAGGGAAAGGGGTAGTTTACCTGCAACGTTTTATGTTTTAACAAGGGTAATTTTTTCTATGACGAACGATAACTTCCGCATATTCAAACAGAATCAAATAATTTTTTGCATACACCCCTGTGTGCCGTAACTATGGAATTTCGTTACGGCAACTTACAAATTTTGATTAAGCCAAATTACGACAATGAGAATTATTTATTTATTTTGCCGTGTTGGTCTAGTTGCGTGCTATATGGACACACGCGCGCTATCTAGTAGCGATCAACGCAACTTGAGTTTCTCGATTCCGCTGTGAGGGGTCGTGCTGATAGTGGCCTTATACACGTGTTGGGCTCTTTCTTCTGACTTGTGCCTGCAAACGGGAGAGACGTTTTCTAGCTTGGCTTCTGAAGAAAGTTTGGATTCTTTTTTAAATACCGGGCGATTTATTTTTATTATGGCCGGCTGAGTAAAAAAAGGTGTGCCCTGGGGTGTCTGCGGCCCGTTCATCCGTTTCCCGAGTGTCAGACCAGGATAAAATGTGAGGATATAAAGGAACTTAGTAGTGGCTAGTGTGCTGTGGCCAATCTAGACAGGTATGTTTCGAGAACAATGTTTCTCAGGTGCTGTGGAAGTGTCTTTTATGCTAAGGAAATTATTAACTTATTCCTATGTGTGCATGTGGCACTAATTGAGTTTCTCGTCAAGTGAGTTATCTTAACCAAAAAAAAAAAAAACTGCTTTAATTCTTGATGTTTTTTACTTACTTAATATCTGGAATACCCGGGCTATTTTATTGATTGCTAATTCATTTTCTGAACTCAAGTTTCCTTTTAAATTCTGTTGAACTGGCCTGGCATCTTATATTTCTTTTAATCGTGAGGACAGCTTCTTGTGCTGTTAGTGAAGGGATAGTAATACCTTCTCTGCAAAGCTTTTAAGATTTAAAAGTAACAAAAAAAAAAACAAAAAAAAATTAAAAAAAAAACGAAATGTGTTAAGATACTACTGGGGATCTGGGATCTATTTAAACCTTGCAGTGGGAAGGATCTTCCCAGCGCCACTCGAGCTCGAGTGAAGAATGCCTGGTTCCTTTGTTTTCTCAGAGATAGTCTCTCAATATTTTTCTGTGTTCTCCATGTAACTATGTAACTGTTTGTGTGAAAATTGTTTAGTGAATGTAAGTCAAAGAAAATGATCAAATCATATGTATTGTGTGCACTCTTTGGCATAACAGGTTGTGAATGGTCTATCACATTGGGTCAGACTAGTTTATCCCTACACGTGTTGGGGATTTAAAATTTATTTTAATTCTCTTTGAGTTTCAAATTAAATGTTAAAGAGTTTTTTGTATATTTATACATTCATAAATCTAAGGGAACTTAATAATGTTGGCTCAGTTTAAAACATGTTGAATTAATTAAATATTAATTAGTTGTTGAGTGATGAGCATATATAAATAGTGTCAGGGATCTAGTCATTTGTATATCCACATGTGTATGTATAAAACATTTTACATTTTGAGAGACCTGTTTATTTAATATTTTTTTTATAATGGTGTACACTAAGATATCAATAAACCATTGAGCGATACAAGTTTAGGAAAAAAAAAAATAATAAAATAATTGAGCACACATGGTGAATTTCTTACTCAAGAACATGATTACCAAATTATATTTTAATGTTATACCTTTACTAATTATATTGTTGTTGTTCTTAATGTTGTTTATTGAGATGTTAGATGGTGCATGTCGTTTGTGTGATAATTAATTAAAATAGTACAAAAAAAAAGAGAAGGCTTATTGTTATGAAATGTATTAAATTTTAAAAAAACCTCTCGATTTTTTTTTTATTTATTAATGTTAATAATAGATCAAACAGTATTAAATTATTAATAAATTATTGTTATTAGATGTATTAAATTTTGAGAACCTCTGGATTTATTCCTTTTTATTTATTAATGTTAATCATAATTTATTGCCAAGATATATTGAAATTATATTTTTGAAAGGTTTAAAATTTACCGGAGAGGTTTTGTTGGTTGATTATTGTTATTTCAAGTGAACACTTCTATATTCTGGGTACTATGAAGTGCACACATTGTATATAAGATTGTAATGCTTTTGAAAAGGAATTAGAGCACCAATAAATTTGTTGTTGTTGTTGAGTTTGGAAATTGAGGTCACCTCCATTAATTCGATTGCCTATGGGCGTTTTCACACTTACCGACACGGCACCGACCCGACACCGACACGATATCGGCACGATATCGGTGGGAACAAAAAGTAAAGAAATGTTATGGAACCGTTTCACACTTACCGACATGTCGGTAACGGGTCTGTGTCTGCACCGACGTGTCGGCGGGCAGCAGCTCTCCCATCTTGGTCGGCGTTGTGTCGTCACCGATAGTTCACTCTGCCTAGCGCATTATTTTAGGTTAGTAGTTGAATAGTTTGTGAAATGACTAACAAACTATTTAAGTATGACATAGTCACATTGATTGAACTTATTGAGACGAAGCCTTGTTTGTGGGACAAGACAGATGAAGCAAATAAAAATAAAATTCTTCGCCAGAAGAGTTGGCAAGAAATATATGAATACCTGGAAGACGGCTATGACACACTTACTCTTGAAGAGAAGAAAAAAACAGGTGAGTAAACAATCATTTTAATTGTTAAAACATTTTTATTGTCTGTTTAAAAATACTTCAACTACATTGATTCAAGTATCAAGTATCTTGATAATGTAAATTTAACACACATTTTCAGTAAAAGTGTACTCCAGTTCTCAAACAAATTTTTGAAAAATGATGTTTTAAATTTTTGATAACTGCCAAGGTAATTTCCCGTCATCACTAATGAAATAGTTTGAAAAATTGCTGCGAACGCCTTTTATTGTTTTTCCTGTGCGCTTTGTTTTGGCGGGTAATTCTCGAAATTGCGATCCTGTAGATATCATGTTGTCGTGTTCTCTTCCACCATCTCTCGAGCGTACTATATTGTGCAAAACAACGCACGCCTTTACAATATTTATTGAAAATGTTTTCGATACATTCAAAGGCCTATGGAATATTCTCCATTTATTGCTCAGTATGCCGAAGGCACACTCCACATATCTACGGGCTCTATGTAGTCTGTAGTTGAAAACACGTTGTTTCACACTCATATTATGATTTGAGAATTCTTTCAAAATATGTTCATGAATTGCAAATGCACTATCGGCAACAAACACATAAGGCACTTTTACACCTTTTGGTGGTAAAGGTTGTGCCTGCGGAATACTTAATTCACCGAGAGTCAGTCTGTTCCAAAATTCTGTACTTCGTAGAACGGAAGAATCACAATCCTTGCCGTAGGCTCCGATATCAACCAACACAAATTTGTAATGAGACTCAACGACTGCTAAGAGAACTATAGAGTAAAATTTCTTATAATTGGAATACATTGAGCTTGCATGGGGGAAATTCTGGATCCGAATGTGCTTACCGTCAATGGCACCAAGGCACATGGGAAAATTAGCTCTGCTTTTAAATTCAGCAGCAATTTCTTCCCAATCTTGCTGTGCCATTTCTTTGAGGTAAGTTGAACGAAACGTGTCCCATATTTTACTGCATACGTACTGTATGATATTACTCAACGTAGATATCCCAATTCGATATGAGTAGTGCATATCTGTCAATGTGTTTCCCGAAGCCAAGTATCTAAAACAAAAACACAACTGTGTGACATTTTGTAAGGGCAAGTACAATTTTTAAAATACAACTTGTAACGCTAAAAAATATAACAACAGTTTGTAATTAGTCTTTTTTTTTGTAATTTTCTACAAAGAGAAAATTATGTTTCTCTGCCTAAACTTCAATGTTTTTCTGCCTAAACATGTCACAACAAGCTTTTCCTTTTTTGTTTCTGGTGACGCTATCAGGACCAAGTGGGACAACATACGAGACGCATTTCTGCGATCTCTACGAACAAAAAGTGGGCAAGCAGCAAAGAAGAGCTACATGTATGCAGAACATTTGCAGTTCTTACTGAAAGCCGCAAAGAAGGGTATCACCACTAGCAATTTAACGCAGGACAACTCTGAAGATGAAAAAGATGAAATTGAAAACTCTTCACAGGTTCCATCACCAGCTCAGTCCGTATCTGATTTAAATCATAATTTAGATACAACAACAGAAAGCTCCATCCGTTCGACCGAACCAGCCTCAAACACTAGCACACAGAAGAAAACAAATACAAATAAGAAAAAGAGACAATTAGACCCAGTGGAACAAGAAATTTTATCTGAAATAAAAAAATTAAAGCCTTCCCACAATGAGCATGAATTGATGATGTTGTCCTTCGTTCCATACATACGCGATATGAATGAAACGGAGCTTATGGACCTGCATATGAACATTCTAATGTCCATAAAATCAATCAAAGAAAAACGAAGTTCAAATTCGCGTTTTCATGGATCGACTTCCCTTCCATTGACTTCACCTACTACCTCCAGTTGCAATTCTTGCCAAAGTCATGAACATAACTTTTCATTTGTAGGACATCCAGCCGCAGGAGCTTACAAACAACAACCAAATATGTCTCAACCTCCATCGGATTCCAATTTGAACGAGTCTACAATGGTTTATTGTCTTCAACCTCTCAAAATTGCTCCGAGCTCAATGGTGACTAACGAAGTTCGCAAAAGTTCCAACATATTCCAAGATTTTCTTGACAATCAGTGTGGAACTGAAGAAGATTTGTGAACATTTTATAAATTTTCCTAATTGTTTTAGCTTCTTAACTAATCTTTTAGCTTTAAAAAATCATTTCAAAACTCTGTTTCCTTTTTTTTTAGACAAAACATTGTCGTTTAATGTATAATAAAAGACATACGTTTTATTTTTGAATTGTTAGTATTATTTATAAAAAATTTACCTTATTGCAACTGATAGCATTTCTTCTGGTGGGATTGCCATTCTGAATCGAGTATCTTCTTTCTTGATAATATCTGACAAGTTAACTAAAATATAATCAAATGTTTCTTTACTCATTCGAAAAAAATTGAAAAACTTGTTATCATCTAAAACCAACTTATCAAATAAGGTGTAGTATGCGCCATCTACATAGCGAACTTTAATAATCGGGTGAACCCAATACTTCCTATCTACTTTTCGTCTTCTCCGTCTTAAATATAACAAATATAGTAAATACAATCTTCTGTTGAATTCAGCCATTTGTATAAACTACACTCACCACGGCCGATATATCGAGATCTGTCGTCTTGAGTGTGAAAGTACCTTCCCGATATCTTGTCAGTGTCGGCTCGGTGTCGTTGTAGGGTCGATGTCGGGTCGGTGTCGTGTCGGTAAGTGTGAAAACGCCCAATGGTTACCCAGCACGAGGCCTTTCTTCCACTAGGAGGCCTCCTCCTGGTTTTGAACAAGTGAGCCGGTCATCCAGGTAAGCTGTATAATTTACTTACACTTTTTTTAGAAAGTTAATTTCTGAAGTAGGGTTGATATGTTGGGATGACATTGAGGAGTGGCTCACAAATGGTAGCAGAGCGTGGTTGTACGTAGGCCTGGCCACCTCTGAACCAAAAATTGGAAATTGATGCGGTGGCCTCAATACGTTAAGTGGGCATGCACTGTCAGTTTTGTGGTGTTCTCATATCTCAAAGAATGTAATGAGATATTTATTGTAATAATTGAGATAATTTTAACTGTAATTAGGTGTTCACCATTGTTGTAAGAATTTGGTCTGTGGGCGCGGTTGCCGGGCCGGGACACCTAGGGGTGAGCACAGGTTGGTGATTCCGGATTGTATCTTTGGGGTGTTCGCCGTTAAGTGTCTATTTGTTTGTTTGTGTTCGTGTCCTTGTCTTTGTCTTTGTTGGTCCTACAGCTTATGGTCTTGGTCTTGGTCTTGGTCTTGGTCGTTGGTCCGGTGTCGGGTCGGGAACCCTGGAGTGCATTGATTGTTATTGCTTGTTTGTATTCAAGTACTTGTATTGTGAAACGATGTCAGAGGCGGGGCAGAGTAGTGGTCGGCGTGAGGGTCGCGGTCTGGTGCCCGAGTATTATAATAAAGATGAGCTCCAGTTTGAGATACGCTTGCGGGGTGGGATTCCCCAGAGGGATGTAGCGTCCTTGAGAAGACAACTGCGGGCGCTGCTGGTGGGGGATGTCCCCATCCAGAGAGTCGAAATTGAGGATCTGGGGGAGGAATTAGCCTTGTGTTCGGACAAGTGGACGGAGTTCTCCACCCTGATGGAGGACTCTGAATATATAGGGAGTTCCACCCGAGTTTGGCAGCGGGTGACCCAAAGAATGCTCCACTTGTCCGCTCGTCTCCGTAATTTGTTGTTGCAGGACGATCTGGAGGAGGAGGTTAGACGGGCTGCGACGGACCTGCAGTCAAAAATTTGCCTACCTGGGGAGGCTCCAGAGAGTCCTGGTAAGCCGAAAGAGATGCTCACGCGCCAGACCGTGGCCACTGAGCGGGTGGATATCCTGGGAGAAGCATGTAGTGCTCTGGTCGAGGAACGTCCTCTTATTTCGTTGGGCAGTCGCCCCCAGGGATTTCAGGGCGATCAGGTGGAAGTCCCTCGCGGGTTTGGTACCACCCTTGCCAGCGTCAAATATGAGTCATTGCCGAATCCTATCTATGACCTCCTCCGTCGGCTTCCCGTGGTCGATGGTCTGGATCTGGACCAGCTAGTAAAATTTTTTGAAGGGATTTTCGGCATTTATGATTTCCCTGGGGTGACTGGTTCCTGTCTTTTAAATATGATATATCCTTATTGTCGGGCGCCTCTACTGGATCGTGTGGTCTGGCATCTCGGCGCGGGCGGCGATTTTGATGCCTTCCACAGGGATGTTCTGGAGCTGTTTATGCCCGGGAGGCTGAGGGACCAGATGCGGCAAAGATTGTTTTATAGAGTTCAGGGGCACGGGGAAAAGCTAAACGTATTCATAAATTCTATCAAGAGTGCTGCCCGTGTGCTGCGTGTGGACGTGTCGGAGGCTGAGGTGGTGCGTGTCATCTTGGAGGGCCTCGATCCCCAGGAGAGGTCACGGTTGGTGTTCTTGGAGAGACTGCGAAGCTTCGCGGATCTCAGCAGAGCTTGTGTCTTTGCCCGCACCATCCAGACGAATGACGAGACTCGCTCCGGCACTTCCGAATTCTCTGTCCCCTGTTCCACATCTGGTCAACAGCGGCCACCTACCCGGGAGCAACGAGGCAACAACTTTGAAAGAAGAAACTATAGTTGTTATACTTGTGGCAAGATGGGGCACTTGGCCCGGAATTGCCAATTCAAACGGTCGGAGGTCCCGCGTGAGAACCGCCCTCAAAAAACGGCCCGCGTGGGGGGTATTGAGGGGGCGCCGGTCCCTCCCCACGCGTGGTGGCGTTAGCGCATCTCATGTTTCATTATGTGCGGTTGAAAATGGGCACTCATCCGGGGAGCCCTATCCTAAGCCGATTCGTCCCGGCCTCTCCGTGTGTCCCTATCTCGAGTTGGAGGTTGGGAAGGGCCGTATTGCGGCCTTGGTGGACTCGGGATCGGCGCGGTGTTTGATCTCCTCCCGGGTTTACCAGCAGTTGGTTAGGGAGTCTTTAATTAAGGCGAGTGCTCTTTCGTCGGTGGTGTGTTGGACGGCCTCGAGGGAGGTTTTGCCTACCTCAAAAGTGGTGGCGTTTAAAATTAAAATAAATTATTTTTCGTGGGTGTGGGAGTTTCTTGTCGCTCCGAATCTGAGCGTCGACTGTATTTTGGGTGCGGACTTTATTAGGAAAAGTGGTCTGGTTCTCGATATCCAGGGGCAGGTTTGTTTCTTCAAGTTTAACCGTGCCGTGCGCATTCCCTTTTTTGGATATCGGGATGAGTCGGGGGAGGGTCTTGAAGAACTTCAACCCCCGGCGGCTATTAATAATTTAAGCCAGTCCCAACAGACCACTTTCCGTCAATTGTGTGAGGAGTTCCCCGAGGTGCTGACGGCCGATCTCGGCCTCACACATAGTTTGGAGTATCGTATCCGCCTGTGTGACTCCTCGGTTGTCCGTTCACACCCTCATAAATTCGCCCCTCCCAAAATAACCATTTTGCGTGAGAAGGTTCAGGAACTGTTAGACCAGGGTGTCATTGAACCTTCCACGTCGGCCTATGCCAGTCCAGCATTCTTGGTGCCTAAACCAGGAGGGAAGCATCGGCTGGTTATTGATTACCGCAAATTGAATCAAAATATAGAGGTTGAGTCGGTGCCCCTCCCGGACCTGCATTCGGCCTTTGACTGGTTTTCGCAGGCCCGCTATTTTACCATTTTTGACCTTAATTCTGCCTACCGCCAGATTCCCTTACACAAGGAGTCTCGGCCGTACACGGCCTTTTGCGTACCGTGGAACCTGTACCAATATAAGAGAGTCCCCATGGGACTGGCCGTTGGTGCACAGACGTTAACACGTCTACTAGATACAGTGTTCCACGATGTTAAATTTCAGTATGTGTTCAATTATCTTGATGATCTGCTTATTTACAGTGCTACCTTAGAGGAACACATGGATCATCTCCGAGAGGTGTTGTGTCGCCTGAAGCGCGCGGGGCTCACGGTAAACCCCGACAAGGTGAAATTTGCCCAGGAGGAAATTTCTTTCCTCGGTCACCTTGTGTCTCATAAAGGGGTCACGGTAGACCCAGAGAGGACTCAGGCAATTCGGGATTTTCCTCCTCCTCGGGACGCAAAAGGGGTGGCCCGCTTTGTGGGGATGGTTAATTTTTATCGGTGGTTCATCCCCGGGGCAGCAGATTGCTGCCCCCCTTAATTCCTTAAGGAAAAAGGGTGCCAAATTTGTGTGGGGTGACGAGCAGCAGCGTGCCTTTGAGACCCTGAAGGAGTCCATTCTGTCGCCGCCCGTGCTTCGGATGCCTGACTTCACGAAGCCCTTTATTTTGCAATCGGACGCCAGCTCTGTGGCGATCGGCGCCGTGCTCTCGCAGGAGGTGGATGGTGCTCGGCATCCAGTTGCCTTTGTATCTAGGACCCTCACCGACACTGAAAAGAAATCCTCTGTGTATGAGTTGGAGTGTTTGGCGGTAGTCTTCGCTCTGGACAAATTTAGGAGATATTTGGAACACGCTGAGTTCCTTTTAGAGACCGACAACCAGGCTCTCTCTTGGCTTCTGGCGCATCCCCGTCAACTGGGTAAACTTGGCCGCTGGGTGGTCAAAATTTCATCTTTTAAGTTCAGGGCACAACATATACAGGGGACCCAAAATGTTGTTGCCGATGCTTTGTCACGGATGTACCATCTGCCCAGTGAGGAGCCAATAAATGAACCCTGCGCCTTACTCTTGGAGTTTCCCCTCGCCTTTACCGATGTTATCCCTCATCAGCTTGATGATGAGACGTTGGGTCCGATTATCGAAAAAATTAAATCAGGCGAGATGAAGGCTCCTTATCATCTGTCCAAGGGCGTCCTCTGCTGCAAGGAACGTAGAGGACGGGTTCCTAAGATAGTGCTGCCGAGCAAGCTTGTACCCATGGTCTTCCAGTATTATCACGATTCCCCGGTAGGAGGCCATTTGGGTGTTTCGAAGGCCATCGCCGCGATTCGAAAGAGCTTCATCTGGAAAGGCATGGACCGGGACATCGCCACCCGGGTGAAGTGCTGTCATCTCTGTAGTCTGAGCAAGCCCGCTCAGAACACCAAGTTGGGGTTGCTGGCAGACCTATGGAGAAGGTTTTCATCGACTACGTGAGTCCTTTCCCACGTAGCAAGGCCGGGAATTCGTTCCTCCTTGTTTGTGTGGACGCCTTCTCTAAGTATGTCTGGCTACTTCCCTTGCGTCAGGCAAGTGCTGCTACTACCATCATAGCCCTTCAGACCAGCATCTTTCAGCATTTCGGGCTTCCCTCCATCATTGTCTCAGACAATGGCCCCCAATTCATCTCGAGGCAGTTCCGAAACATGTGTTTCAGGCACGGCATTCGTCATGTAACCACTTCCCCTTATCACCCGCAACCTTCCCACGCTGAGCGATTCAATCGCAATCTTAGATCCGCCCTCATCGCTTACCACGCGGAACAGCAGAACACGTGGGACCAGAATCTTCAGTGGTTACAAATGGCTTTTAACCCCTCTCTTCATAAGAGTCATAGAGCCGTGCCTTTTGAGGTCATGTTTGGTTTCTCCCCTGCTCATCCCCTTAGCAACTTGTGGAGATTGGAGGATCTTCACCCGGATTCGCCGAATGGGGGAGTCTCTCACAGGTGGAAAGAGGTGAGGAGAGCTCTGCTCCGATCGCACGAGCGTGTGCAGCGTCGTTATAATGCGGGGAGAGTCCCCAACCCTTTCAAGGTGGGCCAGTTGGTATATTGTAGGAGCCACCCGCTCAGCTCTAAGGTGGAAGGTCGTGCCGCCAAGCTTTGTCATCGATGGTTGGGACCTTTCCGCATTTCCGAGTTTGCTTCTCCGGTTACTGCCAGCCTGGTGGGTCTAGAGGATGGTATGCAGGTGAGAGTGGCCCATGTGTCGCATTTGAAGGCGTGTGCTCAGGTGGAGGTTCATTGGGTGTAGGATAGATATTTTTATCCTCACCCCTGTTAGGATTAACTTGGGTCCTTGGGTTTGGTTTTCGGGGGGGCTTCTCTGGAGGATTTGGGTTTTAATGTTTTACGTTTTAGAGTTTTATCTGTTTTTAAGGGGCGTTAAATGGGGTTTTAGTGTTTTATCGGAATTTTAGCTCCTCTCCTTTCCTTTCCTCTTTCATTCTCTTTAGGTCGCGACCGCTCACACTCCAGGTATCTTCCACACTTACACACACCCAGCTACACACACACACCTTGTCCTTCTTTCCGGTGTCCTTTCGTTTTCAACTTCCAACTAGTTTTACCTTTTAATCGGTTTTAGTTCGTCCCAGCCTTTCCTCCTGTTGTGGCCGACCCAGTGTCGTCCAACCCGTTGGACTCCTTTTGTTGTGGGGGTGTGCCGTAACTATGGAATTTCGTTACGGCAACTTACAAATTTTGATTAAGCCAAATTACGACAATGAGAATTATTTATTTATTTTGCCGTGTTGGTCTAGTTGCGTGCTATATGGACACACGCGCGCTATCTAGTAGCGATCAACGCAACTTGAGTTTCTCGATTCCGCTGTGAGGGGTCGTGCTGATAGTGGCCTTATACACGTGTTGGGCTCTTTCTTCTGACTTGTGCCTGCAAACGGGAGAGACGTTTTCTAGCTCGGCTTCTGAAGAAAGTTTGGATTCTTTTTTAAATACCGGGCGATTTATTTTTATTATGGCCGGCTGAGTAAAAAAGGTGTGCCCTGGGGTGTCTGCGGCCCGTTCATCCGTTTCCCGAGTGTCAGACCAGGATACAATGTGAGGATATAAAGGAACTTAGTAGTGGCTAGTGTGCTGTAGCCAATCTAGACTGGTATGTTTCTAGAACAATGTTTCTCAGGTGCTGTGGAAGTGTCTTTTATGCTAAGGAAATTATTAACTTATTCCTATGTTTGCATGTGGTACTAATTGAGTTTCTCGTCAAGTGAGTTATCTTAACAAAAAAAAACTGCTTTAATTCTTGATCTTTTTACTTACTTAATATCTGGAATACCCGGGCTAATTTATTGATTGCTAATTCATTTTCTGAACTCAAGTTTCCTTTTAAATTCTGTTGAACTGGCCTGGCATCTTATATTTCTTTTAATCGTGAGGACAGCTTCTTGTGCTGTTAGTGAAGGGATAGTAATACCTTGTCTACAAAGCTTTTAAGATTTAAAACAAATAAAAAAAAAAAACGAAATGTGTTACTGGGGATTTGGGATCTATTTAAACCTTGCAGTGGGAAGGATCTTCCCAGCGCCACTCGAGTGAAGAATGCCTGGTTCCTTTGTTTTCTCAGAGATAGTCTCTCAATATTTTTCTGTATTCTCCATGTAACTATGTAACTGTTTGTGTGAAAATTGTTTAGTGAATGTAAGTCAAAGAAAATGATCAAATCATATGTATTGTGTGCACTCTTTGGCACAACAGGTTGTGAATGGTCTATCACATTGGGTCAGACTAGGTTATCCCTACACGTGTTGGGGATTTAAAATTTATTTTAATTCTCTTTGAGTTTCAAATTAAATGTTAAAGAGTTTTTTGTATATTTATACCTTCATAAAT
This sequence comes from Magicicada septendecula, assembly GCA_034769895.1. Taxonomy (NCBI): domain Eukaryota; kingdom Metazoa; phylum Arthropoda; class Insecta; order Hemiptera; family Cicadidae; genus Magicicada; species Magicicada septendecula. The sequence continues at coordinate 753,356,122 of CM068367.1, read as the reverse complement.
CTAAGGGAACTTAATAATGTTGGCTCAGTTTAAGACATGTTGAATTAATTAAATATTAACAGGTTGAGCGATGAGCATATATAAATAGTGTCAGGGATCTAGTCATTTGTATACCCACATGTGTATGTATAAAACATTTTACATTTTGAGAGACCTGTTTATTTAATATTTTTTTATAATGGTGTACACCAAGATATCAATAAACCATTGAGCGATACAAGTTTAGGAAAAAATAAAATAAATAAATAATTGAGCACACATGGTGAATTTCTTACTCAAGAACATGATTACCAAATTATATTTTAATATTATACCTTTACTAATTATTTTGTTGTTGTTCTTAATTTTGTTTATTGAGATGTTAGATGGTGCATGTCGTTTGTGATAATTAATTAAAATAGTAAAAAAAAAAAAAAGAGAAGGCTTATTGTTATGAGATGTATTAAATTTTAAAAAAACCTCTCGATTTTTTTTTTTATTTATTAATGTTAATAATAGATCAAACAGTATTAAATTATTAATAAATTACTGTTATTAGATGTATTAAATTTTGAGACCCTCTGGATTTATTCCTTTTTATTTATTAATGTTAATCATAATTTATTGCCAACAAGATATATTGAAATTATATTTTTGAAAGGTTTAAAATTTACCGGAGAGGTTTTGTTGGTTGATTATTGTTATTTCAAGTGAACACTTCTATATTCTGGGTACTATGAAGTACACACATTGTATATAAGATTGTAATGCTTTTGAAAAGGAATTAGAGCACCAATAAATTTGTTGTTGTTGTTGAGTTTGGAAATTGAGGTCACCTCCATTAATTCGATTGCCTAATGGTTACCCAGCACGAGGCCTTTCTTCCACTAGGAGGCCTCCTCCTGGTTTTGAACAAGTGAGCCGGTCATCCAGGTAAGCTGTATAATTTACTTACACTTTTTTTAGAAAGTTAATTTCTGAAGTAGGGTTGATATGTTGGGATGACATTGATGAGTGGCTCACAAATGGTAGCAGAGCGTGGTTGTACGTAGGCCTGGCCACCTCTGAACCAAAAATTGGAAATTGATGCGGTGGCCTCAATACGTTAAGTGGGCATGCACTGTCAGTTTTGTGGTGTTCTCATATCTCAAAGAATGTAATGAGATATTTATTGTAATAATTGAGATAATTGTAACTGTAATTAGGTGTTCACCATTGTTGTAAGAATTTGGTCTGTGGGAGCGGTTGCCGGGCCGGGACACCTAGGGGTGAGCACAGGTTGGTGATTCCGGATTGTATCTTTGGGGTGTTCGCCGTTAAGTGTCTATTTGTTTGTTTGTGTTCGTGTCCTTGTCTTTGTCTTTGTCTTTGTTGGTCCTACAGCTTATGGTCTTGGTCTTGGTCGTTGGTCCGGTGTCGGGTCGGGAACCCTGGGGTGCATTGATTGTTATTGCTTGTTTGTATTCAAGTACTTGTATTGTGAAACGATGTCAGAGGCGGGGCAGAGTAGTGGTCGGCGTGAGGGTCGCGGTCTGGTGCCCGAGTATTTTAATAAAGATGAGCTCCAGTTTGAGATACGCTTGCGGGGTGGGATTCCCCAGAGGGATGTAGCGTCCTTGAGAAGACAACTGCGGGCGCTGCTGGTGGGGGATGTCCCCATCCAGAGAGTCGAAATTGAGGATCTGGGGGAGGAATTAGCCTTGTGTTCGGACAAGTGGACGGAGTTCTCCACCCTGATGGAGGACTCTGAATATATAGGGAGTTCCACCCGAGTTTGGCAGCGGGTGACCCAAAGAATGCTCCACTTGTCCGCTCGTCTCCGTAATTTGTTGTTGCAGGACGATCTGGAGGAGGAGGTTAGGCGGACTGCGACGGACCTGCAGTCAAAAATTTGCCTACCTGGGGAGGCTCCAGAGAGTCCTGGTAAGCCGAAAGAGATGCTCACGCGCCAGACCGTGGCCACTGAGCGGGTGGATATCCTGGGAGAAGCATGTAGTGCTCTGGTCGAGGAACGTCCTCTTATTTCGTTGGGCAGTCGCCCCCAGGGATTTCAGGGCGATCAGGTGGAAGTCCCTCGCGGGTTTGGTACCACCCTTGCCAGCGTCAAATATGAGTCATTGCCGAATCCTATCTATGACCTCCTCCGTCGGCTTCCCGTGGTCGATGGTCTGGATCTGGACCAGCTAGTAAAATTTTTTGAAGGGATTTTCGGCATTTACGATTTCCCTGGGGTGACTGGTTCCTGTCTTTTAAATATGATATATTCTTATTGTCAGGCGCCTCTACTGGATCGTGTGGTCTGGCATCTCGGCGCGGGCGGCGATTTTGATGCCTTCCACAGGGATGTTCTGGAGCTGTTTATGCCCGGGAGGCTGAGGGACCAGATGCGGCAAAGATTGTTTTATAGAGTTCAGGGACACGGGGAAAAGCTAAACGTATTCATAAATTCTATCAAGAGTGCTGCCCGTGTGCTGCGTGTGGACGTGTCATCTTGGAGGGCCTCAATCCCCAGGAGAGGTCACGGTTGGTGTACTTGGAGAGACCGCGAAGCTTCGCGGATCTCAGCAGAGCTTGTGTCTTTGCCCGCACCATCCAGACGAATGACGAGACTCGCTCCGGCACTTCCGAATTCTCTGTCCCCTGTTCCACATCTGGTCAACAGCGGCCACCTACCCGGGAGCAACGAGGCAACAACTTTGAAAGAAGAAACTATAGTTATTATACTTGTGGCAAGATGGGGCACTTGGCCCGGAATTGCCAATTCAAACGGTCGGAGGTCCCGCGTGAGAACCGCCCTTCAAAAAACGGCCCGCGTGGGGGGGATTGAGGGGGCGCCGGTCCCTCCCCACGCGTGGTGGCGTTAGCGCATCTCATGTTTCATTATGTGCGGTTGAAAATGGGCACTCATCCGGGGAGCCCTATCCTAAGCCGATTCGTCCCGGCCTCTCCGTGTGTCCCTATCTCGAGTTGGAGGTTGGGAAGGGCCGTATTGCGGCCTTGGTGGACTCGGGATCGGCGCGGTGTTTGATCTCCTCCCGGGTTTACCAGCAGTTGGTTAGGGAGTCTTTAATTAAGGCGAGTGCTCTTTCGTCGGTGGTGTGTTGGACGGCCTCGAGGGAGGTTTTGCCTACCTCAAAAGTGGTGGCGTTTAAAATTAAAATAAATTATTTTTCGTGGGTGTGGGAGTTTCTTGTCGCTCCGAATCTGAGCGTCGACTGTATTTTGGGTGCGGACTTTATTAGGAAAAGTGGTCTGGTTCTCGATATCCAGGGGCAGGTTTGTTTCTTCAAGTTTAACCGTGCCGTGCGCATTCCCTTTTTTGGATATCGGGATGAGTCGGGGGAGGGTCTTGAAGAACTTCAACCCCCGGCGGCTATTAATAATTTAAGCCAGTCCCAACAGACCACTTTCCGTCAATTGTGTGAGGAGTTCCCCGAGGTGCTGACGGCCGATCTCGGCCTCACACATAGTTTGGAGTATCGTATCCGCCTGTGTGACTCCTCGGTTGTCCGTTCACACCCTCATAAATTCGCCCCTCCCAAAATAACCATTTTGCGTGAGAAGGTTCAGGAACTGTTAGACCAGGGTGTCATTGAACCTTCCACGTCGGCCTATGCCAGTCCAGCATTCTTGGTGCCTAAACCAGGAGGGAAGCATCGGCTGGTTATTGATTACCGCAAATTGAAACAAAATATAGAGGTTGAGTCGGTGCCCCTCCCGGACCTGCATTCGGCCTTTGACTGGTTTTCGCAGGCCCGCTATTTTACCATTTTTGACCTTAATTCTGCCTACCGCCAGATTCCCTTACACAAGGAGTCTCGGCCGTACACGGCCTTTTGCGTACCGTGGAACCTGTACCAATATAAGAGAGTCCCCATGGGACTGGCCGTTGGTGCACAGATGTTAACACGTCTACTAGATACAGTGTTCCACGATGTTAAATTTCAGTATGTGTTCAATTATCTTGATGATCTGCTTATTTACAGTGCTACCTTAGAGGAACACATGGATCATCTCCGAGAGGTGTTGTGTCGCCTGAAGCGCGCGGGGCTCACGGTAAACCCCGACAAGGTGAAATTTGCCCAGGAGGAAATTTCTTTCCTCGGTCACCTTGTGTCTCATAAAGGGGTCACGGTAGACCCAGAGAGGACTCAGGCAATTCGGGATTTTCCTCCTCCTCGGGACGCAAAAGGGGTGGCCCGCTTTGTGGGGATGGTTAATTTTTATCGGTGGTTCATCCCCGGGGCAGCAGATTGCTGCCCCCCTTAATTCCTTAAGGAAAAAGGGTGCCAAATTTGTGTGGGGTGACGAGCAGCAGCGTGCCTTTGAGACCCTGAAGGAGTCCATTCTGTCGCCGCCCGTGCTTCGGATGCCTGACTTCACGAAGCCCTTTATTTTGCAATCGGACGCCAGCTCTGTGGCGATCGGCGCCGTGCTCTCGCAGGAGGTGGATGGTGCTCGGCATCCAGTTGCCTTTGTATCTAGGACCCTCACCGACACTGAAAAGAAATCCTCTGTGTATGAGTTGGAGTGTTTGGCGGTAGTCTTCGCTCTGGACAAATTTAGGAGATATTTGGAACACGCTGAGTTCCTTTTAGAGACCGACAACCAGGCTCTCTCTTGGCTTCTGGCGCATCCCCGTCAACTGGGTAAACTTGGCCGCTGGGTGGTCAAAATTTCATCTTTTAAGTTCAGGGCACAACATATACAGGGGACCCAAAATGTTGTTGCCGATGCTTTGTCACGGATGTACCATCTGCCCAGTGAGGAGCCAATAAATGAACCCTGCGCCTTACTCTTGGAGTTTCCCCTCGCCTTTACCGATGTTATCCCTCATCAGCTTGATGATGAGACGTTGGGTCCGATTATCGAAAAAATTAAATCAGGCGAGATGAAGGCTCCTTATCATCTGTCCAAGGGCGTCCTCTGCTGCAAGGAACGTAGAGGACGGGTTCCTAAGATAGTGCTGCCGAGCAAGCTTGTACCCATGGTCTTCCAGTATTATCACGATTCCCCGGTAGGAGGCCATTTGGGTGTTTCGAAGGCCATCGCCGCGATTCGAAAGAGCTTCATCTGGAAAGGCATGGACCGGGACATCGCCACCCGGGTGAAGTGCTGTCATCTCTGTAGTCTGAGCAAGCCCGCTCAGAACACCAAGTTGGGGTTGCTGGCAGACCTATGGAGAAGGTTTTCATCGACTACGTGAGTCCTTTCCCACGTAGCAAGGCCGGGAATTCGTTCCTCCTTGTTTGTGTGGACGCCTTCTCTAAGTATGTCTGGCTACTTCCCTTGCGTCAGGCAAGTGCTGCTACTACCATCATAGCCCTTCAGACCAGCATCTTTCAGCATTTCGGGCTTCCCTCCATCATTGTCTCAGACAATGGCCCCCAATTCATCTCGAGGCAGTTCCGAAACATGTGTTTCAGGCACGGCATTCGTCATGTAACCACTTCCCCTTATCACCCGCAACCTTCCCACGCTGAGCGATTCAATCGCAATCTTAGATCCGCCCTCATCGCTTACCACGCGGAACAGCAGAACACGTGGGACCAGAATCTTCAGTGGTTACAAATGGCTTTTAACCCCTCTCTTCATAAGAGTCATAGAGCCGTGCCTTTTGAGGTCATGTTTGGTTTCTCCCCTGCTCATCCCCTTAGCAACTTGTGGAGATTGGAGGATCTTCACCCGGATTCGCCGAATGGGGGAGTCTCTCACAGGTGGAAAGAGGTGAGGAGAGCTCTGCTCCGATCGCACGAGCGTGTGCAGCGTCGTTATAATGCGGGGAGAGTCCCCAACCCTTTCAAGGTGGGCCAGTTGGTATATTGTAGGAGCCACCCGCTCAGCTCTAAGGTGGAAGGTCGTGCCGCCAAGCTTTGTCATCGATGGTTGGGACCTTTCCGCATTTCCGAGTTTGCTTCTCCGGTTACTGCCAGCCTGGTGGGTCTAGAGGATGGTATGCAGGTGAGAGTGGCCCATGTGTCGCATTTGAAGGCGTGTGCTCAGGTGGAGGTTCATTGGGTGTAGGATAGATATTTTTATCCTCACCCCTGTTAGGATTAACTTGGGTCCTTGGGTTTGGTTTTCGGGGGGGGCTTCTCTGGAGGATTTGGGTTTTAATGTTTTACGTTTTAGAGTTTTATCTGTTTTTAAGGGGCGTTAAATGGGGTTTTAGTGTTTTATCGGAATTTTAGCTCCTCTCCTTTCCTTTCCTCTTTCATTCTCTTTAGGTCGCGACCGCTCACACTCCAGGTATCTTCCACATTTACACACACCCAGCTACACACACACACCTTGTCCTTCTTTCCGGTGTCCTTTCGTTTTCAACTTCCAACTAGTTTTACCTTTTAATCGGTTTTAGTTCGTCCCAGCCTTTCCTCCTGTTGTGGCCGACCCAGTGTCGTCCAACCCGTTGGACTCCTTTTGTTGTGGGGGTGTGCCGTAACTATGGAATTTCGTTACGGCAACTTACAAATTTTGATTAAGCCAAATTACGACAATGAGAATTATTTATTTATTTTGCCGTGTTGGTCTAGTTGCGTGCTATATGGACACACGCGCGCTATCTAGTAGCGATCAACGCAACTTGAGTTTCTCGATTCCGCTGTGAGGGGTCGTGCTGATAGTGGCCTTATACACGTGTTGGGCTCTTTCTTCTGACTTGTGCCTGCAAACGGGAGAGACGTTTTCTAGCTCGGCTTCTGAAGAAAGTTTGGATTCTTTTTTAAATACCGGGCGATTTATTTTTATTATGGCCGGCTGAGTAAAAAAGGTGTGCCCTGGGGTGTCTGCGGCCCGTTCATCCGTTTCCCGAGTGTCAGACCAGGATAAAATGTGAGGATATAAAGGAACTTAGTAGTGGCTAGTGTGCTGTAGCCAATCTAGACTGGTATGTTTCTAGAACAATGTTTCTCAGGTGCTGTGGAAGTGTCTTTTATGCTAAGGAAATTATTAACTTATTCCTATGTTTGCATGTGGTACTAATTGAGTTTCTCGTCAAGTGAGTTATCTTAACAAAAAAAAACTGCTTTAATTCTTGATCTTTTTACTTACTTAATATCTGGAATACCCGGGCTAATTTATTGATTGCTAATTCATTTTCTGAACTCAAGTTTCCTTTTAAATTCTGTTGAACTGGCCTGGCATCTTATATTTCTTTTAATCGTGAGGACAGCTTCTTGTGCTGTTAGTGAAGGGATAGTAATACCTTGTCTACAAAGCTTTTAAGATTTAAAACAAATAAAAAAAAAAAACGAAATGTGTTACTGGGGATTTGGGATCTATTTAAACCTTGCAGTGGGAAGGATCTTCCCAGCGCCACTCGAGTGAAGAATGCCTGGTTCCTTTGTTTTCTCAGAGATAGTCTCTCAATATTTTTCTGTATTCTCCATGTAACTATGTAACTGTTTGTGTGAAAATTGTTTAGTGAATGTAAGTCAAAGAAAATGATCAAATCATATGTATTGTGTGCACTCTTTGGCACAACAGGTTGTGAATGGTCTATCACATTGGGTCAGACTAGGTTATCCCTACACGTGTTGGGGATTTAAAATTTATTTTAATTCTCTTTGAGTTTCAAATTAAATGGTAAAGAGTTTTTTGTATATTTATACCTTCATAAATCTAAGGGAACTTAATAATGTTGGCTCAGTTTAAGACATGTTGAATTAATTAAATATTAACAGGTTGTGCGATGAGCATATATAAATAGTGTCAGGGATCTAGTCATTTGTATACCCACATGTGTATGTATAAAACATTTTACATTTTGAGAGACCTGTTTATTTAATATTTTTTTTATAATGGTGTACACCAAGATATCAATAAACCATTGAGCGATACAAGTTTAGGAAAAAATAAAATAAATAAATAATTGAGCACACATGGTGAATTTCTTACTCAAGAACATGATTACCAAATTATATTTTAATATTATACCTTTACTAATTATATTGTTGTTGTTCTTAATTTTGTTTATTGAGATGTTAGATGGTGCATGTCGTTTGTGATAATTAATTAAAATAGTAAAAAAAAAAAGAGAAGGCTTATTGTTATGAGATGTATTAAATTTTAAAAAAACCTCTCGATTTTTTTTTTTATTTATTAATGTTAATAATAGATCAAACAGTATTAAATTATTAATAAATTACTGTTATTAGATGTATTGAATTTTGAGACCCTCTGGATTTATTCCTTTTTATTTATTAATGTTAATCATAATTTATTGCCAACAAGATATATTGAAATTATATTTTTGAAAGGTTTAAAATTTACCGGAGAGGTTTTGTTGGTTGATTATTGTTATTTCAAGTGAACACTTCTATATTCTGGGTACTATGAAGTACACACATTGTATATAAGATTGTAATGCTTTTGAAAAGGAATTAGAGCACCAATAAATTTGTTGTTGTTGTTGAGTTTGGAAATTGAGGTCACCTCCATTAATTCGATTGCCTAATGGTTACCCAGCACGAGGCCTTTCTTCCACTAGGAGGCCTCCTCCTGGTTTTGAACAAGTGAGCCGGTCATCCAGGTAAGCTGTATAATTTACTTACACTTTTTTTAGAAAGTTAATTTCTGAAGTAGGGTTGATATGTTGGGATGACATTGATGAGTGGCTCACAAATGGTAGCAGAGCGTGGTTGTACGTAGGCCTGGCCACCTCTGAACCAAAAATTGGAAATTGATGCGGTGGCCTCAATACGTTAAGTGGGCATGCACTGTCAGTTTTGTGGTGTTCTCATATCTCAAAGAATGTAATGAGATATTTATTGTAATAATTGAGATAATTGTAACTGTAATTAGGTGTTCACCATTGTTGTAAGAATTTGGTCTGTGGGAGCGGTTGCCGGGCCGGGACACCTAGGGGTGAGCACAGGTTGGTGATTCCGGATTGTATCTTTGGGGTGTTCGCCGTTAAGTGTCTATTTGTTTGTTTGTGTTCGTGTCCTTGTCTTTGTCTTTGTCTTTGTTGGTCCTACAGCTTATGGTCTTGGTCTTGGTCGTTGGTCCGGTGTCGGGTCGGGAACCCTGGGGTGCATTGATTGTTATTGCTTGTTTGTATTCAAGTACTTGTATTGTGAAACGATGTCAGAGGCGGGGCAGAGTAGTGGTCGGCGTGAGGGTCGCGGTCTGGTGCCCGAGTATTTTAATAAAGATGAGCTCCAGTTTGAGATACGCTTGCGGGGTGGGATTCCCCAGAGGGATGTAGCGTCCTTGAGAAGACAACTGCGGGCGCTGCTGGTGGGGGATGTCCCCATCCAGAGAGTCGAAATTGAGGATCTGGGGGAGGAATTAGCCTTGTGTTCGGACAAGTGGACGGAGTTCTCCACCCTGATGGAGGACTGTGAATATATAGGGAGTTCCACCCGAGTTTGGCAGCGGGTGACCCAAAGAATGCTCCACTTGTCCGCTCGTCTCCGTAATTTGTTGTTGCAGGACGATCTGGAGGAGGAGGTTAGGCGGACTGCGACGGACCTGCAGTCAACAATTTGCCTACCTGGGGAGGCTCCAGAGAGTCCTGGTAAGCCGAAAGAGATGCTCACTCGCCAGACCGTGGCCACTGAGCGGGTGGATATCCTGGGAGAAGCATGTAGTGCTCTGGTCGAGGAACGTCCTCTTATTTCGTTGGGCAGTCGCCCCCAGGGATTTCAGGGCGATCAGGTGGAAGTCCCTCGCGGGTTTGGTACCACCCTTGCCAGCGTCAAATATGAGTCATTGCCGAATCCTATCTATGACCTCCTCCGTCGGCTTCCCGTGGTCGATGGTCTGGATCTGGACCAGCTAGTAAAATTTTTTGAAGGGATTTTCGGCATTTACGATTTCCCTGGGGTGACTGGTTCCTGTCTTTTAAATATGATATATTCTTATTGTCAGGCGCCTCTACTGGATCGTGTGGTCTGGCATCTCGGCGCGGGCGGCGATTTTGATGCCTTCCACAGGGATGTTCTGGAGCTGTTTATGCCCGGGAGGCTGAGGGACCAGATGCGGCAAAGATTGTTTTATAGAGTTCAGGGGCACGGGGAAAAGCTAAACGTATTCATAAATTCTATCAAGAGTGCTGCCCGTGTGCTGCGTGTGGACGTGTCATCTTGGAGGGCCTCAATCCCCAGGAGAGGTCACGGTTGGTGTACTTGGAGAGACCGCGAAGCTTCGCGGATCTCAGCAGAGCTTGTGTCTTTGCCCGCACCATCCAGACGAATGACGAGACTCGCTCCGGCACTTCCGAATTCTCTGTCCCCTGTTCCACATCTGGTCAACAGCGGCCACCTACCCGGGAGCAACGAGGCAACAACTTTGAAAGAAGAAACTATAGTTGTTATACTTGTGGCAAGATGGGGCACTTGGCCCGGAATTGCCAATTCAAACGGTCGGAGGTCCCGCGTGAGAACCGCCCTTCAAAAAACGGCCCGCGTGGGGGGGATTGAGGGGGCGCCGGTCCCTCCCCACGCGTGGTGGCGTTAGCGCATCTCATGTTTCATTATGTGCGGTTGAAAATGGGCACTCATCCGGGGAGCCCTATCCTAAGCCGATTCGTCCCGGCCTCTCCGTGTGTCCCTATCTCGAGTTGGAGGTTGGGAAGGGCCGTATTGCGGCCTTGGTGGACTCGGGATCGGCGCGGTGTTTGATCTCCTCCCGGGTTTACCAGCAGTTGGTTAGGGAGTCTTTAATTAAGGCGAGTGCTCTTTCGTCGGTGGTGTGTTGGACGGCCTCGAGGGAGGTTTTGCCTACCTCAAAAGTGGTGGCGTTTAAAATTAAAATAAATTATTTTTCGTGGGTGTGGGAGTTTCTTGTCGCTCCGAATCTGAGCGTCGACTGTATTTTGGGTGCGGACTTTATTAGGAAAAGTGGTCTGGTTCTCGATATCCAGGGGCAGGTTTGTTTCTTCAAGTTTAACCGTGCCGTGCGCATTCCCTTTTTTGGATATCGGGATGAGTCGGGGGAGGGTCTTGAAGAACTTCAACCCCCGGCGGCTATTAATAATTTAAGCCAGTCCCAACAGACCACTTTCCGTCAATTGTGTGAGGAGTTCCCCGAGGTGCTGACGGCCGATCTCGGCCTCACACATAGTTTGGAGTATCGTATCCGCCTGTGTGACTCCTCGGTTGTCCGTTCACACCCTCATAAATTCGCCCCTCCCAAAATAACCATTTTGCGTGAGAAGGTTCAGGAACTGTTAGACCAGGGTGTCATTGAACCTTCCACGTCGGCCTATGCCAGTCCAGCATTCTTGGTGCCTAAACCAGGAGGGAAGCATCGGCTGGTTATTGATTACCGCAAATTGAATCAAAATATAGAGGTTGAGTCGGTGCCCCTCCCGGACCTGCATTCGGCCTTTGACTGGTTTTCGCAGGCCCGCTATTTTACCATTTTTGACCTTAATTCTGCCTACCGCCAGATTCCCTTACACAAGGAGTCTCGGCCGTACACGGCCTTTTGCGTACCGTGGAACCTGTACCAATATAAGAGAGTCCCCATGGGACTGGCCGTTGGTGCACAGACGTTAACACGTCTACTAGATACAGTGTTCCACGATGTTAAATTTCAGTATGTGTTCAATTATCTTGATGATCTGCTTATTTACAGTGCTACCTTAGAGGAACACATGGATCATCTCCGAGAGGTGTTGTGTCGCCTGAAGCGCGCGGGGCTCACGGTAAACCCCGACAAGGTGAAATTTGCCCAGGAGGAAATTTCTTTCCTCGGTCACCTTGTGTCTCATAAAGGGGTCACGGTAGACCCAGAGAGGACTCAGGCAATTCGGGATTTTCCTCCTCCTCGGGACGCAAAAGGGGTGGCCCGCTTTGTGGGGATGGTTAATTTTTATCGGTGGTTCATCCCCGGGGCAGCAGATTGCTGCCCCTCTTAATTCCTTAAGGAAAAAGGGTGCCAAATTTGTGTGGGGTGACGAGCAGCAGCGTGCCTTTGAGACCCTGAAGGAGTCCATTCTGTCGCCGCCCGTGCTTCGGATGCCTGACTTCACGAAGCCCTTTATTTTGCAATCGGACGCCAGCTCTGTGGCGATCGGCGCCGTGCTCTCGCAGGAGGTGGATGGTGCTCGGCATCCAGTTGCCTTTGTATCTAGGACCCTCACCGACACTGAAAAGAAATCCTCTGTGTATGAGTTGGAGTGTTTGGCGGTAGTCTTCGCTCTGGACAAATTTAGGAGATATTTGGAACACGCTGAGTTCCTTTTAGAGACCGACAACCAGGCTCTCTCTTGGCTTCTGGCGCATCCCCGTCAACTGGGTAAACTTGGCCGCTGGGTGGTCAAAATTTCATCTTTTAAGTTCAGGGCACAACATATACAGGGGACCCAAAATGTTGTTGCCGATGCTTTGTCACGGATGTACCATCTGCCCAGTGAGGAGCCAATAAATGAACCCTGCGCCTTACTCTTGGAGTTTCCCCTCGCCTTTACCGATGTTATCCCTCATCAGCTTGATGATGAGACGTTGGGTCCGATTATCGAAAAAATTAAATCAGGCGAGATGAAGGCTCCTTATCATCTGTCCAAGGGCGTCCTCTGCTGCAAGGAACGTAGAGGACGGGTTCCTAAGATAGTGCTGCCGAGCAAGCTTGTACCCATGGTCTTCCAGTATTATCACGATTCCCCGGTAGGAGGCCATTTGGGTGTTTCGAAGGCCATCGCCGCGATTCGAAAGAGCTTCATCTGGAAAGGCATGGACCGGGACATCGCCACCCGGGTGAAGTGCTGTCATCTCTGTAGTCTGAGCAAGCCCGCTCAGAACACCAAGTTGGGGTTGCTGGCAGACCTATGGAGAAGGTTTTCATCGACTACGTGAGTCCTTTCCCACGTAGCAAGGCCGGGAATTCGTTCCTCCTTGTTTGTGTGGACGCCTTCTCTAAGTATGTCTGGCTACTTCCCTTGCGTCAGGCAAGTGCTGCTACTACCATCATAGCCCTTCAGACCAGCATCTTTCAGCATTTCGGGCTTCCCTCCATCATTGTCTCAGACAATGGCCCCCAATTCATCTCGAGGCAGTTCCGAAACATGTGTTTCAGGCACGGCATTCGTCATGTAACCACTTCCCCTTATCACCCGCAACCTTCCCACGCTGAGCGATTCAATCGCAATCTTAGATCCGCCCTCATCGCTTACCACGCGGAACAGCAGAACACGTGGGACCAGAATCTTCAGTGGTTACAAATGGCTTTTAACCCCTCTCTTCATAAGAGTCATAGAGCCGTGCCTTTTGAGGTCATGTTTGGTTTCTCCCCTGCTCATCCCCTTAGCAACTTGTGGAGATTGGAGGATCTTCACCCGGATTCGCCGAATGGGGGAGTCTCTCACAGGTGGAAAGAGGTGAGGAGAGCTCTGCTCCGATCGCACGAGCGTGTGCAGCGTCGTTATAATGCGGGGAGAGTCCCCAACCCTTTCAAGGTGGGCCAGTTGGTATATTGTAGGAGCCACCCGCTCAGCTCTAAGGTGGAAGGTCGTGCCGCCAAGCTTTGTCATCGATGGTTGGGACCTTTCCGCATTTCCGAGTTTGCTTCTCCGGTTACTGCCAGCCTGGTGGGTCTAGAGGATGGTATGCAGGTGAGAGTGGCCCATGTGTCGCATTTGAAGGCGTGTGCTCAGGTGGAGGTTCATTGGGTGTAGGATAGATATTTTTTTCCTCACCCCTGTTAGGATTAACTTGGGTCCTTGGGTTTGGTTTTCGGGGGGGCTTCTCTGGAGGATTTGGGTTTTAATGTTTTACGTTTTAGAGTTTTATCTGTTTTTAAGGGGCGTTAAATGGGGTTTTAGTGTTTTATCGGAATTTTAGCTCCTCTCCTTTCCTTTCCTCTTTCATTCTCTTTAGGTCGCGACCGCTCACACTCCAGGTATCTTCCACACTTACACACACCCAGCTACACACACACACACCTTGTCCTTCTTTCCGGTGTCCTTTCGTTTTCAACTTCCAACTAGTTTTACCTTTTAATCGGTTTTAGTTCGTCCCAGCCTTTCCTCCTGTTGTGGCCGACCCAGTGTCGTCCAACCCGTTGGACTCCTTTTGTTGTGGGGGTGTGCCGTAACTATGGAATTTCGTTACGGCAACTTACAAATTTTGATTAAGCCAAATTACGACAATGAGAATTATTTATTTATTTTGCCGTGTTGGTCTAGTTGCGTGCTATATGGACACACGCGCGCTATCTAGTAGCGATCAACGCAACTTGAGTTTCTCGATTCCGCTGTGAGGGGTCGTGCTGATAGTGGCCTTATACACGTGTTGGGCTCTTTCTTCTGACTTGTGCCTGCAAACGGGAGAGACGTTTTCTAGCTCGGCTTCTGAAGAAAGTTTGGATTCTTTTTTAAATACCGGGCGATTTATTTTTATTATGGCCGGCTGAGTAAAAAAGGTGTGCCCTGGGGTGTCTGCGGCCCGTTCATCCGTTTCCCGAGTGTCAGACCAGGATAAAATGTGAGGATATAAAGGAACTTAGTAGTGGCTAGTGTGCTGTAGCCAATCTAGACTGGTATGTTTCTAGAACAATGTTTCTCAGGTGCTGTGGAAGTGTCTTTTATGCTAAGGAAATTATTAACTTATTCCTATGTTTGCATGTGGTACTAATTGAGTTTCTCGTCAAGTGAGTTATCTTAACAAAAAAAAACTGCTTTAATTCTTGATCTTTTTACTTACTTAATATCTGGAATACCCGGGCTAATTTATTGATTGCTAATTCATTTTCTGAACTCAAGTTTCCTTTTAAATTCTGTTGAACTGGCCTGGCATCTTATATTTCTTTTAATCGTGAGGACAGCTTCTTGTGCTGTTAGTGAAGGGATAGTAATACCTTGTCTACAAAGCTTTTAAGATTTAAAACAAATAAAAAAAAAAAACGAAATGTGTTACTGGGGATTTGGGATCTATTTAAACCTTGCAGTGGGAAGGATCTTCCCAGCGCCACTCGAGTGAAGAATGCCTGGTTCCTTTGTTTTCTCAGAGATAGTCTCTCAATATTTTTCTGTATTCTCCATGTAACTGTTTGTGTGAAAATTGTTTAGTGAATGTAAGTCAAAGAAAATGATCAAATCATATGTATTGTGTGCACTCTTTGGCACAACAGGTTGTGAATGGTCTATCACATTGGGTCAGACTAGGTTATCCCTACACGTGTTGGGGATTTAAAATTTATTTTAATTCTCTTTGAGTTTCAAATTAAATGTTAAAGAGTTTTTGTATATTTATACCTTCATAAATCTAAGGGAACTTAATAATGTTGGCTCAGTTTAAGACATGTTGAATTAATTAAATATTAACAGGTTGAGCGATGAGCATATATAAATAGTGTCAGGGATCTAGTCATTTGTATACCCACATGTGTATGTATAAAACATTTTACATTTTGAGAGACCTGTTTATTTAATATTTTTTTTATAATGGTGTACACCAAGATATCAATAAACCATTGAGCGATACAAGTTTAGGAAAAAATAAAATAAATAAATAATTGAGCACACATGGTGAATTTCTTACTCAAGAACATGATTACCAAATTATATTTTAATATTATACCTTTACTAATTATATTGTTGTTGTTCTTAATTTTGTTTATTGAGATGTTAGATGGTGCATGTCGTTTGTGATAATTAATTAAAATAGTAAAAAAAAAAAAAAGAGAAGGCTTATTGTTATGAGATGTATTAAATTTTAAAAAAACCTCTCGATTTTTTTTTTTATTTATTAATGTTAATAATAGATCAAACAGTATTAAATTATTAATAAATTACTGTTATTAGATGTATTAAATTTTGAGACCCTCTGGATTTATTCCTTTTTATTTATTAATGTTAATCATAATTTATTGCCAACAAGATATATTGAAATTATATTTTTGAAAGGTTTAAAATTTACCGGAGAGGTTTTGTTGGTTGATTATTGTTATTTCAAGTGAACACTTCTATATTCTGGGTACTATGAAGTACACACATTGTATATAAGATTGTAATGCTTTTGAAAAGGAATTAGAGCACCAATAAATTTGTTGTTGTTGTTGAGTTTGGAAATTGAGGTCACCTCCATTAATTCGATTGCCTAATGGTTACCCAGCACGAGGCCTTTCTTCCACTAGGAGGCCTCCTCCTGGTTTTGAACAAGTGAGCCGGTCATCCAGGTAAGCTGTATAATTTACTTACACTTTTTTTAGAAAGTTAATTTCTGAAGTAGGGTTGATATGTTGGGATGACATTGATGAGTGGCTCACAAATGGTAGCAGAGCGTGGTTGTACGTAGGCCTGGCCACCTCTGAACCAAAAATTGGAAATTGATGCGGTGGCCTCAATACGTTAAGTGGGCATGCACTGTCAGTTTTGTGGTGTTCTCATATCTCAAAGAATGTAATGAGATATTTATTGTAATAATTGAGATAATTGTAACTGTAATTAGGTGTTCACCATTGTTGTAAGAATTTGGTCTGTGGGAGCGGTTGCCGGGCCGGGACACCTAGGGGTGAGCACAGGTTGGTGATTCCGGATTGTATCTTTGGGGTGTTCGCCGTTAAGTGTCTATTTGTTTGTTTGTGTTCGTGTCCTTGTCTTTGTCTTTGTCTTTGTTGGTCCTACAGCTTATGGTCTTGGTCTTGGTCGTTGGTCCGGTGTCGGGTCGGGAACCCTGGGGTGCATTGATTGTTATTGCTTGTTTGTATTCAAGTACTTGTATTGTGAAACGATGTCAGAGGCGGGGCAGAGTAGTGGTCGGCGTGAGGGTCGCGGTCTGGTGCCCGAGTATTTTAATAAAGATGAGCTCCAGTTTGAGATACGCTTGCGGGGTGGGATTCCCCAGAGGGATGTAGCGTCCTTGAGAAGACAACTGCGGGCGCTGCTGGTGGGGGATGTCCCCATCCAGAGAGTCGAAATTGAGGATCTGGGGGAGGAATTAGCCTTGTGTTCGGACAAGTGGACGGAGTTCTCCACCCTGATGGAGGACTCTGAATATATAGGGAGTTCCACCCGAGTTTGGCAGCGGGTGACCCAAAGAATGCTCCACTTGTCCGCTCGTCTCCGTAATTTGTTGTTGCAGGACGATCTGGAGGAGGAGGTTAGGCGGACTGCGACGGACCTGCAGTCAAAAATTTGCCTAACTGGGGAGGCTCCAGAGAGTCCTGGTAAGCCGAAAGAGATGCTCACGCGCCAGACCGTGGCCACTGAGCGGGTGGATATCCTGGGAGAAGCATGTAGTGCTCTGGTCGAGGAACGTCCTCTTATTTCGTTGGGCAGTCGCCCCCAGGGATTTCAGGGCGATCAGGTGGAAGTCCCTCGCGGGTTTGGTACCACCCTTGCCAGCGTCAAATATGAGTCATTGCCGAATCCTATCTATGACCTCCTCCGTCGGCTTCCCGTGGTCGATGGTCTGGATCTGGACCAGCTAGTAAAATTTTTTGAAGGGATTTTTGGCATTTACGATTTCCCTGGGGTGACTGGTTCCTGTCTTTTAAATATGATATATTCTTATTGTCAGGCGCCTCTACTGGATTGTGTGGTCTGGCATCTCGGCGCGGGCGGCGATTTTGATGCCTTCCACAGGGATGTTCTGGAGCTGTTTATGCCCGGGAGGCTGAGGGACCAGATGCGGCAAAGATTGTTTTATAGAGTTCAGGGGCACGGGGAAAAGCTAAACGTATTCATAAATTCTATCAAGAGTGCTGCCCGTGTGCTGCGTGTGGACGTGTCATCTTGGAGGGCCTCAATCCCCAGGAGAGGTCACGGTTGGTGTACTTGGAGAGACCGCGAAGCTTCGCGGATCTCAGCAGAGCTTGTGTCTTTGCCCGCACCATCCAGACGAATGACGAGACTCGCTCCGGCACTTCCGAATTCTCTGTCCCCTGTTCCACATCTGGTCAACAGCGGCCACCTACCCGGGAGCAACGAGGCAACAACTTTGAAAGAAGAAACTATAGTTGTTATACTTGTGGCAAGATGGGGCACTTGGCCCGGAATTGCCAATTCAAACGGTCGGAGGTCCCGCGTGAGAACCGCCCTTCAAAAAACGGCCCGCGTGGGGGGGATTGAGGGGGCGCCGGTCCCTCCCCACGCGTGGTGGCGTTAGCGCATCTCATGTTTCATTATGTGCGGTTGAAAATGGGCACTCATCCGGGGAGCCCTATCCTAAGCCGATTCGTCCCGGCCGCTCCGTGTGTCCCTATCTCGAGTTGGAGGTTGGGAAGGGCCGTATTGCGGCCTTGGTGGACTCGGGATCGGCGCGGTGTTTGATCTCCTCCCGGGTTTACCAGCAGTTGGTTAGGGAGTCTTTAATTAAGGCGAGTGCTCCTTCGTCGGTGGTGTGTTGAACGGCCTCGAGGGAGGTTTTGCCTACCTCAAAAGTGGTGGCGTTTAAAATTAAAATAAATTATTTTTCGTGGGTGTGGGAGTTTCTTGTCGCTCCGAATCTGAGCGTCGACTGTATTTTGGGTGCGGACTTTATTAGGAAAAGTGGTCTGGTTCTCGATATCCAGGGGCAGGTTTGTTTCTTCAAGTTTAACCGTGCCGTGCGCATTCCCTTTTTTGGATATCGGGATGAGTCGGGGGAGGGTCTTGAAGAACTTCAACCCCCGGCGGCTATTAATAATTTAAGCCAGTCCCAACAGACCACTTTCCGTCAATTGTGTGAGGAGTTCCCCGAGGTGCTGACGGCCGATCTCGGCCTCACACATAATTTGGAGTATCGTATCCGCCTGTGTGACTCCTCGGTTGTCCGTTCACACCCTTATAAATTCGCCCCTCCCAAAATGACCATTTTGCGTGAGAAGGTTCAGGAACTGTTAGACCAGGGTGTCATTGAACCTTCCACGTCGGCCTATGCCAGTCCAGCATTCTTGGTGCCGAAACCAGGAGGGAAGCATCGGCTGGTTATTGATTACCGCAAATTGAATCAAAATATAGAGGTTGAGTCGGTGCCCCTCCCGGACCTGCATTCGGCCTTTGACTGGTTTTCGCAGGCCCGCTATTTTACCATTTTTGACCTTAATTCTGCATACCGCCAGATTCCCTTACACAAGGAGTCTCGGCCGTACACGGCCTTTTGCGTACCGTGGAACCTGTACCAATATAAGAGAGTCCCCATGGGACTGGCCGTTGGTGCACAGACGTTAACACGTCTACTAGATACAGTGTTCCACGATGTTAAATTTCAGTATGTGTTCAATTATCTTGATGATCTGCTTATTTACAGTGCTACCTTAGAGGAACACATGGATCATCTCCGAGAGGTGTTGTGTCGCCTGAAGCGCGCGGGGCTCACGGTAAACCCCGACAAGGTGAAATTTGCCCAGGAGGAAATTTCTTTCCTCGGTCACCTTGTGTCTCATAAAGGGGTCACGGTAGACCCAGAGAGGACTCAGGCAATTCGGGATTTTCCTCCTCCTCGGGACGCAAAAGGGGTGGCCCGCTTTGTGGGGATGGTTAATTTTTATCGGTGGTTCATCCCCGGGGCCGCAGATTGCTGCCCCCCTTAATTCCTTAAGCAAAAAGGGTGCCAAATTTGTGTGGGTGACGAGCAGCAGCGTGCCTTTGAGACCCTGAAGGAGTCCATTCTGTCGCCGCCCGTGCTTCGGATGCCTGACTTCACGAAGCCTTTATTTTGCAATCGGACGCCAGCTCTGTGGCGATCGGCGCCGTGCTCTCGCAGGAGGTGGATGGTGCTCGGCATCCAGTTGCCTTTGTATCTAGGACCCTCACCGACACTGAAAAGAAATCCTCTGTGTATGAGTTGGAGTGTTTGGCGGTAGTCTTCGCTCTGGACAAATTTAGGAGATATTTGGAACACGCTGAGTTCCTTTTAGAGACCGACAACCAGGCTCTCTCTTGGCTTCTGGCGCATCCTCGTCAACTGGGTAAACTTGGCCGCTGGGTGGTCAAAATTTCATCTTTTAAGTTCAGGGCACAACATATACAGGGGACCCAAAATGTTGTTGCCGATGCTTTGTCACGGATGTACCATCTGCCCAGTGAGGAGCCAATAAATGAACCCTGCGCCTTACTCTTGGAGTTTCCCCTCGCCTTTACCGATGTTATTCCTCATCAGCTTGATGATGAGACGTTGGGTCCGATTATCGAAAAAATTAAATCAGGCGAGATGAAGGCTCCTTATCATCTGTCCAAGGGCGTCCTCTGCTGCAAGGAACGTAGAGGACGGGTTCCTAAGATAGTGCTGCCGAGCAAGCTTGTACCCATGGTCTTCCAGTATTATCACGATTCCCCGGTAGGAGGCCATTTGGGTGTTTCGAAGGCCATCGCCGCGATTCGAAAGAGCTTCATCTGGAAAGGCATGGACCGGGACATCGCCACCCGGGTGAAGTGCTGTCATCTCTGTAGTCTGAGCAAGCCCGCTCAGAACACCAAGTTGGGGTTGCTGGCAGACCTATGGAGAAGGTTTTCATCGACTACGTGAGTCCTTTCCCACGTAGCAAGGCCGGAATTCGTTCCTCCTTGTTTGTGTGGACGCCTTCTCTAAGTATGTCTGGCTACTTCCCTTGCGTCAGGCAAGTGCTGCTACTACCATCATAGCCCTTCAGACCAGCATCTTTCAGCATTTCGGGCTTCCCTCCATCATTGTCTCAGACAATGGCCCCCAATTCATCTCGAGGCAGTTCCGAAACATGTGTTTCAGGCACGCATTCGTCATGTAACCACTTCCCCTTATCACCCGCAACCTTCCCACGCTGAGCGATTCAATCGCAATCTTAGATCCGCCCTCATCGCTTACCACGCGGAACAGCAGAACACGTGGGACCAGAATCTTCAGTGGTTACAAATGGCTTTTAACCCCTCTCTTCATAAGAGTCATAGAGCCGTGCCTTTTGAGGTCATGTTTGGTTTCTCCCCTGCTCATCCCCTTAGCAACTTGTGGAGATTGGAGGATCTTCACCCGGATTCGCCGAATGGGGGAGTCTCTCACAGGTGGAAAGAGGTGAGGAGAGCTCTGCTCCGATCGCACGAGCGTGTGCAGCGTCGTTATAATGCGGGGAGAGTCCCCAACCCTTTCAAGGTGGGCCAGTTGGTATATTGTAGGAGCCACCCGCTCAGCTCTAAGGTGGAAGGTCGTGCCGCCAAGCTTTGTCATCGATGGTTGGGACCTTTCGCATTTCCGAGTTTGCTTCTCCGGTTACTGCCAGCCTGGTGGGTCTAGAGGATGGTATGCAGGTGAGAGTGGCCCATGTGTCGCATTTGAAGGCGTGTGCTCAGGTGGAGGTTCATTGGGTGTAGGATAGATATTTTTTTCCTCACCCCTGTTAGGATTAACTTGGGTCCTTGGTTTGGTTTTCGGGGGGCTTCTCTGGAGGATTTGGGTTTTAATGTTTTACGTTTTAGAGTTTTATCTGTTTTTAAGGGGCGTTAAATGGGGTTTTAGTGTTTTATCGGAATTTTAGCTCCTCTCCTTTCCTTTCCTCTTTCATTCTCTTTAGGTCGCGACCGCTCACACTCCAGGTATCTTCCACACTTACACACACCCAGCTACACACACACACCTTGTCCTTCTTTCCGGTGTCCTTTCGTTTTCAACTTCCAACTAGTTTTACCTTTTAATCGGTTTAGTTCGTCCCAGCCTTTCCTCCTGTTGTGGCCGACCCAGTGTCGTCCAACCCGTTGGACTCCTTTTGTTGTGGGGGTGTGCCGTAACTATGGAATTTCGTTACGGCAACTTACAAATTTTGATTAAGCCAAATTACGACAATGAGAATTATTTATTTATTTTGCCGTGTTGCCGTGTTGGTCTAGTTGCGTGCTATATGGACACACGCGCGCTATCTAGTAGCGATCAACGCAACTTGAGTTTCTCGATTCCGCTGTGAGGGGTCGTGCTGATAGTGGCCTTATACACGTGTTGGGCTCTTTCTTCTGACTTGTGCCTGCAAACGGGAGAGACGTTTTCTAGCTCGGCTTCTGAAGAAAGTTTGGATTCTTTTTTAAATACCGGGCGATTTATTTTTATTATGGCCGGCTGAGTAAAAAAGGTGTGCCCTGGGGTGTCTGCGGCCCGTTCATCCGTTTCCCGAGTGTCAGACCAGGATAAAATGTGAGGATATAAAGGAACTTAGTAGTGGCTAGTGTGCTGTAGCCAATCTAGACTGGTATGTTTCTAGAACAATGTTTCTCAGGTGCTGTGGAAGTGTCTTTTATGCTAAGGAAATTATTAACTTATTCCTATGTTTGCATGTGGTACTAATTGAGTTTCTCGTCAAGTGAGTTATCTTAACAAAAAAAAACTGCTTTAATTCTTGATCTTTTTACTTACTTAATATCTGGAAAACCCGGGCTAATTTATTGATTGCTAATTCATTTTCTGAACTCAAGTTTCCTTTTAAATTCTGTTGAACTGGCCTGGCATCTTATATTTCTTTTAATCGTGAGGACAGCTTCTTGTGCTGTTAGTGAAGGGATAGTAATACCTTGTCTACAAAGCTTTTAAGATTTAAAACAAATAAAAAAAAAAACGAAATGTGTTACTGGGGATTTGGGATCTATTTAAACCTTGCAGTGGGAAGGATCTTCCCAGCGCCACTCGAGTGAAGAATGCCTGGTTCCTTTGTTTTCTCAGAGATAGTCTCTCAATATTTTTCTGTATTCTCCATGTAACTATGTAACTGTTTGTGTGAAAATTGTTTAGTGAATGTAAGTCAAAGAAAATGATCAAATCATATGTATTGTGTGCACTCTTTGGCACAACAGGTTGTGAATGGTCTATCACATTGGGTCAGACTAGGTTATCCCTACACGTGTTGGGGATTTAAAATTTATTTTAATTCTCTTTGAGTTTCAAATTAAATGGTAAAGAGTTTTTTGTATATTTATACCTTCATAAATCTAAGGGAACTTAATAATGTTGGCTCAGTTTAAGACATGTTGAATTAATTAAATATTAACAGGTTGAGCGATGAGCATATATAAATAGTGTCAGGGATCTAGTCATTTGTATACCCACATGTGTATGTATAAAACATTTTACATTTTGAGAGACCTGTTTATTTAATATTTTTTTTATAATGGTGTACACCAAGATATCAATAAACCATTGAGCGATACAAGTTTAGGAAAAAATAAAATAAATAAATAATTGAGCACACATGGTGAATTTCTTACTCAAGAACATGATTACCAAATTATATTTTAATATTATACCTTTACTAATTATATTGTTGTTGCTCTTAATTTTGTTTATTGAGATGTTAGATGGTGCATGTCGTTTGTGATAATTAATTAAAATAGTAAAAAAAAAAAGAGAAGGCTTATTGTTATGAGATGTATTAAATTTTAAAAAAACCTCTCGATTTTTTTTTTATTTATTAATGTTAATAATAGATCAAACAGTATTAAATTATTAATAAATTACTGTTATTAGATTATTAAATTTTGAGACCCTCTGGATTTATTCCTTCTTATTTATTAATGTTAATCATAATTCATTGCCAACAAGATATATTGAAATTATATTTTTGAAAGGTTTAAAATTTACCGGAGAGGTTTTGTTGGTTGATTATTGTTATTTCAAGTGAACACTTCTATATTCTGGGTACTATGAAGTACACACATTGTATATAAGATTGTAATGCTTTTGAAAAGGAATTAGAGCACCAATAAATTTGTTGTTGTTGTTGAGTTTGGAAATTGAGGTCACCTCCATTAATTCGATTGCCTAATGGTTACCCAGCACGAGGCCTTTCTTCCACTAGGAGGCCTCCTCCTGGTTTTGAACAAGTGAGCCGGTCATCCAGGTAAGCTGTATAATTTACTTACACTTTTTTTAGAAAGTTAATTTCTGAAGTAGGGTTGATATGTTGGGATGACATTGATGAGTGGCTCACAAATGGTAGCAGAGCATGGTTGTACGTAGGCCTGGCCACCTCTGAACCAAAAATTGGAAATTGATGCGGTGGCCTCAATACGTTAAGTGGGGATGCACTGTCAGTTTTGTGGTGTTCTCATATCTCAAAGAATGTAATGAGATATTTATTGTAATAATTGAGATAATTGTAACTGTAATTAGGTGTTCACCATTGTTGTAAGAATTTGGTCTGTGGGAGCGGTTGCCAGGCCGGGACATCTAGGGGTGAGCACAGGTTGGTGATTCCGGATTGTATCTTTGGGGTGTTCGCCGTTAAGTGTCTATTTGTTTGTTTGTGTTCGTGTCCTTGTCTTTGTCTTTGTCTTTGTTGGTCCTACAGCTTATGGTCTTGGTCTTGGTCGTTGGTCCGGTGTCGGGTCGGGAACCCTGGGGTGCATTGATTGTTATTGCTTGTTTGTATTCAAGTACTTGTATTATGAAACGATGTCAGAGGCGGGGCAGAGTAGTGGTCGGCGTGAGGGTCGCGGTCTGGTGCCCGAGTATTTTAATAAAGATGAGCTCCAGTTTGAGATACGCTTGCGGGGTGGGATTCCCCAGAGGGATGTAGCGTCCTTGAGAAGACAACTGCGGGCGCTGCTGGTGGGGGATGTCCCCATCCAGAGAGTCGAAATTGAGGATCTGGGGGAGGAATTAGCCTTGTGTTCGGACAAGTGGACGGAGTTCTCCACCCTGATGGAGGACTCTGAATATATAGGGAGTTCCACCCGAGTTTGGCAGCGGGTGACCCAAAGAATGCTCCACTTGTCCGCTCGTCTCCGTAATTTGTTGTTGCAGGACGATCTGGAGGAGGAGGTTAGGCGGACTGCGACGGACCTGCAGTCAAAAATTTGCCTACCTGGGGAGGCTCCAGAGAGTCCTGGTAAGCCGAAAGAGATGCTCACGCGCCAGACCGTGGCCACTGAGCGGGTGGATATCCTGGGAGAAGCATGTAGTGCTCTGGTCGAGGAACGTCCTCTTATTTCGTTGGGCAGTCGCCCCCAGGGATTTCAGGGCGATCAGGTGGAAGTCCCTCGCGGGTTTGGTACCACCCTTGCCAGCGTCAAATATGAGTCATTGCCGAATCCTATCTATGACCTCCTCCGTCGGCTTCCCGTGGTCGATGGTCTGGATCTGGACCAGCTAGTAAAATTTTTTGAAGGGATTTTCGGCATTTACGATTTCCCTGGGGTGACTGGTTCCTGTCTTTTAAATATGATATATTCTTATTGTCAGGCGCCTCTACTGGATCGTGTGGTCTGGCATCTCGGCGCGGGCGGCGATTTTGTTGCCTTCCACAGGGATGTTCTGGAGCTGTTTATGCCCGGGAGGCTGAGGGACCAGATGCGGCAAAGATTGTTTTATAGAGTTCAGGGGCACGGGGAAAAGCTATACGTATTCATAAATTCTATCAAGAGTGCTGCCCGTGTGCTGCGTGTGGACGTGTCATCTTGAAGGGCCTCAATCCCCAGGAGAGGTCACGGTTGGTGTTCTTGGAGAGACCGCGAAGCTTCGCGGATCTCAACAGAGCTTGTGTCTTTGCCCGCACCATCCAGACGAATGACGAGACTCGCTCCGGCACTTCCGAATTCTCTGTCCCCTGTTCCACATCTGGTCAACAGCGGCCACCTACCCGCGAGCAACGAGGCAACAACTTTGAAAGAAGAAACTATAGTTGTTATACTTGTGGCAAGATGGGGCACTTGGCCTGGAATTGCCAATTCAAACGGTCGGAGGTCCCGCGTGAGAACCGCCCTTCAAAAAACGGCCCGCGTGGGGGGGATTGAGGGGGCGCCGGTCCCTCCCCACGCGTGGTGGCGTTAGCGCATCTCATGTTTCATTATGTGCGGTTGAAAATGGGCACTCATCCGGGGAGCCCTATCCTAAGCCGATTCGTCCCGGCCTCTCCGTGTGTCCCTATCTCGAGTTGGAGGTTGGGAAGGGCCGTATTGCGGCCTTGGTGGACTCGGGATCGGCGCGGTGTTTGATCTCCTCCCGGGTTTACCAGCAGTTGGTTAGGGAGTCTTTAATTAAGGCGAGTGCTCTTTCGTCGGTGGTGTGTTGGACGGCCTCGAGGGAGGTTTTGCCTACCTCAAAAGTGGTGGCGTTTAAAATTAAAATAAATTATTTTTCGTGGGTGTGGGAGTTTCTTGTCGCTCCGAATCTGAGCGTCGACTGTATTTTGGGTGCGGACTTTATTAGGAAAAGTGGTCTGGTTCTCGATATCCAGGGGCAGGTTTGTTTCTTCAAGTTTAACCGTGCCGTGCGCATTCCCTTTTTTGGATATCGGGATGAGTCGGGGGAGGGTCTTGAAGAACTTCAACCCCCGGCGGCTATTAATAATTTAAGCCAGTCCCAACAGACCACTTTCCGTCAATTGTGTGAGGAGTTCCCCGAGGTGCTGACGGCCGATCTTGGCCTCACACATAATTTGGAGTATCGTATCCGCCTGTGTGACTCCTCGGTTGTCCGTTCACACCCTTATAAATTCGCCCCTCCCAAAATGACCATTTTGCGTGAGAAGGTTCAGGAACTGTTAGACCAGGGTGTCATTGAACCTTCCACGTCGGCCTATGCCAGTCCAGCATTCTTGGTGCCTAAACCAGGAGGGAAGCATCGGCTGGTTATTGATTACCGCAAATTGAATCAAAATATAGAGGTTGAGTCGGTGCCCCTCCCGGACCTGCATTCGGCCTTTGACTGGTTTTCGCAGGCCCGCTATTTTACCATTTTTGACCTTAATTCTGCCTACCGCCAGATTCCCTTACACAAGGAGTCTCGGCCGTACACGGCCTTTTGCGTACCGTGGAACCTGTACCAATATAAGAGAGTCCCCATGGGACTGGCCGTTGGTGCACAGACGTTAACACGTCTACTAGATACAGTGTTCCACGATGTTAAATTTCAGTATGTGTTCAATTATCTTGATGATCTGCTTATTTACAGTGCTACCTTAGAGGAACACATGGATCATCTCCGAGAGGTGTTGTGTCGCCTGAAGCGCGCGGGGCTCACGGTAAACCCCGACAAGGTGAAATTTGCCCAGGAGGAAATTTCTTTCCTCGGTCACCTTGTGTCTCATAAAGGGGTCACGGTAGACCCAGAGAGGACTCAGGCAATTCGGGATTTTCCTCCTCCTCGGGACGCAAAAGGGGTGGCCCGCTTTGTGGGGATGGTTAATTTTTATCGGTGGTTCATCCCCGGGGCCGCAGATTGCTGCCCCCCTTAATTCCTTAAGCAAAAAGGGTGCCAAATTTGTGTGGGGTGACGAGCAGCAGCGTGCCTTTGAGACCCTGAAGGAGTCCATTCTGTCGCCGCCCGTGCTTCGGATGCCTGACTTCACGAAGCCCTTTATTTTGCAATCGGACGCCAGCTCTGTGGCGATCGGCGCCGTGCTCTCGCAGGAGGTGGATGGTGCTCGGCATCCAGTTGCCTTTGTATCTAGGACCCTCACCGACACTGAAAAGAAATCCTCTGTGTATGAGTTGGAGTGTTTGGCGGTAGTCTTCGCTCTGGACAAATTTAGGAGATATTTGGAACACGCTGAGTTCCTTTTAGAGACCGACAACCAGGCTCTCTCTTGGCTTCTGGCGCATCCCCGTCAACTGGGTAAACTTGGCCGCTGGGTGGTCAAAATTTCATCTTTTAAGTTCAGGGCACAACATATACAGGGGACCCAAAATGTTGTTGCCGATGCTTTGTCACGGATGTACCATCTGCCCAGTGAGGAGCCAATAAATGAACCCTGCGCCTTACTCTTGGAGTTTCCCCTCGCCTTTACCGATGTTATCCCTCATCAGCTTGATGATGAGACGTTGGGTCCGATTATCGAAAAAATTAAATCAGGCGAGATGAAGGCTCCTTATCATCTGTCCAAGGGCGTCCTCTGCTGCAAGGAACGTAGAGGACGGGTTCCTAAGATAGTGCTGCCGAGCAAGCTTGTACCCATGGTCTTCCAGTATTATCACGATTCCCCGGTAGGAGGCCATTTGGGTGTTTCGAAGGCCATCGCCGCGATTCGAAAGAGCTTCATCTGGAAAGGCATGGACCGGGACATCGCCACCCGGGTGAAGTGCTGTCATCTCTGTAGTCTGAGCAAGCCCGCTCAGAACACCAAGTTGGGGTTGCTGGCAGACCTATGGAGAAGGTTTTCATCGACTACGTGAGTCCTTTCCCACGTAGCAAGGCCGGGAATTCGTTCCTCCTTGTTTGTGTGGACGCCTTCTCTAAGTATGTCTGGCTACTTCCCTTGCGTCAGGCAAGTGCTGCTACTACCATCATAGCCCTTCAGACCAGCATCTTTCAGCATTTCGGGCTTCCCTCCATCATTGTCTCAGACAATGGCCCCCAATTCATCTCGAGGCAGTTCCGAAACATGTGTTTCAGGCACGGCATTCGTCATGTAACCACTTCCCCTTATCACCCGCAACCTTCCCACGCTGAGCGATTCAATCGCAATCTTAGATCCGCCCTCATCGCTTACCACGCGGAACAGCAGAACACGTGGGACCAGAATCTTCAGTGGTTACAAATGGCTTTTAACCCCTCTCTTCATAAGAGTCATAGAGCCGTGCCTTTTGAGGTCATGTTTGGTTTCTCCCCTGCTCATCCCCTTAGCAACTTGTGGAGATTGGAGGATCTTCACCCGGATTCGCCGAATGGGGGAGTCTCTCACAGGTGGAAAGAGGTGAGGAGAGCTCTGCTCCGATCGCACGAGCGTGTGCAGCGTCGTTATAATGCGGGGAGAGTCCCCAACCCTTTCAAGGTGGGCCAGTTGGTATATTGTAGGAGCCACCCGCTCAGCTCTAAGGTGGAAGGTCGTGCCGCCAAGCTTTGTCATCGATGGTTGGGACCTTTCCGCATTTCCGAGTTTGCTTCTCCGGTTACTGCCAGCCTGGTGGGTCTAGAGGATGGTATGCAGGTGAGAGTGGCCCATGTGTCGCATTTGAAGGCGTGTGCTCAGGTGGAGGTTCATTGGGTGTAGGATAGATATTTTTTTCCTCACCCCTGTTAGGATTAACTTGGGTCCTTGGGTTTGGTTTTCGGGGGGGCTTCTCTGGAGGATTTGGGTTTTAATGTTTTACGTTTTAGAGTTTTATCTGTTTTTAAGGGGCGTTAAATGGGGTTTTAGTGTTTTATCGGAATTTTAGCTCCTCTCCTTTCCTTTCCTCTTTCATTCTCTTTAGGTCGCGACCGCTCACACTCCAGGTATCTTCCACACTTACACACACCCAGCTACACACACACACCTTGTCCTTCTTTCCGGTGTCCTTTCGTTTTCAACTTCCAACTAGTTTTACCTTTTAATCGGTTTTAGTTCGTCCCAGCCTTTCCTCCTGTTGTGGCCGACCCAGTGTCGTCCAACCCGTTGGACTCCTTTTGTTGTGGGGGTGTGCCGTAACTATGGAATTTCGTTACGGCAACTTACAAATTTTGATTAAGCCAAATTACGACAATGAGAATTATTTATTTATTTTGCCGTGTTGGTCTAGTTGCGTGCTATATGGACACACGCGCGCTATCTAGTAGCGATCAACGCAACTTGAGTTTCTCGATTCCGCTGTGAGGGGTCGTGCTGATAGTGGCCTTATACACGTGTTGGGCTCTTTCTTCTGACTTGTGCCTGCAAACGGGAGAGACGTTTTCTAGCTCGGCTTCTGAAGAAAGTTTGGATTCTTTTTTAAATACCGGGCGATTTATTTTTATTATGGCCGGCTGAGTAAAAAAGGTGTGCCCTGGGGTGTCTGCGGCCCGTTCATCCGTTTCCCGAGTGTCAGACCAGGATAAAATGTGAGGATATAAAGGAACTTAGTAGTGGCTAGTGTGCTGTAGCCAATCTAGACTGGTATGTTTCTAGAACAATGTTTCTCAGGTGCTGTGGAAGTGTCTTTTATGCTAAGGAAATTATTAACTTATTCCTATGTTTGCATGTGGTACTAATTGAGTTTCTCGTCAAGTGAGTTATCTTAACAAAAAAAAACTGCTTTAATTCTTGATCTTTTTACTTACTTAATATCTGGAATACCCGGGCTAATTTATTGATTGCTAATTCATTTTCTGAACTCAAGTTTCCTTTTAAATTCTGTTGAACTGGCCTGGCATCTTATATTTCTTTTAATCGTGAGGACAGCTTCTTGTGCTGTTAGTGAAGGGATAGTAATACCTTGTCTACAAAGCTTTTAAGATTTAAAAAAATAAAAAAATAAAACGAAATGTGTTACTGGGGATTTGGGATCTATTTAAACCTTGCAGTGGGAAGGATCTTCCCAGCGCCACTCGAGTGAAGAATGCCTGGTTCCTTTGTTTTCTCAGAGATAGTCTCTCAATATTTTTCTGTATTCTCCATGTAACTATGTAACTGTTTGTGTGAAAATTGTTTAGTGAATGTAAGTCAAAGAAAATGATCAAATCATATGTATTGTGTGCACTCTTTGGCACAACAGGTTGTGAATGGTCTATCACATTGGGTCAGACTAGGTTATCCCTACACGTGTTGGGGATTTAAAATTTATTTTAATTCTCTTTGAGTTTCAAATTAAATGTTAAAGAGTTTTTTGTATATTTATACCTTCATAAATCTAAGGGAACTTAATAATGTTGGCTCAGTTTAAGACATGTTGAATTAATTAAATATTAACAGGTTGAGCGATGAGCATATATAAATAGTGTCAGGGATCTAGTCATTTGTATACCCACATGTGTATGTATAAAACATTTTACATTTTGAGAGACCTGTTTATTTAATATTTTTTTTATAATGGTGTACACCAAGATATCAATAAACCATTGAGCGATACAAGTTTAGGAAAAAATAAAATAAATAAATAATTGAGCACACATGGTGAATTTCTTACTCAAGAACATGATTACCAAATTATATTTTAATATTATACCTTTACTAATTATATTGTTGTTGTTCTTAATTTTGTTTATTGAGATGTTAGATGGTGCATGTCGTTTGTGATAATTAATTAAAATAGTAAAAAAAAAAAGAGAAGGCTTATTGTTATGAGATGTATTAAATTTTAAAAAAACCTCTCGATTTTTTTTTTATTTATTAATGTTAATAATAGATCAAACAGTATTAAATTATTAATAAATTACTGTTATTAGATGTATTAAATTTTGAGACCCTCTGGATTTATTCCTTTTTATTTATTAATGTTAATCATAATTTATTGCCAACAAGATATATTGAAATTATATTTTTGAAAGGTTTAAAATTTACCGGAGAGGTTTTGTTGGTTGATTATTGTTATTTCAAGTGAACACTTCTATATTCTGGGTACTATGAAGTACACACATTGTATATAAGATTGTAATGCTTTTGAAAAGGAATTAGAGCACCAATAAATTTGTTGTTGTTGTTGAGTTTGGAAATTGAGGTCACCTCCATTAATTCGATTGCCTAATGGTTACCCAGCACGAGGCCTTTCTTCCACTAGGAGGCCTCCTCCTGGTTTTGAACAAGTGAGCCGGTCATCCAGGTAAGCTGTATAATTTACTTACACTTTTTTTAGAAAGTTAATTTCTGAAGTAGGGTTGATATGTTGGGATGACATTGATGAGTGGCTCACAAATGGTAGCAGAGCGTGGTTGTACGTAGGCCTGGCCACCTCTGAACCAAAAATTGGAAATTGATGCGGTGGCCTCAATACGTTAAGTGGGCATGCACTGTCAGTTTTGTGGTGTTCTCATATCTCAAAGAATGTAATGAGATATTTATTGTAATAATTGAGATAATTGTAACTGTAATTAGGTGTTCACCATTGTTGTAAGAATTTGGTCTGTGGGAGCGGTTGCCGGGCCGGGACACCTAGGGGTGAGCACAGGTTGGTGATTCCGGATTGTATCTTTGGGGTGTTCGCCGTTAAGTGTCTATTTGTTTGTTTGTGTTCGTGTCCTTGTCTTTGTCTTTGTCTTTGTTGGTCCTACAGCTTATGGTCTTGGTCTTGGTCGTTGGTCCGGTGTCGGGTCGGGAACCCTGGGGTGCATTGATTGTTATTGCTTGTTTGTATTCAAGTACTTGTATTGTGAAACGATGTCAGAGGCGGGGCAGAGTAGTGGTCGGCGTGAGGGTCGCGGTCTGGTGCCCGAGTATTTTAATAAAGATGAGCTCCAGTTTGAGATACGCTTGCGGGGTGGGATTCCCCAGAGGGATGTAGCGTCCTTGAGAAGACAACTGCGGGCGCTGCTGGTGGGGGATGTCCCCATCCAGAGAGTCGAAATTGAGGATCTGGGGGAGGAATTAGCCTTGTGTTCGGACAAGTGGACGGAGTTCTCCACCCTGATGGAGGACTCTGAATATATAGGGAGTTCCACCCGAGTTTGGCAGCGGGTGACCCAAAGAATGCTCCACTTGTCCGCTCGTCTCCGTAATTTGTTGTTGCAGGACGATCTGGAGGAGGAGGTTAGGCGGACTGCGATGGACCTGCAGTCAACAATTTGCCTACCTGGGGAGGCTCCAGAGAGTCCTGGTAAGCCGAAAGAGATGCTCACGCGCCAGACCGTGGCCACTGAGCGGGTGGATATCCTGGGAGAAGCATGTAGTGCTCTGGTCGAGGAACGTCCTCTTATTTCGTTGGGCAGTCGCCCCCCAGGGATTTCAGGGCGATCAGGTGGAAGTCCCTCGCGGGTTTGGTACCACCCTTGCCAGCGTCAAATATGAGTCATTGCCGAATCCTATCTATGACCTCCTCCGTCGGCTTCCCGTGGTCGATGGTCTGGATCTGGACCAGCTAGTAAAATTTTTTGAAGGGATTTTCGGCATTTACGATTTCCCTGGGGTGACTGGTTCCTGTCTTTTAAATATGATATATTCTTATTGTCAGGCGCCTCTACTGGATCGTGTGGTCTGGCATCTCGGCGCGGGCGGCGATTTTGATGCCTTCCACAGGGATGTTCTGGAGCTGTTTATGCCCGGGAGGCTGAGGGACCAGATGCGGCAAAGATTGTTTTATAGAGTTCAGGGGCACGGGGAAAAGCTAAACGTATTCATAAATTCTATCAAGAGTGCTGCCCGTGTGCTGCGTGTGGACGTGTCATCTTGGAGGGCCTCAATCCCCAGGAGAGGTCACGGTTGGTGTACTTGGAGAGACCGCGAAGCTTCGCGGATCTCAGCAGAGCTTGTGTCTTTGCCCGCACCATCCAGACGAATGACGAGACTCGCTCCGGCACTTCCGAATTCTCTGTCCCCTGTTCCACATCTGGTCAACAGCGGCCACCTACCCGGGAGCAACGAGGCAACAACTTTGAAAGAAGAAACTATAGTTGTTATACTTGTGGCAAGATGGGGCACTTGGCCCGGAATTGCCAATTCAAACGGTCGGAGGTCCCGCGTGAGAACCGCCCTTCAAAAAACGGCCCGCGTGGGGGGGATTGAGGGGGCGCCGGTCCCTCCCCACGCGTGGTGGCGTTAGCGCATCTCATGTTTCATTATGTGCGGTTGAAAATGGGCACTCATCCGGGGAGCCCTATCCTAAGCCGATTCGTCCCGGCCTCTCCGTGTGTCCCTATATCGAGTTGGAGGTTGGGAAGGGCCGTATTGCGGCCTTGGTGGACTCGGGATCGGCGCGGTGTTTGATCTCCTCCCGGGTTTACCAGCAGTTGGTTAGGGAGTCTTTAATTAAGGCGAGTGCTCTTTCGTCGGTGGTGTGTTGGACGGCCTCGAGGGAGGTTTTGCCTACCTCAAAAGTGGTGGCGTTTAAAATTAAAATAAATTATTTTTCGTGGGTGTGGGAGTTTCTTGTCGCTCCGAATCTGAGCGTCGACTGTATTTTGGGTGCGGACTTTATTAGGAAAAGTGGTCTGGTTCTCGATATCCAGGGGCAGGTTTGTTTCTTCAAGTTTAACCGTGCCGTGCGCATTCCCTTTTTTGGATAT
This sequence comes from Magicicada septendecula, assembly GCA_034769895.1. Classification (NCBI taxonomy): domain Eukaryota; kingdom Metazoa; phylum Arthropoda; class Insecta; order Hemiptera; family Cicadidae; genus Magicicada; species Magicicada septendecula. Next base: position 753,322,439 of record CM068367.1, on the reverse strand, counting down.
CGGGATGAGTCGGGGGAGGGTCTTGAAGAACTTCAACCCCCGGCGGCTATTAATAATTTAAGCCAGTCCCAACAGACCACTTTCCGTCAATTGTGTGAGGAGTTCCCCGAGGTGCTGACGGCCGATCTTGGCCTCACACATAATTTGGAGTATCGTATCCGCCTGTGTGACTCCTCGGTTGTCCGTTCACACCCTTATAAATTCGCCCCTCCCAAAATGACCATTTTGCGTGAGAAGGTTCAGGAACTGTTAGACCAGGGTGTCATTGAACCTTCCACGTCGGCCTATGCCAGTCCAGCATTCTTGGTGCCTAAACCAGGAGGGAAGCATCGGCTGGTTATTGATTACCGCAAATTGAATCAAAATATAGAGGTTGAGTCGGTGCCCCTCCCGGACCTGCATTCGGCCTTTGACTGGTTTTCGCAGGCCCGCTATTTTACCATTTTTGACCTTAATTCTGCCTACCGCCAGATTCCCTTACACAAGGAGTCTCGGCCGTACACGGCCTTTTGCGTACCGTGGAACCTGTACCAATATAAGAGAGTCCCCATGGGACTGGCCGTTGGTGCACAGACGTTAACACGTCTACTAGATACAGTGTTCCACGATGTTAAATTTCAGTATGTGTTCAATTATCTTGATGATCTGCTTATTTACAGTGCTACCTTAGAGGAACACATGGATCATCTCCGAGAGGTGTTGTGTCGCCTGAAGCGCGCGGGGCTCACGGTAAACCCCGACAAGGTGAAATTTGCCCAGGAGGAAATTTCTTTCCTCGGTCACCTTGTGTCTCATAAAGGGGTCACGGTAGACCCAGAGAGGACTCAGGCAATTCGGGATTTTCCTCCTCCTCGGGACGCAAAAGGGGTGGCCCGCTTTGTGGGGATGGTTAATTTTTATCGGTGGTTCATCCCCGGGGCCGCAGATTGCTGCCCCCCTTAATTCCTTAAGCAAAAAGGGTGCCAAATTTGTGTGGGGTGACGAGCAGCAGCGTGCCTTTGAGACCCTGAAGGAGTCCATTCTGTCGCCGCCCGTGCTTCGGATGCCTGACTTCACGAAGCCCTTTATTTTGCAATCGGACGCCAGCTCTGTGGCGATCGGCGCCGTGCTCTCGCAGGAGGTGGATGGTGCTCGGCATCCAGTTGCCTTTGTATCTAGGACCCTCACCGACACTGAAAAGAAATCCTCTGTGTATGAGTTGGAGTGTTTGGCGGTAGTCTTCGCTCTGGACAAATTTAGGAGATATTTGGAACACGCTGAGTTCCTTTTAGAGACCGACAACCAGGCTCTCTCTTGGCTTCTGGCGCATCCCCGTCAACTGGGTAAACTTGGCCGCTGGGTGGTCAAAATTTCATCTTTTAAGTTCAGGGCACAACATATACAGGGGACCCAAAATGTTGTTGCCGATGCTTTGTCACGGATGTACCATCTGCCCAGTGAGGAGCCAATAAATGAACCCTGCGCCTTACTCTTGGAGTTTCCCCTCGCCTTTACCGATGTTATCCCTCATCAGCTTGATGATGAGACGTTGGGTCCGATTATCGAAAAAATTAAATCAGGCGAGATGAAGGCTCCTTATCATCTGTCCAAGGGCGTCCTCTGCTGCAAGGAACGTAGAGGACGGGTTCCTAAGATAGTGCTGCCGAGCAAGCTTGTACCCATGGTCTTCCAGTATTATCACGATTCCCCGGTAGGAGGCCATTTGGGTGTTTCGAAGGCCATCGCCGCGATTCGAAAGAGCTTCATCTGGAAAGGCATGGACCGGGACATCGCCACCCGGGTGAAGTGCTGTCATCTCTGTAGTCTGAGCAAGCCCGCTCAGAACACCAAGTTGGGGTTGCTGGCAGACCTATGGAGAAGGTTTTCATCGACTACGTGAGTCCTTTCCCATGTAGCAAGGCCGGGAATTCGTTCCTCCTTGTTTGTGTGGACGCCTTCTCTAAGGATGTCTGGCTACTTCCCTTGCGTCAGGCAAGTGCTGCTACTACCATCATAGCCCTTCAGACCAGCATCTTTCAGCATTTCGGGCTTCCCTCCATCATTGTCTCAGACAATGGCCCCCAATTCATCTCGAGGCAGTTCCGAAACATGTGTTTCAGGCACGGCATTCGTCATGTAACCACTTCCCCTTATCACCCGCAACCTTCCCACGCTGAGCGATTCAATCGCAATCTTAGATCCGCCCTCATCGCTTACCACGCGGAACAGCAGAACACGTGGGACCAGAATCTTCAGTGGTTACAAATGGCTTTTAACCCCTCTCTTCATAAGAGTCATAGAGCCGTGCCTTTTGAGGTCATGTTTGGTTTCTCCCCTGCTCATCCCCTTAGCAACTTGTGGAGATTGGAGGATCTTCACCCGGATTCGCCGAATGGGGGAGTCTCTCACAGGTGGAAAGAGGTGAGGAGAGCTCTGCTCCGATCGCACGAGCGTGTGCAGCGTCGTTATAATGCGGGGAGAGTCCCCAACCCTTTCAAGGTGGGCCAGATGGTATATTGTAGGAGCCACCCGCTCAGCTCTAAGGTGGAAGGTCGTGCCGCCAAGCTTTGTCATCGATGGTTGGGACCTTTCCGCATTTCCGAGTTTGCTTCTCCGGTTACTGCCAGCCTGGTGGGTCTAGAGGATGGTATGCAGGTGAGAGTGGCCCATGTGTCGCATTTGAAGGCGTGTGCTCAGGTGGAGGTTCATTGGGTGTAGGATAGATATTTTTTTCCTCACCCCTGTTAGGATTAACTTGGGTCCTTGGGTTTGGTTTTCGGGGGGGCTTCTCTGGAGGATTTGGGTTTTAATGTTTTACGTTTTAGAGTTTTATCTGTTTTTAAGGGGCGTTAAATGGGGTTTTAGTGTTTTATCGGAATTTTAGCTCCTCTCCTTTCCTTTCCTCTTTCATTCTCTTTAGGTCGCGACCGCTCACACTCCAGGTATCTTCCACACTTACACACACCCAGCTACACACACACACCTTGTCCTTCTTTCCGGTGTCCTTTCGTTTTCAACTTCCAACTAGTTTTACCTTTTAATCGGTTTTAGTTCGTCCCAGCCTTTCCTCCTGTTGTGGCCGACCCAGTGTCGTCCAACCCGTTGGACTCCTTTTGTTGTGGGGGTGTGCCGTAACTATGGAATTTCGTTACGGCAACTTACAAATTTTGATTAAGCCAAATTACGACAATGAGAATTATTTATTTATTTTGCCGTGTTGGTCTAGTTGCGTGCTATATGGACACACGCGCGCTATCTAGTAGCGATCAACGCAACTTGAGTTTCTCGATTCCGCTGTGAGGGGTCGTGCTGATAGTGGCCTTATACACGTGTTGGGCTCTTTCTTCTGACTTGTGCCTGCAAACGGGAGAGACGTTTTCTAGCTCGGCTTCTGAAGAAAGTTTGGATTCTTTTTTAAATACCGGGCGATTTATTTTTATTATGGCCGGCTGAGTAAAAAAGGTGTGCCCTGGGGTGTCTGCGGCCCGTTCATCCGTTTCCCGAGTGTCAGACCAGGATAAAATGTGAGGATATAAAGGAACTTAGTAGTGGCTAGTGTGCTGTAGCCAATCTAGACTGGTATGTTTCTAGAACAATGTTTCTCAGGTGCTGTGGAAGTGTCTTTTATGCTAAGGAAATTATTAACTTATTCCTATGTTTGCATGTGGTACTAATTGAGTTTCTCGTCAAGTGAGTTATCTTAACAAAAAAAAACTGCTTTAATTCTTGATCTTTTTACTTACTTAATATCTGGAATACCCGGGCTAATTTATTGATTGCTAATTCATTTTCTGAACTCAAGTTTCCTTTTAAATTCTGTTGAACTGGCCTGGCATCTTATATTTCTTTTAATCGTGAGGACAGCTTCTTGTGCTGTTAGTGAAGGGATAGTAATACCTTGTCTACAAAGCTTTTAAGATTTAAAACAAATAAAAAAAAAAAACGAAATGTGTTACTGGGGATTTGGGATCTATTTAAACCTTGCAGTGGGAAGGATCTTCCCAGCGCCACTCGAGTGAAGAATGCCTGGTTCCTTTGTTTTCTCAGAGATAGTCTCTCAATATTTTTCTGTATTCTCCATGTAACTATGTAACTGTTTGTGTGAAAATTGTTTAGTGAATGTAAGTCAAAGAAAATGATCAAATCATATGTATTGTGTGCACTCTTTGGCACAACAGGTTGTGAATGGTCTATCACATTGGGTCAGACTAGGTTATCCCTACACGTGTTGGGGATTTAAAATTTATTTTAATTCTCTTTGAGTTTCAAATTAAATGGTAAAGAGTTTTTTGTATATTTATACCTTCATAAATCTAAGGGAACTTAATAATGTTGGCTCAGTTTAAGACATGTTGAATTAATTAAATATTAACAGGTTGAGCGATGAGCATATATAAATAGTGTCAGGGATCTAGTCATTTGTATACCCACATGTGTATGTATAAAACATTTTACATTTTGAGAGACCTGTTTATTTAATATTTTTTTTATAATGGTGTACACCAAGATATCAATAAACCATTGAGCGATACAAGTTTAGGAAAAAATAAAATAAATAAATAATTGAGCACACATGGTGAATTTCTTACTCAAGAACATGATTACCAAATTATATTTTAATATTATACCTTTACTAATTATATTGTTGTTGCTCTTAATTTTGTTTATTGAGATGTTAGATGGTGCATGTCGTTTGTGATAATTAATTAAAATAGTAAAAAAAAAAGAGAAGGCTTATTGTTATGAGATGTATTAAATTTTAAAAAAACCTCTCGATTTTTTTTTTTATTTATTAATGTTAATAATAGATCAAACAGTATTAAATTATTAATAAATTACTGTTATTAGATGTATTAAATTTTGAGACCCTCTGGATTTATTCCTTTTTATTTATTAATGTTAATCATAATTTATTGCCAACAAGATATATTGAAATTATATTTTTGAAAGGTTTAAAATTTACCGGAGAGGTTTTGTTGGTTGATTATTGTTATTTCAAGTGAACACTTCTATATTCTGGGTACTATGAAGTACACACATTGTATATAAGATTGTAATGCTTTTGAAAAGGAATTAGAGCACCAATAAATTTGTTGTTGTTGTTGAGTTTGGAAATTGAGGTCACCTCCATTAATTCGATTGCCTAATGGTTACCCAGCACGAGGCCTTTCTTCCACTAGGAGGCCTCCTCCTGGTTTTGAACAAGTGAGCCGGTCATCCAGGTAAGCTGTATAATTTACTTACACTTTTTTTAGAAAGTTAATTTCTGAAGTAGGGTTGATATGTTGGGATGACATTGATGAGTGGCTCACAAATGGTAGCAGAGCGTGGTTGTACGTAGGCCTGGCCACCTCTGAACCAAAAATTGGAAATTGATGCGGTGGCCTCAATACGTTAAGTGGGCATGCACTGTCAGTTTTGTGGTGTTCTCATATCTCAAAGAATGTAATGAGATATTTATTGTAATAATTGAGATAATTGTAACTGTAATTAGGTGTTCACCATTGTTGTAAGAATTTGGTCTGTGGGAGCGGTTGCCAGGCCGGGACATCTAGGGGTGAGCACAGGTTGGTGATTCCGGATTGTATCTTTGGGGTGTTCGCCGTTAAGTGTCTATTTGTTTGTTTGTGTTCGTGTCCTTGTCTTTGTCTTTGTCTTTGTTGGTCCTACAGCTTATGGTCTTGGTCTTGGTCGTTGGTCCGGTGTCGGGTCGGGAACCCTGGGGTGCATTGATTGTTATTGCTTGTTTGTATTCAAGTACTTGTATTATGAAACGATGTCAGAGGCGGGGCAGAGTAGTGGTCGGCGTGAGGGTCGCGGTCTGGTGCCCGAGTATTTTAATAAAGATGAGCTCCAGTTTGAGATACGCTTGCGGGGTGGGATTCCCCAGAGGGATGTAGCGTCCTTGAGAAGACAACTGCGGGCGCTGCTGGTGGGGGATGTCCCCATCCAGAGATTGAGGATCTGGGGGAGGAATTAGCCTTGTGTTCGGACAAGTGGACGGAGTTCTCCACCCTGATGGAGGACTCTGAATATATAGGGAGTTCCACCCGAGTTTGGCAGCGGGTGACCCAAAGAATGCTCCACTTGTCCGCTCGTCTCCGTAATTTGTTGTTGCAGGACGATCTGGAGGAGGAGGTTAGGCGGACTGCGACGGACCTGCAGTCAAAAATTTGCCTACCTGGGGAGGCTCCAGAGAGTCCTGGTAAGCCGAAAGAGATGCTCACGCGCCAGACCGTGGCCACTGAGCGGGTGGATATCCTGGGAGAAGCATGTAGTGCTCTGGTCGAGGAACGTCCTCTTATTTCGTTGGGCAGTCGCCCCCAGGGATTTCAGGGCGATCAGGTGGAAGTCCCTCGCGGGTTTGGTACCACCCTTGCCAGCGTCAAATATGAGTCATTGCCGAATCCTATCTATGACCTCCTCCGTCGGCTTCCCGTGGTCGATGGTCTGGATCTGGACCAGCTAGTAAAATTTTTTGAAGGGATTTTCGGTATTTACGATTTCCCTGGGGTGACTGGTTCCTGTCTTTTAAATATGATATATTCTTATTGTCAGGCGCCTCTACTGGATCGTGTGGTCTGGCATCTCGGCGCGGGCGGCGATTTTGTTGCCTTCCACAGGGATGTTCTGGAGCTGTTTATGCCCGGGAGGCTGAGGGACCAGATGCGGCAAAGATTGTTTTATAGAGTTCAGGGGCACGGGGAAAAGCTATACGTATTCATAAATTCTATCAAGAGTGCTGCCCGTGTGCTGCGTGTGGACGTGTCATCTTGAAGGGCCTCAATCCCCAGGAGAGGTCACGGTTGGTGTTCTTGGAGAGACCGCGAAGCTTCGCGGATCTCAGCAGAGCTTGTGTCTTTGCCCGCACCATCCAGACGAATGACGAGACTCGCTCCGGCACTTCCGAATTCTCTGTCCCCTGTTCCACATCTGGTCAACAGCGGCCACCTACCCGCGAGCAACGAGGCAACAACTTTGAAAGAAGAAACTATAGTTGTTATACTTGTGGCAAGATGGGGCACTTGGCCCGGAATTGCCAATTCAAACGGTCGGAGGTCCCGCGTGAGAACCACCCTTCAAAAAACGGCCCGCGTGGGGGGGATTGAGGGGGCGCCGGTCCCTCCCCACGCGTGGTGGCGTTAGCGCATCTCATGTTTCATTATGTGCGGTTGAAAATGGGCACTCATCCGGGGAGCCCTATCCTAAGCCGATTCGTCCCGGCCTCTCCGTGTGTCCCTATCTCGAGTTGGAGGTTGGGAAGGGCCGTATTGCGGCCTTGGTGGACTCGGGATCGGCGCGGTGTTTGATCTCCTCCCGGGTTTACCAGCAGTTGGTTAGGGAGTCTTTAATTAAGGCGAGTGCTCTTTCGTCGGTGGTGTGTTGGACGGCCTCGAGGGAGGTTTTGCCTACCTCAAAAGTGGTGGCGTTTAAAATTAAAATAAATTATTTTTCGTGGGTGTGGGAGTTTCTTGTCGCTCCGAATCTGAGCGTCGACTGTATTTTGGGTGCGGACTTTATTAGGAAAAGTGGTCTGGTTCTCGATATCCAGGGGCAGGTTTGTTTCTTCAAGTTTAACCGTGCCGTGCGCATTCCCTTTTTTGGATATCGGGATGAGTCGGGGGAGGGTCTTGAAGAACTTCAACCCCCGGCGGCTATTAATAATTTAAGCCAGTCCCAACAGACCACTTTCCGTCAATTGTGTGAGGAGTTCCCCGAGGTGCTGACGGCCGATCTTGGCCTCACACATAATTTGGAGTATCGTATCCGCCTGTGTGACTCCTCGGTTGTCCGTTCACACCCTTATAAATTCGCCCCTCCCAAAATGACCATTTTGCGTGAGAAGGTTCAGGAACTGTTAGACCAGGGTGTCATTGAACCTTCCACGTCGGCCTATGCCAGTCCAGCATTCTTGGTGCCTAAACCAGGAGGGAAGCATCGGCTGGTTATTGATTACCGCAAATTGAATCAAAATATAGAGGTTGAGTCGGTGCCCCTCCCGGACCTGCATTCGGCCTTTGACTGGTTTTCGCAGGCCCGCTATTTTACCATTTTTGACCTTAATTCTGCCTACCGCCAGATTCCCTTACACAAGGAGTCTCGGCCGTACACGGCCTTTTGCGTACCGTGGAACCTGTACCAATATAAGAGAGTCCCCATGGGACTGGCCGTTGGTGCACAGACGTTAACACGTCTACTAGATACAGTGTTCCACGATGTTAAATTTCAGTATGTGTTCAATTATCTTGATGATCTGCTTATTTACAGTGCTACCTTAGAGGAACACATGGATCATCTCCGAGAGGTGTTGTGTCGCCTGAAGCGCGCGGGGCTCACGGTAAACCCCGACAAGGTGAAATTTGCCCAGGAGGAAATTTCTTTCCTCGGTCACCTTGTGTCTCATAAAGGGGTCACGGTAGACCCAGAGAGGACTCAGGCAATTCGGGATTTTCCTCCTCCTCGGGACGCAAAAGGGGTGGCCCGCTTTGTGGGGATGGTTAATTTTTATCGGTGGTTCATCCCCGGGGCCGCAGATTGCTGCCCCCCTTAATTCCTTAAGCAAAAAGGGTGCCAAATTTGTGTGGGGTGACGAGCAGCAGCGTGCCTTTGAGACCCTGAAGGAGTCCATTCTGTCGCCGCCCGTGCTTCGGATGCCTGACTTCACGAAGCCCTTTATTTTGCAATCGGACGCCAGCTCTGTGGCGATCGGCGCCGTGCTCTCGCAGGAGGTGGATGGTGCTCGGCATCCAGTTGCCTTTGTATCTAGGACCCTCACCGACACTGAAAAGAAATCCTCTGTGTATGAGTTGGAGTGTTTGGCGGTAGTCTTCGCTCTGGACAAATTTAGGAGATATTTGGAACACGCTGAGTTCCTTTTAGAGACCGACAACCAGGCTCTCTCTTGGCTTCTGGCGCATCCCCGTCAACTGGGTAAACTTGGCCGCTGGGTGGTCAAAATTTCATCTTTTAAGTTCAGGGCACAACATATACAGGGGACCCAAAATGTTGTTGCCGATGCTTTGTCACGGATGTACCATCTGCCCAGTGAGGAGCCAATAAATGAACCCTGCGTCTTACTCTTGGAGTTTCCCCTCGCCTTTACCGATGTTATCCCTCATCAGCTTGATGATGAGACGTTGGGTCCGATTATCGAAAAAATTAAATCAGGCGAGATGAAGGCTCCTTATCATCTGTCCAAGGGCGTCCTCTGCTGCAAGGAACGTAGAGGACGGGTTCCTAAGATAGTGCTGCCGAGCAAGCTTGTACCCATGGTCTTCCAGTATTATCACGATTCCCCGGTAGGAGGCCATTTGGGTGTTTCGAAGGCCATCGCCGCGATTCGAAAGAGCTTCATCTGGAAAGGCATGGACCGGGACATCGCCACCCGGGTGAAGTGCTGTCATCTCTGTAGTCTGAGCAAGCCCGCTCAGAACACCAAGTTGGGGTTGCTGGCAGACCTATGGAGAAGGTTTTCATCGACTACGTGAGTCCTTTCCCACGTAGCAAGGCCGGGAATTCGTTCCTCCTTGTTTGTGTGGACGCCTTCTCTAAGTATGTCTGGCTACTTCCCTTGCGTCAGGCAAGTGCTGCTACTACCATCATAGCCCTTCAGACCAGCATCTTTCAGCATTTCGGGCTTCCCTCCATCATTGTCTCAGACAATGGCCCCCAATTCATCTCGAGGCAGTTCCGAAACATGTGTTTCAGGCACGGCATTCGTCATGTAACCACTTCCCCTTATCACCCGCAACCTTCCCACGCTGAGCGATTCAATCGCAATCTTAGATCCGCCCTCATCGCTTACCACGCGGAACAGCAGAACACGTGGGACCAGAATCTTCAGTGGTTACAAATGGCTTTTAACCCCTCTCTTCATAAGAGTCATAGAGCCGTGCCTTTTGAGGTCATGTTTGGTTTCTCCCCTGCTCATCCCCTTAGCAACTTGTGGAGATTGGAGGATCTTCACCCGGATTCGCCGAATGGGGGAGTCTCTCACAGGTGGAAAGAGGTGAGGAGAGCTCTGCTCCGATCGCACGAGCGTGTGCAGCGTCGTTATAATGCGGGGAGAGTCCCCAACCCTTTCAAGGTGGGCCAGTTGGTATATTGTAGGAGCCACCCGCTCAGCTCTAAGGTGGAAGGTCGTGCCGCCAAGCTTTGTCATCGATGGTTGGGACCTTTCCGCATTTCCGAGTTTGCTTCTCCGGTTACTGCCAGCCTGGTGGGTCTAGAGGATGGTATGCAGGTGAGAGTGGCCCATGTGTCGCATTTGAAGGCGTGTGCTCAGGTGGAGGTTCATTGGGTGTAGGATAGATATTTTTTTCCTCACCCCTGTTAGGATTAACTTGGGTCCTTGGGTTTGGTTTTCGGGGGGTCTTCTCTGGAGGATTTGGGTTTTAATGTTTTACGTTTTAGAGTTTTATCTGTTTTTAAGGGGCGTTAAATGGGGTTTTAGTGTTTTATCGGAATTTTAGCTCCTCTCCTTTCCTTTCCTCTTTCATTCTCTTTAGGTCGCGACCGCTCACACTCCAGGTATCTTCCACACTTACACACACCCAGCTACACACACACACCTTGTCCTTCTTTCCGGTGTCCTTTCGTTTTCAACTTCCAACTAGTTTTACCTTTTAATCGGTTTTAGTTCGTCCCAGCCTTTCCTCCTGTTGTGGCCGACCCAGTGTCGTCCAACCCGTTGGACTCCTTTTGTTGTGGGGGTGTGCCGTAACTATGGAATTTCGTTACGGCAACTTACAAATTTTGATTAAGCCAAATTACGACAATGAGAATTATTTATTTATTTTGCCGTGTTGGTCTAGTTGCGTGCTATATGGACACACGCGCGCTATCTAGTAGCGATCAACGCAACTTGAGTTTCTCGATTCCGCTGTGAGGGGTCGTGCTGATAGTGGCCTTATACACGTGTTGGGCTCTTTCTTCTGACTTGTGCCTGCAAACGGGAGAGACGTTTTCTAGCTCGGCTTCTGAAGAAAGTTTGGATTCTTTTTTAAATACCGGGCGATTTATTTTTATTATGGCCGGCTGAGTAAAAAAGGTGTGCCCTGGGGTGTCTGCGGCCCGTTCATCCGTTTCCCGAGTGTCAGACCAGGATAAAATGTGAGGATATAAAGGAACTTAGTAGTGGCTAGTGTGCTGTAGCCAATCTAGACTGGTATGTTTCTAGAACAATGTTTCTCAGGTGCTGTGGAAGTGTCTTTTATGCTAAGGAAATTATTAACTTATTCCTATGTTTGCATGTGGTACTAATTGAGTTTCTCGTCAAGTGAGTTATCTTAACAAAAAAAAACTGCTTTAATTCTTGATCTTTTTACTTACTTAATATCTGGAATACCCGGGCTAATTTATTGATTGCTAATTCATTTTCTGAACTCAAGTTTCCTTTTAAATTCTGTTGAACTGGCCTGGCATCTTATATTTCTTTTAATCGTGAGGACAGCTTCTTGTGCTGTTAGTGAAGGGATAGTAATACCTTGTCTACAAAGCTTTTAAGATTTAAAACAAATAAAAAAAAAAAACGAAATGTGTTACTGGGGATTTGGGATCTATTTAAACCTTGCAGTGGGAAGGATCTTCCCAGCGCCACTCGAGTGAAGAATGCCTGGTTCCTTTGTTTTCTCAGAGATAGTCTCTCAATATTTTTCTGTATTCTCCATGTAACTATGTAACTGTTTGTGTGAAAATTGTTTAGTGAATGTAAGTCAAAGAAAATGATCAAATCATATGTATTGTGTGCACTCTTTGGCACAACAGGTTGTGAATGGTCTATCACATTGGGTCAGACTAGGTTATCCCTACACGTGTTGGGGATTTAAAATTTATTTTAATTCTCTTTGAGTTTCAAATTAAATGTTAAAGAGTTTTTTGTATATTTATACCTTCATAAATCTAAGGGAACTTAATAATGTTGGCTCAGTTTAAGACATGTTGAATTAATTAAATATTAACAGGTTGAGCGATGAGCATATATAAATAGTGTCAGGGATCTAGTCATTTGTATACCCACATGTGTATGTATAAAACATTTTACATTTTGAGAGACCTGTATATTTAATATTTTTTTTTATAATGGTGTACACCAAGATATCAATAAACCATTGAGCGATACAAGTTTAGGAAAAAATAAAATAAATAAATAATTGAGCACACATGGTGAATTTCTTACTCAAGAACATGATTACCAAATTATATTTTAATATTATACCTTTACTAATTATATTGTTGTTGTTCTTAATTTTGTTTATTGAGATGTTAGATGGTGCATGTCGTTTGTGATAATTAATTAAAATAGTAAAAAAAAAAAGAGAAGGCTTATTGTTATGAGATGTATTAAATTTTAAAAAAACCTCTGGATTTTTTTTTTATTTATTAATGTTAATAATAGATAAAACAGTATTAAATTATTAATAAATTACTGTTATTAGATGTATTAAATTTTGAGACCCTCTGGATTTATTCCTTTTTATTTATTAATGTTAATCATAATTTATTGCCAAGATATATTGAAATTATATTTTTGAAAGGTTTAAAATTTACCGGAGAGGTTTTGTTGGTTGATTATTGTTATTTCAAGTGAACACTTCTATATTCTGGGTACTATGAAGTACACACATTGTATATAAGATTGTAATGCTTTTGAAAAGGAATTAGAGCACCAATAAATTTGTTGTTGTTGTTGAGTTTGGAAATTGAGGTCACCTCCATTAATTCGATTGCCTAATGGTTACCCAGCACGAGGCCTTTCTTCCACTAGGAGGCCTCCTCCTGGTTTTGAACAAGTGAGCCGGTCATCCAGGTAAGCTGTATAATTTACTTACACTTTTTTTAGAAAGTTAATTTCTGAAGTAGGGTTGATATGTTGGGATGACATTGATGAGTGGCTCACAAATGGTAGCAGAGCGTGGTTGTACGTAGGCCTGGCCACCTCTGTACCAAAAATTGGAAATTGATGCGGTGGCCTCAATACGTTAAGTGGGCATGCACTGTCAGTTTTGTGGTGTTCTCATATCTCAAAGAATGTAATGAGATATTTATTGTAATAATTGAGATAATTGTAACTGTAATTAGGTGTTCACCATTGTTGTAAGAATTTGGTCTGTGGGAGCGGTTGCCGGGCCGGGACACCTAGGGGTGAGCACAGGTTGGTGATTCCGGATTGTATCTTTGGGGTGTTCGCCGTTAAGTGTCTATTTGTTTGTTTGTGTTCGTGTCCTTGTCTTTGTCTTTGTTGGTCCTACAGCTTATGGTCTTGGTCTTGGTCGTTGGTCCGGTGTCGGGTCGGGAACCCTGGGGTGCACTGATTGTTATTGCTTGTTTGTATTCAAGTACTTGTATTGTGAAACGATGTCAGAGGCGGGGCAGAGTAGTGGTCGGCGTGAGGGTCGCGGTCTGGTGCCCGAGTATTTTAATAAAGATGAGCTCCAGTTTGAGATACGCTTGCGGGGTGGGATTCCCCAGAGGGATGTAGCGTCCTTGAGAAGACAACTGCGGGCGCTGCTGGTGGGGGATGTCCCAATCCAGAGAGTCGAAATTGAGGATCTGGGGGAGGAATTAGCCTTGTGTTCGGACAAGTGGACGGAGTTCTCCACCCTGATGGAGGGCTCTGAATATATAGGGAGTTCCACCCGAGTTTGGCAGCGGGTGACCCAAAGAATGCTCCACTTGTCCGCTCGTCTCCGTAATTTGTTGTTGCAGGACGATTTGGAGGAGGAGGTTAGGCGGACTGCGACGGACCTGCAGTCAAAAATTTGCCTACCTGGGGAGGCTCCAGAGAGTCCTGGTAAGCCGAAAGAGATGCTCACGCGCCAGACCGTGGCCACTGAGCGGGTGGATATCCTGGGAGAAGCATGTAGTGCTCTGGTCGAGGAACGTCCTCTTATTTCGTTGGGCAGTCGCCCCCAGGGATTTCAGGGCGATCAGGTGGAAGTCCCTCGCGGGTTTGGTACCACCCTTGCCAGCGTCAAATATGAGTCATTGCCGAATCCTATCTATGACCTCCTCCGTCGGCTTCCCGTGGTCGATGGTCTGGATCTGGACCAGCTAGTAAAATTTTTTGAAGGGATTTTCGGCATTTACGATTTCCCTGGGGTGACTGGTTCCTGTCTTTTAAATATGATATATTCTTATTGTCAGGCGCCTCTACTGGATCGTGTGGTCTGGCATCTCGGCGCGGGCGGCGATTTTGATGCCTTCCACAGGGATGTTCTGGAGCTGTTTATGCCCGGGAGGCTGAGGGACCAGATGCGGCAAAGATTGTTTTATAGAGTTCAGGGGCACGGGGAAAAGCTAAACGTATTCATAAATTCTATCAAGAGTGCTGCCCGTGTGCTGCGTGTGGACGTGTCATCTTGGAGGGCCTCAATCCCCAGGAGAGGTCACGGTTGGTGTACTTGGAGAGACCGCGAAGCTTCGCGGATCTCAGCAGAGCTTGTGTCTTTGCCCGCACCATCCAGACGAATGACGAGACTCGCTCCGGCACTTCCGAATTCTCTGTCCCCTGTTCCACATCTGGTCAACAGCGGCCACCTACCCGCGAGCAACGAGGCAACAACTTTGAAAGAAGAAACTATAGTTGTTATACTTGTGGCAAGATGGGGCACTTGGCCCGGAATTGCCAATTCAAACGGTCGGAGGTCCCGCGTGAGAACCGCCCTTCAAAAAACGGCCCGCGTGGGGGGGGATTGAGGGGGCGCCGGTCCCTCCCCACGCGCGGTGTCGTTAGCGCATCTCATGTTTCATTATGTGCGGTTGAAAATGGGCACTCATCCGGGGAGCCCTATCCTAAGCCGATTCGTCCCGGCCTCTCCGTGTGTCCCTATCTCGAGTTGGAGGTTGGGAAGGGCCGTATTGCGGCCTTGGTGGACTCGGGATCGGCGCGGTGTTTGATCTCCTCCCGGGTTTACCAGCAGTTGGTTAGGGAGTCTTTAATTAAGGCGAGTGCTCTTTCGTCGGTGGTGTGTTGGACGGCCTCGAGGGAGGTTTTGCCTACCTCAAAAGTGGTGGCGTTTAAAATTAAAATAAATTATTTTTCGTGGGTGTGGGAGTTTCTTGTCGCTCCGAATCTGAGCGTCGACTGTATTTTGGGTGCGGACTTTATTAGGAAAAGTGGTCTGGTTCTCGATATCCAGGGGCACGTTTGTTTCTTCAAGTTTAACCGTGCCGTGCGCATTCCCTTTTTTGGATATCGGGATGAGTCGGGGGAGGGTCTTGAAGAACTTCAACCCCCGGCGGCTATTAATAATTTAAGCCAGTCCCAACAGACCACTTTCCGTCAATTGTGTGAGGAGTTCCCCGAGGTGCTGACGGCCGATCTCGGCCTCACACATAATTTGGAGTATCGTATCCGCCTGTGTGACTCCTCGGTTGTCCGTTCACACCCTTATAAATTCGCCCCTCCCAAAATGACCATTTTGCGTGAGAAGGTTCAGGAACTGTTAGACCAGGGTGTCATTGAACCTTCCACGTCGGCCTATGCCAGTCCAGCATTCTTGGTGCCTAAACCAGGAGGGAAGCATCGGCTGGTTATTGATTACCGCAAATTGAATCAAAATATAGAGGTTGAGTCGGTGCCCCTCCCGGACCTGCATTCGGCCTTTGACTGGTTTTCGCAGGCCCGCTATTTTACCATTTTTGACCTTAATTCTGCCTACCGCCAGATTCCCTTACACAAGGAGTCTCGGCCGTACACGGCCTTTTGCGTACCGTGGAACCTGTACCAATATAAGAGAGTCCCCATGGGACTGGCCGTTGGTGCACAGACGTTAACACGTCTACTAGATACAGTGTTCCACGATGTTAAATTTCAGTATGTGTTCAATTATCTTGATGATCTGCTTATTTACAGTGCTACCTTAGAGGAACACATGGATCATCTCCGAGAGGTGTTGTGTCGCCTGAAGCGCGCGGGGCTCACGGTAAACCCCGACAAGGTGAAATTTGCCCAGGAGGAAATTTCTTTCCTCGGTCACCTTGTGTCTCATAAAGGGGTCACGGTAGACCCAGAGAGGACTCAGGCAATTCGGGATTTTCCTCCTCCTCGGGACGCAAAAGGGGTGGCCCGCTTTGTGGGGATGGTTAATTTTTATCGGTGGTTCATCCCCGGGGCCGCAGATTGCTGCCCCCCTTAATTCCTTAAGCAAAAAGGGTGCCAAATTTGTGTGGGGTGACGAGCAGCAGCGTGCCTTTGAGACCCTGAAGGAGTCCATTCTGTCGCCGCCCGTGCTTCGGATGCCTGACTTCACGAAGCCCTTTATTTTGCAATCGGACGCCAGCTCTGTGGCGATCGGCGCCGTGCTCTCGCAGGAGGTGGATGGTGCTCGGCATCCAGTTGCCTTTGTATCTAGGACCCTCACCGACACTGAAAAGAAATCCTCTGTGTATGAGTTGGAGTGTTTGGCGGTAGTCTTCGCTCTGGACAAATTTAGGAGATATTTGGAACACGCTGAGTTCCTTTTAGAGACCGACAACCAGGCTCTCTCTTGGCTTCTGGCGCATCCTCGTCAACTGGGTAAACTTGGCCGCTGGGTGGTCAAAATTTCATCTTTTAAGTTCAGGGCACAACATATACAGGGGACCCAAAATGTTGTTGCCGATGCTTTGTCACGGATGTACCATCTGCCCAGTGAGGAGCCAATAAATGAACCCTGCGCCTTACTCTTGGAGTTTCCCCTCGCCTTTACCGATGTTATCCCTCATCAGCTTGATGATGAGACGTTGGGTCCGATTATCGAAAAAATTAAATCAGGCGAGATGAAGGCTCCTTATCATCTGTCCAAGGGCGTCCTCTGCTGCAAGGAACGTAGAGGACGGGTTCCTAAGATAGTGCTGCCGAGCAAGCTTGTACCCATGGTCTTCCAGTATTATCACGATTCCCCGGTAGGAGGCCATTTGGGTGTTTCGAAGGCCATCGCCGCGATTCGAAAGAGCTTCATCTGGAAAGGCATGGACCGGGACATCGCCACCCGGGTGAAGTGCTGTCATCTCTGTAGTCTGAGCAAGCCCGCTCAGAACACCAAGTTGGGGTTGCTGGCAGACCTATGGAGAAGGTTTTCATCGACTACGTGAGTCCTTTCCCACGTAGCAAGGCCGGGAATTCGTTCCTCCTTGTTTGTGTGGACGCCTTCTCTAAGTATGTCTGGCTACTTCCCTTGCGTCAGGCAAGTGCTGCTACTACCATCATAGCCCTTCAGACCAGCATCTTTCAGCATTTCGGGCTTCCCTCCATCATTGTCTCAGACAATGGCCCCCAATTCATCTCGAGGCAGTTCCGAAACATGTGTTTCAGGCACGGCATTCGTCATGTAACCACTTCCCCTTATCACCCGCAACCTTCCCACGCTGAGCGATTCAATCGCAATCTTAGATCCGCCCTCATCGCTTACCACGCGGAACAGCAGAACACGTGGGACCAGAATCTTCAGTGGTTACAAATGGCTTTTAACCCCTCTCTTCATAAGAGTCATAGAGCCGTGCCTTTTGAGGTCATGTTTGGTTTCTCCCCTGCTCATCCCCTTAGCAACTTGTGGAGATTGGAGGATCTTCACCCGGATTCGCCGAATGGGGGAGTCTCTCACAGGTGGAAAGAGGTGAGGAGAGCTCTGCTCCGATCGCACGAGCGTGTGCAGCGTCGTTATAATGCGGGGAGAGTCCCCAACCCTTTCAAGGTGGGCCAGTTGGTATATTGTAGGAGCCACCCGCTCAGCTCTAAGGTGGAAGGTCGTGCCGCCAAGCTTTGTCATCGATGGTTGGGACCTTTCCGCATTTCCGAGTTTGCTTCTCCGGTTACTGCCAGCCTGGTGGGTCTAGAGGATGGTATGCAGGTGAGAGTGGCCCATGTGTCGCATTTGAAGGCGTGTGCTCAGGTGGAGGTTCATTGGGTGTAGGATAGATATTTTTTTCCTCACCCCTGTTAGGATTAACTTGGGTCCTTGGGTTTGGTTTTCGGGGGGGCTTCTCTGGAGGATTTGGGTTTTAATGTTTTACGTTTTAGAGTTTTATCTGTTTTTAAGGGGCGTTAAATGGGGTTTTAGTGTTTTATCGGAATTTTAGCTCCTCTCCTTTCCTTTCCTCTTTCATTCTCTTTAGGTCGCGACCGCTCACACTCCAGGTATCTTCCACACTTACACACACCCAGCTACACACACACACCTTGTCCTTCTTTCCGGTGTCCTTTCGTTTTCAACTTCCAACTAGTTTTACCTTTTAATCGGTTTTAGTTCGTCCCAGCCTTTCCTCCTGTTGTGGCCGACCCAGTGTCGTCCAACCCGTTGGACTCCTTTTGTTGTGGGGGTGTGCCGTAACTATGGAATTTCGTTACGGCAACTTACAAATTTTGATTAAGCCAAATTACGACAATGAGAATTATTTATTTATTTTGCCGTGTTGGTCTAGTTGCGTGCTATATGGACACACGCGCGCTATCTAGTAGCGATCAACGCAACTTGAGTTTCTCGATTCCGCTGTGAGGGGTCGTGCTGATAGTGGCCTTATACACGTGTTGGGCTCTTTCTTCTGACTTGTGCCTGCAAACGGGAGAGACGTTTTCTAGCTCGGCTTCTGAAGAAAGTTTGGATTCTTTTTTAAATACCGGGCGATTTATTTTTATTATGGCCGGCTGAGTAAAAAAGGTGTGCCCTGGGGTGTCTGCGGCCCGTTTATCCGTTTCCCGAGTGTCAGACCAGGATACAATGTGAGGATATAAAGGAACTTAGTAGTGGCTAGTGTGCTGTAGCCAATCTAGACTGGTATGTTTCGAGAACAATGTTTCTCAGGTGCTGTGGAAGTGTCTTTTATGCTAAGGAAATTATTAACTTATTCCTATGTGTGCATGTGGTACTAATTGAGTTTCTCGTCAAGTGAGTTATCTTAACAAAAAAAAAACTGCTTTAATTCTTGATCTTTTTACTTACTTAATATCTGGAATACCCGGGCTAATTTATTGATTGCTAATTCATTTTCTGAACTCAAGTTTCCTTTTAAATTCTGTTGAACTGGCCTGGCATCTTATATTTCTTTTAATCGTGAGGACAGCTTCTTGTGCTGTTAGTGAAGGGATAGTAATACCTTGTCTACAAAGCTTTTAAGATTTAAAACAAATAAAAAAAAAAAAAAAAACGAAATGTGTTACTGGGGATTTGGGATCTATTTAAACCTTGCAGTGGGAAGGATCTTCCCAGCGCCACTCGAGTGAAGAATGCCTGGTTCCTTTGTTTTCTCAGAGATAGTCTCTCAATATTTTTCTGTATTCTCCATGTAACTATGTAACTGTTTGTGTGAAAATTGTTTAGTGAATGTAAGTCAAAGAAAATGATCAAATCATATGTATTGTGTGCACTCTTTGGCACAACAGGTTGTGAATGGTCTATCACATTGGGTCAGACTAGGTTATCCCTACACGTGTTGGGGATTTAAAATTTATTTTAATTCTCTTTGAGTTTCAAATTAAATGTTAAAGAGTTTTTTGTATATTTATACCTTCATAAATCTAAGGGAACTTAATAATGTTGGCTCAGTTTAAGACATGTTGAATTAATTAAATATTAACAGGTTGAGCGATGAGCATATATAAATAGTGTCAGGGATCTAGTCATTTGTATACCCACATGTGTATGTATAAAACATTTTACATTTTGAGAGACCTGTTTATTTAATATTTTTTTTTATAATGGTGTACACCAAGATATCAATAAACCATTGAGCGATACAAGTTTAGGAAAAAATAAAATAAATAAATAATTGAGCACACATGGTGAATTTCTTACTCAAGAACATGATTACCAAATTATATTTTAATATTATACCTTTACTAATTATATTGTTGTTGTTCTTAATTTTGTTTATTGAGATGTTAGATGGTGCATGTCGTTTGTGATAATTAATTAAAATAGTAAAAAAAAAAAAAAGAGAAGGCTTATTGTTATGAGATGTATTACATTTTAAAAAAACCTCTGGATTTTTTTTTTATTTATTAATGTTAATAATAGATCAAACAGTATTAAATTATTAATAAATTACTGTTATTAGATGTATTAAATTTTGAGACCCTCTGGATTTATTCCTTTTTATTTATTAATGTTAATCATAATTTATTGCCAAGATATATTGAAATTATATTTTTGAAAGGTTTAAAATTTACCGGAGAGGTTTTGTTGGTTGATTATTGTTATTTCAAGTGAACACTTCTATATTCTGGGTACTATGAAGTACACACATTGTATATAAGATTGTAATGCTTTTGAAAAGGAATTAGAGCACCAATAAATTTGTTGTTGTTGTTGAGTTTGGAAATTGAGGTCACCTCCATTAATTCGATTGCCTAATGGTTACCCAGCACGAGGCCTTTCTTCCACTAGGAGGCCTCCTCCTGGTTTTGAACAAGTGAGCCGGTCATCCAGGTAAGCTGTATAATTTACTTACACTTTTTTTAGAAAGTTAATTTCTGAAGTAGGGTTGATATGTTGGGATGACATTGATGAGTGGCTCACAAATGGTAGCAGAGCGTGGTTGTACGTAGGCCTGGCCACCTCTGAACCAAAAATTGGAAATTGATGCGGTGGCCTCAATACGTTAAGTGGGCATGCACTGTCAGTTTTGTGGTGTTCTCATATCTCAAAGAATGTAATGAGATATTTATTGTAATAATTGAGATAATTGTAACTGTAATTAGGTGTTCACCATTGTTGTAAGAATTTGGTCTGTGGGAGCGGTTGCCGGGCCGGGACACCTAGGGGTGAGCACAGGTTGGTGATTCCGGATTGTATCTTTGGGGTGTTCGCCGTTAAGTGTCTATTTGTTTGTTTGTGTTCGTGTCCTTGTCTTTGTCTTTGTTGGTCCTACAGCTTATGGTCTTGGTCTTGGTCGTTGGTCCGGTGTCGGGTCGGGAACCCTGGGGTGCACTGATTGTTATTGCTTGTTTGTATTCAAGTACTTGTATTGTGAAACGATGTCAGAGGCGGGGCAGAGTAGTGGTCGGCGTGAGGGTCGCGGTCTGGTGCCCGAGTATTTTAATAAAGATGAGCTCCAGTTTGAGATACGCTTGCGGGGTGGGATTCCCCAGAGGGATGTAGCGTCCTTGAGAAGACAACTGCGGGCGCTGCTGGTGGGGGATGTCCCAATCCAGAGAGTCGAAATTGAGGATCTGGGGGAGGAATTAGCCTTGTGTTCGGACAAGTGGACGGAGTTCTCCACCCTGATGGAGGACTCTGAATATATAGGGAGTTCCACCCGAGTTTGGCAGCGGGTGACCCAAAGAATGCACCACTTGTCCGCTCGTCTCCGTAATTTGTTGTTGCAGGACGATCTGGAGGAGGAGGTTAGGCGGACTGCGACGGACCTGCAGTCAAATATTTGCCTACCTGGGGAGGCTCCAGAGAGTCCTGGTAAGCCGAAAGAGATGCTCACGCGCCAGACCGTGGCCACTGAGCGGGTGGATATCCTGGGAGAAGCATGTAGTGCTCTGGTCGAGGAACGTCCTCTTATTTCATTGGGCAGTCGCCCCCAGGGATTTCAGGGCGATCAGGTGGAAGTCCCTCGCGGGTTTGGTACCACCCTTGCCAGCGTCAAATATGAGTCATTGCCGAATCCTATCTATGACCTCCTCCGTCGGCTTCCCGTGGTCGATGGTCTGGATCTGGACCAGCTAGTAAAATTTTTTGAAGGGATTTTCGGCATTTACGATTTCCCTGGGGTGACTGGTTCCTGTCTTTTAAATATGATATATTCTTATTGTCAGGCGCCTCTACTGGATCGTGTGGTCTGGCATCTCGGCGCGGGCGGCGATTTTGATGCCTTCCACAGGGATGTTCTGGAGCTGTTTATGCCCGGGAGGCTGAGGGACCAGATGCGGCAAAGATTGTTTTATAGAGTTCAGGGGCACGGGGAAAAGCTAAACGTATTCATAAATTCTATCAAGAGTGCTGCCCGTGTGCTGCGTGTGGACGTGTCATCTTGGAGGGCCTCAATCCCCAGGAGAGGTCACGGTTGGTGTACTTGGAGAGACCGCGAAGCTTCGCGGATCTCAGCAGAGCTTGTGTCTTTGCCCGCACCATCCAGACGAATGACGAGACTCGCTCCGGCACTTCCGAATTCTCTGTCCCCTGTTCCACATCTGGTCAACAGCGGCCACCTACCCGGGAGCAACGAGGCAACAACTTTGAAAGAAGAAACTATAGTTGTTATACTTGTGGCAAGATGGGGCACTTGGCCCGGAATTGCCAATTCAAACGGTCGGAGGTCCCGCGTGAGAACCGCCCTTCAAAAAACGGCCCGCGTGGGGGGGATTGAGGGGGCGCCGGTCCCTCCCCACGCGTGGTGGCGTTAGCGCATCTCATGTTTCATTATGTGCGGTTGAAAATGGGCACTCATCCGGGGAGCCCTATCCTAAGCCGATTCGTCCCGGCCTCTCCGTGTGTCCCTATCTCGAGTTGGAGGTTGGGAAGGGCCGTATTGCGGCCTTGGTGGACTCGGGATCGGCGCGGTGTTTGATCTCCTCCCGGGTTTACCAGCAGTTGGTTAGGGAGTCTTTAATTAAGGCGAGTGCTCTTTCGTCGGTGGTGTGTTGGACGGCCTCGAGGGAGGTTTTGCCTACCTCAAAAGTGGTGGCGTTTAAAATTAAAATAAATTATTTTTCGTGGGTGTGGGAGTTTCTTGTCGCTCCGAATCTGAGCGTCGACTGTATTTTGGGTGCGGACTTTATTAGGAAAAGTGGTCTGGTTCTCGATATCCAGGGGCACGTTTGTTTCTTCAAGTTTAACCGTGCCGTGCGCATTCCCTTTTTTGGATATCGGGATGAGTCGGGGGAGGGTCTTGAAGAACTTCAACCCCCGGCGGCTATTAATAATTTAAGCCAGTCCCAACAGACCACTTTCCGTCAATTGTGTGAGGAGTTCCCCGAGGTGCTGACGGCCGATCTCGGCCTCACACATAATTTGGAGTATCGTATCCGCCTGTGTGACTCCTCGGTTGTCCGTTCACACCCTTATAAATTCGCCCCTCCCAAAATGACCATTTTGCGTGAGAAGGTTCAGGAACTGTTAGACCAGGGTGTCATTGAACCTTCCACGTCGGCCTATGCCAGTCCAGCATTCTTGGTGCCTAAACCAGGAGGGAAGCATCGGCTGGTTATTGATTACCGCAAATTGAATCAAAATATAGAGGTTGAGTCGGTGCCCCTCCCGGACCTGCATTCGGCCTTTGACTGGTTTTCGCAGGCCCGCTATTTTACCATTTTTGACCTTAATTCTGCCTACCGCCAGATTCCCTTACACAAGGAGTCTCGGCCGTACACGGCCTTTTGCGTACCGTGGAACCTGTACCAATATAAGAGAGTCCCCATGGGACTGGCCGTTGGTGCACAGACGTTAACACGTCTACTAGATACAGTGTTCCACGATGTTAAATTTCAGTATGTGTTCAATTATCTTGATGATCTGCTTATTTACAGTGCTACCTTAGAGGAACACATGGATCATCTCCGAGAGGTGTTGTGTCGCCTGAAGCGCGCGGGGCTCACGGTAAACCCCGACAAGGTGAAATTTGCCCAGGAGGAAATTTCTTTCCTCGGTCACCTTGTGTCTCATAAAGGGGTCACGGTAGACCCAGAGAGGACTCAGGCAATTCGGGATTTTCCTCCTCCTCGGGACGCAAAAGGGGTGGCCCGCTTTGTGGGGATGGTTAATTTTTATCGGTGGTTCATCCCCGGGGCCGCAGATTGCTGCCCCCCTTAATTCCTTAAGCAAAAAGGGTGCCAAATTTGTGTGGGGTGACGAGCAGCAGCGTGCCTTTGAGACCCTGAAGGAGTCCATTCTGTCGCCGCCCGTGCTTCGGATGCCTGACTTCACGAAGCCCTTTATTTTACAATCGGACGCCAGCTCTGTGGCGATCGGCGCCGTGCTCTCGCAGGAGGTGGATGGTGCTCGGCATCCAGTTGCCTTTGTATCTAGGACCCTCACCGACACTGAAAAGAAATCCTCTGTGTATGAGTTGGAGTGTTTGGCGGTAGTCTTCGCTCTGGACAAATTTAGGAGATATTTGGAACACGCTGAGTTCCTTTTAGAGACCGACAACCAGGCTCTCTTTTGGCTTCTGGCGCATCCTCGTCAACTGGGTAAACTTGGCCGCTGGGTGGTCAAAATTTCATCTTTTAAGTTCAGGGCACAACATATACAGGGGACCCAAAATGTTGTTGCCGATGCTTTGTCACGGATGTACCATCTGCCCAGTGAGGAGCCAATAAATGAACCCTGCGCCTTACTCTTGGAGTTTCCCCTCGCCTTTACCGATGTTATCCCTCATCAGCTTGATGATGAGACGTTGGGTCCGATTATCGAAAAAATTAAATCAGGCGAGATGAAGGCTCCTTATCATCTGTCCAAGGGCGTCCTCTGCTGCAAGGAACGTAGAGGACGGGTTCCTAAGATAGTGCTGCCGAGCAAGCTTGTACCCATGGTCTTCCAGTATTATCACGATTCCCCGGTAGGAGGCCATTTGGGTGTTTCGAAGGCCATCGCCGCGATTCGAAAGAGCTTCATCTGGAAAGGCATGGACCGGGACATCGCCACCCGGGTGAAGTGCTGTCATCTCTGTAGTCTGAGCAAGCCCGCTCAGAACACCAAGTTGGGGTTGCTGGCAGACCTATGGAGAAGGTTTTCATCGACTACGTGAGTCCTTTCCCACGTAGCAAGGCCGGGAATTCGTTCCTCCTTGTTTGTGTGGACGCCTTCTCTAAGTATGTCTGGCTACTTCCCTTGCGTCAGGCAAGTGCTGCTACTACCATCATAGCCCTTCAGACCAGCATCTTTCAGCATTTCGGGCTTCCCTCCATCATTGTCTCAGACAATGGCCCCCAATTCATCTCGAGGCAGTTCCGAAACATGTGTTTCAGGCACGGCATTCGTCATGTAACCACTTCCCCTTATCACCCGCAACCTTCCCACGCTGAGCGATTCAATCGCAATCTTAGATCCGCCCTCATCGCTTACCACGCGGAACAGCAGAACACGTGGGACCAGAATCTTCAGTGGTTACAAATGGCTTTTAACCCCTCTCTTCATAAGAGTCATAGAGCCGTGCCTTTTGAGGTCATGTTTGGTTTCTCCCCTGCTCATCCCCTTAGCAACTTGTGGAGATTGGAGGATCTTCACCCGGATTCGCCGAATGGGGGAGTCTCTCACAGGTGGAAAGAGGTGAGGAAAGCTCTGCTCCGATCGCACGAGCGTGTGCAGCGTCGTTATAATGCGGGGAGACTCCCCAACCCTTTCAAGGTGGGCCAGTTGGTATATTGTAGGAGCCACCCGCTCAGCTCTAAGGTGGAAGGTCGTGCCGCCAAGCTTTGTCATCGATGGTTGGGACCTTTCCGCATTTCCGAGTTTGCTTCTCCGGTTACTGCCAGTCTGGTGGGTCTAGAGGATGGTATGCAGGTGAGAGTGGCCCATGTGTCGCATTTGAAGGCGTGTGCTCAGGTGGAGGTTCATTGGGTGTAGGATAGATATTTTTTTTCCTCACCCCTGTTAGGATTAACTTGGGTCCTTGGGTTTGGTTTTCGGGGGGGCTTCTCTGGAGGATTTGGGTTTTAATGTTTTACGTTTTAGAGTTTTATCTGTTTTTAAGGGGCGTTAAATGGGGTTTTAGTGTTTTATCGGAATTTTAGCTCCTCTCCTTTCCTTTCCTCTTTCATTCTCTTTAGGTCGCGACCGCTCACACTCCAGGTATCTTCCACACTTACACACACCCAGCTACACACACACACCTTGTCCTTCTTTCCGGTGTCCTTTCGTTTTCAACTTCCAACTAGTTTTACCTTTTAATCGGTTTTAGTTCGTCCCAGCCTTTCCTCCTGTTGTGGCCGACCCAGTGTCGTCCAACCCGTTGGACTCCTTTTGTTGTGGGGGTGTGCCGTAACTATGGAATTTCGTTACGGCAACTTACAAATTTTGATTAAGCCAAATTACGACAATGAGAATTATTTATTTATTTTGCCGTGTTGGTCTAGTTGCGTGCTATATGGACACACGCGCGCTATCTAGTAGCGATCAACGCAACTTGAGTTTCTCGATTCCGCTGTGAGGGGTCGTGCTGATAGTGGCCTTATACACGTGTTGGGCTCTTTCTTCTGACTTGTGCCTGCAAACGGGAGAGACGTTTTCTAGCTCGGCTTCTGAAGAAAGTTTGGATTCTTTTTTAAATACCGGGCGATTTATTTTTATTATGGCCGGCTGAGTAAAAAAGGTGTGCCCTGGGGTGTCTGCGGCCCGTTTATCCGTTTCCCGAGTGTCAGACCAGGATACAATGTGAGGATATAAAGGAACTTAGTAGTGGCTAGTGTGCTGTAGCCAATCTAGACTGGTATGTTTCGAGAACAATGTTTCTCAGGTGCTGTGGAAGTGCCTTTTATGCTAAGGAAATTATTAACTTATTCCTATGTGTGCATGTGGTACTAATTGAGTTTCTCGTCAAGTGAGTTATCTTAACAAAAAAAAAAACTGCTTTAATTCTTGATCTTTTTACTTACTTAATATCTGGAATACCCGGGCTAATTTATTGATTGCTAATTCATTTTCTGAACTCAAGTTTCCTTTTAAATTCTGTTGAACTGGCCTGGCATCTTATATTTCTTTTAATCGTGAGGACAGCTTCTTGTGCTGTTAGTGAAGGGATAGTAATACCTTGTCTACAAAGCTTTTAAGATTTAAAACAAATAAAAAAAAAAAAAAAAACGAAATGTGTTACTGGGGATTTGGGATCTATTTAAACCTTGCAGTGGGAAGGATCTTCCCAGCGCCACTCGAGTGAAGAATGCCTGGTTCCTTTGTTTTCTCAGAGATAGTCTCTCAATATTTTTCTGTATTCTCCATGTAACTATGTAACTGTTTGTGTGAAAATTGTTTAGTGAATGTAAGTCAAAGAAAATGATCAAATCATATGTATTGTGTGCACTCTTTGGCATAACAGGTTGTGAATGGTCTATCACATTGGGTCAGACTAGGTTATCCCTACACTAGGTTGGGGATTTAAAATTTATTTTAATTCTCTTTGAGTTTCAAATTAAATGTTAAAGAGTTTTTTTGTATATTTATACCTTCATAAATCTAAGGGAACTTAATAATGTTGGCTCAGTTTAAGACATGTTGAATTAATTAAATATTAATTAGTTGTTGAGTGATGAGCATATATAAATAGTGTCAGGGATCTAGTCATTTGTATACCCACATGTGTATGTATAAAACATTTTACATTTTGAGAGACCTGTTTATTTAATTTTTTTTTTATAATGGTGTACACCAAGATATCAATAAACCATTGAGCGATACAAGTTTAGGAAAAAATAAAATAAATAAATAATTGAGCACACATGGTGAATTTCTTACTCAAGAACATGATTACAAAATTATATTTTAATATTATACCTTTACTAATTATATTGTTGTTGTTCTTAATTTTGTTTATTGAGATGTTAGATGGTGCATGTCGTTTGTGATAATTAATTAAAATAGTAAAAAAAAAAGAGAAGGCTTATTGTTATGAGATGTATTAAATTTTAAAAAAACCTCTGGATTTTTTTTTTATTTATTAATGTTAATAATAGATCAAACAGTATTAAATTATTAATAAATTACTGTTATTAGATGTATTAAATTTTGAGAACCTCTGGATTTATTCCTTTTTATTTATTAATGTTAATCATAATTTATTGCCAAGATATATTGAAATTATATTTTTGAAAGGTTTAAAATTTACCGGAGAGGTTTTGTTGGTTGATTATTGTTATTTCAAGTGAACACTTCTATATTCTGGGTACTATGAAGTACACACATTGTATATAAGATTGTAATGCTTTTGAAAAGGAATTAGAGCACCAATAAATTTGTTGTTGTTGTTGAGTTTGGAAATTGAGGTCACCTCCATTAATTCGATTGCCTAATGGTTACCCAGCACGAGGCCTTTCTTCCACTAGGAGGCCTCCTCCTGGTTTTGAACAAGTGAGCCGGTCATCCAGGTAAGCTGTATAATTTACTTACACTTTTTTTAGAAAGTTAATTTCTGAAGTAGGGTTGATATGTTGGGATGACATTGATGAGTGGCTCACAAATGGTAGCAGAGCGTGGTTGTACGTAGGCCTGGCCACCTCTGAACCAAAAATTGGAAATTGATGCGGTGGCCTCAATACGTTAAGTGGGCATGCACTGTCAGTTTTGTGGTGTTCTCATATCTCAAAGAATGTAATGAGATATTTATTGTAATAATTGAGATAATTGTAACTGTAATTAGGTGTTCACCATTGTTGTAAGAATTTGGTCTGTGGGAGCGGTTGCCGGGCCGGGACACCTAGGGGTGAGCACAGGTTGGTGATTCCGGATTGTATCTTTGGGGTGTTCGCCGTTAAGTGTCTATTTGTTTGTTTGTGTTCGTGTCCTTGTCTTTGTTGGTCCTACAGCTTATGGTCTTGGTCTTGGTCGTTGGTCCGGTGTCGGGTCGGGAACCCTGGGGTGCACTGATTGTTATTGCTTGTTTGTATTCAAGTACTTGTATTGTGAAACGATGTCAGAGGCGGGGCAGAGTAGTGGTCGGCGTGAGGGTCGCGGTCTGGTGCCCGAGTATTTTAATAAAGATGAGCTCCAGTTTGAGATACGCTTGCGGGTGGGATTCCCCAGAGGGATGTAGCGTCCTTGAGAAGACAACTGCGGGCGCTGCTGGTGGGGGATCCCCATCCAGAGAGTCGAAATTGAGGATCTGGGGGAGGAATTAGCCTTGTGTTCGGACAAGTGGACGGAGTTCTCCACCCTGATGGAGGACTCTGAATATATAGGGAGTTCCACTCGAGTTTGGCAGCGGGTGACCCAAAGAATGCTCCACTTGTCCGCTCGTCTCCGTAATTTGTTGTTGCAGGACGATCTGGAGGAGGTTAGGCGGGCTGCGACGGACCTGCAGTCAAAAATTTGCCTACCTGGGGAGGCTCCAGAGAGTCCTGGTAAGCCGAAAGAGATGCTCACGCGCCAGACCGTGGCCACTGAGCGGGTGGATATCCTGGGAGAAGCATGTAGTGCTCTGGTCGAGGAACGACCTCTTATTTCGTTGGGCAGTCGCCCCCAGGGATTTCAGGGCGATCAGGTGGAAGTCCCTCGCGGGTTTGGTACCACCCTTGCCAGCGTCAAATATGAGTCATTGCCGAATCCTATCTATGACCTCCTCCGTCGGCTTCCCGTGGTCGATGGTCTGGATCTGGACCAGCTAGTAAAATTTTTTGAAGGGATTTTCGGCATTTACGATTTCCCTGGGGTGACTGGTTCCTGTCTTTTAAATGATATATTCTTATTGTCAGGCGCCTCTACTGGATCGTGTGGTCTGGCATCTCGGCGCGGGCGGCGATTTTGATGCCTTCCACAGGGATGTTCTGGAGCTGTTTATGCCCGGGAGGCTGAGGGACCAGATGCGGCAAAGATTGTTTTATAGAGTTCAGGGGCACGGCGAAAAGCTAAACGTATTCATAAATTCTATCAAGAGTGCTGCCCGTGTGCTGCGTGTGGACGTGTCATCTTGGAGGGCCTCAATCCCCAGGAGAGGTCACGGTTGGTGTTCTTGGTGAGACCGCGAAGCTTCGCGGATCTCAGCAGAGCTTGTGTCTTTGCCCGCACCATCCAGATGAATGACGAGACTCGCTCCGGCACTTCCGAATTCTCTGTCCCCTGTTCCACATCTGGTCAACAGCGGCCACCTACCCGGGAGCAACGAGGCAACAACTTTGAAAGAAGAAACTATAGTTGTTATACTTGTGGCAAGATGGGGCACTTGGCCCGGAATTGCCAATTCAAACGGTCGGAGGTCCCGCGTGAGAACCGCCCTTCAAAAAACGGCCCGCGTGGGGGGGGATTGAGGGGGCGCCGGTCCCTCCCCACGCGTGGTGGCGTTAGCGCATCTCATGTTTCATTATGTGCGGTTGAAAATGGGCACTCATCCGGGGAGCCCTATCCTAAGCCGATTCGTCCCGGCCTCTCCGTGTGTCCCTATCTCGAGTTGGAGGTTGGGAAGGGCCGTATTGCGGCCTTGGTGGACTCGGGATCGGCGCGGTGTTTGATCTCCTCCCGGGTTTACCAGCAGTTGGTTAGGGAGTCTTTAATTAAGGCGAGTGCTCTTTCGTCGGTGGTGTGTTGGACGGCCACGAGGGAGGTTTTGCCTACCTCAAAAGTGGTGGCGTTTAAAATTAAAATAAATTATTTTTCGTGGGTGTGGGAGTTTCTTGTCGCTCCGAATCTGAGCGTCGACTGTATTTTGGGTGCGGACTTTATTAGGAAAAGTGGTCTGGTTCTCGATATCCAGGGGCAGGTTTGTTTCTTCAAGTTTAACCGTGCCGTGCGCATTCCCTTTTTTGGATATCGGGATGAGTCGGGGGAGGGTCTTGAAGAACTTCAACCCCCGGCGGCTATTAATAATTTAAGCCAGTCCCAACAGACCACTTTCCGTCAATTGTGTGAGGAGTTCCCCGAGGTGCTGACGGCCGATCTTGGCCTCACACATAATTTGGAGTATCGTATCCGCCTGTGTGACTCCTCGGTTGTCCGTTCACACCCTTATAAATTCGCCCCTCCCAAAATGACCATTTTGCGTGAGAAGGTTCAGGAACTGTTAGACCAGGGTGTCATTGAACCTTCCACGTCGGCCTATGCCAGTCCAGCATTCTTGGTGCCTAAACCAGGAGGGAAGCATCGGCTGGTTATTGATTACCGCAAATTGAATCAAAATATAGAGGTTGAGTCGGTGCCCCTCCCGGACCTGCATTCGGCCTTTGACTGGTTTTCGCAGGCCCGCTATTTTACCATTTTTGACCTTAATTCTGCCTACCGCCAGATTCCCTTACACAAGGAGTCTCGGCCGTACACGGCCTTTTGCGTACCGTGGAACCTGTACCAATATAAGAGAGTCCCCATGGGACTGGCCGTTGGTGCACAGACGTTAACACGTCTACTAGATACAGTGTTCCACGATGTTAAATTTCAGTATGTGTTCAATTATCTTGATGATCTGCTTATTTACAGTGCTACCTTAGAGGAACACATGGATCATCTCCGAGAGGTGTTGTGTCGCCTGAAGCGCGCGGGGCTCACGGTAAACCCCGACAAGGTGAAATTTGCCCAGGAGGAAATTTCTTTCCTCGGTCACCTTGTGTCTCATAAAGGGGTCACGGTAGACCCAGAGAGGACTCAGGCAATTCGGGATTTTCCTCCTCCTCGGGACGCAAAAGGGGTGGCCCGCTTTGTGGGGATGGTTAATTTTTATCGGTGGTTCATCCCCGGGGCCGCAGATTGCTGCCCCCCTTAATTCCTTAAGGAAAAGGTGCCAAATTAGTGTGGGGTGATGAGCAGCAGCGTGCCTTTGAGACCCTGAAGGAGTCCATTCTGTCGCCGCCCGTGCTTCGGATGCCTGATTTCACGAAGCCCTTTATTTTGCAATCGGACGCCAGCTCTGTGGCGATCGGCGCCGTGTTCTCGCAGGAGGTGGATGGTGCTCGGCATCCAGTTGCCTTTGTATCTAGGACCCTCACCGACACTGAAAAGAAATCCTCTGTGTATGAGTTGGAGTGTTTGGCGGTAGTCTTCGCTCTGGACAAATTTAGGAGATATTTGGAACACGCTGAGTTCCTTTTAGAGACCGACAACCAGGCTCTCTCTTGGCTTCTGGCGCATCCCCGTCAACTGGGTAAACTTGGCCGCTGGGTGGTCAAAATTTCATCTTTTAAGTTCAGGGCACAACATATACAGGGGACCCAAAATGTTGTTGCCGATGCTTTGTCACGGATGTACCATCTGCCCAGTGAGGAGCCAATAAATGAACCCTGCGCCTTACTCTTGGAGTTTCCCCTCGCCTTTACCGATGTTATCCCTCATCAGCTTGATGATGAGACGTTGGGTCCGATTATCGAAAAAATTAAATCAGGCGAGATGAAGGCTCCTTATCATCCGTCCAAGGGCGTCCTCTGCTGCAAGGAACGTAGAGGACGGGTTCCTAAGATAGTGCTGCCGAGCAAGCTTGTACCCATGGTCTTCCAGTATTATCACGATTCCCCGGTAGGAGGCCATTTGGGTGTTTCGAAGGCCATCGCCGCGATTCGAAAGAGCTTCATCTGGAAAGGCATGGACCGGGACATCGCCACCCGGGTGAAGTGCTGTCATCTCTGTAGTCTGAGCAAGCCCGCTCAGAACACCAAGTTGGGGTTGCTGGCAGACCTATGGAGAAGGTTTTCATCGACTACTTGAGTCCTTTCCCAAGTAGCAAGGCCGGGAATTCGTTCCTCCTTGTTTGTGTGGACGCCTTCTCTAAGTATGTCTGGCTACTTCCCTTGCGTCAGGCAAGTGCTGCTACTACCATCATAGCCCTTCAGACCAGCATCTTTCAGCATTTCGGGCTTCCCTCCATCATTGTCTCAGACAATGGCCCCCAATTCATCTCGAGGCAGTTCCGAAACATGTGTTTCAGGCACGGCATTCGTCATGTAACCACTTCCCCTTATCACCCGCAACCTTCCCACGCTGAGCGATTCAATCGCAATCTTAGATCCGCCCTCATCGCTTACCACGCGGAACAGCAGAACACGTGGGACCAGAATCTTCAGTGGTTACAAATGGCTTTTAACCCCTCTCTTCATAAGAGTCATAGAGCCGTGCCTTTTGAGGTCATGTTTGGTTTCTCCCCTGCTCATCCCCTTAGCAACTTGTGGAGATTGGAGGATCTTCACCCGGATTCGCCGAATGGGGGAGTCTCTCACAGGTGGAAAGAGGTGAGGAGAGCTCTGCTCCGATCGCACGAGCGTGTGCAGCGTCGTTATAATGCGGGGAGACTCCCCAACCCTTTCAAGGTGGGCCAGTTGGTATATTGTAGGAGCCACCCGCTCAGCTCTAAGGTGGAAGGTCGTGCCGCCAAGCTTTGTCATCGATGGTTGGGACCTTTCCGCATTTCCGAGTTTGCTTCTCCGGTTACTGCCAGTCTGGTGGGTCTAGAGGATGGTATGCAGGTGAGAGTGGCCCATGTGTCGCATTTGAAGGCGTGTGCTCAGGTGGAGGTTCATTGGGTGTAGGATAGATATTTTTTTTCCTCACCCCTGTTAGGATTAACTTGGGTCCTTGGGTTTGGTTTTCGGGGGGGCTTCTCTGGAGGATTTGGGTTTTAATGTTTTACGTTTTAGAGTTTTATCTGTTTTTAAGGGGCGTTAAATGGGGTTTTAGTGTTTTATCGGAATTTTAGCTCCTCTCCTTTCCTTTCCTCTTTCATTCTCTTTAGGTCGCGACCGCTCACACTCCAGGTATCTTCCACACTTACACACACACACCTTGTCCTTCTTTCCGGTGTCCTTTCGTTTTCAACTTCCAACTAGTTTTACCTTTTAATCGGTTTTAGTTCGTCCCAGCCTTTCCTCCTGTTGTGGCCGACCCAGTGTCGTCCAACCCGTTGGACTCCTTTTGTTGTGGGGGTGTGCCGTAACTATGGAATTTCGTTACGGCAACTTACAAATTTTGATTAAGCCAAATTACGACAATGAGAATTATTTATTTATTTTGCCGTGTTGGTCTAGTTGCGTGCTATATGGACACACGCGCGCTATCTAGTAGCGATCAACGCAACTTGAGTTTCTCGATTCCGCTGTGAGGGGTCGTGCTGATAGTGGCCTTATACACGTGTTGGGCTCTTTCTTCTGACTTGTGCCTGCAAACGGGAGAGACGTTTTCTAGCTCGGCTTCTGAAGAAAGTTTGGATTCTTTTTTAAATACCGGGCGATTTATTTTTATTATGGCCGGCTGAGTAAAAAAGGTGTGCCCTGGGGTGTCTGCGGCCCGTTTATCCGTTTCCCGAGTGTCAGACCAGGATACAATGTGAGGATATAAAGGAACTTAGTAGTGGCTAGTGTGCTGTAGCCAATCTAGACTGGTATGTTTCGAGAACAATGTTTCTCAGGTGCTGTGGAAGTGTCTTTTATGCTAAGGAAATTATTAACTTATTCCTATGTGTGCATGTGGTACTAATTGAATTTCTCGTCAAGTGAGTTATCTTAACAAAAAAAAAAACTGCTTTAATTCTTGATCTTTTTACTTACTTAATATCTGGAATACCCGGGCTAATTTATTGATTGCTAATTCATTTTCTGAACTCAAGTTTCCTTTTAAATTCTGTTGAACTGGCCTGGCATCTTATATTTCTTTTAATCGTGAGGACAGCTTCTTGTGCTGTTAGTGAAGGGATAGTAATACCTTGTCTACAAAGCTTTTAAGATTTAAAACAAATAAAAAAAAAAAAAAACGAAATGTGTTACTGGGGATTTGGGATCTATTTAAACCTTGCAGTGGGAAGGATCTTCCCAGCGCCACTCGAGTGAAGAATGCCTGGTTCCTTTGTTTTCTCAGAGATAGTCTCTCAATATTTTTCTGTATTCTCCATGTAACTATGTAACTGTTTGTGTGAAAATTGTTTAGTGAATGTAAGTCAAAGAAAATGATCAAATCATATGTATTGTGTGCACTCTTTGGCATAACAGGTTGTGAATGGTCTATCACATTGGGTCAGACTAGGTTATCCCTACACTAGGTTGGGGATTTAAAATTTATTTTAATTCTCTTTGAGTTTCAAATTAAATGTTAAAGAGTTTTTTTGTATATTTATACCTTCATAAATCTAAGGGAACTTAATAATGTTGGCTCAGTTTAAGACATGTTGAATTAATTAAATATTAATTAGTTGTTGAGTGATGAGCATATATAAATAGTGTCAGGGATCTAGTCATTTGTATACCCACATGTGTATGTATAAAACATTTTACATTTTGAGAGACCTGTTTATTTAATTTTTTTTTTTATAATGGTGTACACCAAGATATCAATAAACCATTGAGCGATACAAGTTTAGGAAAAAATAAAATAAATAAATAATTGAGCACACATGGTGAATTTCTTACTCAAGAACATGATTACAAAATTATATTTTAATATTATACCTTTACTAATTATATTGTTGTTGTTCTTAATTTTGTTTATTGAGATGTTAGATGGTGCATGTCGTTTGTGATAATTAATTAAAATAGTAAAAAAAAAAAGAGAAGGCTTATTGTTATGAGATGTATTAAATTTTAAAAAAACCTCTGGATTTTTTTTTTTATTTATTAATGTTAATAATAGATCAAACAGTATTAAATTATTAATAAATTACTGTTATTAGATGTATTAAATTTTGAGAACCTCTGGATTTATTCCTTTTTATTTATTAATGTTAATCATAATTTATTGCCAAGATATATTGAAATTATATTTTTGAAAGGTTTAAAATTTACCGGAGAGGTTTTGTTGGTTGATTATTGTTATTTCAAGTGAACACTTCTATATTCTGGGTACTATGAAGTACACACATTGTATATAAGATTGTAATGCTTTTGAAAAGGAATTAGAGCACCAATAAATTTGTTGTTGTTGTTGAGTTTGGAAATTGAGGTCACCTCCATTAATTCGATTGCCTAATGGTTACCCAGCACGAGGCCTTTCTTCCACTAGGAGGCCTCCTCCTGGTTTTGAACAAGTGAGCCGGTCATCCAGGTAAGCTGTATAATTTACTTACACTTTTTTTAGAAAGTTAATTTCTGAAGTAGGGTTGATATGTTGGGATGACATTGATGAGTGGCTCACAAATGGTAGCAGAGCGTGGTTGTACGTAGGCCTGGCCACCTCTGAACCAAAAATTGGAAATTGATGCGGTGGCCTCAATACGTTAAGTGGGCATGCACTGTCAGTTTTGTGGTGTTCTCATATCTCAAAGAATGTAATGAGATATTTATTGTAATAATTGAGATAATTGTAACTGTAATTAGGTGTTCACCATTGTTGTAAGAATTTGGTCTGTGGGAGCGGTTGCCGGGCCGGGACACCTAGGGGTGAGCACAGGTTGGTGATTCCGGATTGTATCTTTGGGGTGTTCGCCGTTAAGTGTCTATTTGTTTGTTTGTGTTCGTGTCCTTGTCTTTGTTGGTCCTACAGCTTATGGTCTTGGTCTTGGTCGTTGGTCCGGTGTCGGGTCGGGAACCCTGGGGTGCACTGATTGTTATTGCTTGTTTGTATTCAAGTACTTGTATTGTGAAACGATGTCAGAGGCGGGGCAGAGTAGTGGTCGGCGTGAGGGTCGCGGTCTGGTGCCCGAGTATTTTAATAAAGATGAGCTCCAGTTTGAGATACGCTTGCGGGTGGGATTCCCCAGAGGGATGTAGCGTCCTTGAGAAGACAACTGCGGGCGCTGCTGGTGGGGGATCCCCATCCAGAGAGTCGAAATTGAGGATCTGGGGGAGGAATTAGCCTTGTGTTCGGACAAGTGGACGGAGTTCTCCACCCTGATGGAGGACTCTGAATATATAGGGAGTTCCACTCGAGTTTGGCAGCGGGTGACCCAAAGAATGCTCCACTTGTCCGCTCGTCTCCGTAATTTGTTGTTGCAGGACGATCTGGAGGAGGTTAGGCGGGCTGCGACGGACCTGCAGTCAAAAATTTGCCTACCTGGGGAGGCTCCAGAGAGTCCTGGTAAGCCGAAAGAGATGCTCACGCGCCAGACCGTGGCCACTGAGCGGGTGGATATCCTGGGAGAAGCATGTAGTGCTCTGGTCGAGGAACGACCTCTTATTTCGTTGGGCAGTCGCCCCCAGGGATTTCAGGGCGATCAGGTGGAAGTCCCTCGCGGGTTTGGTACCACCCTTGCCAGCGTCAAATATGAGTCATTGCCGAATCCTATCTATGACCTCCTCCGTCGGCTTCCCGTGGTCGATGGTCTGGATCTGGACCAGCTAGTAAAATTTTTTGAAGGGATTTTCGGCATTTACGATTTCCCTGGGGTGACTGGTTCCTGTCTTTTAAATGATATATTCTTATTGTCAGGCGCCTCTACTGGATCGTGTGGTCTGGCATCTCGGCGCGGGCGGCGATTTTGATGCCTTCCACAGGGATGTTCTGGAGCTGTTTATGCCCGGGAGGCTGAGGGACCAGATGCGGCAAAGATTGTTTTATAGAGTTCAGGGGCACGGCGAAAAGCTAAACGTATTCATAAATTCTATCAAGAGTGCTGCCCGTGTGCTGCGTGTGGACGTGTCATCTTGGAGGGCCTCAATCCCCAGGAGAGGTCACGGTTGGTGTTCTTGGTGAGACCGCGAAGCTTCGCGGATCTCAGCAGAGCTTGTGTCTTTGCCCGCACCATCCAGATGAATGACGAGACTCGCTCCGGCACTTCCGAATTCTCTGTCCCCTGTTCCACATCTGGTCAACAGCGGCCACCTACCCGGGAGCAACGAGGCAACAACTTTGAAAGAAGAAACTATAGTTGTTATACTTGTGGCAAGATGGAGCACTTGGCCCGGAATTGCCAATTCAAACGGTCGGAGGTCCCGCGTGAGAACCGCCCTTCAAAAAACGGCCCGCGTGGGGGGGATTGAGGGGGCGCCGGTCCCTCCCCACGCGTGGTGGCGTTAGCGCAGCTCATGTTTCATTATGTGCGGTTGAAACTGGGCACCCATCCGGGGAGCCCTATCCTAAGCCGATTCGTCCCGGCCTCTCCGTGTGTCCCTATCTCGAGTTGGAGGTTGGGAAGGGCCGTATTGCGGCCTTGGTGGACTCGGGATCGGCGCGGTGTTTGATCTCCTCCCGGGTTTACCAGCAGTTGGTTAGGGAGTCTTTAATTAAGGCGAGTGCTCTTTCGTCGGTGGTGTGTTGGACGGCCTCGAGGGAGGTTTTGCCTACCTCAAAAGTGGTGGCCTTTAAAATTAAAATAAATTATTTTTCGTGGGTGTGGGAGTTTCTTGTCGCTCCGAATCTGAGCGTCGACTGTATTTTGGGTGCGGACTTTATTAGGAAAAGTGGTCTGGTTCTCGATATCCAGGGGCACGTTTGTTTCTTCAAGTTTAACCGTGCCGTGCGCATTCCCTTTTTTGGATATCGAGATGAGTCGGGGGAGGGTCTTGAAGAACTTCAACCCCCGGCGGCTATTAATAATTTAAGCCAGTCCCAACAGACCACTTTCCGTCAATTGTGTGAGGAGTTCCCCGAGGTGCTGACGGCCGATCTCGGCCTCACACATAATTTGGAGTATCGTATCCGCCTGTGTGACTCCTCGGTTGTCCGTTCACACCCTTATAAATTCGCCCCTCCCAAAATGACCATTTTGCGTGAGAAGGTTCAGGAACTGTTAGACCAGGGTGTCATTGAACCTTCCACGTCGGCCTATGCCAGTCCAGCATTCTTGGTGCCTAAACCAGGAGGGAAGCATCGGCTGGTTATTGATTACCGCAAATTGAATCAAAATATAGAGGTTGAGTCGGTGCCCCTCCCGGACCTGCATTCGGCCTTTGACTGGTTTTCGCAGGCCCGCTATTTTACCATTTTTGACCTTAATTCTGCCTACCGCCAGATTCCCTTACACAAGGAGTCTCGGCCGTACACGGCCTTTTGCGTACCGTGGAACCTGTACCAATATAAGAGAGTCCCCATGGGACTGGCCGTTGGTGCACAGACGTTAACACGTCTACTAGATACAGTGTTCCACGATGTTAAATTTCAGTATGTGTTCAATTATCTTGATGATCTGCTTATTTACAGTGCTACCTTAGAGGAACACATGGATCATCTCCGAGAGGTGTTGTGTCGCCTGAAGCGCGCGGGGCTCACGGTAAACCCCGACAAGGTGAAATTTGCCCAGGAGGAAATTTCTTTCCTCGGTCACCTTGTGTCTCATAAAGGGGTCACGGTAGACCCAGAGAGGACTCAGGCAATTCGGGATTTTCCTCCTCCTCGGGACGCAAAAGGGGTGGCCAGCTTTGTGGGGATGGTTAATTTTTATCGGCGGTTCATCCCCGGGGCCGCAGATTGCTGCCCCCCTTAATTCCTTAAGGAAAAAGGGTGCCAAATTTGTGTGGGGTGACGAGCAGCAGCGTGCCTTTGAGACCCTGAAGGAGTCCATTCTGTCGCCGCCCGTGCTTCGGATGCCTGACTTCACGAAGCCCTTTATTTTGCAATCGGACGCCAGCTCAGTGGCGATCGGCGCCGTGCTCTCACAGGAGGTGGATGGTGCTCGGCAGCCAGTTGCCTTTGTATCTAGGACCCTCACCGACACTGAAAAGAAATCCTCTGTGTATGAGTTGGAGTGTTTGGCGGTAGTCTTCGCTCTGGACAAATTTAGGAGATATTTGGAACACGCTGAGTTCCTTTTAGAGACCGACAACCAGGCTCTCTCTTGGCTTCTGGCGCATCCCCGTCAACTGGGTAAACTTGGCCGCTGGGTGGTCAAAATTTCATCTTGTAAGTTCAGGGCACAACATATACAGGGGACCCAAAATGTTGTTGCCGATGCTTTGTCACGGATGTACCATCTGCCCAGTGAGGAGCCAATAAATGAACCCTGCGCCTTACTCTTGGAGTTTCCCCTCGCCTTTACCGATATTATCCCTCATCAGCTTGATGATGAGACGTTGGGTCCGATTATCGAAAAAATTAAATCAGGCGAGATGAAGGCTCCTTATCATCTGTCCAAGGGCGTCCTCTGCTGCAAGGAACGTAGAGGACGGGTTCCTAAGATAGTGCTGCCGAGCAAGCTTGAACCCATGGTCTTCCAGTATTATCACGATTCCCCGGTAGGAGGCTATTTGGGTGTTTCGAAGGCCATCGCCGCGATTCGAAAGAGCTTCATTTGGAAAGGCATGGACCGGGACATCGCCACCCGGGTGAAGTGCTGTCATCTCTGTAGTCTGAGCAAGCCCGCTCAGAACACCAAGTTGGGGTTGCTGGCAGACCTATGGAGAAGGTTTTCATCGACTACGTGGGTCCTTTCCCACGTAGCAAGGCCGGGAATTCGTTCCTCCTTGTTTGTGTGGACGCCTTCTCTAAGTATGTCTGGCTACTTCCCTTTCGTCAGGCAAGTGCTGCTACTACCTTCAGACCAGCATCTTTCAGCATTTCGGGCTTCCCTCCATCATTGTCTCAGACAATGGCCCCCAATTCATCTCGAGGCAGTTCCGAAACATGTGTTTCAGGCACGGCATTCGTCATGTAACCACTTCCCCTTATCACCCGCAACCTTCCCACGCTGAGCGATTCAATCGCAATCTTAGATCCGCCCTCATCGCTTACCACGCGGAACAGCAGAACACGTGGGACCAGAATCTTCAGTGGTTACAAATGGCTTTTAACCCCTCTCTTCATAAGAGTCATAGAGCCGTGCCTTTTGAGGTCATGTTTGGTTTCTCCCCTGCTCATCCCCTTAGCAACTTGTGGAGATTGGAGGATCTTCACCCGGATTCGCCGAATGGGGGAGTCTCTCACAGGTGGAAAGAGGTGAGGAGAGCTCTGCTCCGATCGCACGAGCGTGTGCAGCGTCGTTATAATGCGGGGAGACTCCCCAACCCTTTCAAGGTGGGCCAGTTGGTATATTGTAGGAGCCACCCGCTCAGCTCTAAGGTGGAAGGTCGTGCCGCCAAGCTTTGTCATCGATGGTTGGGACCTTTCCGCATTTCCGAGTTTGCTTCTCCGGTTACTGCCAGCCTGGTGGGTCTAGAGGATGGTATGCAGGTGAGAGTGGCTCATGTGTCGCATTTGAAGGCGTGTGCTCAGGTGGAGGTTCATTGGGTGTAGGATAGATATTTTTTTTCCTCACCCCTGTTAGGATTAACTTGGGTCCTTGGGTTTGGTTTTCGGGGGGGCTTCTCTGGAGGATTTGGGTTTTAATGTTTTACGTTTTAGAGTTTTATCTGTTTTTAAGGGGGGTTAAATGGGGTTTTAGTGTTTTATCGGAATTTTAGCTCCTCTCCTTTCCTTTCCTCTTTCATTCTCTTTAGGTCGCGACCGCTCACACTCCAGGTATCTTCCACACTTACACACACCCAGCTACACACACACACCTTGTCCTTCTTCCGGTGTCCTTTCGTTTTCAACTTCCAACTAGTTTTACCTTTTAATCGGTTTTAGTTCGTCCCAGCCTTTCCTCCTGTTGTGGCCGACCCAGTGTCGTCCAACCCGTTGGACTCCTTTTGTTGTGGGGGTGTGCCGTAACTATGGAATTTCGTTACGGCAACTTACAAATTTTGATTAAGCCAAATTACGACAATGAGAATTATTTATTTATTTTGCCGTGTTGGTCTAGTTGCGTGCTATATGGACACACGCGCGCTATCTAGTAGCGATCAACGCAACTTGAGTTTCTCGATTCCGCTGTGAGGGGTCGTGCTGATAGTGGCCTTATACACGTGTTGGGCTCTTTCTTCTGACTTGTGCCTGCAAACGGGAGAGACGTTTTCTAGCTCGGCTTCTGAAGAAAGTTTGGATTCTTTTTTAAATACCGGGCGATTTATTTTTATTATGGCCGGCTGAGTAAAAAAGGTGTGCCCTGGGGTGTCTGCGGCCCGTTCATCCGTTTCCCGAGTGTCAGACCAGGATACAATGTGAGGATATAAAGGAACTTAGTAGTGGCTAGTGTGCTGTAGCCAATCTAGACTGGTATGTTTCGAGAACAATGTTTCTCAGGTGCTGTGGAAGTGTCTTTTATGCTAAGGAAATTATTAACTTATTCCTATGTGTGCATGTGGTACTAATTGAGTTTCTCGTGAAGTGAGTTATCTTAACAAAAAAAAAACTGCTTTAATTCTTGATCTTTTTACTTACTTAATATCTGGAATACCCGGGCTAATTTATTGATTGCTAATTCATTTTCTGAACTCAAGTTTCCTTTTAAATTCTGTTGAACTGGCCTGGCATCTTATATTTCTTTTAATCGTGAGGACAGCTTCTTGTGCTGTTAGTGAAGGGATAGTAATACCTTGTCTACAAAGCTTTAAAA
Source organism: Magicicada septendecula (assembly GCA_034769895.1). Classification (NCBI taxonomy): domain Eukaryota; kingdom Metazoa; phylum Arthropoda; class Insecta; order Hemiptera; family Cicadidae; genus Magicicada; species Magicicada septendecula. The sequence continues at coordinate 753,280,625 of CM068367.1, read as the reverse complement.
AAAAAAAAAAAAAAAAAGTGTTACTGGGGATTTGGGATCTATTTAAACCTTGCAGTGGGAAGGATCTTCCCAGCGCCACTCGAGTGAAGAATGCCTGGTTCCTTTGTTTTCTCAGAGATAGTCTCTCAATATTTTTCTGTATTCTCCATGTAACTATGTAACTGTTTGTGTGAAAATTGTTTAGTGAATGTAAGTCAAAGAAAATGATCAAATCATATGTATTGTGTGCACTCTTTGGCATAACAGGTTGTGAATGGTCTATCACATTGGGTCAGATTAGGTTATCCCTACACGTGTTGGGGATTTAAAATTTATTTTAATTCTCTTTGAGTTTCAAATTAAATGTTAAAGAGTTTTTTTGTATATTTATACCTTCATAAATCTAAGGGAACTTAATAATGTTGGCTCAGTTTAAGACATGTTGAATTAATTAAATATTAACAGGTTGAGCGATGAGCATATATAAATAGTGTCAGGGATCTAGTCATTTGTATACCCACATGTGTATGTATAAAACATTTTACATTTTGAGAGACCTGTTTATTTAATATTTTTTTTATAATGGTGTACACTAAGATATCAATAAACCATTGAGCGATACAAGTTTAGCAAAAAATAAATAAATAAATAATTGAGCACACATGGTGAATTTCTTACTCAAGAACATGATTACCAAATTAAATTTTAATATTATACCTTTACTAATTATATTGTTGTTGTTCTTAATTTTGTTTATTGAGATGTTAGATGGTGCATGTCGTTTGTGATAATTAATTAAAATAGTACAAAAAAAAAAAAAGCTTATTGTTATGAGATGTATTAAATTTAAAAAAAACCTCTCGATTTTTTTTATTTATTAATGTTAATAATAGATCAAACAGTATTAAATTATTAATAAATTATTGTTATTAGATGTATTAAATTTTGAGAACCTCTGGATTTATTCCATTTTATTTATTAATGTTAATCATAATTTATTGCCAAGATATATTGAAATTATATTTTTGTAAAGGTTTAAAATTTACCGGAGAGGTTTTGTTGGTTGATTATTGTTATTTCATGTGAACACTTCTATATTCTGGGTACTATGAAGTACACACATTGTATATAAGATTGTAATGCTTTTGAAAAGGAATTAGAGCACCAATAAATTTGTTGTTGTTGTTGAGTTTGGAAATTGAGGTCACCTCATTAATTCGATTGCCTAATGGTTACCCAGCACGAGGCCTTTCTTCCACTAGGAGGCCTCCTCCTGGTTTTGAACAAGTGAGCCGGTCATCCAGGTAAGCTGTATAATTTACTTACACTTTTTTTAGAAAGTTAATTTCTGAAGTAGGGTTGATATGTTGGGATGACACTGATGAGTGGCTCACCTGAATTGTAGAGAACTCAAGGCCTTTCGATTTTGGTGAAGATCGGTTAAGGGAAAGGGGTAGTTTACCTGCAACCTTTTACGTTTTAACAACAGTAAAGTACTTGAAAATTCATTAAACTTTTTCAAACAATAGTAATTGTTAAAAATAAAATAATTTTGTTGCCAGGCAATAAAATTATAATTTTTTCATTTTAATGTAAATCATGTATGAGAGAAAATATATCGTTCGTGGCAGGCAGGCATATCTCAGTTATGTAATGTTTACGTTTCCATTTTATTATTATGACTACCGCAATAAAAAGGCAGGGAAGACACACACACACAAAATTCGCGTTATTTCCGGCCTCATTCATGTTTATTTTCTTACATTTGCACGCTTTTTAAATGGAAAGTGCCGAAACCCATACCAACATAACGCGTGCAAGCTGAAAAAGTGTCCAGCGTGGATACGGTAGCGATTTGCTTCCTGTGGATCGCTGGGCAGTGTAACTGCACGTGTTTACAGAGGAACGATTCATAGACAGACTTTTCGTCTTTAGGGAATGAACCGTCTGCAAGATGCTGAGGGTCCATGAGTGACTTTGGAGCGCTCCTTCTTTTCCGCGTGTTTGTTCTGTGAAACATACACTGTAGATTCGCAGATTTACTCTAAGCAACGCTCAATAGGAAATGTTGAAAATTTTTGTCCACGGTGTACCCTCATACACACTAAACCTGCTCTGATGTTTTAATTACGGACATCATAATATTAAAACTTTGGAAACTTGAGCACTACTTAATGGAGATCAATCATTAACTTATACAAGCCATTACTTTTATGCATATTTTTTATATATGTGTACAACGTTATTGGCAACAAAGAAGTAGTTTTTGTTAAAATTCCTTCCCGGGATATTTGGCCGTAGTCCAATGTTTTCTACAAAACCAGACGTTTCGGCAATGCCATCGACTTCCATCGTCAGTGAAAATCGAGTGTGATAACGTGAGGTGGTATACGTTAGTGACCACAGTACTGTGGTTAAGGCTGAAGCAGTAAGTAGAAAGAAGTAGTTTCTATGGTAATATTTCATTTTGAAAATGATTTTAAATATAAATCTTAGAATATGGAAGTCATGTATGGTTCTCCATACCGATATTTTTATTATACCTTTCTAACATAATAACTCATATGCTGCTTGCTTGATATAGCGTATGATTATTAATAATAATAACAATAACAACAACAACAACAACAACAACAATAATAATGTTATGACATCACAGAACAATCTACGTGTTTATCGAACGTTCCAGAGGGATCCAGAATGTAATGCGGTGGTGTACATGACTCTCGACACATTCGTGAGACCTTCCTGGAAGCCGTCAGCCGCACGGACAGTGTCAAGGCCATAATTAATTACGTCGTACACACTGGCGCTAAGACGCAGTTTGGAATTTTATGGTCTGTGAGCGCTGTATAAATACTAGGCGGCAGCGGCCTTAGTGTTTTCAGTTACAGTCGCGATAAATTACAGTGCAGTTCGAGAGTTTATTATCGGGCGATATTAGTGTGTGCGTTCAAGAGATTATTAGTGAAGTGTTTAATAATCGGGCAGGATAATTGTAATACAATTGTGTTTAATATTAGTGGACATTTTATTGCGTGTGAACAATTTTTATTCGATTTGTTGTAAAAGACTGTGTTGTTAATTACGAACTGTTTAACTGTGAAAATTAAAGCTGGTGATTAGTGACTTAATTGGTGTTTGTATTTTGTTTCCACTGTACCTACAATGATCAAGTAGACCGTCGTAACAATAATAATAATGATAACAACAGTAATAACATTAGATATTAATTGCTTGTAGTTTCTTTATTTCCCAATACATGTATAAACTTTTATAAGTCTCTTTATCACATTTCATGATCACATAAGGTACAAAACACTTTTCTAATTAAAATAAAACAATATGAATACATAACCTGTTATATACCTAGCATATATATTAAAAAAGAAACATGAGAAAAACATGTATTAGTTTGTTACTTATTAATAAAAAAGTACACAGTTTAACTGTCTGATATGCTTCTAGGTTTCATAGAATAATTATTTCGATGGTGGTATTGTTCCTCTCACAGTAGTACGGTGAAGTACTCGCAAACCGACATTGGTACGTGGATACTGGGTTTCAGGTGAAGCTTCATGTGCAACAGCACAATTATCTGATATGATGAAGTCACCAACCTGCCACTTTTATAACAAGAACTCATATCAATATAATTTGATATTACGATTATAATTAATAAAAATGTTAATTTTCACCATTATGAATATTAAAGGAAAGCAACATGGTCAATGTTACTTCTTACATTTATTATGGTTATTATCAACATGATCATTATTTCATACATACCAAATTAAATAATTATTTATTACTTAAAGGTCTATACAACAAATTATCTGCATCAAAACACAGCTAATCTGTATAAGCTATACAAACATTATAACATCTTAAATTGTGTTATAACGTAGGGAACCCGCGTTAATTGGTTATGCCAATTATACAGGTTGCCTTTCGTTGTGACGAGCTGAAAATTAATCACAACAAATAAAACAATTCTTATATCAGGATATTGGGAAGGGGAGACTGTTGATTTATGCACTCAGTTTACTCGGTACTCAGATGACATCTCTTTATTACATTATGAGATAAAGTTCTCTATTTAAAGTTCTCAACATATATAGTTTACAGTATAATTATATATATATATATATATTACTCTTTCATAAGGGCCCTCAAAATATGATGTACATCTATTTAATTTATTCCGCGGATCCGGGATTGAATATATATTAAGTTAATAATGGTCGCCTTGCCATATACAATATTGAACATTGAGCCATTTGAAGAATGGACTTTATTAATCTTTCAAAACAAGAAAACTTTTAGTTTAAACATTTACTCTTTTGCTATAACCAGTGTTATTAGATTACAGACTACTTGTTACATATAATGTCTGTCTTTTAAAGTCTTAAAAGTGGTGAGTTAAATTGTCTTTTGTGGGTAATAATTTTAGTAACTCATAACCATGGAAGACAAGCCTCCATGTCACCTGGTTTTCAGTATTTGCTGCAGAATTGGTTCTTCGGTCCTTGGTGTGTTTCCTGAAGGTCTGTCGTTGCCTTAGTATCCGGTGACGGTGAAGTTCCTGAAGTCTGTTATATCATTCGGGGTGAAGTACTCTCATCTTAGCCGACTGTAGTAATTCTTGTAGGATACTCTCATCTTAGACGACTGTTGTAATTCTTGTATTTATAATAAATAAATAGAAAGTTTGTTTCACAGTAATACACTTCACATGATTATTTATTAGTTGAATATCACCTTCATGTTTGTAGTAATGTATGAATTACATAGTTTGTTATTTATTCATTGAGAGAGAGATGTCATCGCCGCACAAATTTAGTTATTTAAATATTCATTGAACCAACCATTCACATAATTATACACGCGTCGCGAAACAACGCTGTACGCAGCTTACGGCATGAGTGCTCCATTGCAAGTGGGCTAAAATAGTTAGGGGGAGAGTAGTAATCTCGCGACAATTACTAGTCAACATAAAAGTAGTTCCATGTTTCTAATTTAATTAAAGGACTAAAGTTTGATTAAATAATTAAATAGAGATATTCTTAGTTACAGACGTTATCAAAGTACATTACAGTGGTCTTATTTAATTATTTAAATAATAACAAAATTTACAATTATATTTAGTTTGTTTAGGGGTCAGAAAAAAAGTTAATTCTGGTCAGTGCCTGTATATGCAGGATTAATTAACAAGCTTTACCCTTTCTGTACAATTGTATTCCCTTTTATTTTATTATTAGACTTTTTATTAAATATTATTATTATTTAATGATAGCAATAAGATTTAGTTTAAAATGTGAGATTTTATTAAAATTTTAAAATTTCTCAGCTTATACATTAACAATTTAATTAATTAACATATTTTTATTAATGAAATCGTCACATACTCCGCCGCTTAAGACACAGCCTCCGGCTTATTTGTTAGGAATATACTGGGAGTATGCTTGGGGATTACCGTGTGAAGTTATTTATTATTAGTATTATTTATTATTAGTACACGGTTTGTTTTTTTTTTTTTTTAATTCTCTTTAAATGATCTTGTTCTCATTCAAATGTTCTCCTTCGTGAAATTCCCTTTATCTCATTACTTACAATGCTAACTTATATTTTAATTCTTATTACTAATTTCCCTAATTACTCGTAACTCACAATATCGTGGCCCGACTGACATAAGCTTACTCTAACTCTACAAGTTAGCTTTCAGCACGCACTCTTTTAATGATCTCTTGGCACCTTTCTGCCTCATCATTACAACTTTCAGTCGGCGCCGTTGTGACTTGTTACATTACATATATATATATATAATTCTCTCTTGATTATATACCATAAACTTATTTCTAATGTAATCTAAAGAGGATCCCATACTCCACTTTAGATTACTGTTACTTGAGAGAAGCGGAATCTCACGAAGATAATTCTCTTTTATCTCTTTAACAATAACTAAACAAACTATGCGGAAGGGGAGACACTTTACACAACTCATTGTAATACACAGGGGTGGTTTTCAATTGTTTACACTAGCACGGTTTATCACAATAGGGAGAGTGGCTGCTTACTACATTTCTTAACACGCTTTATTGTTCTCTTACAGGCCACAACTGGTTGTTCACTATTCAACTATACTTTTATTATTATTTACTTTTCTCTTACTTACTGCTACACGTTACACAAATTTAGTTTACTCAGTTTTATTCAGCCTTATTATTCAAGCAATTATTATTCACTTATTATTACTTTGGGGGTTTTAAAAAAACTTACCTAGAATTATTTCCTATCGACTTACCATATTTATTTAGGACACTTTATTTACTTTGTTTTTTTTTTTTTTATTTGGCTCAGTTTACAAGTTTACTGTTTTGGGACATGGGGTTGAACACTTTATCTAACAAGGGAGGGTTAACTGAGTCATTTATTTATTTGAATTTTAAATCATAATATTATTTGCTCTACTATACTATACACAATTATTTCCTACACTTTAGTACATGGTAAACATTTATTAACAGTTATTATTAAACATTTGCATTAGTTTCTATTTAAACGATCAGCTGTTACGCTGGAATGTAGGTCAGACTAGTTTTAAACAATGGCATTGTTTTGCTTACAAAGGGGGACTCAACTAGAGGGTGAATGCATTGTCTAACTCAACTTGCGGGAGGGTGACTATGACAGTTTTACAGGCGGCAACAGGAAATTTACCTGTCCGAGTTTGTCGTCAAATTGACACGTTGATGAATGAAATTTTTGGACAAGTACCTACATGGTTTTGTTTACATGGGACAATATGTTAATATTACTTTACACATATTATATTTACAAATAAAGTTACCTATACTATATTACTATAATAATAATTATGATTTTTATTTTATTTAAAATTTTAGACACATATTAAAATACATGAGTGAATAGATCAACAGCTTGTGTGTGTGGGATATCGGGACACAATTACTTCTTTCTTTTCTCTTAAGCAAATTAGCAAATTAATTAGCAGCAGAGTGGCGCAATTTATAACATCTTAACTTGTGTTATAACGTAGGGAACCCGCGTTAATTGGTTATGCCAATTATACAGGTTGCCTTTCGTTGTGACGAGCTGAAAATTAATCACAACAAATAAAACAATTCTTATATCAGGATATTGGGAAGGGGAGACTGTTGATTTATGCACTCAGTTTACTCGGTACTCAGATGACATCTCTTTATTACATTATGAGATAAAGTTCTCTATTTAAAGTTCTCAACATATATAGTTTACAGTATAATTATATATATATATTACTCTTTCATAAGGGCCCTCAAAATATGATGTACATCTATTTAATTTATTCCACGGATCCGGGATTGAATATATATTAAGTTAATAATGGTCGCCTTGCCATATACAATATTGAACATTGAGCCATTTGAAGAATGGACTTTATTAATCTTTCAAAACAAGAAAACTTTTAGTTTAAACATTTACTCTTTTGCTATAACCAGTGTTATTAGATTACAGACTACTTGTTACATATAATGTCTGTCTTTTAAAGTCTTAAAAGTGGTGAGTTAAATTGTCTTTTGTGGGTAATAATTTTAGTAACTCATAACCATGGAAGACAAGCCTCCATGTCACCTGGTTTTCAGTATTTGCTGCAGAATTGGTTCTTCGGTCCTTGGTGCGTTTCCTGAAGGTCTGTCGTTGCCTTAGTATCCGGTGACGGTGAAGTTCCTGAAGTCTGTTATATCATTCGGGGTGAAGTACTCTCATCTTAGCCGACTGTAGTAATTCTTGTAGGATACTCTCATCTTAGACGACTGTTGTAATTCTTGTATTTATAATAAATAAATAGAAAGTTTGTTTCACAGTAATACACTTCACATGATTATTTATTAGTTGAATATCACCTTCATGTTTGTAGTAATGTATGAATTACATAGTTTGTTATTTATTCATTGAGAGAGAGATGTCACCGCCGCACAAATTTAGTTATTTAAATATTCATTGAACCAACCATTCACATATTTATACACGCGTTGCGAAACAACGCTGTACGCAGCTTACGGCGTGAGCGCTCCATTGCAAGTGGGCTAAAATAGTTAGGGGGAGAGTAGTAATCTCGCGACAATTACTAGTCAACATAAAAGTAGTTCCATGTTTCTAATTTAATTAAAGGACTAAAGTTTGATTAAATAATTAAATAGAGATATTCTTAGTTACAGACGTTATCAAAGTACATTACAGTGGTCTTATTTAATTATTTAAATAATAACAAAATTTACAATTATATTTAGTTTGTTTAGGGGTCAGAAAACAAGTTAATTCTGGTCAGTGCCTGTATATGCAGGATTAATTAACAAGCTTTACCCTTTCTGTACAATTGTATTCCCTTTTATTTTATTATTAGACTTTTTATTAAATATTATTATTATTTAATGATAGCAATAAGATTTAGTATAAAATGTGAGATTTCATTAAAATTTTAAATTTCTCAGCTTATACATTAACAATTTAATTAATTAACATATTTTTATTAATGAAATCGTCACAACATATCACAGAATATGCATGTTGTATACGAAGTTTGAACAATAAATATGCGAAATTTTTGTTTTTCTCAAAAAAAGCATTACTTATTTATCAATATTAATTTTGTCCTCTTCAAATTAGTCCCCATCAGATATAATACACTTGTGCCAGCACTTTTTCCAATGTTCGAAGCACTTCTGGAACACAATTTTCGGTATGGCGTTTAGCTCCTTCAGCGGTTCTGTCTTTATCTCCTCAATGTTGGCAAAAAGTCGTTCTTTCATGTTTCTTTTTCATCTTCAGAATAGAAAGAAGTCGCAGGGGCCATGTCTGGTGAATATGGAGGCTGAGGCATCATAACGGTGTTGTTTTGGGCCTAAAATTCATGAACAAGCAGTGATTTGTGATAGGTGCATTATCATGGTGAAATTGCTGTAAGTTGTTTCGCCAAACATCCGGGCATTTTCTTCAGACTGCTTCACGCAAATGTCATAGAACTTCCAGGTAGTATGCCTTCCTTATTGACTGTACGACATGGTGGCAGGAACTCATGGTACACTATGCCATTGAAATAAAAGAAAACAGTGAGCAGAACCTTCAAATTCGATCGAACTTGACAAACTATTTTCAGTCGTGGCTCTTCAGGAAGCATCCAGTGGGACAACTGGGCCTTAGTTTTGACGTCAAATCTGTACACCCATGTTTCATCACCAGTTATGGCCCATTTGAGCAGTTCTGGATCATTATTGACTTCATTCAGCAACTCCTGATCAATGTCCATTTGGCTCTGCTTTTGGTCAAAACTCAACAATTTCAAGACAAATTTTGCTGCCACACGTCTCATGCCCAAAACATACAAAAAAATTGCTTGCCATGAGCCAAATGACATGCCGACATCATCAACAACCTCTCTGATAGTGATTCGGCAATTGTTCATCATCACTTTCTTCACTTTTTCAATGTTCTCATCAATTGTTGATGTGCTGGGGCGTCCAGGATGCTCGTCATCTTCAACTTCTTCACAGCCCTCTTAGAAATGTTTGTACCACTTGTAAACACTTGCTGTATTCATAAAAGACTTGCCAAAAGCAACATTTAATATTTCCAATATGATCCTGCACTTTATTCCATTCTTAAAGTAACATTGAATGCAAATTGTTTGTTCCATTTTTTTCACCAGTAAAAAACCACCGAGCACACCAAAACACGTGTAACCTTTTCGACAGCCAACAATGAACTAAGCCAATGTAACTAGAATAATAAGGTAGGCCACTCCGGCCAATTACGCTCCCATTGGTTGCTTCGCTCTGACGTCGAGAAATACGCGCGAGTCTTGATTTACCATGCAATCTTACCTGAGACAATGTCCTACTTAGCATCTCTCTGCTGTTTACACGAAATATTAACAATAATTGTAATGAGCTATTCATATAGAAAAAGGATTAAACGACAAGATTAAATGGTTTGCGGCAAAAAATAATGGTAAAATCTATTTCTACATTTAATAGAAAAGTAAGCAAGTCTGTCCACATATAACATTGACAAAATGGCACAAGATGTAAAATTAAGTCGGAAAGGAGGCGATATTTTATATATATATATATATATATTTCAATCACTTTCTGCTACAGTCCGTTTCTTGATGTATATAATACATTTAATATTTATACATAAATTGACCTCAAGATGTTATTTTTCTATTTGGAACATGTTTCGGGTACTATCTTGTACCCATCCTCAGCCTTCCGGTTTTTTTGTCTGGTGAAGTACATATGTGTTGTTGGTTGACTATTGTGGCTTCCTGTTGGCTTCTGGTGTTTCAAGTTGGTTTTATTGTGTGTGATTGTGGTGTATGTGTTAGTTTTTTGTGTATTTTCAATGTTGAGTGCTTTGAATATTGTGTCATGTTTTGTATTGATTTGTATTTGTTCAGGTATTAGTTTGTTTTCTGTTTTATGTTTGTATATTTGTAAATTTTCCCATATGTTCATTATGGTGCCTTTATGTGGTATATGTTTTATTAGTGTTACATTGGTTATGTCTGGGAATTCATGTCCTGTGTTTATTGCATGTGTGGCTAAATTGGTTTTATATATTTCTGGTTTTTTGTATGCATTTAGGTGTTCAAAATAACGTTTTTTCAGCTGTTTTTTTGTTTGTCCTATATAACATTTATTGCAATCTTGGCATTCAATTTTGTATATACCGTTAGTTGTTGTATTATCTTTGTTGTGTGAGCTATCTAGATTTTGTAATTTATTTTTATTAGTTTTGTATGCTATTTTTATATCTGTTTTTAAATAGTTTTGTTAGTTTTGTCATTTTATTATTTATATATGTGAATGTGGCTCATTTTTTGTTGTTGTTATTATTTATGTGTTGTTCAGTTTGATTAATTCTTAATTGTTCAGTTTTTATTTTGTATTTGATTGTATTTTCTATTTTGATTATAGTATTTTTATTGTATCCATTTTCATAACCAATTTGGTATATTATATTTCTTTCTTTGTCAGTTTCTTGTTTGTTTAGGGGTATTTTGTACATTCTGTTAAATAACGAATAAAATGCTGCCATTTTATGTTGTGGTGGGTGGTCAGAATGGTTAGGTATAATGATGTTAGTGGAAGTTGGTTTTCTATATATTGCATATTGTATGTGTTTGTTGTATCTTGTGATGGTTATGTCTAAATAGTTGATTTTGTTATGTTTTTCTTTTTCTTCTGTGAATTTATTTTGGGATGTATGTTATTGATTTGTTTCAGTATGTTCTCTGCATTTGTGTTTTTGTTATTTGATACATATAGTCCATCATCTACATATCTTATCCATATGCCATTTGGGTCATGTGTTTTTATGGTATTTTGTATTTTGGTGTCTATGTGTTGTAGGAATATTTCTGCTATTATGCTTGATAATGGTGATCCCATTGCTAAACCTTCTTTCTGTTGATAAATTTTGCTATTAAATTCAAAGTAATTTTGTTTTAGTATTAGTTGGAGACTATTTTTTATTTCAGTTATATATTGTGTTTTCATTTTGTTCTTTAAGTTTGTTTATTATTATGTCAATTGTTTCTTCTACTGGGATATTGGTGTACATGTTTGTTATGTCATATGATGTGAAAAATGTATTTTCATTTATATTTATTATTTTTAGTTTGTCTATTAATTCGTATGTATTTTTTATGTTATGATGGTTATTTGTTAGATGGTTACTTTTTAGTTTTTGTGCTATTATTTTTGCTATTTTGTATGTAGGAGCTTTTTTGAAATTGATTAATGGACGTATTGGGTTGTTTAATTTGTGTATTTTTATTAGGCTATTCATTTTAGGTGGTTCTGGATTATTGTTTATATATATGTCTCTGTTTTTATTGTTGCAAATGTTTTTAGTTGTTTTTATTAGTTTTATTGTTTGTTTAAGATAGTTTTCTGTTGGGTTTTTATCTAGTTGTACGCATTTATTATTGTTGATGAAGTCTTCGGTTTTTTTTATGTAGTCTGCTTTATCAATGATTACTGTTGCTTGACTTTTGTCTGCTTTAGTTATTATTAAATTATTGTTCTTTACTTTATTTTTAATTTCTTTTATTGTTTTATTGTTTTTCTTTTGTTTATCTTTGTTTTTCATTTCGCTAGTGATTATTTTTTAAATATATGTGTTGCTTCTGTTCTTTTTTCTTCTTGTATATTGTCTTTAATTAGGTTAATGGCAAATTCTGTTTCTACTATTAAATTTTCTAGATTTTTGTTTGCATTTTGGATGAAAATGGATACAATAAAAATACTATAATCAAAATAGAAAATACAATCAAATACAAAATAAAAACTGAACAATTAAGAATTAATCAAACTGAACAACACATAAATAATAACAACAACAAAAAATGAGCCACATTCACATATATAAATAATAAAATGACAAAACTAACAAAACTATTTAAAAACACAGATATAAAAATAGCATACAAAACTAATAAAAATAAATTACAAAATCTAGATAGCTCACACAACAAAGATAATACAACAACTAACGGTATATACAAAATTGAATGCCAAGATTGCAATAAATGTTATATAGGACAAACAAAAAAACAGCTGAAAAAACGTTATTTTGAACACCTAAATGCATACAAAAAACCAGAAATATATAAATCCAATTTAGCCACACATGCAATAAACACAGGACATGAATTCCCAGACATAACCAATGTAACACTAATAAAACATATACCACATAAAGGCACCATAATGAACATATGGGAAAATTTACAAATATACAAACATAAAACAGAAAAACGAATACCTCACCAAATACAAATCAATACAAAACATGACACAATATTCAAAGCACTCAACATTGAAAATACACAAAAAACTAACACATACACCACAATCACACACAATAAAACCAACTTGAAATACCAGAAGCCAACAGGAAGCCACAATAGTCAACCAACAACACATATGTACTTCACCAGACAAAAAAACCGGAAGGCTGAGGATGGGTACAAGATAGTACCCGAAACATGTTCCAAATAGAAAAATAACATCTTGAGGTAAATTTATGTATAAATATTAAATGTAATATATATATATATATATATATATCATTTTTTATTATTCGTTAATTTTATATTAATAGAATTATTTCGATTGTTATTAATTTACTTAGAAACCTCTGATGTACTGATATTTTTCAGTGAAACGTGCGTCAGGTGTTAAAAAGAATATACGAAATTATACTACTTGCAGAAGAAACAAATTGAAAACATCACAAATTATATATATATATATATAATATGCCTGCATGGGTGGGTGCGCGTACGTGCACATGCGTGCGCACATGAGTGCGTGTATAAACATTTCTATGTAGTATAATATATTTGAAACAAGCTTCCAATTATTATAATTATAATCAATATCATAATCATTTTCTTTATCTACATTTTCATTGTTATAACGTTAAAAACTGAAGCTAGTACGTTTAGTTGTAAACATAAATACTTTTATCAACGAAATGAAAATGGTTATTTAGTTGATACATATAAACATATACATATATTAGTTGACCAAATAAGAGATAACTTTCACTTGTTTTGATACTGTACGTCCGTGGAAAGAAGTAAAAACTATCTCAAACTGAATCAGTTTTTGTAACCACTCGTCTGACGGATGGGTAAGCCCCCCCCCTTTGATATAATCGATATCCAGTCATGACTATGTTCCCCGGAAAGACACAATGTTTCGTCTCTCACACCTACACTTTCATCAATGAAGCGGCACTTGAATGCGATGTACCCGGCCAGATATTGTAAGGCATCTTGAGGAACATCGTTGTCACTTGCAGACGGGGCCAAGTCCTCTGTTTTTAACAATTCTGCTTCGTCAGTGTCATTATTCGGAGAACTTGGTATTAACGTATGTTCAACTATGTCTATGCATAGTTCATTGGTAACAAACTGGATGAAATCCTCGTCAGTCATTTGATTCCATAACTTCGGTGGAATGAATGCTACCATCCTCAGCCACAGATGCACTTCCAGATAACGGTATGTCGTCCGTGCTACCCGTTAAAAGCAAGAGCCGAATTCTGTTGCGCACTTCAAAGGGAGTGGGATTATTATAAAAGACGCCTAATCCCCGAATTCGTGAAAAAAAGTTTTCAAGGCAATCTTGATTGAATCTAGCGGTCAAAATGTACGTCACCCCATGAATCATTGTCATTTGCTCATAAAGGCCGAACAATGAATTTAAAGATATAACGAAACCTTTCTGAAAAGGTAGTAAACTTTTTTTACTTGCTACTCGCATGTTAGTTATTACTTCCAAAAACCTTTTTAAAGTATTTTCTTGGCTCCTTAAATTCATGCCGTACCCACTTCTGAGGGGCGTTTTCTGGTCTTTTGGAAGTCTCGAGTTTAAAACATCACATGCATCGTTTACCAGTTCGATGAAGTTGCTTTCGCGCTCTTTATTTGCAACATACTTCAGCATCTTTGCTGTACGATTAGAAAACAACTGTGCAGGAAATCTTACATTTTGACGAGATCGACCAGTTACGTTAAGGTGTATCTGACTAATATTGGGTAAAATCGTCAATTCTCCTTTCTGTTGCTGTAACAGATTTTCGATTGTATCCTTTTTAAGCTCAGTGCCGTCGCAAAGTAACAACCCATGGTCTAGAAAATGATTTCTAAGCAGCTTCAAAAGATGAGGTATGTCACAGAAAACCCACACCTTATTGTTTGTAGTTGGGTTAATGAAGAAATTTTTTTCTGTGTTTACATCTAATTCCTTCCAGACTTTTGAATTCTTTCCCCCCATATCACACGTCACAGCCGCTACATGAATATTACTGCTCTCAACGGCACTGATAATGCTTTTAAGCAATACATCTGTCATGGTCACATCAAAATCATAATAAATGGGTTGCTTCCACTTGGCAAACAGACCTCTAATCATGACCACCTGAACATTACTGTGGGGCCCCAGAATTACGTCATCTGATGAATCGTAGCACACACGTCCAACGTACATTTTGACCGCTAGATTCAATCAAGATTGCCTTGAAAACTTTTTTTCACGAATTCGGGGATTAGGCGTCTTTTATAATAATCCCACCCCCTTTGAAGTGCGCAACAGAATTCGGCTCTTGCTTTTAACGGGTAGCACGGACGACATACCGTTATCTGGAAGTGCATCTGTGGCTGAGGATGGTAGCATTCATTCCACCGAAGTTATGGAATCAAATGACTCTGACGAGGATTTCATCCAGTTTGTTACCAATGAACTATGCATAGACATAGTTGAACATACGTTAATACCAAGTTCTCCGAATAATGACACCGACGAAGCAGAATTGTTAAAAACAGAGGACTTGGCCCCGTCTGCAAGTGACAACGATGTTCCTCAAGATGCCTTACAATATCTGGCCGGGTACATCGCATTCAAGTGCCGCTTCATTGATGAAAGTCTAGGTGTGAGAGACGAAACATTGTGTCTTTCCGGGGAACATAGTCATGACTGGATATCGATTATATCAAAGGGGGGGGGGCTTACCCATCCGTCAGATGAGTGGTTACAAAAACTGATTCAGTTTGAGATAGTTTTTACTTCTTTCCACGGACGTACAGTATCAAAACAAGTGAAAGTTATCTCTTATTTGGTCACCTTACTCAAATTTAAATTTCCAGAGGTGGACGAGAAAGTCATTTGTCTGTACGTCAGGACAAGAACATTCATCAGAATCCGCCATCTGAACAAACAGCTCAAACTCAAGTCACTTGAAAAGTATGCAGCAACAAAGAGTCGGCTCTGGGTAGTTTTGTCTTCAAAAATTTAAGTCACCTATGAAGGTATGTATCAACTAAATAACCATTTTCATTTCGTTGATAAAAGTATTTATGTTTACAACTAAACGTACTAGCTTCAGTTTTTAACATTATAACAATGAAAATGTAGATAAAGAAAATGATTATGATATTGATTATAATTATAATAATTGGAAGCTTGTTTCAAATATATTATACTACACAGAAATGTTTATACATGCACTCATGCGCGCACGCGCGTGCACGTACGCGCACCCACCCATGCAGGCATATTATTTATATTGAAATAAATTAGTTTATTACGTTATTAATTACGTAGTCTTGTAGGTGACCTCCTGTATCTCAAATTTAATAGGCAAATATATTTGTTATTATGTTATTATCACCTTTTAGGTATACTATAATACAGGTTTACCTAATTATTCAATGTTTACGCAATATCAATGATATACTTCATGTATTGACTTAATGAATTAAGAATTCTCGCCAACCCTAGTCACTCCGTATTGTGTAATTGAATTCAAAAATTGTGCTGGAAACACGCTAGTTCGGCGATCTCACGTTCCGCCAGCTGTTGACAATTAGCGCTGGTATTTGTAATTGGCTTGCGTCTAGGTTAACTGGTTCACCGGATTTTAATCACCCTTTTACCTGTAAATTACTCCACCCACAACATATAATACCTATTCTACAATAACATAAAACATCATCATATACAAGAAAGATTCTTTATTGATTTTGTACTTTAATTCAAACTAACAGTTCTCTTCAAGATGACAATATCATTATATCGATTATACAATGATAGATCGGTCGTCAGTTGACCAAGTTCCTTTTGATTTATACAAATTAAATATAATATTAAATATCTCTTATCCCAGGGTACGTGTGATTCTTTTAACGATTAGTAAGGCCAGGTAATGCAAAATTAAGGTTACAGTACTTTAGTATTACAGAATGTTATTAGTTCTTAATATACTGAAATTAAAAATAAGCTGGTGTTACCGGATTGACGACTCTCAAAGTGGCATTGTACGTCTGCAAACAGTGAAGATTGACAAATTAGATTACTTCCATCCAGAAAAAGTGTTCTGATTCTTAATAAAATTGACGGTGTGATGTACTGGAAAGCCCCGGGAACTCTTCTGACCTTCGTTCTTCTCTTACGATCTTTGTGGTTGTCGGTCTCGTTGGAAATGGAGTCGTATTATCACTTCTTCTTGAAAATGAAGGTTATTTCTTCCTAAGCCGGTCCTTGTATATTTTTTCTATAATTCCGTTAGTTTAGGCCTTTTGCTTCCCTCAATTAGTCTCCTGGTTACATGGGAAATCGGGTTTAATACTAAATCCAACGGAATTATCTTGATGAGTGAAGTAAGAAATTCTCGACCTTTTTAGAGGTATCTGATTATAATTTTGAAGTCTAATTTATTTTATTATTCATCAGTTGTGTTATAGGATTAGTTTTCGATTTTAATTTATTAATTTAGATTCATTTTTTTTCAATTTGTGTCATTCTTTTTTAAAAGTGTCTCCTCATCTGAACTCAATAGCATATAACAATCGAATAATTGAAAATCAACAACATTTTTTACATTTTAGTTACCCTAACAACCACTACTTTCTGTCATTGGATGATATTTGATATCCTAGAGCCAGAATTATAAAACATTACTACTCTTTTTTAATAAAATACTCCATGCTTGGAATTATAACAAATTACCTAAAACTCTCACCCAACCTACCTTATTAAACCGTATATAATTTACTATAGTTTCATTGGACTGGACTTATTAAAAAGGTATTAATTTCCTTTTACAAATATTAAATTTAGGCCTACAGGTTTTCTTACAACTGTTATAATATTGTTTGGTTTTTAACTTAATTTTCTTTACCTGACCTACTGTACAAATAGTCACTGGCTTATGGTTACTTACATTAATTTTAATTTCCTGGTTTTACTTTATTACATTAATTAATTCATCCTGGAACCTTTCATTATTTTACAACATAATTATAAGGACTACTTGTCAACTTTTAAACACTTATTGCCATCCTGGTCAAGTTTACAAACATTAATTCAAAACAACTTCATTAATCAATTTTAGTCAATACATTTAACATAATATAATACCTAACACATGTATTTATACTTAATTGTCTAAAGATAATTTTAACATAAATGAAAGGAGTACCATTGACTAAGTACTTCTATAAAACAACAGTTCCCTCTTACTATCCACAAACATAAAATAAATATCTTGTAAACACTACCATGCTACAGCATAACAACAAGTACAATTGGCAACACATTAAACATTAATTGGAATAGTAATTTGCACTTCATTATTACCTATTAAACTCCTCCCATTTGATACAATGTTTATATTTTACACCCCTATATTATTAATTACATCTTTTAATTTTATGTACACCTCAGATGTATTAATTACTGAGTAACCTTAAAGGGTATGGTTCTTGACCATAGTTACTTCATTTTTTATGTAACGTTGGGGACCTCAAATCTGTTACGTTACAATATATATATATATATATATATATATATTTCAATCACTTTCTGCTACAGTCCGTTTCTTGATGTATATAATACTATAATACTTATAACTATTTACCTCAAGATGTATTTTTTCCTTTAGGGACATGTTTCGGGAGATCCTGTTCTCCCATCTTCAGCCTTCGCCATCTTGCTTCTGGTGCAGTATTTGTGTGTTGGCTTCTGGATGTTATTATGGTGGTTTGTTGGTCTTTGGTCCTTCAATGTTGCATTATTGTGTGTGGTTGTGGTATCTGTTTTTGTATTTTGTGTATTTTCGATGTTGAGTGCTTTGAATATTGTGTCATGTTTTGTATTGATTTGTATTTGTTCTGGTATTAATTTGTTTTGTGTTTTATGTTTGTAAATCTGTAAATTTTCCCAAATGTTCATTATGGTGCCTTTGTGTGGTATATGTTTTATTAGTGTTACATTGGTTATGTCTGGGAATTCATGTCCTGTGTTTATTGCATGTGTGGCTAAATTGGATTTATATATGTTTGGTTTTTTGTATGCATTTAGGTGTTCAAAATAACGTTTTTTCAGCTGTTTTTTTGTTTGTCCTATATAACTTTTATTGCAATCTTGGCATTCAATTTTGTATATACAGTTGGTTGTTGTATTATCTTTGTTGTGTGAGCTATTTAGAGTTTGTAATTTATTTTTATTAGTTTTGTATGCTATTTTTATATCTGTGTTTTTAAATAGTTTTGACATTTTATTATTTATATATGTGAATGTGGCCCATTTTTTGTTGTTGTTATTATTTATGTGTTGTTCATTTTGATTAATTCTTAATTGTTCAGTTTTTATTTTGTATTTGATTTTATTTTCTATTTTGATCATAGTATTTTTATTGTATCCATTTGCATAACCAATTTGGTATATTATATTTCTTTCTTTGTCAGTTTCTTGTTTGTTTAGGGGTATTTTGTACATTCTGTTAAATAACGAATAAAATGCTGCCATTTTGTTGTGGTGGGTGGTCAGAATGGTTAGGTATAATGATGTTAGTGGAAGTTGGTTTTCTATATATTGCATATTGTATGTGTTTGTTGTATCTTGTGATGGTTATGTCAAAATAGTTGATTTTGTTATGTTTTTCTTTTTCTTCTGTGAATTGTATTTTGGGATGTATGTTATTGATTTGTTTCAGTATGTTCTCTGCATTTGTGTTTTTGTTATTTGATACATATAGTCCATCATCTACATATCTTATCCATATGCCATCTGGGTCATGTGTTTTTATGATATTTTGTATTTTGGTGTCTATATGTTGTAGGAATATTTCTGCTATTATGCTTGATAATGGTGATCCCATTGCTAAACCTTCTTTCTGTTGATAAATTTTGCTATTAAATTCAAAGTAATTTTGTTTTAGTATTAGTTGGAGACTATTTTTTATTTCGGTTATATATTGTTTGTTTTCATTTTGTTCTATAAGTTTGTTTATTATTATGTCAATTGTTTCTTCTACTGGGATATTAGTGTACATGTTTGTTATGTCATATGATGTGAAAAATGTATTTTCATTTATATTTATTATTTTTAGTTTGTCTATTAATTCGTATGTATTTTTTATGTTATGATGGTTATTTGTTAGATGGTTATTTTTTAGTTTTTGTGCTATTATTCTTGCTATTTTGTATGTAGGAGCTTTTTTGAAATTGATTAATGGACGTATTGGGTTGTTTAATTTGTGTATTTTTATTAGGCTGTTCATTTTAGGTGGTTCTGGATTATTGTTTATATATATGTCTATGTTTTTATGTTGGTCTTTGGTCCTTCAATGTTGCATTATTGTGTGTGGTTGTGGTATCTGTTTTTGTATTTTGTGTATTTTCGATGTTGAGTGCTTTGAATATTGTGTCATGTTTTGTATTGATTTGTATTTGTTCTGGTATAAAACAAAGCAAAAACAAAAGTGTATAGTGAAGAAAAAAATAGTGAAGTGAATAGCAAATAAGTGAAATCAACTACCAAATAACAGATAACAAATCATCTCTCACATAAATATATATTAACATGTACACAAACAACATAACCACAATTCCATATAACCACATTACCAAATTGTTAAACAAATTTCAAACACGAAAAAAAAACTAATGAACACAAACATAAACATATACTTCAATAGACAATGCCAATAACATAAATTAACACCTAAATACATCAACATAAACACAAACAACAAAAATATGACTGCACAAAACACTATAAAACAAGCACAAAGGCTATGGATACAAAACGAAATTAATCAATTATACAGTAAGAAAAATAGCATAACACTAGACATATACAAACTACACTTAGAGCTAACAAATTTATTACATCCAATCACTTGGAACAATAAATACAATAACATAGAAAATAAAATAAGATTTGAGAAAAACAAAAAGACTTATACAATCAACAAAAAACTTAACACATTAAAACAACAAATCAAAAATCAAGAACAAAAAAACAAAAATAAACACACATTTCACCCTCGAACCATTAACCTCAGCAATACAGAATTTAACAAAAAAGAAACAGAATATTTAAACAATATGTCAAAAACTAACATAACCCAAAATGCAAACAAAAATCTAGAAAATTTAATAGTAGAAACAGAATTTGCCATTAACCTAATAAAAGACAATATACAAGAAGAAAAAAGAACAGAAGCAACACATATAATTAAAAAAATAATCACTAGCGAAATGAAAAACAAAGATAAACAAAAGAAAAACAATAAAACAATAAAAGAAATTAAAAATAAAGTAAAGAACAATAATTTAATAATAACTACAGCAGACAAAAGTCAAGCAACAGTAATCATTGATAAAACAGACTACATCAAAAAAACCGAAGACTTCATAAACAATAATAAATGCGTACAACTAGATAAAAACCCAACAGAAAACTATCTTAAACAAACAATAAAACTAATAAAAACAAATAAAAACATTTTCAACAATAAAAACATAGACATATATATAAACAATAATCCAGAACCACTTAAAATGAACAGCCTAATAAAAATACACAAATTAAACAACCCAATACGTCCATTAATCAATTTCAAAAAAGCTCCTACATACAAAATAGCAAGAATAATAGCACGAAAACTAAAAAATAACCATCTAACAAATAACCATCATAACATAAAAAATACATACGAATTAATAGACAAACTAAAAATAATAAATATAAATGAAAATACATTTTTCACATCATATGACATAACAAACATGTACACTAATATCCCAGTAGAAGAAACAATTGACATAATAATAAACAAACTTATAGAACAAAATGAAAACAAACAATATATAACCGAAATAAAAAATAGTCTCCAACTAATACTAAAACAAAATTACTTTGAATTTAATAGCAAAATTTATCAACAGAAAGAAGGTTTAGCAATGGGATCACCATTATCAAGCATAATAGCAGAAATATTCCTACAACATATAGACACCAAAATACAAAATATCATAAAAACACATGACCCAGATGGCATATGGATAAGATATGTAGATGATGGACTATATGTATCAAATAACAAAAACACAAATGCAGAGAACATACTGAAACAAATCAATAACATACATCCCAAAATACAATTCACAGAAGAAAAAGAAAAACATAACAAAATCAACTATTTTGACATAACCATCACAAGATACAACAAACACATACAATATGCAATATATAGAAAACCAACTTCCACTAACATCATTATACCTAACCATTCTGACCACCCACCACAACATAAAATGGCAGCATTTTATTCGTTATTTAACAGAATGTACAAAATACCCCTAAACAAACAAGAAACTGACAAAGAAAGAAATATAATATACCAAATTGGTTATGCAAATGGATACAATAAAAATACTATGATCAAAATAGAAAATAAAATCAAATACAAAATAAAAACTGAACAATTAAGAATTAATCAAAATGAACAACACATAAATAATAACAACAACAAAAAATGGGCCACATTCACATATATAAATAATAAAATGTCAAAACTAACAAAACTATTTAAAAACACAGATATAAAAATAGCATACAAAACTAATAAAAATAAATTACAAAATCTAAATAGCTCACACAACAAAGATAATACAACAACCAACGGTATATACAAAATTGAATGCCAAGATTGCAATAAAAGTTATATAGGACAAACAAAAAAACAGCTGAAAAAACGTTATTTTGAACACCTAAATGCATACAAAAAACCAAACATATATAAATCCAATTTAGCCACACATGCAATAAACACAGGACATGAATTCCCAGACATAACCAATGTAACACTAATAAAACATATACCACACAAAGGCACCATAATGAACATTTGGGAAAATTTATAGATTTACAAACATAAAACACAAAACAAATTAATACCAGAACAAATACAAATCAATACAAAACATGACACAATATTCAAAGCACTCAACATCGAAAATACACAAAATACAAAAACAGATACCACAACCACACACAATAATGCAACATTGAAGGACCAAAGACCAACAAACCACCATAATAACATCCAGAAGCCAACACACAAATACTGCACCAGAAGCAAGATGGCGAAGGCTGAAGATGGGAGAACATCTCCCGAAACATGTCCCTAAAGGAAAAAATACATCTTGAGGTAAATAGTTATAAGTATTATAGTAATATATATATATATATATATATATATATATAATTTGTGATGTTTTCAATTTCTTTCTTCTGCAAGTAGTATAATTTCGTGTATTCTTTTTAACACCTGACGCACGTTTCACTGAAAAATATCAGTACATCAGAGGTTTCTAAGTAAATTAATAACAATCGAAATAATTCTATTAATATAAAATTAACGAATAATAAAAAATGATATATATAATATCGCCTCCTTTCCGACTTAATTTTACATCTTGTGCCATTTTGTCAATGTTATATGTGGACAGACTTGCTTACTTTTCTATTAAATGTAGAAATAGATTTTACCATTATTTTTTGCCGCAAACCATTTAATCTTGTTGTTTAATTCTTTTTCTATATGAATAGCTCATTACAATTATTGTTAATATTTCGTGTAAACAGCAGAGAGATGCTAAGTAGGACATTGTCTCAGGTAAGATTGCATGGTAAATCAAGACTTGCGCGTATATCTTCCACCAGTCGACGTCACGCGCGCCAACAACAGCTGATCGCTAGGTTAGCGCGGGAAGCCGGAATGGCCCCCCCTTGAACTAAGCATCCAATTTGGCTACTAATGTCAAGATACGTCAGGGACAAAAGTACCAACACAACAACAATAAATTATGGCAATTGGACTTATACAGCCTGCGAAATTCAAAAAATCCGCGTATTTATTGATCAAACCTCATATATGTCTTTAAACTAACAATATTTATTTTTTACTACTGATACCCTGAGAAGACTGTTATACATTAGATTGTTACTGAGTGTATAATAATAACTTGCTAGCTACATTATGATGCTTCAATTATGTGTAATGGCAGTTAACTTTTATAAGCAATTCTCTTTCACAGCTTAATAATTAATGATGCTGTGAAGTAGAAGCGTGCTAAACCAGTATTTGAAAGTAAAGGTTACAAAAGTAACTGTTCCATAAAAGTAAATACCTATTACCGCGGTAACAATTACTGATAACAGTTACTGCAGGAACGGTCACAAAGTATGTGTTCCAGGTATCTGTTACTGCATAACATTACAAATACCGGTTACTTGTAATGCTTACTTTTTAACATACAATATTTACTTCATCCTACCTGTGTTCAAATACTTACTAGCATACCGTTAGAGGTTAGTTGGGTGTTTTTTTTTTACAGCTTACAAAGTACCCCTTCTATTTTCAGTTTATAAAGTACATCATAATGTTGCACTTAGCATTGCTGAACATCAAATATTGAGTTGGTACGTTATAGACAAGAGAAATATATTTATAATATTATAATTTATTAAATCATACTGATTCATAATTTTTGCTAATTAAATTGATAATTTGTAATTGATGGCTGGTTCTTGTTTAATTCGGTACAGAAAACTGTTAATGTATCTCAGTTAGTAAAAAACAATGACTTAATATTTTTTTTTACAAACTAATTTTATCTTGACTATATCTTTTTACTTTTTTGTCCATCCAGTAGCCTATCTTTCAAAGCAGAAAAAACTCATTTTCAAATAAAAACAGACTAAAAATGTTCAAATTTACATATATATTTTTTTATAAATATGAATAGTATAGATACACAATAAGTATCCCGTCGCCTTACCGTCTGAGCTACAAATCAAAGTAGAAACTACACATTTATGCCAATTAATAACAGTAATGCAATGAGTTTACATCTTAAATTTCAATAAATTTTTGAAATGTAAAATTTATTGTGTTTAGATTTTTTCAGCTTTGATTATAAGCAAAATAATTTTAAATTTTGTGCCATGCTGGAGAATAACGACTGTTACATTACAACAGTTCAAAAATTATAATCCTGTAAACTTTTGGACAACTAAATTTTCAAGTCACGCAGTATTTACGAGTGAAAAACCCTCATACACAGTATATTTCTTTATCTACCCCATTGTGTTATGTGACTTCTGAATGAAGTATAGTATTCTATAATTTATGTGAAGTGTGGCATGAAGTTAAAATCATTTCAGTTAGGTACAATCATCTCTGAAATCACAAAATAAAAAGTTACAGAGCCAATAACACGATAACATGGTTATAACACGATATTGTGTTTATGAGTATTATAATTTGTTACTACCATCTGTATTATATATCTGCACAACACAGGAAAATAAATGTAACATTAGTGGGATTTTGTTATCGCCTATTAATAATTTTTTCATTTAGTTCTTTATGTATGGTCCGTATCTGTCGCCATAGTTTTGTCTCACTGGCATAAACATTTTCTGAATTTCTCACTTTTTTTGCTTTTGTATGTGTATGTCAATCAGCACATGAGCAGAAGTGATTATTCAGTACCAGTAACTGTTACATGTAACTGGGCTACTTTTTACCTATTTATTTATTAGTTGGGTAAGGAGGTCCTGCGAGTAACGAGAACAGAAACTTCAACTTTTCAGTGACCACCATTACTGCTGTTCCACAAAAGTAACCATTACAAAATACCAGTTACATGAGTATCGACTCACCTCTACTGTGAAGTGTATGCTGCTTTAATTTCTTTAATATTTATATACTAAAATAAATGAAAAAGGTTGGAGGAAAATTATGAGAGTCAAGAAAACTAAAATTATGCCACCTAGTAATATTAAAAGTACTATACTCATGTTAAATATGTTTTTGGAAAAATGACAAAAATCAGTAGATATTTAATGCTGAAGATTTAGCACAAGGGAAAAAAAGACGAGGTTCCAGGACATCAGTGGGAACACTGATGAAAGCCATATCAGCTATTCCTACTGATGAGCCATTATCACCTGTGCCGGTGTTTGCACAAGCCGGCGTTCAAGGAAATGCAATTCTAGTTTTCGGTTTCGGATAAATGTCGAAGTATTAGTTGGTAAGCGCAATTTCTATGGCACTGTTTCGACTGGGAACGCGATCTAGTGGCGGAGTTTAGTTTTCGTTGTGAGCGCTTACAAAATGCGCAGTTGCAGCCTTGCTCGCTCTGAATAAACAGCTCAGCCGTCTTCCCTCAGTAGCAGATTTTTTGTGCGTAGTCTTCCTCATCTTTATGGCAGGCTAATTGCTTAAGACTCACCGGTAAGTGCATTATATACATATACATAATAATTGCTTGCAAGAAATTGTAAATTCAAACTTTTTCATTCCAATTGTGAACATGTAGAATGCATGTGGTGTGATCAGATGTGTGAGAGGACGGTAAGATATTTAATTTATATTGTTGTATTTGAATACCGCCTGTAATTGTATTAACTATTGTTCATTCAGCCTGGTATAAAGACGTAACCGAATTAAGTAAGTTAGTGAGAACTGTATCTTGTTAGTTATGTATGAACACGCACGTGTGACTGGAAGTGTGAACATTCTTTTAAGTAAACCAGTTAATTGCAAACTCTAAGACCGCCCTAGATGAAGTACTGTGTATCTATTAATTGTCTGTAGCTGAGGGGCCTTTAATGTATTCATTATTTGCAAAAATTGTGATTGAATGTATCGCCACATGGCCAGGGGGCTAGGAACATGTCAGGTTATGTTGCGGCTGGTCAGAGCCGGTGCGCATTCCTCATTACGGTGCCTGGTTATGAGTTAATGATGATCATTTAGTAATTTATAAATCAAATACAAATTTAAAATTATTTTA
Source organism: Magicicada septendecula (assembly GCA_034769895.1). Taxonomy (NCBI): domain Eukaryota; kingdom Metazoa; phylum Arthropoda; class Insecta; order Hemiptera; family Cicadidae; genus Magicicada; species Magicicada septendecula. The sequence goes on along the minus strand of CM068367.1, from coordinate 753,253,915 downwards.
TGCATTATTTTGAGTTGGTTGGGAACGCTAGTTCAGGTGTTTAGTATACATGACAAGTGTGCAAGCATTAGTGGACAGTTCATTAATCATTTTGAATCTTTAGGGTTCTTGCCCTAGAAAGGAGATCTGGCCACAGCTTGGTGTACTGCCACCTTCACCAGCTATGAACCACTAAAACTTCGTCTGTGCTGAGGAGGAGCTACCTGCCCCCAACAATGTGAAACCGCCGCTTCATATGAGGTGATATAAACTCTTTTTTTATTTTTATCCTGGCCCGCGGAACATCCCATGTGAGGTGTTTGTGCTATAACAGTTTACTTTATTCAGCAAGATGGTTAAATCAAGGGTGTCGGCAAGACAATTCATATGTAAATTATTTTTGATAATACAGTACAATCACTGCAATTGTGAGCTGCACTGTGGGAGGGTATCAGAGCTGTTTTCGTAGGTATTATGGGTGCAAAAGTTGTAAGGGAAAATTTTTCTAAATTAAGTACAAAGGTATGATTTTCTTGAATCCGAACTGGCTGGTTCGGATGTCTTTCTTAGATTATTACTGGGGTTTCATAATTAATTATTTTTCCTGTATGCAAGGGATGGGGGGTTTTTTTTTATTCTGTTTTCGGCTGTTATTTTATATATGGGTTCTCTGTTCACATGTTAGGCACCTGTTGGTGCCATTTCATGCAGGTTTTCTACGTGTCATATTTTGTCTGGTCAGGCCTGTTCTGGTACACTCCTACAGACACACGTATACAGCATGCTTTTATTTTATATATGCACAGATGGCTGAAATTAATTTTTTTTTCTTTAAGGCCTATATATACTTAATATTTTGAGATTATCAATTTTGCATGGAATGAAATATACAGGCGGTACTTATTCTTGTAACTTAGATTTTCTGGCCATTACTTGCTAAACTTGTTTTGTTAATTTTTGCATATTATCAAATCATTATGATTAAATAATGACTAATAACTAATAATGACTATTTAAGTATATAATTAAATGAATGAATAATTTCTAAACATTTAACATTCTTATGACAGATTTTTAGAAGTGTTCTGTGCATTATATGGATCAACTAGTTTCACATTTTGCCTATCATTATAGCAAGCTTTACTTATCATTATATTTTTTAATTACCAGCCATTACAAATGTTTTCTCAAGTTATAGTGTATAGTTGTATCTGACACATAATTGTTACTGTCCTTAGTCTGTCTGCTGACATTATAAAAATGTAAAAGGGGTTGCGGTTGTTGATGACATTAGTTTCCATTTAGTTTGATAGATAATGGCGGGTTCCAGTTATTTAATATTTACATATCCGGGGTGATGAAAGTATAATGTACCGGCGGTCCGTGAGGCTTTTGAATAGTATGGCGTGTTGAGTTATAACTGTGATTGGGTGAAATTAATTGTGATATTATTTGTTGTTATGTGTTTGGGGTAGAGTGATAATTATATATACACGGGTACCTTTTTATAATGTCGAGACATAAACAGAAAAAATTGTTGCCTTATGATCATGATCATTTCCGATTGAGGAGAATGTATATATATTGTTACAACACAAATAAGCCAACCCAATACCAGGGATGAACAAAACAATATTGAATTTAAAATAATACTTCATGTTAAATAAAAATGATTAATTTAAATAAAATATAAAAACCATGACTCGACAAACGACGACATGACCTAACCCAAGTGATTGACCCAACAAAAGGAAACAAAAGAAGAAGGGAATCACGAAAAACAAACGAGAATAAAACCAAAGAAGAGAAGAAAGTGATTAAGGGCACCCGGAAGGTGAAAAATGATGAAAAAATGGATTTTGAGTTTTTCTATGTATTATAAAATAGAGACTTTCCTGTTTAAAATGACATAATTATCTTGTCTGTAGCTTACTTGTAAGTATTTTTAAATATTTTACAAAATATACTCGTCTATTATAAAATGAGCGTAACACGTCATGTCAGTTTTCCATAGATTCGTATCCAGAAAGAATAGCTTCATTCAAATCTCCCACTTATTCCAAAGAGAATATATTTGTGTAGGACGTTTCTTGTGTTGGCTAACATGAATTAAAAGGGATATTTATTTGTTGCAAGCACTGTTTTTTTTTAATTCTAATGTGTACATTGTGTGTAAAGGTTTTCATTGTGTAGTGTAGTGTAGTATTGTTTAGTGTTGTAAAGATGCCTCGCTACAATAATCACATTTATAAAAAGAAGAAGCCTCCAGGAAGATATTATAGAAATAATAAAACCGCAACAACTTCTCATATAAGTGAAGAAAGTATATCTGAAAATTGTGAGGTTAGGTGTGAAAAAGTTTCTACTCCTGATTCCAGTACAAGCAAGAAATTGCATGGGTCAAATGAAAAATATTGTAGTTTATTGGAACAGAGTAATGAACAAAATGTAAATGAAATTATAAACATATCTTTGCTATCAAAAGTTATTGAAAATTCTGTATTGTGTAAAGAATGTTCTCAAATGAGTATGTCCCTAAGTATAAAGCGACATGTTGGTCTTGCAGCAGAAATTGCTCTTTACTGTACAAACTGTCAACAGAGTGTTACATTTTGGAGTTCAGAATCTGTGGAATTAGGTGATACTTACAAAAATAAATATTTCTGTTCAAATGTTAGATTTGTGTATGCTCTACGTTCAATAGGTAAAGGCCCTGCTCCAGGTGAAATGTTTTGTGGTGTAATGAATCTGCCACCACCACCAAGAAAATTTGAAAAATATGCCTTTCAAATTGGATCCTGTGTTGAAGATGTTGCCCAGGAAAGTATGCAGGAAGCTGTAGAAGAAGCTGTTGAGGAAAACAAAGGTAATCCTGATGTTGCTAACCCTCGAGACTTGACTATTGCATTAGATGGTACGTGGCAGAAGCGAGGGCACACATCACATAATGGGGTAATAACAGCAACAAGTGCTGATACTACAAAGGTTATAGATGTTGCAATAAAATCTAAACATTGTAGATGTCCTACAAGACTAAAAGGTGAGCACATACATAACTGCCAAAAGAATTACAGTGGGTCCAGTGGGGGCATGGAAGTTGCTGGTGTCAAAGATATTTTCAGTCGCTCTCTCCAATGGTACAATGTCAGGTATATAAACTACCTAGGTGATGGGGATTCAAAGTCTTTTGCTGCTGTATCTGAACTGAAACCATATGGAAATGATGTCACTATCAAAAAACAGGAGTGTATAGGACATGTTCAGAAACGTATGGGAGCAAGATTGCGTCGACTGAAAACCACGATGAAAGGTAAGGCCCTCAGCGATGGAAAACCTTTGGGAGGTACTAAAAGATTGACTGATGAGGTAATCAACAGGTTGCAGAGAGATTACGGGCTAGCAATAAGACAAAATACCCAGAGTGTTGAGGCAATTAAGAAAGCTGTATGGGCTTTATACTTTCATACTTCATCTACCGATGAGAAGCCAGAACATGGACTGTGCCCAACGGGACCTGATTCCTGGTGCAAATATAACAGGTATCAGGGATCTGAACAAATATATAAACATCACCACAATGTGCCACACGCTATCATGGAGACTATAAAGCCAGTTTTCAGAGATTTGTCTCAAACTGAACTTCTGAAGAAATGTCTACATGGCCGTTTCACAAAATCAAAACGAGAGCGTGAACCATGTGATCTGGACTAGAATCCCGAAAAATGTGTTTGTCCAAATAAATACTTTACACTTTGGAGTATATGATGCCATTGCCACCTACAACAGAGGAAACATAATTAAGTGTGAAGTGCTACAGAGGATGGGACTAATGCCGGGAAAATTCATGATTAGTTCTATGTTATCGGTAGACAATGAGGAAGAGGAATGCTGAAAGGAAACAGAAGGAGTGTGAGAGGTTAGCCAGACAAAGGATGGAAGGAATAAAGAGAAAACTACATGAGGAAATGTCTAGTGACTCTGACAACCCATCTTATGGTCCAGGACTTCACTAAATATGCAGTTGGAACTTTGAGCCTCGATTCCCGTAAGTTTATTTTTTTGATATATAAGGAACATTTGCTTGTAAACTATAAGAGCTAGACACCTCAAATTTTCAGGGTTTGTATATAATGCCAAACTACAATTTGTGTCATAGGCTTTTTTCCATATCTTAGTAATTACGAATTTTATGTTGCAAAATATAGTGAAAAAATGTGTTAAAAATTCTTCAAGTACAAAAAAATTATTATTTTTAAGAAAAATGCAAATATACAGAAATCCCTACGATACAAAGTGTTAAAAGCATGTAATAAGATACAGGAAAAAATCAGCTTTCTAGTGCTAACTGTTTAGGAGATAATGTACCTTACATTTAACATTGCAGGCATAGGACATTCCGGGTCCCCTTAACCAAACCAAAGGAAGAAGGGAAAAAACCAAAACCCAAACAAAAATGAAACAAGTTCATGGAATTAAATGACTCAATGTAACACGTTGAAATGTACCCAAAGGAGAAGGTGGAAAAACCAAGGTATTAACCAAATACAATGAAAATGAAGAAGGAGGGAAATGGATAGAAATGAAAACCAATAATGATACACAAACAAGTAATAAAGAATATGAGAAGGAGAAATAATGCACTCAAAAGTAATATTGGAACCAAGACCAATAATTAACCTATGAGAAAGGAAAAAGTAAATGTCATTATCCATTAATGGACAATCGTAATTTAGGGAAGAAACCGTCTTAAACAATGTTAAAGATAAAAATGATAAAAAAGCAAACTAAACCCCAATTTAGAATTAGATGTAAGAATAGTATTGTAAGGACATAAAATTGTTAATAGTATTAAGGAAATATTGTAATGAAAGAGAAAAAATGAATAGTGAGATAGTAATTAGAGGGATTACCCATTCAGAAACACTTAAAAAACAAAAACATTTGTGAAGTGCAAAATGAAAGTGTAAAAACCCCAAAGTGTAGTGATAAAGAAGGTACACTAATTAAATTATAATTAACTATAAATAATTTAAAAGTGAAGGTGATGATTGAATGAAAATAGTGTAAAGTATAGAATGGAAATATAGTGAAAAATAGTGAACGATAAAATCATTAACAATTAATAAATCCTAAAGAACGCTAATGGTTTAACAGTGAAAAATAATAGTGAATAAGTATGTTGTGAAAAATAGTATTAAGTATAAACTATAAAGAGGTATTGAACACTGCAAAAGTGATAATCACCATAATAAACAAAACAAAAAAATATAATTAAGGTTTTAAAAGCAAGTAATCATAGTTGAAAGGGAGAATCCCAGGAAAGAGTAAATTGAAAGTGTTAACATGGAGGGAGAGTAAAGATTGTTTAGAAAGTTAAGGAGTTAGATACAAATCAAAAAACACCCATGTTATAAGGGATCATTATAAGTTCATAAAAGTAATGTTGTTTGTCACACTAAAAAATGTTAAGAAATGTATGACTAGAAAACATGGAAACCAAAGAGTAAATAATTGTGTATAAAATAATAGTGACATAATAATAACACATAAACAGACTTAAAACACAACACAACCAATTATAATAACAAAATAAAGCCCATTAGGCTGAAATGAAATGTAATTTAAATGAAATAAGTCAAATACCATAATGGCTACTTATGCCTATGAAAGTGCCTAACTGTCAGAAACAAACAACTACAAATTATAACAAATTAACAAAGAAATTAGCAAATCCAAGGTGAAGGATTCACCAAGAATAAATTGTAAATCATTTGTAAAACAAAATATTATAATAAGCATTTATATACAAAAGGAAATGTAATTAACAAGTATTAACATAATTGTAAAAACATAAAATCTAAAATTACCCAAACTTGTGGGGTATCAAAATAATCTATGAAAGGAAATAAATACTATAGTGACAATATTTAATAACCAGGAAGGAAGATAGAGGAATAACAGCAGTCAGAAGATATACGAAGAATTCGAATTTTGATAACAATACATCATCTCAAAATCAGCCAATCAAAATCATTCAGTTGCCATAGAAACGACAGTTGAAGACAGAATTACGGTTGACGCTTCGTCAGTCAAACAATACAGAAGCCAATGTTCGGAAGAACGATTTTCTAATAAAATAATGTAAAACAGTAATCAAGGTTCATACCCATGACGGTATAAGAAGCAGACGACCCATTTATAGCAGTCCACTCGAGATCCAGGATAATTAAACTGAAAATTAACCGAAAAGTATGACCAGATACTCCATGAAAAGAACGCCCAACCTACTGAAGCCCAAAAATTAATGAAAAAAAAAAGAACTTATTGCAGCCAAATCCTACCCGATCAAATGAACGAAGACACCAAGTCATGCTGAGGTGTTAAGTACAATTAAATTACCTATTTCCAAAAACCTAATCACTCTAAATTTTACTAAAGGTAAATTTATCTCACTATAAACAGAATATTTATCTTTCACAGATTATTTAAGTAAAATAAAACTCGCTGAAAATTTGTTAATATAAAACATAACCTATTATTAAAACACGAACTTTCAAAACACATTTAACGACACTACAGAACAGATTGTAACATCACACATTATTATTTATGTACACTTAGCATAAGGTAAAATATTTTTATTGTAACCATAGGAATTCTTTAGCTCATAATCACAAGAAGCCCACGATTTTGGAACGAAAATAATTGTAATAACTTAACGTTACACAGCCATACTGATGCTGAACGTTCCTTAATCGATTCGTCAACCTTGGGAGGAAGAGTCTTATGTACAAAGTAGGTGCAGATTTATTATAAAATAATTGTCAAATTGAATATTTTAATTATCACCCATTAAAAAATAACTTGTACAGGGAGTAACCGTTGTTATTATTTCATAGGGAGTGTATACATTACTTGTGTTTATTTATGAAGAATAGATTTGATGAGCAGCGAACCAGTCGTCATTTGCACAGCAGTATCGACAATTCAGACGGCCGTACGAGCGGGAATTATTTGAACGCCCGACCGTCACCGCTGAAAACTCATTATACTAATGTTTTAGTTGTTTTAATAAACGAATTGGCGCCACCCGGGATTAACACACCCCTATAAGTAACAGGTAAGGTTACTGCCGTGTTATACTGGTGATTACCGCAACGCTACGGACATCGTTAGCTGCGAACATTAATGTAACGACCCCGGTGCGAGACGAACGCACTAACATTCAATACACATACAAAATTGGTGTACATTTTACAGATACGCACCAGATAACTGGATCGTTACAGACTGGCGACCAACCGGTGAGGCTTTAAAAGAAGGCCAGCGGCGACTATGAAGAGACATTCCATGGTTACCAGAAAAGGCACTCAGAAAGGAACTGAAGGTGAAGGTCAACAAGAAGAGATGGAAGAAATCGAAGAAATGATCGGGGAGCTGTTCGAAGAGGATCCTCAAGAAAACCAACCAGAAAATCCAACTCAACCAGAACCGGAAGTGGAAATAATGGTCGGCGACCAACCAGACAAACCGACTGAAGAGACAAAATGGGATAGCTTGATGAGAATGATGATGGAGCAATTCGGACAAGCAAGGGAAACTTCAAGGAAAAGGAATGAAAAAATAGACCAGCTGAAGGAAGAAGCAAAAGAAGAAAGAAGACAAGTCAAGGAAGAATTGAATAAACAATTAGAATCATTGCAAGAGGGTATGAAGGAAGAGATCAGAGAACAAAGAAAGGAAGACAGGGAGTTTTTCAAGGAGAACATGGAACTTCTGAATAATAAGATGGAGAGCAATCATGAAGCCCTGAAAAGAAACCAAGAAACAATAGAAAAGAAGAGTGAGGAGCTGAAGAGGCAGATAAAAAAGGATCTTGAAGTATTAAATAACAAGATTGAAAATAATAGTGAAACACTCCAAAGGCAGTTGAAGGAAGAAAGCGAGAAGACGAAGGGTGAATTGAGGCAACAGTTGGTGGAATGCAGAGAAGAAATTAAACAGACCATAACTGAGACGAACGAAACAGTAATACATGTCCAGGAAGAATTGGCCAATAAGATAAATCATGTCAAGAAGGAAGGAATTCTCAGGATCCAAGAACTGCAGAAAACCACCACCGAAGAGTGCATAAAAAATAAACAGGAAGTGCTTCAGAAGCTGAAGGAGAGGCACAAGGAAATTCAGATTGATGTCAGCGAACACGTTGAAAGAGTATATACCACTATCAACAAGATCGACGAAAAAACGCAAGAAAATAAAGAGAAAATCATAGAAATCAGTCAGAGGGAGAAACAGATGCAGGAGGAAGTAGACGCATTGAGGGAGAAGCCTTGCAATAACACCCACATCATTACAAGTGAAAATAGGGAAGTAATAAACTTTAAGAGTTACCGAAGAAACCCCATAGAATTCCTAAAGAGGGTGGAGGAGCTCATAGAAAAGAACCGAGATACCAGATGGACAACAGTGAGAAGCCTTATCGATGAGATGTTTCGACATACGAATGACAATTGGTGGACAGCCACTCGACCAGAAATCAGCTGTACACAAGAATTTAAAACATTGTTCTGCGAAAAATACTGGTCAGAACCGACTCAAAATGTGGTGAGAAATGACATCAGTAACGGAAGATATGAGCCACAGGCTGGACATACATTAACTTCGTACTTCTTAGGAAAGGTCTGCCTAGCTTGAAACCTCGAACCAAAGATACCCGAAGAATCCCTAGTCATACAACTAGCATATCATTATGAAGACGCTATTCAGAGGGCCAGGAGACAGGGACAAATTAAGACCATACAGGGAATGGCCAGTTTGCTGGAAGACCACGAAAATGACAGCCAATATAAGAAAAATCGCATGATAAATCAGAAGTACAACCGGTGGAATGAAAGTCACAATATACCAAACTACAACTTGCCCTACACTAATACCCAGAACAATAACCGGAACAATATAAACCGAAATCCAAACAATTACCCAGGTGACCAACCATTCCATCGGAATCAACCCAATTATAATCAAGGTAACCAACCGAACAACAGAGATCATCAGAATTACAACCAGGGGAACCAACCAAGTAACAGAAATGCGCAAAACCCTAGTACACCCAATAATAACAACAGGGGAATAGAACAAAGCCGAAATCCAAATGGCCACCCGAATAATCACAACTATTATGGCAACCGGTACGACCCGAATTACCAGTATAACAGGGGAACCGGGGGTAACCAGAATAGGGGCGACATGAGGCGCCAAGTCAATTTTATCAGTGGGAGGAGGCAAAACAATCATCGAAGATATTGTCCCATTACAAGAACAAACTCTATGTACAACGATTCCCATTATGATAACCAGCAATCTCCAGAAATCAGAACAATGGAAGCGCCAAGGAATCACATACATGATCAACCAACGTCGACCAATGAAACGGCAGACCAAGCAAATAGTCTGGCCAGTGGTTCCCAGCAACCTTTAACCTAAGAAGGTCAGTGAGAAACCAACAGGACCCTTCACATGACCAATCACTTGGGTTAAATCGACGAACCACGACGAAACGTGACTACAAGAAGATCACCATAATATCAACTAATTACTTAAAAGACATCAGAGAAGAACTTCTGGAGGAAGAGGATAACCAATTGCCAACAACGAATAGTGAGATAGTGCATATAAGAGCTAACATTAATGGAGTCATCACTATAATTATGATCGACACTGGATCGAATATATCTCTCATAAACCAACCCGAATTGGAGCGAATCCAAGCCAACTCCAATATACCTATTCCAACTCTACCTATAAACAATATTGTAATAATTGGTGCCACAGGCAGACAGAATAAGACAATCAGAAAACAAGTCTCTTTAGAGCTAACCAGTCAAAACGCAATAATAGGCCTACCTATTATTTTCCTTGTCGCCAATGGATTACCATTTAACATGCTGATTGGATGCGACGCACTGAGACAACACTCAGCAATCATTGACATGCAGAAGGGAACAGTAGTGCTTACTTCTGAGAAGGGAGTGTGGTCGGCCAATATAATCAACAGTAATCCAACACCAATAGCCCTAAATCATAATAAGGGGTTAAAAAGTTATTATTGTCAAACATATAAACCATCAATTACTATGGGAGATGAAGAGGGAGAGGGAGATTTGTGGAAAAGAAAAATAGAAGAAATCAGAAGGTTCCAAAGAGACAGACCTCAGCAAGAGATAACGGGTGAACAGGCTGAAAAACTAATAGCCATATATCAAGCAGACCAGCACGTTTCTCAAATACTCCAGGAAAGGTCAAAGGGTTTCAGTGCAAAATAAACTTTCGAGAACCCGTAGACTTTCACAGAAAACCCTACCCAATCGCCTACTCTCTAAAAAACGAAGTGAGGACGGAGATAAATAGAATGATGGAGGAGGACATCATTGAATACAGTCAATCTCCCTACACGAGTCCTATAGTCACCATACCTAAAAAGAATGGTAAGGTGAGAATATGTTTAGACGCCCGGGAGATCAATAAGATGATCATTAATGACCGAACGTCACCAGGAGAAATTGAAGAGATACTTAAAAAATTTCATGGCACCAAATATATAAGTACCTGGGATACTGTATGTGGGTACTGGCAGGTGGAGCTACACCCACACAGTAGGAAATACATGGCATTCATCTTCGACGGAAGGAATTACCAGTTTAAGAGGTTACCTTTCGGCCTCATTAATTGCGTCGCAGTGTTCGTCAAGTGCATGGACCAAGCCATAGGTCAAGAAGCATTGCAGTTCACAACAGTGTACGTGGACGACCATCTAATAACATCATCTGACTGGGATGAGCACTGCGAACGAGTCAAACAAGTATTACAAAAGCTATCTGAAAATAATATTACATTAAAATTAGATAAGTCCAAGTTCATAGCAAACCAAGTCAAATTCTTGGGGTTCAACTTAACAGAACAGGGAATATCACCATCCCAAGAGAAGGTGGAAGCTATTCAGAATTTCCCCACACCAAAGAATAAGAAGCAGCTACAATCCTTCTTAGGTATTTGTAACTACTATAGAAAGTTCCAAACAAATTATTCTTATCTAACAGCAAAGTTCTCTAAACAACTATCAGCTAAGGAAAAATGGACTTGGGGGAATGAACAAGAAGAAGTGTTAAAATTAATCAAAATAAAATTTCTTGAAACTATAATGCTACACCACCCCAATTTTGAACAGCCATTCTACTTAAATTGTGACGCCAGTGATGTGAGCCTAGGCGCCGAATTATATCAAGAGGATAAGGATGGACACCACCTGGTTATCAGCTTTGCCAGCAGAATACTGAACCGCTGCGAACGTAACTACAACGTTGCTGAAAAGGAACTACTCAGTATTGTATTCGCATGTGGAAAGTTTAGAACGTACATCCTGGGATATCCAATCACCATCCGAAGCGACCATAAGTCCATTTCATTCTTGAAACAGTGTAAGTTAAGTCATGGGAGGCTTACACGATGGATACTCGCATTACAAGAGTACCACATAACATGGGAGTACATTCCAGGACGTAAAAATGTTGCTGCAGATGTATTATCCAGAATAAATGTTGCAGATCTGACATTTGAAGGAGTAGAGGAGAAAGCCAACAAAGAGTGAAATATACAAGAGAAGGTAATAACAAGGAAAGAAAAGGAGAAGATCAACTTACAAAAAAGTATAAATAACAAGGTCCTATATAGAGTAATATGTATAATAATATGTATGACCATATGTCATCACGAAGGATAATGAAAACAATACTTATGAGATAAGTAATATAACCACCAAGAAAATAAAAGGAGTTTACAACCAAGCTTCAATAAAAAGGTTTTATGAAGAAAAATAAATTACTATAAATAAAATAAACAAATGCCAAAATTCAAAAATAATGTGAGCACAACTTACAACAATATTTTGATGACTTATGAGGCCTAAAATAAAAAATATAAAAACAAAGGAATAAGTTACACAAATTCCTACCAAGTAAAATCAACTTACAATCTATTAAAAAGTTGATATATGAAGTATAAAATAAAAAAGTACAATAAGGAATAAGTTATACAAATTCCTATAAAGAAGTAAGAATCACAAACTTACAGTAATAATTAAACAAAAAAGTACCAAAAACTTTGTTTTTTTGTAGTAGGAATAAGCTACAAAAATTCCTATAAAGTAAGAAAGATTAACTTACAAAGAATTATAAAAAATTATATTTAAAATAACATAAACAAAAATAAAATCAAGCTAAAACTGCTAAGATAAATACCTGAAATAATAATGAATTTAAGGTATTCAAAGAAAAAAAAAAAAATATCTGAACTGGTACAAAGAAAAAGAAGTTACGTATAAATCAAATATACAAACTATGGCTAAAGCAGAATATTGCTAAATAACTAAGAAAAGAATAAACATGTCTAAGATAATTAAAATGATCACAAGAAGAATAGAAAAACAAACTAATGAAAAGTTAGATATGATGAAATTAACATATGAATAAATAAAAAACAATCAACTGTATGAGTAGATGACAGTATATAGCAAAGGTACAGCGGAAGGAAGAATGAGTAAAAGGCAAAAGTGATCTAAAAACCAACCACAAGGTGGACAATCCCAAAATATATTATTATTATTATTAATTTAAGTCACAAGTTGACAAAAAAGGTATTTAAGATTGACTGTTGAAAAGTCCAGCAATCAAAATAAACTGAGCAGAGATGATGTTCCTCTGGCCTCAGAAAAAATGAGTAGTAATGGAAGAAACCAGCTACTAAAAAGTTAGGGAAAAAATTGTGTATAAGGGAGAATGCACCAATTGAAATAAATAAAAACAGATCCAAATAAAATGGAATGAATCGAGTACGAAGAGAAATAAAGAATGGAGAAACAAACAAGAGAGAAAAGGAAACAGATTATATATAACTGATAATTTCATAAAAAACTTTGCTAGTGTTTTATCAAAATGATCAATTTTGAAGGAGAGGCATTATGTTACAACACAAATAAGCCAACCCAATACCAGGGATGAACAAAACAATATTGAATTTAAAATAATACTTCATGTTGAATAAAAATGATTAATTTAAATAAAATATAAAAACTATGACTCGACAAACGATGACATGACCTAACCCAAGTGATTGACCCAACAAAAGGAAACAAAAGAAGAAGGGAACCACGAAACACAAATGAGAATAAAACCAAAGAAGAGAAGAAAGTGATTAACCAAACCAAAGGAAGGGAAAAAACCAAAACCCAAACAAAAATGAAACAAGTTCATGGAATTAAATGACTCAATGTAACACGTTGAAATGTACCCAAAGGAGAAGGTGGAAAAACCAAGGTATTAACCAAATACAATGAAAATGAAGAAGGAGGGAAATGGATAGAAATGAAAACCAATAATGATACACAAACAAGTAATAAAGAATATGAGAAGGAGAAATAATGCACTCAAAAGTAATATCGGAACCAAGACCTAATTAACCTACGAGAAAGGAAAAAGTAAATGTCATTATCCATTAATGGACAATCGTAATTTAGGGAAGAAACCATCTTAAACAATGTTAAAGATAAAAATGATAAAAAAGCAAACTAAACCCCAATTTAGAATTAGATGTAAGAATAGTATTGTAAGGACATAAAATTGTTAATAGTATTAAGGAAATATTGTAATGAAAGAGAAAAAATGAATAGTGAGATAGTAATTAGAGGGATTACCCATTCAGAAACACTTAAAAAACAAAAACATTTGTGAAGTGCAAAATGAAAGTGTAAAAACCCCAAAGTGTAGTGATAAAGAAGGTACACTAATTAAATTATAATTAACTATAAATAATTTAAAAGTGAAGGTGATGATTGAATGAAAATAGTGTAAAGTATAGATGGAAATATAGTGAAAAATAGTGAACGATAAAATCATTAACAATTAATAAATCCTAAAGAACGCTAAAGGTTTAACAGTGAAAAATAATAGTGAATAAGTATGTTGTGAAAAATAGTATTAAGTATAAACTATAAAGAGGTATTGAACACTGGAAAGTGATAATCACCATAATAAACAAAACAAAAAAATATAATTAAGGAGTTTTAAAAGCAAGTAATCATAGTTGAAAGGGAGAATCCCAGGAAAGAGTAAATTGAAAGTGTTAACATGGAGGGAGAGTAAAGATTGTTTAGAAAGTTAAGGAGCTAGATACAAATAAAAAAACACCCATGTTATAAGGGATCATTATAAGTTCATAAAAGTAATGTTGTTTGTCACACTAAAAAATAATATAAAATAAGATGTATTGTGAACAAAGATTAGCAAATAATAAGTTAGTTAAATAATTATTCAATCAAGTTTATGAATTGGATATGGCTGTAAGAATTATACAGACCATAGGCCTACATGTTATATTTAAATAAGATCAAAAAAGTAGTAAATAATAGCCACATTGTTATTATCGGCAAAGGAAATACATAAAAAATGTTAAGAAATGTATGACTAGAAAACATGGAAACCAAAGAGTAAATAATTGTGTATAAAATAATAGTGACATAATAATAACACATAAACAGACTTAAAACACAACACAACCAATTATAATAACAAAATAAAGCCCATTAGGCTGAAATGAAATGTAATTTAAATGAAATAAGTCAAATACCATAATGGCTACTTATGCCTATGAAAGTGCCTAACTGACAGAAACAAACAACTACAAATTATAACAAATTAACAAAGAAATTAGCAAATCCGAGGTGAAGGATTCACCAAGAATAAATTGTAAATCATTTGTAAAACAAAATATTATAATAAGCATTTATATACAAAAGGAAATGTAATTAACAAGTATTAACATAATTGTAAAAACATAAAATCTAAAATTACCCAAACTTGTGGGGTATCAAAATAATCTATGAAAGGAAATAAATACTATAGTGACAATATTTAATAACCAGGAAGGAAGATAGAGGAATAACAGCAGTCAGAAGATATACGAAGAATTCGAATTTTGATAACAATACATCATCTCAAAATCAGCCAATCAAAATCATTCAGTTGCCATAGAAACGACAGTTGAAGACAGAATTACGGTTGACGCTTCGTCAGTCAAACAATACAGAAGCCAATGTTCGGAAGAACGATTTTCTAATAAAATAATGTAAAACAGTAATCAAGGTTCATAACCATGACGGTATAAGAAGCAGACGACCCATTTATAGCAGTCCACTCGAGATCCAGGATAATTAAACTGAAAATTAACCGAAAAGTATGACCAGATACTCCATGAAAAGGATGCCCAACCTATTGAAGCCAAAAATTAATGAAAAGAAGAACTTATTGCAGCCAAATCCTACCCGATCAAATGAACAAAGATACCAAGTCATGCTGAGGAGTAAAGTACAATTAAATTACCTATTTCCAAAAACCTAATCACTCTAAATTTTACTAAAGGTAAATTTATCTCACTACAAACAGAATATTTCTCTTTCACAGATTATTTAAGTAAAAAAAACTCACTGAAAATTTGTTAATATAAAACATAACCTATTATTAAAACACGAACTTTCAAAACACATTTAACGACACTACAGAACAGATTGTAACATCACACATTATTATTTATGTACACTTAGCAAAGGTAAAATATTTTTATTGTAACCATAGGAATTCTTTAGCTCATAATCACAAGAAGCCCACGATTTTGGAACGAAAATAATTGTAATAACTTAACGTTACACAGCCATACTGATGCTGAACGTTCCTTAATCGATTCGTCAACCTTGGGAGGAAGAGTCTTATGTACAAAGTCGGTGCAGATTTATTATAAAATAATTATCAAATTGAATATTTTAATTATCACCCATTAAAAAATAACTAGTACAGGGAGTAACCGTTGTTATTATTTCATAGGGAGTGTATACATTACTTGTGTTTATTTATGAAGAATAGATTTGATGAGCAGCGAACCAGTCGTCATTTGCACAGCAGTATCGACAATTCAGACGGCCATACGAGCGGGAATTATTTGAACGCCGACCGTCACCGCTGAAAACTCATTATACTATAGTTTTAGTTGTTTTAATAAACGACTTGGCGCCACCCGGGATTAACACACCCCTATAAGTAACAGGTAAGGTTACTGCCGTGTTATACTGGTGATTACCGCAACGCTACGGACATCGTTAGCCGCGAACATTAATGTAATGACCCCGGTGCGAGACGAACGCACTAACATTCAATACACATACAAAATTGGTGTACATTTTACAGATATGACAACCAGAACTTCTCGTTACAATATACAGTAAAGCCCCGATTATCCGCGAGCGGATGATGCGTGGTGCGGATTATTCACGTGCCGCGAAAAATTTTTTTAATTACGAACCCAAAAAAAACAATTTTAATCCAAGCCAACAACAGGGAAAATACAATAGGCCCTACAGTGCGAATGTCGAAAATTTCTGACAGGTTTATTGTGCATCGTAATCCTATAGGCCTTCTCGGAATTTTGTTTTGGCTCTTGCTCTTTTGTTTTGGTCAAGTTCACTAACCTTCCCCCTCTACGTACATATTCTCTCGGTCTGCCAGTGGTGTCAGTTGTCAGTAAGCGTGCTTAGTGATCAGTCGTGATCAGTTCGTTAGTTCCTGAAATTAATAATGGCTGAAAAACGAAAGAAGGTTGTGTTAACGATTGCACAAAAACTTGAAATGATTTCTAAAATAGAAAATGGCGCTTCAAGGAAGCAGATGTGTTTGAATTACAGGATCGGGGAAACAACAGTGCGAGATGTTTTAAAGCAAAAAGACAAACTGTTAGCCTTTGCATAAGTGTCGGACAGTGCTTCTGGGATGAAAAAACGAAAAACAATGAAGAAATCCACCTATAATGAACTTGACTCGGCATTAGCGGAATGGTTAGCTCAGGTGCGAAAGTGAGGGCACACCCATGTCTGGTCCTACCATTGCAGCTAAAGCAAAAATCTTTTTTGATTTGTTAGGCCTGGAAGGAAATTTTGATGCGTCGTCCGGTTGGTTACATCGTTTTAAGAAACGTCATGGAATTAGAGAGATTGGTCTACACGGAGAGAAGCTGAGTGGTGATCAACAAGCAGCTGATGATTTTCAACGTGATTTTGAAGAGTTTGTGTTGTCTGAAGATCTGTCATATGCACAAATTTATAACGCTGATGAATCAGGACTTTTTTGGAAATGTCTTCCCACTCGTACTTTAGCATTTGAAAGTGAACATCAAGCGGCAGGTCACAAAAGTAGCAAGGAAAGAATTACAATCTTGCCATGCAGCAACACTGCGGGTAGTCACAAACTTAGGCTTCATAATCGGTAAATCTAAGAAACCGAGGTCTTTTAAGGGGACAAGAGCAGAAAATTTACCAGTTGATTATTTCAACCAAAAAAGAAAGGTTGGATGAACCAGTAGATTTTTCAAGAATGGTTTGAAAACATTTTTGTGCCTCAAGTACGTAAACATCTTGACTCAAAAAATTTGCCAAAGAAGGCTGTTTTGTTAATTGAGAACGCACCTTCACACCCAGCTACATGTGTGCTTAAATCTTCTGACGGGCAAATCTTCGCAAAGTTTTTGCCCCCAAATGTTACTGCGCTGATACAACCTATGGACCAGGGAGTCATTGCAACCATGAAGAGAACATACAGAACAAAGTTGTTACTGTCAAAAATCGAAGAAGGCTGCGATCTCAAAGTATTTTGGAAGAAATATACAATTTTGGATAGCATTTACGATATTGCGTCTGCATGGGATTACATCAAACCCTCAACCCTTGTTAAATCATGGAGAAAACTCTTTCCGAGTATCGAAACAAATGTCAACCAAAATATTTGTGTAAAAGAGAATGAAGTCATGCCGACCGCTACACTTGTTGACCTAGTGACATCCATTCTGGGAGGTAAGAATGTCGACGAAGAGAACATAGAAGAGTGTCTGGAATGCGACGCAAGTGAGCCGGGGTTTGAACGACTGACTGACATAGAGATAACGAACAAAGCAATGGGAGTGAACGAGAACAAAGAAGAACAAAGTGAAAGTGAAGAAGACGGGGCACCTGCGCGGATGACACACGAAACTGCTTTGCAGCATGTAGACGGATTGCTTCAATATTTAGAGGAACAAGACGATGACGCACATCTAGCAGAAAAACTCATGTTAAGGAAAGTACAATCTAGAATAAAGAAAAGGTGTTTCAAAAGCAAGAAGCAAAAACGAGTGACTGATTTTTTTAAAAAAAGGCGTAACTGAACAATTTTTGTTAACAGTACAGTATTGTTTTTGTTTACTGTTCTTTATTTTAGTGATTTAGAAGTAGAGCAAAGGTTTCTGCTGTACTGTACACATTTTAAAAGTTTTACATATTATGTTTTTTTGTACAATAAAACATAGTTTTTATGCTGAAATATTTTTTTTCGTGTTTATACCTCATTTTTAGTCTTTTTTCGGGTTATCTGCGATTTTCACTATCCGCGGTGCCCTTGCCACCCAATTCCGCGGATAATCGGGGCTTTACTGTATATCTAATTAAATATATTATGTGAGATTTATGTTTTATGTCAATGTGTACAAAAGCGAATATATTTGTATACACAACTATGTGCTTTTGGACATCATGGGGATTACGGGGTTTTGAAATTGTGATATATGTTAACTTACTCAATAAATGCTGTTATTGTTGGTTACCAGACAGTTTAATTGCAAGCCCCGTCTCACTGGACCCAGCGCATTTTTGCTTCTCTAGGCCTTCTGCCTAGTTTTAAAAATCTAGTGGCCCCTCTCTTAAAAAAAAAAAAAAAAAAAAAATTGTAGGGAATTTTAAAAAGTATAATAAAAAACTAAAGAGGGGTTACACACCTCACAACAGTTTTCTGTTGTTTAAGGTCAGCTGTACTGTGACGTACTTTATTGTAAAGTTTTATTTTGTTATTTTATTATTGATTTGTTAGAACTAATTTTAAAAATTCATACTGCTGTAAAATAGGTTTTTTTCTCTTTAAGCAAAAGCCTAAACTGGGTAGGATGAGTGAGGTATACAATGAAACTTTTAGCCCAAAATCATCAGGTAGGCTCTGCTTGCCATTGTTCAGCCTGAAAGTTTTGAAGTTCTTGACAGTGAAGATACAAAGGTTTTATCCTAAATAAAAGTTTTATGTAGGTTTACACATAAGTTAAATCAACATTTTAAAATTTCCTAATTTGTTTGGTTCATATTTGTATTATTGTTAAACAAGGGTGGGATCTATCTAAGACTTGTACAAACTGCACATGATTTTCAAGTTGCCTATTTAAAAAGTTATAATATTATCATGTGGTAGCCAATTCAATAACCTAGAGTGGTATGCAGCTTAACAAAATTAACAAATCACAGAAACAAAATCTACTTCAATTACAATATATTCAATCAACTAATAACTTGAGTTGGTTGTTTTCTTTATCTCTACAACAAAAATAAGTGTAAACTACACTTCACAAAACTACGACTACGACTCACATGTAAAGCTCCACACATAAGCCCACCTATCACACACACATGCGCAAACACACATACATGCATGCCCCCGTATACGAATATTAGTTAACAAACTTTAATTATTAGTTAAAGCTAACAAACTTTTATTTTTATAACAACTAAATTACAATTAAAATAATTGTAATTATTTGAATAATTACAATCATTTATAATTAAATTATTATTTATTTTTTAATACATTTTGTTGTTACTTTAGAAAATATAGCATACTTTGATGCCTAAGCAGAGACTGCTTGAAACTCGATCAAGGATAATAAGCACTCTCATTGTGTTTCCCACAACTAACATGATGTATTTTTAACACATTCACTGCTGAAGAATATTGAAATAGGTTTGGAAAATGCCGATTTTTTATTTGTGTATAATTTTGCTTATGTAAGTGACCTATGGGTGAAAATAACTTTTTATCCAAGTATGTATAGTGTTTTTGTAAAGTGCATCCACAGTAAGGTGGAACGAAAATGGCCTTTTTTTATTTATTTTTTTTTTTTTTAGTTTTGTAATAGTGGGGAAAAGTTGCCTTTTAGGTTCAAAAAGAAGAAAAAAAATCTGTTTGCTATATCTAGAGGTGCCGCAAAGAGCTTAAAGTTTGTAAAAAAATTGAAAAATTATAAACTTTGATAAATTATTTTTTATGGTTTTCTCGTACATATAATGTTACAAAAGATAGTTGTAAATACATATATAAGCATTAGAATTGGAAAAAAATATTAATTACAAAATATAATAATAATAAAAAAATATTTTTTAATGTCAAAAAGTTTGTATTTTTGCTAATTTTGAAACTTTTGCGAACATTTTGGTTGTTACAAATAGTAGTAAATAAGGTTGAAATAAAAGCTCGTCAAATCAATTATATATTTTTTTTATTAGAGCACACGTAAAAAAATATCATAATACACTTTTAAAGACATTGAAAGTTCATTTTTTATGATTTAAAAAACCCTTAATAATTACAAATGTTACAGCTGCAAAATGTTTGTTTCTACTTCATTGACACATTAAACTGTTTTTTTTGTATCAAATTTTGGCATGTTCTCACGTGAGTCAATTTTTGCTCTTATATATACTTCTCTTGCAATTGAACCACAGACATTTTGAGCCGATTCGGTCACCAGTTTCACAGCTCTTTCCACTGCTTGTGTGTGACAAGGAAGCCGGGGGAAAGTCGATAAGCGGGTCCACTTTACTATTTGGTTGAGCTTCAGATGTCTTCCATATAAAGTCTTTGAGAGAGTCAATGGAAACATGTTTTACCAAGGGGGGTTCAGTTACGTCATTTTCAGCCCATGAGATTATGTCAATGTAATCCTTTGCGTCAAAGTTTATTTTTGGAACTTTAAACTTCCTGACTCCGCCTCAACTTTCTGTTCTTGCTTTTAAAACACGTCGTTAACCAAGTTCTCTTACATTTTTGCGCTCATCACATAGCATGGACAAAAGGAGATTTTCTGCAGCAGCAAAGTACTCATTTCTTTGAATAACCGGGTCTAGAACGTTCTTGAAATCATCAGAGAGATAGCGTGAATATGAGATATGCTTAAACAGATGTTTGGAACCATAAGTACATGAAGGTTTTAACTTAATGTTAAACCACACAGGTGCATACACTTTCACAATGTACTCGGCCAGAATCTTAAGGTTTTCAGTTGGATTTTCAGTTGCCACATACAATCTAAGTATACGGTTTGCTAATGTAAGCCACCTGGAGTGAGCAAGTTTTCCAGGGTTTCTTAAAGATAAATCTAGTGAGCAATTTCCACTTGATACAGCGATACACATATCCAATAAATACTTCTGATCTGTACTTAAATAATTTGTTCTCCAAAAGAGGAAGGTTATTTTCAATTGGCAAGAAAGTAACCACAGGAAGATTAGCACAGTTTTCCAGCTGCTGACCTATTTCGCCTTTAAACTCATTGGGTCCCTTCGTTTTACCATCTAAATGACAAAAAAGATGTCGCAAAGGTAGCTCATTTCCTTGGAACAAACAAACTAACCATTGTAAAGGTCTTCCTATTTCATTCTCCATCAAAGAAATCACACCTTTATTATGTCCAGTGTTTACAACGGTTCCATCACACCCAATAGCAGTAAAGTTCAAAAGTTGTTCGTTGTGTTCTCTATCTTCAAGAAACTCCAGTATACTGTCTGCTATGTCTTTTCCAGTGCCAGATTTAGGTGTTACGTGGCCTAAAAACTTTGAGTTTGGTTCCTCTATTAGTGAAACGTGCTCTTCTGAAATAACTTTTTTGTACAACTTAATTCCTTTCTTTTCTTGAACAATTGTTTTGTCTCTTCTTCCATCAAAAAGCAATCCTCTATTTAAAGTTAAACTGTTTTTATCTTTCTATTCATATTAAAACGCCTATTTGAAACTTTTTGTTGTATAATCGAGACACGTAAAATTCTTTGAAAAAGTTACAAAAAGTGTGTTTTTATAAAACTTTACCGCTCTTGCGGCACCTCAAGACATAATCCAAAAAGTTAAAAAAAATTGTATGTCTTTTTTGATATAAAAACTGCTTTTTTGACAGTATTTGAAATTAAAAAAAAGTTTGACAACTTCTTAAAAAAACTTAAAAATGTAGCGAAAATTGCAATTTTATGAAAATTTATCGTCCTTGCGGCACCTCAAGACGTGCTCCAATATTTTTCATATCTTTTTTTTATCTTATCTACACCAAAAGGCAACTTTTCCGCGCTATTACAAATTAAAAATCCAAACTTGATTTTTTCGTTCCACCCTAATCCACAGCATATCACATCATTTCCTGATACCATTTGCTATAGGTACATTTACAAGCAAAATCGAACATCCCTTTTATTGGCATGTCTGTGTTCCGTTTTTATACACTAATAAGTATTTATGTTACTAATACTTATCTAAAAGATAAATAATTTATTTTTCAATAATGAATTCTAATTTATCTATTTTTGAAACTACGTTATTCATACCCACATAATTAGTTATAAAATGTAATCAAAACTATTCAGTCAGAGCAATTTTATTTCAATTATGTGCAAATTTCAATTACTAGACTTAAGTTCAATGATCTGGAAAATTTACATAACATCTTCTAAGTTTGAAAAAAAGGTGTAAACAACTGAAGTGTGTCAGTTGTATACATTTACAGCATACATTTTTTAACAGTGAATATATTTGTTGTCATTAATACACCTAATATTAAATAATATAACATACAAGGTAATTTCAGAAGAAAATGTTACACATAAAATCACGTATAGTACTTCAATAATAATTAGTCTCTGTCACTTGTATAAGCTTCAAAACACTCATCAAGGCACAACGCAGGAAGTCCTGGAAATGCAACACACATGTAGCTAGTGTCAGTTCACTTTCCTTGTATTCGGCAGAATCGACATTTTTTCTGTAATATTTTGCCATTTGCTCCCTTTACAGATTTTGTTGGTAGTCGGACTACACTGTCAACTGTGGGTTGGAACGCTTTAGTTTTGTGTGGCTGTTGAGTCGATTTGGAGTAACTTACAGTACTGTGCGAATTAATGTGAACACAAGTGATAATTTGAAAAAACAACATTTATTAGTTATAGACGAAGAAAAAAGAGAAAAGAATACAATTTAAATTGTTTTAATAGGAAATATGTCCTCCCCTGGCTTTTATAACTTCTTCAACACATTTTGGCATAGAATCAACAAGTTTTTTACAGTTTTATGATATTTGCTGGTCTCGAAACCATGTGTGGATTACAGCCTCAATCAGTTTTGTTTTTGTTGTGCAATCTATTTTACGAAGTCTAGCTTTTACAATAGCCCACAGATTTTCAATCGGATTAAGGTCCGGTGAGTTTCCTGGCCATTCAAGGCATGATATCTTTTTGTCCTTGAAATATTTCATCATGATCTTGGACACGTGACATGGAGCCGAATCTTGTTGAAAAACTGCTTGACCGTTGGCATAAACTTTTCTTAGTTCAGCTTCCAATCTGTGTTCTAGCAAGTCTCTGTATTTTTGCAAGTTCATCATGCCTTGCCTTCGATCGGCACAAGGCATCCAGTACCTTTATAAGAAAAGCAGCCCCAGAACATCTTCTTTAACGGATGTTTAACTGTTTGATCAATATGAACTGTTGTAAGTTTTTCGTTGTCACTTTTTCTAACGAAACGAGATCGCTGTCCTTGTACCAAAAAATGGCTCTCATCTGAGAACAACACTTTTCTCCAATCTTCAACAGTCCAGCTCACATATTTTTTGCCCAATCATATCGTTTTGTCATCATGCCAGCAGTCAATAACTGTTTTTTTTTTGAGGTCTGACTGTTTTTCTTCCTCCTTCTATAAGTCGTTTTCGTATGGTTGTAACGGGCCAAATTTGTGGGTATTTTTATTTATTTACATTTTCGGGGATTTATAAAAATATGTGTAAATTTTATTTCAATGGTGACCAGACCACGTGTTGAGTTGTAAGAACAGCTTGTAACAAAGGCAACGCAGTATCACGTTGTGCAATCGGTAGAGGAATCCGCACCACCTTAGTTTCCAAGAACTTTGTTTGTGTGTGACCGTGCGCTCGTATGCATGACACGGGCATACGCGCGGGGTGACGCTACAGAAGAAACTCAAAATGGCCTAAAGAAGGATTGTTGCCTTACACATGTCCCCATGAGGACGGATATAAAACTTTAAGTCACGCCTACTCTGTGACGTCGAGCCATGAGCGCCTAAATATCATCAGCGCACACTACAGAAAAACTCCTATGTATCAGGCCTACAGCCACTAATCTGCAACAACTCAGGCTGTGAGCGACGACGAAATTCGTTCGCCGGCAGGCATTAATATCCATCCGCATGAGATAGACGCTTTCAGCAGTCCACGAGAAACCAAGTTGACTAACAGACGCTGATCGTGTTGTAAGGCCCCGGTCGGCTGAACTTTCTAAAATGTGATCACTTCAAAATAATACCGTTAATACCGACCGGGAGCCGAGGAATCAATGGATGTAACAATATTATAAATTGGTGCAGTGGAATGGTGAATTAACGACAGTTAAATAACGGACCGTGGAATCGGGCAACTAAACACGTGTTCGGTCGGTAGTGAACCGTTAATCCGATTACCGTGAATAAAAACATGACTTCGTAAAACAAAAATAAGGGGAATATGTTAAATTGTATATATGTGTGTGTGAGCAAAGCTGGGCTGCTTTCCATAGTGTAAAAAGTATTCAAGGGTAAGGCCTATGTAACCGTTTCAAAATGTATTTTGTATTTTTATTTTGGTGTGTTTTGTCTTAAGGAATCCCATCTTATGTAAGTAAAAAATATTCATTTCATAACATAAAAATGTGTTAGTCTAAGTTATTTCGTCATTACCACTTTCTCATTTCTGTGCTGCAAGATTCGTTTAAACGTTCCGGGTATCTTCTGAATTATTATTGGGGTGGTCAGATTGCAAAATTGTCCCGTTTTATTTAAGGTGGAGTGTTAAGGTTTCGGTATTATAACCTATATAAAAATACCGTGGCGACTCTGGTCGTCTGATAGAATTTAATACGAGGTAAGTAGTTGAGAATGAGTACAGGTAAGTCCTGGCAGTTATTTAATATTTTATATATTTCGATCAAATTTGTATCATCACATGGTGGAGTCATGAACAATAACTCCAGCGTGTGCTAAGTCTTGCTGAAGTTCTTGGCTGGTTTTCCTAGGGTTTAATTTACTTTCCCTTATTAAAAAAGCTTCATCCCTTGCTGTTGTCTTTCTTTTCCTTCCACATTTCCCTTTTCTGTTCACTTCAATCGTCCCAGTGTCCCTTTTTTGCTTCAAAATCTTGTTGACAGCTCCTAAATTCACACCACACTCCTTGGCAATATCTCTTTGAGTCATTGATGTGTGTTCACTCAAAGTAACAATTTTAGTGCGCTTTTTGGGAGTAATATCCATCTTCAAAAATAAAAAGCAAATAAAGCCTTAGTTCAGCTTACTTCAGCAAAAACACAATAATTCTAAAAAAAAAAAAAAAATGCAACGCGTCTGTAGCTTGCTATGTCTCATTACTCACTGACTGTCAGAACAGTAAAACAAAATGGCCGCTACTTTGACATAAAAGTGTTGCCAACTGTGAAAAAAAAGTAAAATTGTGATAGTTATGATGTGTTCACATTAATTCGCATAGTACTGTAACTGTTTGAAAATAGCTAAATGAAAATCTAACAATGACACTTTTCTTGTAGTCGAATATTTATCATAGAGCAGTAACAGATCAATAAAATAATATGTAAAAAAGTGAAAAAATAGTTCTTTATACCAACGAGATGTTTTGTGCTTGTAAGGGTAATATGACATCATTTGGTCTTTCTTGTCAACACCTGACACATAACAATCATATTGTACAATAGGCAAGGTTTCCATAGTGTAATGTCCCTTTTATTTATAAAATCAACCATTTTATTTTCATATCACACAGAAGTGTACAAAATTTTACGGTTATCTCTCCATTTTGCTAACATTATGCCACTGTCTCCCCTATTTTCAGCTTTGGTTTTGCAACGGATGATGGAGTGTTATTTCTTGTTGCTTGTAGTGTACCTGTAGAGTGTTTTCTGATCAAGTAGTTTCTTGGATAATTTGTATGAGTTATAAAAGTTCTCCATACACACATACACACTGAACAGCTGACATTAAGCACTTTCTTCATTAGGTGGAGAACAACATTTCCTTCATTACTTAAATAACATTTATCAGCTAGCTCATCAAGTTTACCTGCGTAAACAACTGTTTTCAAAACAAGGCCATTTGGTTTGCACAGTGTGTACATTTTAATACCGTACTTATGCATTTTCCTTTGATATACTGGCAAAAAATGAGGCATTCTCTCTATAGCACCATGGCCTCATTCAAACTAATCTGTTCTGGACAGTATGTCTATATAGCATCTTGTTATAAAATAATTTTAACACATTTTAACTGGCACAATGCCAGTGTGCAGAATTAGGACTAGAAATACTTTTAATTCATCTACTGACAAGTCTTTTCATTTATTAATACGCGCAAGTTTCGTGGGATGCGAAGTATTATATGTCTGTTGAGCATACATATTAGACATTTTACATATTCTTCAACAAATGCATCATCTGAAAGAACACCAAAAGGCTCTATTACCCAGAACAGACCAAAGTTGGTTTGCTTTAACAAAGTTCAAAACTTTCAAACAGTTTTCATCACCATTCCAGGATGGGAAATCTTCAAAAAACATATCACTTTTAAGCATTAAGTCGCATGACATATCACTATTTTCACTATCAGATTCATTGTCTGACTCAATAAGTTCCATTGGCAATAAAATTATCATTTGCTGAAACTTCAGCCTCTTCTTCACTGCAGAAAGTAACCTATCCAACTCAGTAACTGTAATATTTTCAAACTTTATGCACTTATCACTACAGATTCGCTTCCAAGAAGAGCCAGTACATTCACCATCCATTATTCAAACTTACCAGTAAAAAAAAATAAAAATACTTTTAATAACTATATAATGTTTTAAACACACAGAAAACAACCTGTTACAAACTGACACTAGACTACAGTTTCCCTCCAAATTACACATTGCATAAGACACACTAGCGCGTCCACCACCAAACTACAAGAACTATCATGGACATATAAGTGTGTCCAAAGCAACAAGAAGTTAAATTCTTTTTAATAAAATTTTTTAAAGATGTTATAAGTTTGTAAAAAAGATTTAAGTGTGTTGCTATTTGCTATGTATAGTATTAATAAAGAAAATAACATATTTCTGGTGAAAATAACTGTTATTACATTGTCTGATAATTTAAAAACTGTTTTTCTTGACTTGTTAATTTTTTGAAACTCATCACTTGAACTTCAAATACCCCCCCCCCCCCAAACTCTTCAAATTGGAAAATATGTACACTGAACAGTTGATGTCTGATATTACAGCACAAAAGTGTATCATTAACATGAAGTTAGGTAAAACATAACACATAGTATAACACAGCATTTCTCAACTTATAGGGCATGACCCACTCCTGGGTCCTAAGGGGGAGTTTGGTGGGTCATGAAGTCGAGCTTGAAAATGTATTTACTGTGTCTTAAAAACCTATTACATTTAAATTACTAAGACAAATTATTTTAACAATTTAAATTTAAGCCTTTTTGTATCTAGTCTAAACTCTTCCATTTATGTTATTTGTGCTCTAGCATTGCTTTTTACTGCCATCTCTCTGATGTTTAACTCAACGAATTGGATATCTGTCATTTCAGTCACAGCAATGAGTTCTTAATTATCTGTGCCATATGCACTTCAGATGTAGCTTGATATTTTCGCCTGCCTGTGTGTGCATGGTGTGTGGTTGCAGACGAGGGTCACTGTCATCATTTCACATTCCTATCCAGACTGCTTTTTTAGATTCAGACTTAACATAGTTCTGGGTATCTTTAAGAAGTGAGTGAGTATCCTGAACTTTCGATGAGGGATTAAAGTTGCTTCTGTCATTCTCCAGCTCATATTTGTGTGGAAAAGAATTTTCATCTATGATTCAAGTGAAAATCAAGTATAGAAATAGGCTTGTGCGCAATCATATTTATGAGTGACTTCAATTAACCACCCTTGAACCCAAAATACACCAGCTTACGTGGAAAAGCATATATTTCATAATTAAGGTGGATAGGATCAAAAACATCAGTCTACATTTTTTTGTCAAAACTAAGTTAGTTGTACAACTTCAATGCTCTTTTTTGTTTTAATATTAAAATCAAACTGAATTAAAACAGCCAACAAATTATCTTGTTTACATATGAGCTCTGATAATTAAGTTTGCAAACTCGCCACCATTTAGTGCTGAGGGCAGCACTATACAAGCAGCTCTGTGACATTCCATAACCTTGGTATTTTAGTGTCTCACAACAGTGTTTGTGTTGACACATGGTTGATTTGTGCTTAGTGGTGTCCATTGTTGTTTGTGCTTGTGTGTGTGCACTGTCATGAAAATGTCTGAGCTGGAATTAGAGCAACAAACAAACATTAAATTTCTGGTGAAACTGGGCAAGAGTGAAATACGGGAAATGTTACTGTAGGTGTATGCCATGAAGAAAACAGTGGTGTACAAATGGTTTTCTGTGGGGAGGAAACAAATGACTGATGAAGAAAGGGTAGGGCAGCCAGTAACAAGCTGAACGGACAAAAACACTGCCAAAATTCATCAAATTGTGCATGCAAATCAGCGACTGACTGTGAGATCCATAGCGCACCTGATGAACATTGATAGGGAAACTGTGAGGAAAGTTTTAACTGAAGACCTTGGCATGCACAAGGTTTGTGCAAAAATGGTCCCCAAATGAGCTCACAGATGAACAAAAGCAAAAGAGGGTTGAACTGTGCACAGACCTGTTGGAGAAGCAAGACAATGTTTTCGGCCGAATAATCACAGGTGATGAAACCTGGATCTTTGCGTATGACCCTGAAACAAAGCAACAAAGTGCCCAATAGAAATCACCTGATTCTCCATGACCAAAAAAGTTCTGTCAATCAAAATTAAAAAAATAAAAACGTTGTTGATAACCTCTTTTGATATTCGAGGGATTGTTCACTATGAATTTGTACCACCAGAACAAACAGTTAACCAAGTGTACTACAGTAGAGTCTCGGTAATTCGAGTTAATTGGGGCTAAGGCAACCTCGAATTTGGAAAAACTCGGATTATACGGATGAAGAAAAAAACAAAGAGTAATGTATAAACAAACGTTTATTGCTTACGGATAAGAAAACACAAACAATGTAGTACATACCTGATCTAGTTTAAACTCAAAAGATAAAAGGCACACAAATTTATTTTTTAAAGAAATTGTCCAGAGTCTTTTGTTTTAAAATAGAGCCTCGTTTTTTAGCAGCAATGTCACGCCATCTTCTAAGCAGCATCATGTCGGTCGATGTAGCTTCTGCTTGCTGTTCGACATAACGCAATGCAGTGTCTAGCGCTGCCAACCCCTCGGCGTGAGTCATCACGGGTACAGTCTCTGCAGTCACGTCTTCATCACTATTTTCTTCTGCCGCTTCATTCAGCATTTCAACGATTGAATCATCGGTCACTTCAAACTGTTCATCACTATTCAACCATTCTGAAACATCATTTTCATTTGACTGTCCACAACCAGGAAGTTTTTTTATCAGTCGTGCTAAGACCAAGTCATGTTCATCTGTGGTGTTACAACTGTTATTTTCTTCTTTTAAAATCTTGTTCCAAGACTTCTTTAGTGTTTCTGTCTTTATGTCATCCCATGATTCCGCCACCCAGTAAACTACATCTTTCATTGTAGTATTCTTTAGAAATTCCACTATGGTTCCCTCGCCTTCTGTAGTTTGTAGGAGCCTCTGCAGCAGACGACGACGATATTTCTTTTTAAAGCACTCAAAAACACCTTGGTCCATCGGCTGTATTAAGCTCGTCACGTTTGGGGGTAAGAACAATGCTCTAATTTCGCCACATTTCAGTTCTTCTTCGTCAGGGTGTGATCTAGCACTGTCAAGGGTTAATATTGCTCTGGGAGGCAAGTTCTTTTCCTTTAGGTACTTTTTGGTCTCAGGAACAAAACTTTCAAAAAACCACTTCTTAAAAATATTTTTATCCATCCAAGCAGATTTCTGGTTAATGTATGTAACAGGAAGCGCAGACGGAGTGATGTTTTTAAAGCTCTAGGCTTTGCAGACTTGCCTATTAACATTAGCTTCAGTTTATGTTCTCCACTTGCATTCGATGCAGCAAGAACTGTCACCCTTTCTTTAGATTTTTTGTGGCCTGGCGCAGCATTTTCTTCCCTTGAAGCTAAAGTTTTAGTAAGCAGCATTTTAAAATTTAGTCCTGTCTCATCACAGTTGTACAACTGATCGAGAGTAAGTTTTTCTTCTTCTATAATTTTTTTAAATCCCTCACAGAACTGTGTGACAGCCTCAGAATCCACAGATAGCTTTTCACCACACATTTCAAGCTGCCTTATGCTGTATCGTTTTTTCCATCTATCCAACCACCCTGAACTTGCTGTAAAATCATCCTCGCCTTCCTTAAACTGGTTCCTGAAAAACATTGCTTTTTCTTGCAACATTGGGCCTGAAATAGGACTTCCTTTTTGCCTCTGTTGACTAAACCAAGTGAACAAAGCTGCACTCGTTTTTTCATAATCAGATTTCTTCATCGATTTGCGTTCACAGGTTAAAATCCCCATACACTTTTTAGAAGAATAGTTTTCAATCTTGTCTCTGTTCCTATGCCAGTCACCAACAGTCACTTCGCCGACTCCATAATCAGCAGCAAGTTTTTTTAGCGTTTCACCTCTGTCTAATCTTTTTAAGGCTTCCAATTTAACACTTAGCGGCACAAACTTCTTCTTAGGCCTACTCTTGTAACTCATTATATACAGTATAAATAACAATTTACTGTAGTGAAAACTAAACGTTGAATATACTGTACAGTAAAATAACTAAAACAACAAGCAAACACTAGTAACGAAGCTTAGTAGTAACGCACAGGTACAACACTTGTATCATATGAGGCGGTCAGTCCGCTACTGATTTATTTACGTATTTATTTTTAGCGTTTCATGCTGTAGACACTTGGTCTGGCATGAGTCACGATATGGCGGGAATGTTGTTTACATTTACTGACTGTATTTATTATTTTTTTTCCAGCTCGAATTACACGGAACCTCGAAATATCGGGGCTCGAATTACCGAGACTCTACTGTATTTGGGAATGCAGCAAAGGTTGTGAGAAAAAATGAGACCCAGATGACCGTAACGTTTTGCCAACAATTCATGGCTCATGCATCACGGCAATGCACCTGCGCACACAGCACTGTCTGTATAGGAGTTTTGGCCAGGAAACAAATAACTTTGGTAGACTGCCGACCATACTCACCTGACCTTGCCCCCCCCCCCGTGACTTCTTTCTTTATTTGAAGATGAAAGAAATTTTGAAAACAAGACATTTTGATGGCATTGAGGACATTAAGTCTAATATGATGGCAGCTCTGAAGACCACTCCAGAAAAAGTTTCAAAGTTGCTTCGAAAGGTGGAGTAGGCACTGGTATCAGTGTAAAAAGCTTCCCAAGGGGAGTACTTAGAAGGTGACCACAGCAGTATTCAGCAATAAGGTATGTAGCATTTTTTCTAGGATGAGTTTGAGAACTTAATTGTCAGACCTTGTATGTACAGTAAGGTCTGAAATAATATAACCAATCTTCATTGTAGGTTTCAATTAAATTAAAATTTTGATTCAGTTTTAATCTAACCATCAATTTTATTTCTTATATCTACCATCATAGCAATAACAAAATGACCATTCAATACAAATTATACCTGTAAATCTTCATATTTTAAAGGTCGCCCTCATAGTTTGTTGATGAATGTTCTGATGAATGACTGACCATATGTGTACTGTCCTCTGTGGTCTAACAAATGATTAAACTAAATTGATTAATTATAAAATCTTGGTTTTGTATATTCTGTAGTTAACACATAACTGATACAAAACCTAAATATGTTTATTATTGAATACATCAACCATGCTCAAATTTCAATGGTAATAGAATAGTACCTTTCATTTTACAAAATAGAAAGTAAATAATAAAATAATGAATGAATGCTCATGTTGCATGTTTAATTTACTTATTTTAAAGTAAACATCAGTTATTCAACTAGAAAATGAACAGTATACTTCAAGAACAAACACAAGTCTCACCAAGAAAATAATACAAACCATGACTAATATCGTAACCTCACTGCAAGTACTTTAGTTTACCAGTATGTCTCACATACTCATCAATAAACAAATATGAATTCACATATATAAATATTAACTAACTGTTAGTGCAACTTTGAACCGTTTTTCTGGACAGTACTTAAACTTTCATTTACTTTACCTCTGACCTAGACAACTACCAGTATGATATCATGACGCTAAGGACTCATGTCTGCATTATACTTGTGCAATTATATATAATTTTTATTGTTACGTATTGTGTGATAAAATGTTATCATACTTACATCATGTTTATATTGCATTTTCCCATTATCTTTTTCAAATTCATTATGAATCTCTCTGCTAATCCGTGCAAATTCTTCTGGTGTCGCTACTCTCTGTTGTGGTGAGTCATAATCATAAATATAATCATTTGTCATGCCCAGGTGAAAGCACATTACCTACACAATTAAAATAACTAAGACCCTTCTGCAATTAAATAACAGTCGAGACATCAAGGTGCTAGGTAACATATTTAATTTGCTCATTATAAGTAGAAGATAAAGAAAAATTTGAATATTTAAACACACTTAGTATGTGGTATTCAAGAACCTCTCATTTTGTTCAAATTCAAATATTCCACTTTGCTATACCTATTATTTCCACAAGGGAATTTACATGTGTCGAGCATGCATGGAAGAACCAAACACTCAAAGTAACTGCAGGCAATCAGTAAGTTCATGTCAGCAGGCGCACAAATTTCTATCCAATTATATTCAGACTCTGTCAACGATCAGCTCTTATGTGACTAATAAGATCACTACTGACAGTGAAGAGAGCACCACCAACATGACAAGTTTTTTTTTATATATCCCACGCCTGCTCTATATACAGTTCATCCCTCAGGAAAAAAGGAAGCACTGAAGTGCGCATTAGAAAACCATTCTCACTTTACCTGCATAAATTTCATCAATAATGCCAGAAAATTTTCACTGGACTTAGTTCAAAGACTAGACATTTTGATAGCAAAATAGTTTTCACACTGCAGTCACCCCCATACTTATGACAACAAAATCTTTGTTTGTCATTTAGTTTTCTTCTGACTGGAGTAACTACCACACTGACTTGTCACAGTTGGGAGTTACTGATCAAAACAAACTAGGTCTCTAAAACTGAGATGTGGAAAGAGTCCATACTTTGTCTTAAGCCTGGCACATACCATGGAAGGCAATTTAAGATCTTTAAACAGGCAAACGATACTCAATTCAGTAATGCAGCTCATGTAAAATTATACCTTGGTCTTCTTAACAAATAGCTTGAAGCTTTCCTAACATTCCTGCGGCCAACAATATTTTTTTATATAACATCCTTGATCTTTTTATTTGTAACACAGATAAGCAGTCAGCCTTTTTTTGAATATTTTCCTTTACTAACAATAACTGTCAATCAAGATTCTTTTTAATTTCAAGAGAACATTTCCACCTTGTCTACTTCACAGTAAGTGGTTTCCAGAGAAGTCAGGTGCCAGATGAAGAGGATGGAGATGATTCATGGCAACCTCCATGAAGTACAGAATACTCAATAACAACCACTGTGGTTCAGACTTCTCTTCTGAAAACTTAGGTGGCTGTTTATTTTGAAAGTTGGAAGATATGACTGAGCAACAGTGGATTTCAATCCTTTATTGTCGTCCCAAAGGTGACAAACTTCTTTATTCAGGAACTGTAATTTACAATTGAAGGCAACACCTAACCAGCATGTACGTTCCTCCCATAAAATCTTTAACTGATCAAATCTTTCTAACATGTCTCACATGAGTATCTTCATTGGCCATTCTGGATTTTTTCATGCACTTTGTGCATTTGAATGCACCTTGTTTGTAAATAACATATAATTTTGTCCTCAGTAATTTTGAGGCAAGTCAAATGAAACCTTTGACTACATGTGGAACAATCCAACATTTTTGCTCTCTGTAAACGGCAAGATGAGTACAAGTACTAAGTCATGATAAGTATATTTACTATTGGGTACCATATAATACACCAAACTTCATAATAACTTTATAATGTAATCAATGGATATTTAAAAATGAAAATCAGAGGAAGATCACTATATAGTCATAACACTAAATTGTAAAACAAATGGAAAACCAACATCTAGTCACTGTTAGCACCATTCCCATCATCATCATCATCACAAGTGCTATAACCCCAGCCAGGGCCTGACCTGCTGAAGGAGTCCTTGCCAATGGTTCCTAACCATCATGGTCATTTTCCACCTCTTTCCACATGACTGCACACCATCTTGCCAACTCAGCTTTGATCTTACTACTTTTCTTTTGCCATATGAGTAATACCAGAAGAGACGTTTTACAGGATCTGCTGAGTCCATCCTTACGATGTGACTATTCCATTTAAGCCATCCCATCTTTAGAACTCCTGTAATCAGAACACTACAATTCGGTATTTAACTCTGTCTTATAAGAGGTAAAATCTTGCTTATGGCTGGTGGGTTGAGGTAAGAGAAGATAGACCACTACTTAACCTGCCAGAGTTTCATACAAACTTTCTGATAGATGAAGGATGAGACACAATATGTTGTTAGTCATCCCATACCTCTTAAGGGAATGAACAACATGAAGACTGCTTTGTACTAATTGCTCAGAATCATTGTTTAGCCCACACCAGATGAACTCAGCAAATGACCTAACTCACAAGGAGGTAACCTTTCTTTGCTCATGACATTAATGGTTTATAAGCCCTACACAAAAAAGAAATGGAAAGAAGGAAAACCAACACACACTCTTGAGGAAGATACCATAGTGATGTCTAAATAAAGAGGAATCTATATGAAGAAAAGTACGCTGTTATAACTGGGCAGCCGACAGCACCAAAAATTCAGTGTCCTGGTAACTATAAGAATATGTACTTACTGTGCATGTGTAGATGAGTGTACACACACACACTATTTAAGGTGGATAATACACGAACTTTCATTTACTAGGTTACCCTAAGAATCTGAAACCCCTAATGTGATATTGTGTAGCATTTATAAAAGTCAACATACCTTTTCCTTAGTTATAGGATGTTTGTATATAAGAGGATGAATTGGACCAGAACGTCTATCACTGGACATCCACAAGCGATCCCATTCTTTATATTTACTTTCTGGTAAGGCATTAATAATTTCTGTAAGTGGAGCAAATACTGTGGCACCATTACGTGGTACACTAACCATATGATATAAAGAATATGAGTACGGCGCTCTCTGAAATGTACCATCTATATGCCACCCTGTTCTTCCCACACCTGGAACAAGAGAATTCAGCTATACATATAACCTTATGTATACCACATTATACATGTATCTTGTTTGCAAAATCCTAACTTCAGATGCCTGCCAATTTAGTCATGCGTATAATGCACATTATACTGTATATGCAACAATTCCACTTCATTTTTGGTAATGAATGAATGTCAGTTGTCTATTATAGCATTAAACAATCCAAGAAAATCTTCAATTCAATTCAACAGTGCTGTTCTAAGAAATAAATTCTTTCGATTTATATATATATATATATATATATATATATATATATATTCTACTACGTTTTTGGAAGTAGGTATTTTTGAAATAACTTCAACTGAGATAATCACTCACAGAAACTGGATTGTTAAAACATGTGTAATTCATCAGACTTCTGTTTCAGTCAAAAAAGGGAAACACCTAATGAAACTGAAATGGTTTTAACATAGCAGAGACCAATTAACTGTTAACTTTGTCAAAAAAAAAATTGAATGGCTGTGTTATAAGGTAAATTTATATAATCAATATTGACACAGATGCCTAGTCACTACCAATATGTACTGACAATCTTCCATATTAGTTGTGCAGTAGGATTCAACATTAAATTTTATGTCTTGAAAATATATTAAGATAAACTTGTAAATTAAATAAAAATTAACTTCAACCGATAGTCAGCATTCCACTGCTTATTCCAGTCATTTATCGCTAACAGTAAAAAGCTTCTAACAGACCAAATGCTTATGATGTAATAAAAAAATTAAGTAAAACATTAAACATAATTTTGTATAAAAGGTATACAAACTTATAAGCATAATTTAAAATTTAATATTTTGTTGTTTACATCGTAAATAAGCACATTTTATTACTTCAAAATTTTGTACAGCTTCTTTTGGTACCATAAATTAATATTACACAAATTATAATGCAAGTAAAATATTGATACAACTCAAATCGATGTCACAAGTAAAGAATATATCAACTTATTCACTTCTGCTTATTCATAATATTCACTTTACTACCACTTGCTATAGATTGACACTAACCAAATAAAAAATTCTTGAGAACCATCCTTTGTTTGACGCACTTGGTTTGAATGTTTTTCATGAATCTTGTGTAGAACAAGAACATTTCTTCACTAGTTTTTAAAATAGTTTCATATCTGCTATATTCTTAATATTTCTTTATATTATATACATTAAAAAAATTAAAGGTATGGGGGAAAAACAAGCTCAATTACATTTGTTTGAAGAGTTATGTCTTGTTGTCACCCAGAGAGGGTACTATGGTAATCTACATTACCATACAACCTTTGTATTGTAAACAATTTTATTTCTATATGATAACATTTGTAATATAATAGGTATGGAGAACCATACATGACTTCCATGTCCTAAAATTTATACTTAAAATCATTTAAATGTTAATTAAATAAGTGGATGCTAGAGTTCTGAAACAATTACGTATCAGCTAAAATGGTACCACCATGTCAGGTGGATTAAGACTATCCTCAACCTTCATGAAGAAGGACTGTACTTTTGGATAAAATGTCTGTAGGTCGAACGAAGAGCTAGCTAAATGTAACTGCGATCTGATTCCTGTAATGAAATTGGACTCTCTTGATGCGAGGGGCCGAGGGATGTCAATAGTGTTATCAAAGTCTTTCCTGTCAATACTATACTAGTCATTTTTCTTTTTTAAAATCAAGTCTTGATTTCTTTCTTTCCATTTGTCTTCTGATTTCCTGAACGACTATTCTGTTCACCCGTATAATTATAAATTTCTCATCAAAACATTTCTTCCTTAATACGTTTGTGTCTCCTGTTTAACACCTACAATTCTGATCCATGTCATAACGCTATATTCCACACAGGCTAGTAAATAACTAGCCATCAGGGAGGTCAAAATATTTTCAAGGAGGTAAATTTTCCAAAGGAGAAAAATATATATTTTTCATACACACACACATGCACATATTAGTTTATAATTCTCATATCATAATAGAAATAAGTACACAGATTGTATTAATTGCTTTAATACAACAACACTGCCCAGTGATCCAAAGGAAGCAAATTGATGTCCACCTTTTTGGCTTGCCCGCGTTGTGTTGATGTGGGTTTCAGCACTTTCCATTTAAAAAGCGTGCAAACATAATAAAATAAACATGAGTGAGGCCAGAAATAACACGAATTTTGTATGTGCGTGTGTCCTGCCGGCCTTTTTATTGCGGTAATCACAATAATAAAACTTTGGAAAAGTAAACATTACATAATTGAGATATGCTTGCCTGCCAGGAACGATATATTTTCACTCATACGTGATTTAAATTAAAATGAAAAATATAGAATTTTGTTAAAGTGAAATGAAATGTTTCCATAGAAACTACTTCTTTGTTGTCAATAACGTATTACACACATAAAACTTATAAAAATTTACCTCCTCCATTATTAACTACCATTTTATTTAATTTATAAAAAAAATTACCCCTCCCCCTTCAACTACCCTTTTCATTTATAGATATTTCATCTACCTTTCTACAGTGGATTATTATGACCTTCTTTTCAGGATACTTTATTTATCAAAATTAAGCAATTTACTCTTGTTAAAACGTAAAAAGTTGCAGGTAAACTACCCCTTTCCCTTAACCGATCTTCACCAAAAACAATAGGCCTCTACAATTCAGGGCTGTATGCAAAAAATTATTTGATTTTGTTTGAATTTGCGGCTGTTATCGTTTGCCATAGAAAAAGTTCTACACAGACACACACACACAGACACTTTTCGAAAAATGACTTTTTTTCATGTTTTGATGGTAGTACAATAAGAATCTGCCGTTATCTCGAACACAATTTTTTTCGCCATGACCATACTTCCATTTCCTTATGGAACATGGAAGTAAAATTCAGCTACAGGGAAAAAAGAGCCTCAGTCCACTGCACTGGGGAAAAAGGAGCTCAGTTTATAGAGCAACTATCTTGTAATTCTTATTGCTTATTGAGAAAGTAGCTGTGTTTAATGTGATGATTTCTTTCTGTATTTATAACAAACAGTAGCATAGCCAAGAAGGTTACTGGGGGAGGGGATTATAACCCGCCATCCTATTTGATAGGTTGCTACTGAGATCTTATACCATAAAACATGCAGACAGGCAGACAGTTATATTGGTAATGTGCTGTTATATTGAATTTACATTGTTACAGTGGCCAAGATAAAGCAACATAAACCAAACCAACTTCTGCCAACACCACTTATCACCTATAATCTGCTATCATGAAAAAAATCTGGCCTATAATACGCCTCCCACAAGGCTACACCACTGAAAATAATTAATTTCATTGTGATCAAACTGAAAT
The DNA here is from genome assembly GCA_034769895.1 of Magicicada septendecula. Classification (NCBI taxonomy): domain Eukaryota; kingdom Metazoa; phylum Arthropoda; class Insecta; order Hemiptera; family Cicadidae; genus Magicicada; species Magicicada septendecula. Next base: position 753,214,968 of record CM068367.1, on the reverse strand, counting down.
TGAATATGTTGATCTGTAACAAGTGTTTTGTCACTAGTGATGTTTTAAGTTTAATTTTCAGTTGCATGACAAAACCATGTATAATGGGGAGGACATGAATAGGCTTCATAGTAATAACAATACTGGAAATATATTGATACAAAATCCCCAGAACAACATACGCAGAATGTCTGCTGGTAATAAAACGTTGAAGTACATCATAAATGGGAAAAACATACCGTCTGTTTTTAATTTGTTAGAATCACATGACGCACAAAATTTTACTCTTTGTAGTGTTATGACAATATTTCATGTATAATGCAGAAGCTCTACATCACAAAATAGTATTTGATTGAATGGTGCTTCATATTCATACAAAGACACGTTTATTCAAAATAATGAAACATTAAAAATTGTAGAGCATTTATACCATTTCAAAATGTGCCATGGTTTCTCCAAAGGATAATCATCGAAATTATAATTTATCAAAAGTACAGGCTACATAACATGCTGATTGGCAACCATATTAAATCATTCAAAGCCAGAATATTAATGTTTTAAAAGAAAGTTCATAACATAAAATTCTACTACGAGTATGTATGATCTGTATGTTAATTACGAGTATAATGGTAATATTTTTTTAATTAAATGATTACTAATAATACCCACTAGAAACTGCTTTCATTATTAACCAGATTAACAGGTAAAAAGAGGTCCAGGACTGAGCATGGTTTTCATTGTTTTGATAGAAGTTTAGAGTTTGTTAATTTACCTACCAACTGTGCTGTGTTATTTGGTTGAAGAAATGACAAATTATTTTTAAATATTCCATGGCATCTATTCAATAAATAATATTGACAATTTTGTTGAATACAGAGGAGATTAATACTTGTAACCTTAAAAAAATTGTTATCTGAAAAATTTGCTGAATATGACTGAGCCTATATTTCAAATATACTTCAAATTTTAATTATTTTCTCACTATTATTTGGCACTTAGTTTATGGTCATGTTTTACTTACACAGCATGTTTTACAAAATTTTGTGCAAAGTAATATGTACTTTCAAAATTAAGATTTTATATTATAATGTATCTTCATAATATAACATGGTAAATTATTACTTGATTTAGCCTTGTCAACCACGAAATCTTTTCTACTATACATTCTTCATTTTTAAGTTAAATCTGTCTTCTAATTTGAAGATTTCATTTTTTTTATTTTCACATTTTCATACATGAAAATGGTAGTGACAAACACGTGACTTTAGAAAATAAATGTATTCTTCCTTAAACATTTTGTAACCCCTCTTTCCTTTTATGCTGTATATAAAAAAAAAAATTTTTTTTTTCTTATGTATTTATTTTCTTTTGTATTTATATTTTTTTTTTGAAAGAGAAGCCACAAGTTATTTAAAACTAGGCCAGAGCCTAGAGAAGCCAAAAATGCGCTGGGTCCAGTATGACGGGACTTGCAATGAAACTCGGCTGTAATTTAACAATAACAACTTTTATTTTGCCCCCATAATTCGTTACATATAATATCCTGCAAATCACATAATTATCACATGGCAAGGGCAATAACCCTCCAAATACATAATAAATAAATAATTCCCATATCCTTAATCGTGTCAAAGACAATATCTATCTATCCCTATGAACATATATATATATATATATCAGGCAACATTCTGTAATTATATAATTTCCCCTCCCCCCTTTTGTTACTAACACTTAACATTGACAACACGTACGGAAACATAAAGACACATACACTCATAATTACATACACATATTATAGACACCTAGTGCCCTTCGAATACCCATGCTCGACCTGCCCGACAGGCAGTGTTTCTGCAAAGCCCCAAGACCGGCAATCATAAATGTTCGACTTTCAGTCACCAGGATTCATTAATTCCAATTAATTTAAATAATTAAGAAAAACCCCCAAAAGGATGATAATCACTCACAAGGCATAAAGAGAGACCGGACTGCCCATATGTATAGATAGCATCTGATAATTGGCCCAGCATGAGCATATGAAAATCTTTAAGTTTCTTAGACAGCGTACAAATGAAAAAAAAAACCTCATCACCTGATTTTAAGCAATTGGTATGAGTTTATGAAACGTTAATTTTGTTTTACAAATCCAGATGGATACATGTATCAGTATATGCTTTTACAAGGTCAAAAAAAATTAATCAGTATATGCCCACAAAAATATAAAATTTCTTTTCTGTTAAAGCCAGATGGCTGTGTATAAATGAGTTTATAATAACCAACTGTTGTATCCTAGCAGATGTGGGAGCGCGCCAGCATGTACTCGACCACGTGTGACAGGAATCAAACCTGCCTTAAACTGAATGAACATGTGCCTGGCAAAAAACTATGTCCCCTTTTACCCCCAGAAAACAGCCCGAAAACGAAACCCCCCCAGCCCTTACATGTTAAACCAAAATGAAATTAAAATATAAACCCGTTCTGAACCAGCCGGAACAGAACCCCTAACATGTGACTTAAATTTTGTAGTGAATAGTGCAATGACTCTTGGCTATATATCAAAAATATTTAAGTGTAAAAAAAAGAACTCTAGCACGCTCCCCCAGTGCAGCACACAATTACAAACATAGTACTTAAATTTTATGGAGTTAAATTATAAAAGTCACATGATGTTCATAATGAGTGTTCAGCTGACACACCCCAGATCAGACTGTCTAGCCGCGTGGGCACATGGTTTCAAAAGAAAATTAACTTGTAAATCAGGAGAACGGCAGGCCCGGCCAACGAAAATAAAAAGGGTTCATATCACCTTAGTCATGAGCATGTGATGCATCTTGCGGTTGTTCACCAGACTCCCTCTTCCGAACAGGTGTGTGTGTGATGGCTCATGGCTGATGAAGGTGTAGTTACATCAGCATTGACCAGAAAATCCGACTTAGACGAGAACCCGGGAAGTCTCGTAAATTTAGCTTGCCATTAGTGCAGAAGAAACAACTACGTAATACTGTCTGTTCGGTTCTGGGAGTCTGTTGCTTCGATGCGTGCCGGTATGGAACTGAATTAAGCAGTTACGATGCAACAAACAGCAAAACTCGCCCATAGAGTGCGCGCGCCGTTTTAACGGTGCCGTCCGAATATCGTTGCGCTAACCGACATTTGTGTTCGCGTTATATTAAAACCAATTTTATAAAACCTTCGACCGCCGGGTTAGGCAAACACCGGCACACCCCCACCCCGAAAGGGCAACCCGGTTGCCCCACACTTAAACTCTGGAGAGTACCCTGCAGTGTACCCCCTTCCCAAAACAAGCTAGTGGTCTTCGTGATTATGGCGGCCCAGCAGCACTTGCTCTCAGGAGAACAGAGGCTCAGAAGGGAAAACGAAAGAGACGAAAGAAGACGTGTAGTGTGTAGGTGTATGGGTGCTGCACGCTGACCTGATCAGGGCCAGCCCACAGCAAAGAGGGACAGAGAAGAAAGACGAAAGAAAAGTTCGGGAGCTCCCTGAGTTCCGACCTCCTGAGGCTTGTCCACTCAAGCCAGAACACGACTGCCACCTTAACAGGGCCATTTGCCCTATATTCCTGCGGGGGGGATTCTCTAATACGACATCCATTCTAAACAATACCGTAACTGCACGGGACAAGGGAAAAGGGGAGATGATGGCCTCCATGATGCAATGGTCCCCACTCTGGACCGGACGGAAAGCCATGCTACCTGTGAATATGACACCTATCCAACATACAAATAAGTTTAACATGTGTGCTCCAAGGGCTTGCCCAAAACGTACCGTGTAGATGAAGTGCACAGCCGACCTCATCCACACGACACGTTTCGCTCCACTCTCTAACACCTTTTTTTTTTTGCTTTTCTAGTTTTTTTTTTTTTTTTTCTTCAAGGTAAAGGTTAGGAAAATCGGAAGGAGGAAGGTCAATGATCATTGAAAGGTCATGAGCTGTGACTAAAGGTAAGGACATGGCTTCCTCCGGACATAAGGACAATTGGAGAAAGCCAAGGCTCGCGCAGGCAGGGGAGCATCCCTGAAGTAGACGAACCCCACTGGGACTGTGGGAAACATCTACCCGCTACCCTATCATTCTCGATAACACCCCTGGAGCACACCCTTCTAAAATGACAACATCCCTACTTACACAGAGACCACCAATCATTCCCCCCCCCCTGTCAGCCCGTTTACCCTTTTCTACATAGTTTCAATTTTGATATGTGCGTGGTAATCTCCTTCGGATTACCACCCGGCTCTTCCAACCGAGCCGTCACTGGCGACGCGAACCCCAGGATATGATATGGCCCCAACCAGCGATAACACAATTTAGCGGCTCTTTTATCGGCAGCTGAGCTGATCGGGTGGCTTTGGCAGTAGACCAAATCTCCTACTTTAAAGGGATTTGGAATTCGCCCCTGATTGTACCGACTACGGACGCGCTCGTGCACTCTCAGCAAATTCCTCCGAGCCTCCTTCCATCTCTCCGCAGTTCCGTTATCTGGCTCCCGTGGCAGATCATCAATATTCCACAAGTTAGTCAACGGGAGTGCGGGCGAGAATCCAAACATGATCTCAAAGGGCACGGCCTTATGACTGTCATGCAGGGCCGTGTTGAAAGCTAGCTGCAACCACTTCAGATTCTGGTCCCAGGTTGTCTGTTGCTCCGCATGATAAGCAATGAGTGCGGACCTGAGATTCCTATTGAATCTCTCCGCATGGGACGGCTGTGGGTATTACGGGGAAGTGGTTACATGTCTGATTCCGCTGGCGAAACACATCCGCCGGAACTCACCCGAAATGAACTGGGGGCCATTGTCGGAAGACCGAAATGCTGAAAAACATGGTTCTGAAGCGCGCTTACGGTTAAACGAGCTGTTGCCTGCCGCAAGGGCAATAACCAGGCAAACTTCGAAAAAGCATCCACGCAAACAAGCAGGTAAGAATTACCTGACTTGCTAAGTGGGAGAGGTCCCACGTAGTCTATGAATAGCTTCTCCATCGGTCTGCTCGCCACGTCCGGTGACAACAACCCTAACTTTGTGTTCTGGGCAGGCTTGCTCAAGCCACACAGATGACAACTCTTAACCCTGGTTGCGATGTCCCTATCCATGCCCTTCCAGATGAAGTGTTTCCTAATACTGGAAATGGTCTTCGAAATTCCCTTGTGGCCTCCTACTGGGGAATTGTGATAATAGCTGAAGACCGTGGGCACTAACTTGCTAGGCAGCACGATCTTAGGGGCACGTCCCTTTCTTTCTCGACAACACAGACGCCCTTGGACAAGAAGTAAGGGGCCTGCACGTTACCCTCCTTTATATTCTGGATGATAGGACCCAGCTCTTCATCGTTCAACTGATGGGGTAACACATCAGTGAAGGCTAACGGAAAGTCTAGCAGAACAGAACAGGGTTGCTCAGATTGGACTTCACTGGGTTGGGAAAACATGCGTGATAAAGCATCTGCAACCACATTTTGAGTTCCCCTAATGTGTTGCACCTTGAACTTGAAGGATGAGATCTTGACCACCCATCTACCAATTTTACCCAGTTGCCGGGGATGAGCAAGAAGCCAAGAGAGAGCCTGATTGTCGGTCTCGAGCAGGAACTCAGCGTGTTCCAGAAAACGCCTGAACTTATCTAGAGCGTACACAACAGCTAAACACTCTAGCTCATACACTTAAGACTTTTGTTCTTGCTGGGTCAACGTTCGGGAAATGAAAGCCACAGGCTGCCTAGCACCATCAACGACTTGGGACAGAACCGCCCCGAGCGCAATCGAACTCGCATCCGTCTGGGGTATGAACGGCTTCGAGAAGTCTGGCATTCTCAGTACTGGAGGGGAAATGATGGCTTCCTTCAGTGTCTCGAAAGCCTTCTGTTGTTTTTCCCCCCCATACAAATTTGGCGCCCTTTTTCCGGAGTTCATTCAGAGGTGCCGCACTCTCCGCCACGTTTGGAATAAAACGCCGATAGAAATTGACCATCCCCACAAATCTCGCGATGCCTTTGACATCCTTTGGTGGGGGAAAGTCCCTGATTCCCTGTGTTCGCTCAGGATCCACAGTGACACCTCTATGGGAAATCAGGTGGCCCAGGAAAGAAATTTGTGTCTGGGCGAACTTCACCTTTTCGGGATTGACAGTGAGGCCAGCACCCCTCAACCTGCACATCACCTCTTCGAGATGACCCAAATGCTCCTCGTACCCCTTGCTGTACACCAGCAAGTCATCAAGATAATTGAAGACGTACTTGAACTTGACATCGTGAAAGACGGTGTCAAGTAAAGGGGGGAGGGTTTGGGCCCCTACCGCTAGACCCATGGGAACCCGAGTGTACTGATAGAGGTTCCACGGAACACAGAATGCCGTGTAGGGCCTACTTTCTTTCGTCAACGGAATCTGGTGATATGCAGAGTTGAGGTCAATGATGGTAAAATACCTCGCCTCACTGAACCAATCAAACGCGGAATGAAGGTCAGGAAGTGGGACCGAATCTACCTCAATGTTAGCGTTGAGCTTGCGGTAGTCGATGACCATCCTATGCTTACCTCCAGGCTTGGGCACTAGGAACGCTGGACTGGCATAACTGGACTGAGAAGGTTCAATCACTCCTTGATCTAATAACTCTTGAACCTTCTCCCTCAAGATGCTCATCTTCGGAGGGGCAAATATATAAGGGTGGGAGCGCACCACCTTGGAGTCCGTTAGGCGGATCTTATACTCCAAGAGATGTGTGAGCCCAAGGGCCGGAGTTAATACAGTGGGGAAACGCTCACACAACTGATCTAATGCGGACCGCTGGGACTGGGAGAGGTGGTCTCTAGATGTGTCGGGGCACTTAACCTCTTGGATATCTTGCCTGGTCCCCTGATATCCAAGGAAAGGGATTACAACTCCCCGATTAAATTTAAAATAACATTGGTGCTCTTGGATGTCAATAACAAGACCACTTTTGCAGATGAAATCGGCACCAATAATGCATTCAACTCCCAGAGCAGGAGAAACCAGAAAGCTCCACACCCAAGAAAATCCCTCGATTTTAAACTTAAATGAAACTACCCGGGAAATGGGCAGAATTTCCTGGGATGCCGTCCAGCACACTACGGAAGACTGTTCTGACCTTTTAATTAAACCCTGTCGTTCAAGGTCCTAGCACACTTTGGATGAAATGATAGATCTTGCTGATCCGGAGTCAACTAATGCTCTGAGTTGACTCCTTTTCAACTCCAACAGCAAGAAGGGGTATACAGAAGTGGGCCTCGAGATGGTTTGGAGGACCTTGATGCCCAAAGACTTGGGACCTACAACTGGCCTGGAGGCGCGTACCTTAGAAGACCCGCGACAGGTAGGAGAAGACCTCCGACATATCTTCTCCTTATTGACCCTTTTCTGAATGACCTTGGGCGCCTTGGGGAGGGACGTTGGACTCGACCCAACCCCGGTACATCATCGCCTAATGTGGCCCAATCTACCACACCTAAAACAAGTCACATTAGGTGAACGACGGCGCCTCTCGATACAAGAATTTATAATTTCAATTTCGTCGCCGCATGATGATGGAACAATTCGCCCTCCATGCGCCTCGTGTCTTACCTTATCATGGGCTACGTGCTCACGGGACTCGTCAATCCCCTGGACCGTTCCAGAAACCACACACAGCCGTTCGAGGTCCGCAAAACAACGTGGATGGTCCGCGAACACCAAACGGGATCTCTCTTGGGGCGTCACCCCTTCTAAAATAATTCGAACGATCTCCTTCTCGGGCAACCCCAACCTCAAAATCCGGGCAATTTTACGGATATCTTGCACAAAGTCCCCCAACGCCTCTCCGTTGGCCTGTGCACGATAGAACCGATTATGTTTCAAATGCTCACGTTGCCGACGGGGTATGAAAGAGTTCAACACCTCCCCATGGAGAGAGTCGATACTGCCACCACAACGCAGAGTGTCGGTGACCAGCTCAGCCAATGAACCCCGGTAGTACGGATATATACCGGACAAGAGGACCTCATCGGACAGCCCCGGAAAATCCGCCAACTGCAGGACGATGTCCAGAAAAACCAACAACTTGCCCTCATCTTCTCCATCCACCACCGGAAGTCTCTCGAGAATGCCGGAAATAGGGTTGGGTAGTCTCTGGTAACCTACCCTCGCCAGAATCACACAATACACCAAACATAACAATTAAAACATAATCACAAAATTTTAGGAAAAAACCCAAGTACTGTCCTTCCTTTGAGCGACCCCCGGGTTCTCTAGCGCTGTGGAGACCTGGCCTACTTCGGAACCATCTACTAACACCACAGAAGGAGACAAGCAACAACCAACAATACTGAACATACATAACATCAAACATCAATCCGACACACACGTCTCACCGACACATAACTAACAGACACAAACTAGTAATCAGTATTCTTAATCCGGTAATTTAGTCGGTGACGGTACCGACTTCCGATTGGGCCATACCGCATTCCGCTAATGTCACACGCTATACTCCGACCTCGAATCAGCCACATTCTATCACCCAGGCAACTCTTGAGACCCCCGGCAGTTCAACCTCTCAAATTTTCTAAACACAAATACCCGCCCCAGTGGTGCGACCAGACTCACAAGTTATACCACCTAAACTAGCCTACATGGGCATATAAAAAAAAACAATGGCATAACAATAGCATAGTATTTCAGAGTTTGCAAGCCCCGTCACACCCAAGGACCCAAGGGTTCAGCCCTAGAATGAACCACGCTCTCTGCTACCATTTGTAACCCCTCTTTCCTTTTATGCTGTATATAAAAAAAAAAATTTTTTTTTTCTTATGTATTTATTTTCTTTTGTATTTATATTTTTTTTTTGAAAGAGAAGCCACAAGTTATTTAAAACTACGCCAGAGCCTAGAGAAGCCAAAAATGCGCTGGGTCCAGTATGACGGGACTTGCAATGAAACTCGGCTGTAATTTAACAATAACAACTTTTATTTTGCCCCCATAATTCGTTACATATAATATCCTGCAAATCACATAATTATCACATGGCAAGAGCAATAACCCTCCAAATACATAATAAATAAATAATTCCCATATCCTTAATCGTGTCAAAGACAATATCTATCTATCCCTATGAACATATATATATATATATATATATCAGGCAACATTCTGTAATTATATAATTTCCCCTCCCCCTTTTGTTACTAACACTTAACATTGACAACACGTACGGAAACATAAAGACACATACACTCATAATTACATACACATATTATAGACACCTAGTGCCCTTCGAATACCCATGCTCGACCTGCCCGACAGGCAGTGTTTCTGCAAAGCCCCAAGACCGGCAATCATAAATGTTCGACTTTCAGTCACCAGGATTCATTAATTCCAATTAATTTAAATAATTAAGAAAAACCCCCAAAAGGATGATAATCACTCACAAGGCATAAAGAGAGACCGGACTGCCCATATGTATAGATAGCATCTGATAATTGGCCCAGCATGAGCATATGAAAATCTTTAAGTTTCTTAGACAGCGTACAAATGAAAAAAAAAAACCTCATCACCTGATTTTAAGCAATTGGTATGAGTTTATGAAACGTTAATTTTGTTTTACAAATCCAGATGGATACATGTATCAGTATATGCTTTTACAAGGTCAAAAAAAATTAATCAGTATATGCCCACAAAAATATAAAATTTCTTTTCTGTTAAAGCCAGATGGCTGTGTATAAATGAGTTTATAATAACCAACTGTTGTATCCTAGCAGATGTGGGAGCGCGCCAGCATGTACTCGACCACGTGTGACAGGAATCAAACCTGCCTTAAACTGAATGAACATGTGCCTGGCAAAAAACTATGTCCCCTTTTACCCCCAGAAAACAGCCCGAAAACGAAACCCCCCCAGCCCTTACATGTTAAACCAAAATGAAATTAAAATATAAACCCGTTCTGAACCAGCCGGAACAGAACCCCTAACATGTGACTTAAATTTTGTAGTGAATAGTGCAATGACTCTTGGCTATATATCAAAAATATTTAAGTGTAAAAAAAAGAACTCTAGCATGCTCCCCCAGTGCAGCACACAATTACAAACATAGTACTTAAATTTTATGGAGTTAAATTATAAAAGTCACATGATGTTCATAATGAGTGTTCAGCTGACACACCCCAGATCAGACTGTCTAGCCGCGTGGGCACATGGTTTCAAAAGAAAATTAACTTGTAAATCAGGAGAATGGAAGGCCCGGCCAACGAAAATAAAAAGCGTTCATATCACCTTAGTCATGAGCATGTGATGCATCTTGCGGTTGTTCACCAGACTCCCTCTTCCGAACAGGTGTGTGTGTGATGGGTCATGGCTGATGAAGGTGTAGTTACATCAGCATCGACCAGAAAATCCGACTTAGACGAGTACCCGGGAAGCCTCGTAAATTTAGCTTGCCATTAGTGCAGAAGAAACAACTACGTAATACTGTCTGTTCGGTTCTGGGAGTCTGTTGCTTCGATGCGTGCCGGTATGGAACTGAATTAAGCAGTTACGATGCAACAAACAGCAAAACTCGCCCATAGAGTGCGCGCGCCGTTTTAACGGTGCCGTCCGAATATCGTTGCGCTAACCGACATTTGTGTTCGCGTTATATTAAAACCAATTTTATAAAACCTTCGACCGCCAGGTTAGGCAAACACCGGCACACCCCCACCCCGAAAGGGCAACCCGGTTGCCCCACACTTAAACTCTGGAGAGTACCCTGCAGTGTACCCCCTTCCCAAAACAAGCTAGTGGTCTTCGTGATTATGGCGGCCCAGCAGCACTTGCTCTCAGGAGAACAGAGGCTCAGAAGGTAAAACGAAAGAGACAAAAGAAGACGTGTAGTGTGTAGGTGTATGGGTGCTGCACGCTGACCTGATCAGGGCCAGCCCACAGCAAAGAGGGACAGAGAAGAAAGACGAAAGAAAAGTTCGGGAGCTCCCTGAGTTCCGACCTCCTGAGGCTTGTCCACTCAAGCCAGAACACGACTGCCACCTTAACAGGGCCATTTGCCCTATATTCCTGCGGGGGGGATTCTCTAATACGACACCCATTCTAAACAATACCGTCACTGCACGGGACAAGGGAAAAGGGGAGATGATGGCGTCCATGATGCAATGGTCCCCACTCTGGACCGGACGGAAAGCCATGCTACCTGTGAATATGACACCTATCCAACATACAAATAAGCTTAACATGTGTGCTCCAAGGGCTTGCCCAAAACGTACCGTGTAGATGAAGTGCACAGCCGACCTCATCCACACGACACGATTCGCTCCACTCTCTAACACCTTTTTTTTTTGCTTTTCTAGTTTTTTTTTTTTTTTTCTTCAAGGTAAAGGTTAGGAAAATCGGAAGGAGGAAGGTCAAGGATCATTGAAAGGTCATGAGCTGGGACTAAAGGTAAGGACATGGCTCCCTCCGGACATAAGGACAATTGGAGAAAGCCAAGGCTCGCGCAGGCAGGGGCGCATCCCTGAAGTAGACGAACCCCACTGGGACTGTGGGAAACATCTACCCGCTACCCTATCATTCTCGATAACACCCCTGGAGCACACCCTTTTAAAATGACAACATCCCTACTTACACAGAGACCACCAATCATCCCCCCCTGTCAGCCCGTTTACCCTTTTCTACATAGTTTCAATTTTGATATGTGCGTGGTAATCTCCTTCGGATTACCACCCGGCTCTTCCCAACCGAGCCATCACTGGCGACGCGAACCCCAGGATACGATATGGCCCCGACCAGCGATAACACAATTTAGCGGCCCTTTTATCGGCAGCTGAGCTGATCGGGTGGCTTTGGCAGTAGACCAAATCTCCTACTTTAAAGGGATTTGGAATTCGCACCTGATTGTACCGACTATGGACGCGCTCGTGCGCTTTCAGCAAATTCCTCCGAGCCTCCTTCCATCTCTCCGCAGTTCCGTTATCTGGCTCCCGTGGCAGATCATCAATATTCCACAAGTTAGTCAACGGGAGTGCGGGCGAGAATCCAAACATGATCTCAAAGGGCACGGCCTTATGACTCTCATGCAGGGCCGTGTTGAAAGCTAGCTGCAACCACTTCAGATTCTGGTCCCAGGTTGTCTGTTGCTCCGCATGATAAGCAATGAGTGCGGACCTGAGATTCCTATTGAATCTCTCCGCATGGGACGGCTGTGGGTAATACGGGGAAGTGGTTACATATCTGATTCCGCTGGCGAAACACATCCGCCGGAACTCACCCGAAATGAACTGGGGGCCATTGTCGGAGACAATGATGGTCGGAAGAGCGAAATGCTGAAAAACATGGTTCTGAAGCGCGCTTATGGTTAAACGAGCTGTTGCCTGCCGCAAGGGCAATAGCCAGGCAAACTTCGAAAAAGCATCCATGCAAACAAGCAGGTAAGAATTACCTGACTTGCTAAGCGGGAGAGGTCCCACGTAGTCTATGAATAACTTCTCCATCGGTCTGCTCGCCACGTCCGATGACAACAACTCTAACTTTGTGTTCTGGGCAGGCTTGCTCAAGCCACACAGATGACAACTCTTAACCCTGGTTGCGATGTCCCTATCCATGCCCTTCCAGATGAAGTGTTTCCTAATACTGGAAATGGTCTTCGAAATTCCCTTGTGGCCTCCTACTGGGGAATTGTGATAATAGCTGAAGACCATGGGCACTAACTTGCTAGGCAGCACGATCTTAGGGGCACGTCCCTTTCTTTCTCGACAACACAGACGCCCTTGGACAAGAAGTAAGGGGCCTGCACGTTACCCTCCTTTATATTCTGGATGATAGGACCCAGCTCTTCATCGTTCAACTGATGGGGTAACACATCAGTGAAGGCTAACGGAAAGTCTAGCAGAACAGAACAGGGTTGCTCAGATTGGACTTCACTGGGTAGGGAAAACATGCGTGATAAAGCATCTGCAACCACATTTTGAGTTCCCCTAATGTGTTGCACCTTGAACTTGAAGGACGAGATCTTGACCACCCATCTACCAATTTTACCCAGTTGCCGGGGATGAGCAAGAAGCCAAGAGAGAGCCTGATTGTCGGTCTCGAGCAGGAACTCAGCGTGTTCCAGAAAACGCCTGAACTTATCTAGAGCGTACACAACAGCTAAACACTCTAGCTCATACACTGAAGACTTTTGTTCTTGCTGGGTCAACGTTCGGGAAATGAAAGCCACAGGCTGCCTAGCACCATCAACGACTTGGGACAGAACCGCCCCGAGCGCAATCGAACTCGCATCCGTCTGGGGTATGAACGGCTTCGAGAAGTCTGGCATTCTCAGTACTGGAGGGGAAATGATGGCTTCCTTCAGTGTCTCGAAAGCCTTCTGTTGTTTTTCCCCCCATACAAATTTGGCGCCCTTTTTCCGGAGTTCATTCAGAGGTGCCGCACTCTCCGCCGCGTTTGGAATAAAACGCCGATAGAAATTGACCATCCCCACAAATCTCGCGATGCCTTTGGCATCCTTTGGTGGGGGAAAGTCCCTGATTCCCTGTGTTCGCTCAGGATCCACAGTGACACCTCTATTGGAAATCAGGTGGCACAGGAAAGAAATTTGTGTCTGGGCGAACTTCACCTTTTCGGGATTGACAGTGAGGCCAGCACCCCTCAACCTGCACATCACCTCTTCGAGATGACCCAAATGCTCCTCGTACCCCTTGCTGTACACCAGCAAGTCATCAAGATAATTGAAGACGTACTTGAACTTGACATCGTGAAAGACGGTGTCAAGTAAACGGGTGAGGGTTTGGGCCCCTACCGCTAGACCCATGGGAACCCGAGTGTACTGATAGAGGTTCCACGGAACACAGAATGCCGTGTAGGGCCTACTTTCTTTCGTCAACGGAATCTGGTGATATGCAGAGTTGAGGTCAATGATGGTAAAATACCTCCCCTCACTGAACCAATCAAACGCGGAATGAAGGTCAGGAAGTGGGACCGAATCTACCTCAATGTGAGCGTTGAGCTTGCGGTAGTCGATGACCATCCTATGCTTACCTCCAGGCTTGGGCACTAGGAACGCTGGACTGGCATAACTGGACTGAGAAGGTTCAATCACCCCTTGATCTAATAACTCTTGAACCTTCTCCCTCAAGATGCTCATCTTCGGAGGGGCAAATTTATAAGGGTGGGAGCGCACCACCTTGGAGTCCGTTAGGCGGATCTTATACTCCAAGAGATGTGTGAGCCCAAGGGCCGGAGTTAATACAGTGGGGAAACGCTCACACAACTGATCTAATGCGGACCGCTGGGACTGGGAGAGGTGGTCTCTAGATGTGTCGGGGCACTTAACCTCTTGGATATCTTGCCTGGTCCCCTGATATCCAAGGAAAGGGATTACAACTCCCCGATTAAATTTAAAATAACATTGGTGCTCTTGGATGTCAATAACGAGACCACTTTTGCAGATGAAATCGGCACCAATAATGCATTCAACTCCCAGAGCAGGAGAAACCAGAAAGCTCCACACCCAAGAAAATCCCTCGATTTTAAACTTAAATGAAACTACCCGGGAAATGGGCAGAATTTCCTGGGATGCCGTCCAGCACACTACGGAAGACTGTTCTGACCTTTTAATTAAACCCTGTCGTTCAAGGTCCTAGCACACTTTGGATGAAATGATAGATCTTGCTGATCCGGAGTCAACTAATGCTCTGAGTTGACTCCTTTTCAACTCCAACAGCAAGAAGGGGCATACAGAAGTGGGCCTCGAGATGGTTTGGAGGACCTTGATGCCCAAAGACTTGAGACCTACAACTGGCCTGGAGGCGCGTACCTTAGAAGACCCGCGACAGGTAGGAGAAGACCTCCGACATATCTTCTCCTTATTGACCCTTTTCTGAATGACCTTGGGCGCCTTGGGGAGGGACGTTGGACTCGACCCAACCCCGGTACAACATCGCCTAATGTGGCCCAATCTACCACACCTAAAACAAGTCACATTAGGTGAACGACGGCGCCTGTCGATACAAGAATTTATAATTTCAATTTCGTCGCCGCATGATGATGGAACAATTCGCCCTCCATGCGCCTCGTGTCTTACCTTATCCTGGGCTACGTGCTCACGGGACTAGTCAATCCCCTGGACCGTTCTAGAAACCACACACAGCCGTTCGAGGTCCGCAACACAACGTGGACGGTCCGCGAACACCAAACGGGATCTCTCTTGGGGCGTCACCCCTTCTAAAATAATTCGAACGATCTCCTTCTTGGGCAACCCCAACCTCAAAATCCGGGCAATTTTACGGATATCTTGCACAAAGTCCCCCAACGCCTCTCCGTTGGCCTGTGCACGATAGAACCGATTATGTTTCAAATGCTCACGTTGCCGACGGGGTATGAAAGAGTCCAACACCTCCCCATGGAGAGAGTCGATACTGCCACCACGACGCAGAGTGTCGGTGACCAGCTCAGCCAATGAACCCCGGCAGTACGGATATATAACGGACAAGAGGACCTCATCGGACAGCCCCGGAAAATCCGCCAACTGCAGGACGATGTCCAGAAAAACCAACAACTTGCCCTCATCTTCTCCATCCACCACCGGAAGTCTCTCGAGAATGCCGGAAATAGGGTTGGGTAGTCTCTGGTAACCTACCCCCGCCAGAATCACACAATACACCAAACATAACAATCAAACATAATCACAAAATTTTAGGAAAAAACCCAAGTACTGTCCTTCCTTTGAGTGACCCCCGGGTTCTCTAGCGCTGTGGAGACCTGGCCTACTTCGGAACCATCTACTAACACCACAGAAGGAGACAAGCAACAACCAACAATACTGAACATACATAACATCAAACATCAATCCGACACACACGTCTCACCGACACATAACTAACAGACACAAACTAGTAATCAGTATTCTTAATCCAGTAATTTAGTCGGTGACGGTACCGACTTCCGATCGGGCCATACCGCATTCCGCTAATGTCACACACTATACTCCGACCTCGAATCAGCCACATTCTATCACCCAGGCAACTCTTGAGACCCCCGGCAGTTCAACCTCTCAAATTTTCTAAACACAAATACCCGCCCCAGTGGTGCGACCAGACTCACAAGTTATACCACCTAAACTAGCCTACATGGGCATATAAAAAAAAACAATGGCATAACAATAGCATAGTATTTCCGAGTTTGCAAGCCCCGTCACACCCAAGGACCCAAGGGTTCAACCCTAGAATGAACCACGCTCTCTGCTACCATTTGTAACCCCTCTTTCCTTTTATGCTGTATATAAAAAAAAATTTTTTTTTTCTTATGTAATTATTTTCTTTTGTATTTATATTTTTTTTTTTAAAGAGAAGCCACAAGTTATTTAAAACTACGCCAGAGCCTAGAGAAGCCAAAAATGCGCTAGGTCCAGTATGACGGGACTTGCAATGAAACTCGGCTGTAATTTAACAATAACAACTTTTATTTTGCCCCCATAATTCGTTACATATAATATCCTGCAAATCACATAATTATCACATGGCAAGGGCAATAACCCTCCAAATACATAATAAATAAATAATTCCCATTCCCTTAATCGTGTCAAAGACAATATCTATCTATCCCTATGAACATATATATATATATATCAGGCAACATTCTGTAATTATATAATTTCCCCTCCCCCCTTTTGTTACTAACACTTAACACTGACAACACGTACGGAAACATAAAGACACATACACTCATAATTACATACACATATTATAGACACCTAGTGCCCTTCGAATACCCATGCTCGACCTGCCCGACAGGCAGTGTTTCTGCAAAGCCCCAAGACCGGCAATCATAAATGTTCGACTTTCAGTCACCAGGATTCATTAATTCCCATTAATTTAAATAATTAAGAAAAACCCCCAAAAGGATGATAATCACTCACAAGGCATAAAGAGAGACCGGACTGCCCATATGTATAGATAGCATCTGATAATTGGCCCAGCATGAGTATATGAGAATCTTTAAGTTTCTTAGACAGCGTACAAATAAAAAAAAAACCTCATCACCTGATTTTAAGCAATTGGTATGAGTTTATGAAACGTTAATTTTGTTTTACAAATCCAGATGGATACATGTATCAGTATATGCTTTTACAAGGTCAAAAAAAATTAATCAGTATATGCCCACAAAAATATAAAATTTCTTTTCTGTCAAAGCCAGATGGCTGTGTATAAATGAGTTTATAATAACCAACTGTTGTATCCTAGCAGATGTGGGAGCGCGCCAGCATGTACTCGACCACGTGTGACAGGAATCAAACCTGCCTTAAACTGAATGAACATGTGCCTGGCAAAAAACTATGTCCCCTTTTACCCCCAGAAAACAGCCCGAAAACGAAACCCCCCCAGCCCTTACATGTTAAACCAAAATGAAATTAAAATATAAACCCGTTCTGAACCAGCCGGAACAGAACCCCTAACATGTGACTTAAATTTTGTAGTGAATAGTGCAATGACTCTTGGCTATATATCAAAAATATTTAAGTGTAAAAAACAGAACTCTAGCACGCTCCCCCAGTGCAGCACACAATTACAAACATAGTACTTAAATTTTATGGAGTTAAATTATAAAAGTCACATGATGTTCATAATGAGTGTTCAGCTGACACACCCCAGATCAGACTGTCTAGCCGCGTGGGCACATGGTTTCAAAAGAAAATTAACTTGTAAATCAGGAGAACGGAAGGCCCGGCCAACGAAAATAAAAAGGGTTCATATCACCTGTCATGAGCATGTGATGCATCTTGCAGTTGTTCAGCAGACTCCCTCTTCCGAACAGGTGTGTGTGTGATGGCTCATGGCTGATGAAGGTGTAGTTACATCAGCATCGACCAGAATCTCCGACTTAGACGAGAACCCGGGAAGTCTCGTAAATTTAGCTTGCCATTAGTGCAGAAGAAACAACTACGAAATACTGTCTGTTTGGTTTTGGGAGTCTGTTGCTTCGATGCGTGCCGGTATGGAACTGAATTAAGCAGTTACGATGCAACAAACAGCAAAACTCGCCCATAGAGTGCGCGCGCCATTTTAACGGTGCCGTCCGAATATTGTTGCGCTAACCGACATTTGTGTTCGCGTTATATTAAAACCAATTTTATAAAACCTTCGACCGCCGGGTTAGGCAAACACCGGCACAATTTGTCCTTCTGTTCTAAATATTAGCTTTTATGGCTTGACTGGTGATAAAACCAAAAACAACTTTTTGTATACTTAAAAAATAATGTTTGATGGAGAATAATATAATAGTACAGAATTTAAGGAATCCTTATACTGTAGCTTTAATTTTTGAAGGAATATGTTTTCATATTGAGCAATTCAAAACTTACCTGCACATTATATTTACATTACAAATACAAACCTAAATACATTTCTCTATCTTCTCTATTGCCCCGTCTCACTTCTAAATAAAATATTTAACATCATTACTTGTTTACTTTATTATTCATCTTAACCAGGACAAATGCTAAACTGTATGTCAATCTTTATAACTAAAAAAAATTATACAAAATTAAGGTTTACAAAAGTTATATACAGTACTGATTTAAGAAAAAGATTATCACAAACCTAACGCAACATGCAACTTTACTATACCAAAGTTGAACACCATGAAGTATTGTGACAACTCATCATTTGACAAATCCATTCTTACCTCATGTATAAAACACTTAGCAGTGCAGCATCCAGTAAAAACATATAAAAACAGGACTTGCTCTTTAAATTCAGAAAATTGTTTTCCAAGGTTTAACAAAACTTATTCCCTTAGTGGTATTATCATTAAATTTCTCTATTGTGCAAAATTAAAGTGTTAGTAAAACTAACATATCAGTATCCTCAGAAACCATAATGACATTTTCAGATTCTATATTTATTACCATTTGAATACTTAACTTGTCAGTACCAGCTTCGCTTTGAAAAACTTAATTGTTATTTCTAGAGTTTTTCTCTTGACATTTTATTAATTCATTTTATTTGTTTATTATTTTGGTCATAAAGTATGCCTGCAAAGAATTTATCTGCTCACAAAGCTCAAAATGCTTACTTCGTAAATTTTCAAAATTTCTTTATTTTAATATTTTTCAAAACAAAAAAACCATTTTGGTTTCTCAGACCATGCAAAGAATTTTGTACAAACTTTATATTGGAAGTTTACAAGAAGGAAGAATGAACCAAATCATTAACATAGTGGCATGTAAAAGCCACTCAGTCGTTAGCAGTAAGAAAGCCTTTTTTTAAGAAGTATTAATACCATTCATAAATCAAAGGCAACAATCTCGGCATTTACATCTTGCAAAAGACAGCCAGGCTGTGAAATAAATTTTAGAAGCTCAAATAACACACCCTGTAGTTTTATACACAGCACCAAGATATATTAATTCTTTACACTCATTTATATTTCATTCTCTTACTAAAGCAACAGTTACAAACAGCTATGTCACAGCTCACTTCATTAGTGAAGAGTAGCCTGTGAAGTCTACCCACATTGTCTGAACAACACAGACTATGCATGAACCTGATTACCATGGCACATCTACCCCCCCCCCCCCAAACACATCACCAGTTGATAACAACAGTGCTAAGCATGGAACCAATCAGAAGAACCAACAATCCTTGCCAGGAAAACTAAAAAGGGGCAAATCTGGAAAAAACACCACACTCCAGAAGAAGTACATCAAAGGGAAGAACACTACAAACAATAATAGAAGTCAAATCTGGAAGGAACTTACAAGATGCACACACACACACACACACACACACACACACACACACACACACACACACACACACACACACACACACACACAATTTCACAAGCTGCTTTTCCTTCATTATTACACTGAAAAATGTGATCAGTGATATACATGTCAAGATCTAGTCACCTTTCTTGAGACATGTTTTGTCAATTAAATTATGTGTGTTTCAGATCATATACGATGTGTTGTTTTAGATTTCTCTCATATAGAATTGTACTTGTTGTCACCAACAGTTTTTATGTTTTTTTCATAGATTCATCTCTGTATCCTCAGGGTCCTCAGACTATTGAATAACGAGTCAGCATGGTTTAGATTAGAATAAAGAAAAAATTATAATTTAAATACAGTATTCAATAAAGTTCAATTACATCTTCCTATGTTGTCATGTTACTATATAACAGCCATGTAACTACTCTGAAAGTATTGCTTACCAGTACAACCTTCTGCAGGATCATTAGAAACTCTAAACACATCATATGCTGGAGACTTCGGGTGTTGATGGAAAACACTATCCAGCTCTCCAAACCATCGGCTAATTTCAACATGTCTTTTACCTTCAATCATACCTTGGTCCTTAAAAACCAATATCCGATGCTTAATTACATCCTTCTTAATTTGGTCAATCACTAAAAAAAAAAAAAAAAAAATGCAAATTGTAAACAATATTTGCTTTAACACTCACATATATAAAATTGGCTCCTCTAATGAATAACAATGTAAATGAATGGGTATTATTCCTCTCAACTCATATGGTTCAAGAGAAACAACTCTATAAAATGGTATTTGGTATTATCAGATATACACTCCTTCCTAACGTATGTATTGTGTTCACATTTTATGCCCAATTTTATGATAAAAATGTGCAACCAGTTGGAAGTGGTTATATTGTTAAAGTTTAAAGAATCATGATAATTAGTTCCTTACACTGGTTTGAAAAATAATATCAGTACTATTACATGACTTTTTTACTTCATATGAATGCACATAATTAATTAATTCTATAAATTAATACTACTCACAAATTTAAATCATACACATAATTTTGTTGATCACACTAGAATAAGAAAAAAACAGTTTCAATATGTAAATGAAATTTGTTACTCTCGGTGTCAATCTATAATAATTAGTAATGATTAAAATATTTCAATACTTTGGTAGTATGTTATCCCCAGCCAACTACAAGTTACTGTAGTTAAATATGATAGCAA
Source organism: Magicicada septendecula (assembly GCA_034769895.1). Lineage (NCBI taxonomy): Eukaryota > Metazoa > Arthropoda > Insecta > Hemiptera > Cicadidae > Magicicada > Magicicada septendecula. Next base: position 753,194,013 of record CM068367.1, on the reverse strand, counting down.
TACATTAAACAAAACCTGTTAATCACAAATTACAATTATTCATTCTTTCCAATAATTTACTAATGTAACATAAGTTACTGAAATGAATGTTTAGCTCAATCATTAAACTGCTATGAATTTGGTTAGAATAATTCAATTGAGGTAGTCAACGGTAAAAGCACTGTATGAGGTACAATAAAATTGAAAGTTAAAGGCATATGCGCAGAAACCAATTTATGGATGGACGAGTCCACTTTGAAATTCTGAACGGCAGAAGGGTAATGAAGAATCAGCTGGTATGCAAGTGGAGGTGTTGCCAACTTGCGTGTCATGTTTTAGCTACCAGTACATTGTTAGTTACTGTGTGATGTACTATCTCAGTCTTGCATTTGTTATTATTACCTCAATTTATTATTAATTGTATCGTTGTTTTCACTGTTTTACAGTCACTAATTTTTATTAGTTATTTAATTTTTTAGTTAATTTCTATTGGTAGTTTTTATTCTGTAATTATGTATTATCGTAATCATTTGTGTTATCACCCAGTAACGGGATTTGTTAAAATGGATACTTCTCCTTCAACTAGTAAACATAGGAAAGTTATTCATAGTCAAGCACGGGAAGTAATTTTTAATGTTTTACAATTTCTGAGAAGGGAAACAGCTGAAGGAATTAAAATTCCAATTAAAAGTGTTTTCGAATGGGTTACTGCGGCAACTTGAATATCTACTCATACGTTATCGCGTATTGCAAAGGAGAAGAAAAATTAGAAGAACGCGTTCCTTTATGTAATGATAAACTGGAGAGATAGTCGAGTGTAATTAGGGAGTGGACGTGTAGTTTGCAAATTCCATTGTGATAAGAACGGTCAGGAAGGCTGTAGATTTTTACGTCTCAGCAGTACACAATGACAGAACCAAACAATACTCAGATATTTTATCACTTATCTAAAAATGAACTTTTTCTTGTGAAAATTTACTTTTTTCGTCGGACGCGTTTCGGCGTACGTATCCGCCTTCTTCAGCTTTTAGTCAGACTGCCATCATTTCAGCTGAACAATACAAAATATATAAACACCACACAACACAACCAAACAACATACTCAACGATCAATTACAATATAAATCACATACACTTTTTGACACAATTTTACAAAAAACAAACATCAAGTTGAATCCCTGCGCCAATCCCCTTCCTCCACACACCACCCCCACTACACCTTCCACACAAAAACCATTACGAAATGATGGCAGTCTGACTAAAAGCTGAAGAAGGCGGATACGTACGCCGAAACGCGTCCGACGAAAAAAGTAAGTTTTCACAAGAAAAAGTTCATTTTTAGATAAGTGTTAGTGCTGTGAAAGAAGAGATGAACAATCAAGACAACTATAATACTCAGATATGTTTATAAACATATGTAATATGATATGTGTATCTGATATGTAACAGCAAAAAATTCCGATACGTGTACTGTTCCAATTCAGGGTTCATACTGAAATTTTGAATTTGATTTCCCTGACTTTCCATGACCAAATCCGCAAATTTTCCCTGACCAGCGTATGCATTATTTTTTGCGTACAATACCAATTTTTCAATATATAAATTACCTATTAAACATTATTGTAGCCTATTTACTCAGTTTAAAATATTAGTTTTTAGTGAAATTTATTTTTATTTGTAAGCATGAAACATTCATACATTATCTTATTGAAAATTTACTTTAGTATGCTTAACATTATAATCGTCCACCATCATGGATGAATTTAAATAAATATTTATTTTTTTAGTAATCGGCCTCCATCTTCCCCATAGCCGTCCAACGTCCTTTTTATTGTTTCGAAAAAGTAAACAGTTGTATTTATACAAAAAACAATAACAAAATTAATTAGCTTACATTAAAAAATTACAATAAATGTACATTATTAGGTTAAAATAGCACAAAAACCTGCATAAAAAATCTAAAGGAAACATACAAAGCAACAAAGAGATTGTATTATTCTTTAAAACTAAAACACTCTTTGATACAGGTAACCTAAAATTCCATACCTAATTTTAATAGATACATGAATACAAATTTAATTATCATAGCCTAGGTAAATAAAGTCGACCATGATCATAAAAGTTCTAAATGGGGAGATTTAGCCTAACTTTTTCTTCTCAAGAATCTGAATTTTTTATTTTTTATTGTCTTCTTCTTTCAAAGCTTGCAGTTTTAACATCTTTCTCTGCTCTTCAAGTTTATTGATATCTATGGATAATTTTCTTTTTTCAACCTTTTTCTTCTCTTCTTCTTTTTGGTTCTGTTTTGACTCTTTGAGATGTTCTTCATATCTCCTACGGGCAGCTCTTACATTTGTCAACATTGTTTGAGTGATAGGAACTTTAAGAATACTTTTATGATATCTTATAGCATTTTCCACTGTTCTTTGAGCAAAAAGAATATGTTCTTGCAAAGTCTCCACTAATAATGTTTTATTTACAGAAAACCCTCCTTCTACTGTTGCATTTCCATGCGAAAATATCAGTCCTAATTTAATAATTTGCCACAATACTGAATAACATTGATTCCCAAGTAATAAAGAAGAAGAAAAACCATCAAGTCTCTTGGAAGGACAATCACCATCCAAAAATATTTTGAATTGTAATTGAAGGGTAGAATGAGCTTCATTGCAAAGTTGAGTGCATTGTGCTTTTGCTTTCTCAGCAACAGAATATGTGATTCGGTTATTGGTGTACAGTGCCTCTAGCAATAAACCAAATCTTTGTTTCCCTAGTTCTGTCTGATGAAAAATTACACTAGGATCCAATATCCAATAATGAGAGCCCTTGGACAGGCTTGTACTTCAGAGGACATCTTTCTAATATCTTTTCTGTCATTCTGACTAGCACAGTCTGGCATTCAAGTCTGGCAATTAGGATATCACTTTCTTTTGAAGTGGCTTCTTTGAGAAGTTTTTTTTTTGTATGAAATCCGAGATCAATACTTTTTTCATCACGAAAATTTTCTTTGTCATGTAAATCTAATGAAAAAAGCTTAGTTTTTGTAGTAGGCATTTTAATGGATTTAAGAAATCTCTCCATCAAATTTTGTAAGAGACTTTGCAAATCTGTGAACAGGAATGGACCAAGTGGGTCTGAGGTTTGGAACTTTCGTAAAAATGGTTCACATTCCAAGGAAAGCATTTTAAAAAAGCCAGTTTGCATTTCAGAAATATATCTTTGGTTTGAACAGAAACATTTCTTAATGGTTTTTGTATTGAGATATTTTCGGCTGTCAACAAATTTCTTTATATCATCAAAAATATTTAAAACTCTGTCAATAGAAGGCACATTTTCAAGCCATCTGGTTGTACATTGTTTTAAAGGAAAAACAGATTTTCCAGTAAGTTCAATGAACTCAGCACGGCGGGCTAGTGAATCACTAAAGATGTAATAAACATCTCGCAAAAAGCTATCTACTTCCCACTTTGCCGTCTGTAACCCAGTTTTTATCGCACCATTGACAACATGTAGTCCACAAACACCAATACTAATTAGATGTTTTCCATCTGGATTTTAACTTTGATTTTTTCATCGAAATTTTTAATAAAACTCAAATTTACACTGGGACCGTCCATTGACACTTGGAGAATGTTCTTAGGCTGTAATGGATTTATTCCTGCAATGAAGTTGTCTAGAAGGTCTTGTGCTGTGGCTCTACCCAAAAAAAAAACACTATTAAAATATTCAGTATGCACCCTACTTCTATTGACATCAAAAAACTTTACAAATATGTCCATCTGTCCTGGAATAAAAACTGCAATTAAGCAGAGTGAACAATTATTTTTACTCATAGTGAAATTATATTCTTTCAAAACAATTACAGTTTAAAATATAAACTATAGGTACATACATATTCAGGTCCATTACAGAGCAGCAAAGAATTCATGCAGTTCTTCATGAAACTTGGATCATCTTCATACGTTTTGTGTGACTGGTCCTAGTAAAAAATTTCCCTGACTTTCTAAAAAATATACTTAATTTCCCTGACTTTCGGTAAAATGTTTCCCTGACTTATTTTGATTTCCCTGACTTGCCAGGCCACTATGAACCTTGCAATTGTATTTATTGATTGATTTATTTCACTTGTGTTTGTAAACATAGATAAATGTGTACTGCTTATATTTATTTTTATATGCATTTTTTACAATTTAAAAGCACATATTATTTTCTAAAATCTTTACGCCTTCAAAGTGGACTACTGTTTATTTTATAAATAAAATTTAATACTACGCACATTATCATTTTTCAACAGGTGGAAAAACCAGCTGTGATAAAAAGATTGTATGCGAGAGACAGCTTAAAGTGCATACAGTAGCGAGTTTTTGTTACCATTAGAAATAACATTCATAGGTTGCTTCACTGTCGCTGATAACAATTCTCTTCTCACATCTCACAGCAACTCCATCCACATCGCCATTCCCTTCTCACCATAAGCATTTCGCAGCATTTCCATGCCCTTAACTTTCAATTTTACTATATGTATGACAAATATATAATATATTATAATATATACATAATACTATATGTATTACTATTCATTTTACAAAATGAATCTGACCTTGGGCCATGCAAAAAGGTTCTATAGCTGATTATCAATACCTGATTGATGGTCTGTCTTCTGGTGTGTACTCCTGATGCACTATGCCCTGCTAGTTGAAAAAAGCAACCAGCATAACCTTCACTTTTCTCCAAACCTGTTGTGCTTTTTTAGCCCTCAGGGAACAGTCTTCAGAAACTCAGGATCCCTGTTTCACGCTGCAGCATGTCCTCTGAGACCTCAACACGAAGTTGTCTCTGCTCCAGTGAAAGCAGCTTGGGTACAACACTCTGTCCATGCCCAAGTCCTCATTCAGAATGGTGTCTGCAGAACCAACACTGATCCCAATCTCATCAGCAATTTCCCAGACTGTCAAACAATGTCCTCCATAATGAATGTCTGGACTTGCTTGAAAAAGACAGCATTTCGGCTTGTTGATGGTCTCCCGGAATTTTGGTCACTCTCCACAGATGAGTGGCCATTTTTTAAATGGCTGCACTATTGTTCAATGTGTATAACCACTCCCACTGCATCATCGCCAAAAGTCTGATGAATCTTTTGGATGATTTTTGCTTGTGTATACCCCAGTTTCTAACATAACTTGATGCACTACTGCTACTCCAAGCTTTCAGTCAAGTAAACAAAATGAGAATGTGACAAACACGTGTAGGAGTGTCTGACTTTCTGGCCGTTTCCAATGCAACTGGTGGCATTACAAGGAAGCAAAAAGATGAGCATGCACATGAAAGTCCTTCTTATGTATACCCTTTTTTGGCACATCTAGATCATCACTAGTTACCATAAAAAAAAAGGTCAGATACTCTTGTATTTTTGCCAGAGATTGGTTTATTCGATCCACAATGTTTTAAAGTATTATAACAATACATGTGTACAAATTTATATGTAATTTAATTTGTATAGCCCCACATTCTTTGGGAGCCATTCTATAATACGATACATATACATAAATGTAGGTTGTATGTGTAATTGGGGTTCAGGTGTAATTATAATAAGAGTATTGTATTTATGAGTATTTAAAATTCATATTTATTGTTTACTCAATCTTATAAATAATCATAAACATCCTTGATAATCGTCGGTCACGATATTGCTCATTATTAAATGTTTATATCTTATAATATGCAGTGTTACACATATTTAAAAACCTCTTATATCTAGACATGTTAATAATCTTCATCTAGACATGTTAATAAATTGATTTACTAATAAAATATAAAATTAAAATGTAATTGGAATTGAATTCTCTTAATTCAGATCTGACCTCAACTCGCTCAGTCTATACCAATGTTTAAAATTAAATTTAAATTTATTTTAATTACTTTTAGACTGGCATTTGTTTTAATATTCAAATTTAAATTATTCTTTTCTATAATTCAATTATCAAATCAATTTAACTATTTATTTTGATAACAAACTCTACTCTCTCTACTTTAAATTCTCGTTTTATTTATTATTTCTTTATACGTGATCACTCATTCTTACGACTAAACATTTATCTACATTTCTAAAATATTATTACTAAGTATAAATTTTTCTTTGTTTTAATTTATTGTCTTTTGATATAGTCTTTATGAGCTCTTTTTAAAAATCATTTAAAATGCATTACGCATGTCACCTCAAGTTATGATGATCTTACGACTTGTTGTCGGGGGTCCAGAGTTAGTTTTCCATTCCTCCTGTCCTGGCGTGGTCCTGGATATGTCTAGAGTCCAGTGTCGCTCTCCAGCAGCGTGTTCCTGGATACGTCTAGAGTCCAGCGTCGTTCTATAGCAGTGTGTGTGTGGTCCTGGATACATCTAGAGTCCAGCGTCGTTCTATAGCAGTGTGGTCCTCATCAGAGAGTTATCTGCTGCAAGGTAGATCTTAAACATCTTCTAACGTCCAGCATCCCTCGTCGCTCTGGTAGCTTTTCCGTATATACTCTTGGTAGACTTACGATTTCGGTATTTACTTTTTCCGGAATATTGTCATGAATTTAACGAACGTTTATTCTTTCGATACTGCGACTTGTAATAGAAATAAAAATAAAACTGTTCTGCCGATGGACAGCATGTCCAACTGCAACTGTGTCTTGAAATGAAGAGAAGGGTTTTTGGTCGAACCCTCAATTTATACTCTCTCGAGATTCCGTGCCAGTTGGCTCCAAAATCGTCCTGTCGATACCTGCATATCGCGTGATAGCCCCCACTCCCTAACCTTTTCAACTATTTGCAATTATTAGCAAATAGCAATGTTTCTCACGGAATCGAGATAGCACAAATCATAGCTAATTCGATTAAGCACTCACTATATTAATTTGAGCGTCTCAGGGTAATTTGCATATTTTTTGGCATGTTTATTTTGCACTGTCTTCGCATAGCGTGTTCTATTAACGTGATCTTTTCGCTGGGGATAACTATAAACTTTACACACACTTTGGTGCCTTCGGTTTGTTCCTACACTAATTAGTTTTCGCACAGTGAATTAAAATAATTATTTTATTAATTACTTGGGGCGGGTTGCTGAGATTCCTGTCTTTGCATGCATCACTAACACACACAAGATACACGTGTAACACATATACAATTGAGCAGGTGTTCACTGCCTGTCAGAACAGGTTAATTTCTCCCCTAATCTAACAATGAAATATTTTTACAATCTCAGACCTGTCCATTTACCTATAACTTATACAAATTCTACAAATTTTATATTTATTCAAATTAATGCCTAATACAGCGTATGGCTGTATCGTTGCATTATTCCTCTGCCTGAGAAAAAAAATTTAATGAATATTTATTTATTAAATTTTTGTCTATTTGTTCTAGACAAATACAATCATATTATATTCGCTTAACTTTAGTTTACATCAGTTAAACAACACATAATAATGAGTAGTCCGTATAACGCTCGCTGTTGGTGGAATGCAAAATTCACCCCCCATTATAACAGTTGACCTTGTACCGGTTCAGTGGCATTGTCCCACTCTCACTCTCTCTTCTCATTATTCATACGTAGAATTTCTTGAAACAATCGCATGGTATTTGCCAATGTCCTTTTCCTTTCTCTCATCGTATACGATGAACGTGTGTGTGGTGCGTTGACCTTCTTCATTTTACCATATGCAGGATTGCATTTCTGTTACAATTTTAGTTGTGGATCGCCTAATTGTATACAGATGGATGGCTTTGGAAAATACATCTATACAAACAAGTATGTTTTTCACTCCCCGACGTGATCTCGGATGTGGTCCAAGAAAATCCACTGCAATTAGCTCTCCTTTCTGGTCCTTTTGGTTACTCTGCATTTCCACATAGGTAGGCAGATTCCCTCTGTACTTTTACATTTCCTTACTCATACATTCTTACCTTCGTTTCTTAACTCTTTTCTTAATATAAACATTACTTTATCTTTCTTAACTTTTCTTATATTACTTATACAATACATTAACATTTCTTACATTAATCTTATACAATACATTAACCTTCATCACCTTCAATTATTACATTTCTTTACTATTACCTTTCTGATCGCTAATAATTTTCTTCATCCTTACCATTACTTCTGAAATACACCTTTTTCGTTAGCTTCGTAGTGAGTCATTATCGGCTACAGATGACTACCTTAGAAACACGTCTATATCCAGACTTTATGTGCTTAACTCTACTCGATGTTTTAATCGTAGTATTTGGAGCTCTAAATAATATCTGCCCTTGACTTTCACTAAGGTATGAAGATTTCGCTTGATCAGCCATTCTGACAATTATATATTGAGTTCTCCTCTCTAATCCTTTCTTTATACTAATAACAACACTAACATCCTTTACCATTACTTCCTTAAATATTTCTTTACACATATTATTTCGTGCCATTCTTTACTTTGAATACAAACATTCCTCACCATTTCTTACAGACATAACATTCTTTCTATTATTAATTCTTTAATCTTTTTACACATATTATTTCTTATTAATTAACTCCTTTTCTTATTAATAATTAATAGTAATATTTTTCTTTTAAAAATAATTATTTATTTTCGGGTATTGAGTTCGGTTCAGTGTGTCGTTCGATCTTACACCCCTCACTATTATAACAATTGCATTGGGTCCGTCAACAGGAAATTCATTGTACTCACCCTCGCGACAACATTCCATTGTGTTACTGCGATGTTTGTTTTTATCGTAAGAGTCACCTGTTCATAGGGCAACGTTTTCATTTTGCCTGTCGGCCACACAAAATTTCCTCTCTTTCGTATCTCTTTACAAATGTTTCTCTCTCTCTCTCTCTCATTAGTTTGGCTTAGTGCACCTACCTGAACAGCTGTGCGCGACTGTTTTTTCATTCATCGTTTATAATAACCATTATAGTTTTTATAATTATTGTGATTATCATTATGATTATAGTTCACTCGATAATTACTGTGCGTACCCTTGTCGCATGTGATTTGTTTCAATCGTGTTACCTTTTTGACTTGTTTTATTAGTGTGCGCGTGTAACCACTACTTTGGATATTTTCGCTAACACGGTACACTTGTTTAATTAAATGTATTTTACATTCTTCCTTAGAGTTAATTATTGTATTTAAATTATCATCAGTAACTATGAAAGTCTGTTCTCTCTTACTTCCAATTACAATTGTTTGTTTACATTCCATTATTTCACATATTTGTTCCGTTTGCTTAACAGTTCTTTCACATACATTTTCTGTGATAGTCTCAATATGTGAGTTGATGTCAACAATTTTCTCTGTTAATTCTTCTACTCTCAGTGAATTTTACGGTGTCCTGTTTAAAATTTTCAGTCTGTTGTTCTAGTTAATATTAAAATTTTCAGACTGTTGTTCTAATTTATTTTCTAAACTTTCTGTTTGTTCTTTAAGTTTAGCATTTATATTTTCTGTCTGTTTTGTAATTAATTCGTCCATCATGGCACACATCATTTTTTTAAAGGCCTCCATATCTAAGTTTCCTGGAGTCGTCATGTCGAATTATTAAAAAATATTTATTTAAAATTTATTATTATTAGTGAACCGTATGCAAGCTTTTATTTATTTATTGTTGAACTGTTATTTATTTATTTATTTTTATTTACTCCTGTTACAATTACACCTGTTTATTTGGGTGGGCGCCAATTGCGTTATTACAGTACAATACACACAACAATTTTAAAATACTAACATACAAAATTAATTAAAATATAATTTTAGTTATATAACTCATCAAACATTGGTAATCATAGAGCATACATTAATTATTACATGTAGGCGTGTCGGGCCTCACGTTCAAGGATGACATTCTATACAACGTATTTATGTGTACAAATTTATATGTAATTTAATTTGTATAGCCCCACATTCTTTGGGAGCCATTCTATAATATGATACATATACATAAATGTAGATTGTATGTGTAATTGGGGTTCAGGTGTAATTATAATAAGAGTATTGTATTTATGAGTATTTAAAATTCATATTTATTGTTTACTCAATCTTATAAATAATCATAAACATCCTTAATAATCGTTGGTCACGATATTGCTCATTATTAAATGTTTATATCTTATAATATGCAGTGTTACACATATTTAAAAACCTGTTATATCTAGACATGTTAATAATCTTAATCTAGACATATTAATAAATTGATTTACTAATAAAATATAAAATTAAAATGTAATTGGAATTGAATTCTCTTAATTCAGATCTGACCTCAACTCGCTCAGTCTATACCAATGTTTAAAATTAAATTTAAATTTATATTAATTACTTTTAGACTGGCATTTGTTTTAATATTCAAATTTAAATTATTCTTTTCTATAATTCAATTATCAAATCAATTTAACTATTTATTTTGATAACAAATTCTACTCTCTCTACTTTAAATTCTCTTTTTATTTATTATTTCTTTATACGTGATCACTCATTCTTACGACTAAACATTTATCTACATTTCTAAAATATTATTACCAAGTATAAATTTTTCTTTGTTTTAATTTATTGTCTTTTGATGTAGTCTTTATGAGCTCTTTTTAAAAATCATTTAAAATGCATTACGCATGTCACCTCAAGTTATGATGATCTTACGACTTGTTGTCGGGGGTCCAGAGTTAGTTTCCATTCCTCCTGTCCTGGCGTGGTCCTGGATATGTCTAGAGTCCAGTGTCGCTCTCCAGCAGCGTGTTCCTGGATACGTCTAGAGTCCAGCGTCGTTCTATAGCAGTGTGTGTGTGGTCCTGGATACATCTAGAGTCCAGCGTCGTTCTACAGCAGTGTGGTCCTCATCAGAGAGTTATCTGCTGCAAGGTAGATCTTAAACATCTACTAACGTCCAGCATCCCTTGTCGCTCTGGTAGCTTTTACGTATATACTCTTGGCAGACTTACGATTTCGGTATTTACTTTTTCCGGAATATCGTCACGAATTTAACGAACGTTTATTCTTTCGATACTGCGACTTGTAATAGAAATAAAAATAAAACTGTTCTGCCGACGGACAGCATGTCCGACTGCAACTGTGTCTTGAAATGAAGAGAAGGGTTTTTGGTGAACCCTCAATTTATACCCTCTCGAGATTCCGTGCCAGTTGGCTCCAAAATCGTCCTGTCGATACCTGCATATCGCGTGATAGCCCCCACTCCCTAACCTTTTCAACTATTTGCAATTATTAGCAAATAGCAATGTTTCTCACGGAATCGAGATAGCACAAATCATAGCTAATTCGATTAAGCACTCACTATATTAATTTGAGCGTCTCAGGGTAATTTCCGTATTTTTTGGCATGTTTATTTTGCACTGTCTTCGCATAGCGTGTTCTATTAACGTGATCTTTTCACTGGGGATAACTATAAATTTTACACACACTTTGGTGCCTTCGGTTTGTTCCTACACTAATTAGTTTTCGCACAGTGAATTAAAATAATTATTTTATTAATTACTTGGGGCGGGTTGCTGAGATTCCTGTCTTTGCATGCATCACTAACACACACAAGATACACGTGTAACACATATACAATTGAGCAGGTGTTCACTGCCTGTCAGAACAGGTTAATTTCTCCCCTAATCTAACAATGAAATATTTTTACAATCTCAGACCTGTCCATTTACCTATAACTTATACAAATTCTACAAATTTTATATTTATTCAAATTAATGCCTAATACAGCGTATGGCTGTATCGTTGCAGTATATATCCTGAAAACTTCCATTTTTAAAACTGATGATGGCATACCTGTTTTTGTCAGTTGTGTTTTAGTGGGAAATCTTATTTCTCACTGGCAGGGTGCAGGATAAATCACTCCACAATTCTTTTCTCACAAAATGTATGCAGAGATCAACATCTTGTAAGAAGCAGACTATCAACCCAAAAAAGAATTGAAATATACTTGGGGATATTTTTAAAATAATAATGAGTAAAAACACAAGTATGTCAGCAGTTAATTTTAAAAAATTTTCATGTATAAAATAAACGACTACAAGTTATACAAAGTAAAATAATACAATACAGACTTCAGAGAAATAAGAGGGGGCTAAACAAGCTTGGTGATAATGCTTTGAAATAATGGATGCTCATTTCAATAATATTCCACATGGCAGTAGTCAATATTGAGCTCACAAATCTAATTTGAACTATTTTGAAAAACCTGATCTGTCTATTAGGTTAATTAAAACGATAAAAAATAGTACAATCTACTTGCAGAAGTAATTACAATTTGATAATATAAGAACCCTGCAAGAAACTCATTGAGTTACTTATAAAGAAATTAAGAGATTTTACAATATGTTTTTAACTTGCTAAAAAATGTGTCAATAATCTGAAAATAAGCTACAAAAATTAATTTTATCATTTTAAAACAAGACATCTGTTTGAATTTCATAAGCCTGAAACATATTTTATATGCTACAGAGAAAGGAAAATAACATAAAATTTTGATTATTCATTAATAGACTAATTTGTTTTAATCTTCTACTATGTTAGTTATAGTTCCCTTAAGGCAACATGTCAAATGTTGTTCTGATATTAACATTATGTAATACCATAGTGAATAACAAAATTAATAGATTCTGACAAATGAAAAATCAAACTATGATTTTGTCAAAATAAGAGTTTTGACTTTTTCCGTAGACCGTCTCAATTACAAAATTATAAAATACAATAACTTTGCTTAAGAAAAAAAGTATTTCTCCACATGGAAAACAACAATACAAGAAAAACAACAGAACTGAGGGATGTTACAGATTAAATTCGTATTAAATGTTTTACAATACAATGTTATAACTGTTACAAACTGAACTGGTTTTTAAAATTTGAAATTATTTATTCACATCCTCTCATGATGTGTAAATACAGATTTATATTCATTTACAGACACAGATCACGAAGAACAGATGGATTTGGAAGAATATGGAACAGAAGGCTATCAGCAGAATAACCTGATGATTTTTTAATGTTATGTCCACCTTATTAATCAGCACACTGAGGCAGAATATAAACCAACAAAAGCAAAAAGATTAACTTATTAAACGAAATGCTTTAATCTGTTACAGGACACAGCACACCTTGTACAAATCAGTACAGGCCTACTAAAAGAAATTATACTTAGAATTTTATAAACTGATACTTATAACCTTGGCGTGAACATTTGTATGTATGTTCAATACATGAGTCTAGAAAAATGTGTTTTTTTTAACATGTGTATTAAATGTAAAGAACTATCTAAAACAAAAATCATAAAACCAAGCATGTTGTTTTCATATTCAATAAGCTTCATATTTATGTTTTATAAATGTTTATAACAGTCGCAGCAAGAGATGTGGCAATCTGATCAAACAATTTAAAGATAATTATGTTCAACTCAAAGTTTGATAATCTGCTAATTTCATTTAGAATCATAATACTCTAGAAGCAAGATGAATGAGTTACACATAAACAAGATAAGCTAATCAAATCATTTTACACTATCTGTATACAGCCAGTTTTTGAAATGAGTATAAATGAATGTTAAAAACTTCCAATCAATCAATGAAATTTCAAACTCTTACATAGGGACTTTAATCATGTTATACTACTTTCTGAGCAAAATTAAATAAACACTAACTCTAAACTAAGTCAATTAATTTTTGTGAAGTTACTCTGAATCACAAGTTATCTTCTTAACTTCATAGTCATGTTTTAATCATATTTACAGAATTATAAATCATGTAATTACAAAGTAGCATAGCCTTTACATTTTATATTGTTTTATTGATTTTGAATTCTGTTTGTCACCTCTACATTCAAAAATAGATGTTATGCTCTAAATTCTGTTGCTTTGTACTGCCTCTCCTTTGACTGATGTGCTCAAATTGAGTATATGTAAACATCTTCATATACTCACTGCAGACATTTTGTGTGTGTGTGTGTGTGTGTGTGTGTGTGTGTGTGTGTGTGTGTGTGTGTGTGTGTGTGTGTGCGCGCGCGCAAGCACACATTTTCAAAATTTCTATGTGGTGCTTATAGTTTAACAACAGCTCTGAATTACTTTTATCCAATTTACACTAAGTTAAGAAAAAAAAAAAATCCTCTTCAAAATTCACAATAATAACAAACAATTCCAAGAGCCTTTCCACAGTAAGTCAATAAATGCCACTTAGTATTCACAATAGTTCTGACATATCTGTTTATACAAGGTTGCACTCAAGGTTATTACATATTATATTAAACCCACTGTTTGTGGAATATTCTGGAATGTGCTCAGTGAACCCATTTAATCTTTCAGATTCCACATAGAAACTTCAGTTCTATAAACCTGATCCTCTTCAAACAATTGTACAAACACTTCTTAAAACTTATAACATGCCATGCATAAACCGCCTCTTGCAACAACTTGCTTATACATATTACAGCAAAGACATACTAGATAATTCCCGAAATTTCTCTTATTACATTACACATTTTCCATTTGCCCTTTGTATCACCATGATGAAGTAAATTCCAAGACTATAATACACAAGCCTGATTATTTTGTATAATCAACACTGCTACTGCAAAGCAAGTACAGTAGAACCTCACTAAATTAGATCCACTAGGACCGGAGCCAATCCAAGATAACGAAAATCCGGTTTAACTGGAGAATGTCAGAAAATCAATAAAATACAACATACTTACAGACAATTTTCTTTATATTGAACAAAACATGTTTGAAATATATTTACAGATTATGAACACAATATCACATATAACAAACACAGGTACAGTAGTCTTATTTCTTGAAGTAACTCACAAGCTCTTGCTGCATCAGTTTGGAGTACTGCTTGTGAGCTACACAATCACACATCCTTTTCAGCATGAGAAGTTCGGCCAACATTGTCTCCGCATGCTGCTCAAAATAGACCATCAGTTCATCTAACTGGGACACTGAATCTGCATGACTCATAACTGCTGTTTTTTCATTGTTATCCACATCTATCTCCTCTTTATATATGAACAGGATACAATGATTTCCTTGTCAGTAATTGTGCCATAACCTCAGTCACTGTCTGCCTCCAACCAACTTTCAATGTCACTGACATCAACATATGAACAACCATCAATCTTCTGAAACATATCCAAAAATTCTTGAATCTGGACTTCACTGGAGTCTTTTTCTCCCACTGGTTCAATCTTGTTCTCTGGTAGTCACACAGAGTAGGCCATATCTTTTTCCACTATTTTATCAGGATGTTTCTAGCCCTAGACTTGTTTCCAAGATTTGGCAACTACATAAATAAATAAATACCTCTGCTCAACAGTCCGTAAAGGACCAATCTGCGCATACTGCATGGTTTTTTTGTTTAGTGTGACAGTTGCATGGCTAGTACAATTCATCGCTAGCCACTAGTTGCGGTATCTGCAGCCAGGAGGCACCACTGTTATCTCAGTCGGCTACTCAGTTCTGCCTCACAATGCTGAGCACGGCATATAGAGCTTCCGCCAGGAATTGAACCCGGAATCCTGAGCACATCAATCGCCCTTGCTAGCCACTAGACCACCTGAAGGCTCCAACTATATAAATAAGTCATAATATTGAATAACTTGAGACTCTCTACACCATCTTCTCCTTCTTCTTCTACCAGATGGCTTAACATCTGCCATCTGTAGACTCTCTTGATGATCTCGAGAACCCATGGTCCATTGTCTGCAGTCGTGCAGTCACATTAGGTGCTAAAAACTTGACTGTAATGTCCCCACTGACCAGTAAATCAGCTGCTGGATGTGTTGGCACACTGTCAATTAGCAGAACAGGTTGATAGGTAAACCACACTCCTTTAAATATTTTGTTACACCTGGCACAAAAAACTTGAACCAGTCTTTAAAAATTATACTGCCCGTCCACGCTTTTTTTTTGGAAACAATAAATAACCCATAATAACCCGTGATTTACATTCTTCAATGCTCGGGGATTTTCTGATATCCTTGTTACAAGCAGTGGAAATTTATGCTTCCCTGATGCATTGTTGAGTAAAGCAATCTTTGCTTTTTTTGTAAACTTTTTCCGATTCTTCTATTTCTGCAGTTAAGGTTTTACTCAGTAACATCCAATAGAATAAACCTGATTCATCGGCATTTTAGATTTGATCTGCCATTAAAATTTCTTTTTTAATGAAATCTTCAAACTCTTTTTAAAATTTTTCAGATGCATCACTGTTGCCAGACAGACTTTCCCTCATGACAGTAAGTTGGTGCATGCCATGCCATTATTACCACCTGTCCAAGCAGCCTTGACTGGCAGTGAAATCTGGGTCTCCATCGGGCAACTGTTTATTCAAACTGAGGGCTTTTGTTGAATAATTGGGCCTGGTATACCACGTTCTCCTTCGGCACAAAACCAAATGAATAAGGTTTCATCTGTTGTTTCCTGTTTAGCTTTTTTTAGCTTTATTCCAATTATCCACACTGTCTTTGGTTATCATTTTAAAACAAAAATCTTCAACATTTCTTTCAAACCGGCACTGTTGATGTTCCGACACCAAACTCCACAGCAATCTTTTTTAATAGCTCACCTTTATCAATTCTTTCCAAAGTTTCTAGTCTTTTTTTCCATTGTGACAATGTTTTTTGTTTTGTCATAATTGTGAATAATTTACCAACCCGCATAATACAAGATCACAGAACTGAACTTGCACAATAACACAGCTGAACTGAACTGACAGTTCCAGCTGACAGGAAGTGACGTGTGGTGCACGTGCAATCACAACAGCCATCTGTGTGCATCAACGGCATCTCAGCAAGCCACAGCATGACCACTGATTGCTTCATCATGTATAGTCCCAGGAAATGCACACTCCCTGTACAGTACAGTAGGATTGTGTACACCAATTAAAGCAATAACTCTGCCTGTAATCATCTGTTTATTTGTAAGGTGACTATCCTGCAAGGCTTCTTAACCTTCATATTTTTACTATACAGTACATTATATTAAATCTGAAATTTGTCCAGGTTATCAAGAGATCTGAGTTAAAGAGGGCTGACTTTACAAGGTCCTACTGTATTTGCTGTAAGTATACACAGTGATGAAAGAGACATATTTTAGGAATTGACTCTACAAATAAAAATAAAGAAAAAAATTTAAGTCTCAGAATGTTTTTCCAGTTATTGCTCCAATTTTTCCTGTATAGTATGAGATTATTAACATGAGAGTACATTACTTGAAGGCAATTTCTGGAACAAACTTTATGGTGTTAGGTGCGACCTGACTTGGAGAATTAAAAAAAAATTAGCCCCACATATGCACCTCCATCATTTTTCACACTTTGAACAAATAAAGTTAAGTTTGAATGACTTTGTTAAGTCATCAATAAACTTACAAAATTTAATGATAAAACTTGTAGAGAATTAAAGTTTGAGAAAATTCAAGTAATTAACATTAATACAACAAACAATTAACATTTTAAATATCCATTTTTATTTAAAATAAAACACAACAAACAACTAAGAATTTGTTATACTTTCAAAATTAATAAATTCATGATTACTGACATCGAATAAAATTACTGATTACAAAATTATTTAAATTTCTACATCTTACACACTTTAAAAATATTGTGTCTCATATGTCAATAACCGAGTGTGATGAAGACGATCAAAGCAATATTTATTAATAGTGTCACGGTTATTCTTAGGAAACTGAAATACATTCAAAATCCTGTTAATTCTCTCCTTCAATTAACTTTTACTTTACAAACAAGTGCTCCAAGATGATAATCAAGCAGATTCAAATCAGGGTACCTAAAAGGCTAATTAATTGGACGACCAATGCTACTCTATCCGGTTGAACAAGTTAGGCTTCACAGAAGTAACGCAGATATATCCTATCATGTTGAAAGAACATTTGCAGTCTTTTTATTTCAGATGTCTTCCAGCAGAATTGTCAAATGATTTTGTAAAAAGTCTTTGTATACATTTCTCTTAAGGTAACTGGTCGTAAGTAATGCCACACATGAAATTTATGAAAACTGATTCTGAAAGTTTTATTGTACATATGATGTGGATTTTTAGTTAACTACCCATACTTATTATTTAAATTACACATTCTGCTTCTTGTAAAAAATATACATGAGTGAATAAAACTGAATTTATAATATTTCAGTTAGTTTGGTTACAACCACAAAAATTTAAACTTAATTTACAATCACTTGTTTGAAGATGCTGAAGAGTTTGCAAATGAAAATGATTAAAATTCTCCTTGAGTTCTTTATGCTCTAGTATGCGGTAAACCTGTCCAAAATGAAATCTTTTGGTACCAAATTGAAGACAGGCGTCTGAATAAAATCTGTATTCACATGTTGAAATTTGAGAAATTCAAACACAAATATTCCCTTTGACTTAAAATTAATTGCTAACTGTAGACTATTACAAAGTTAGTAAATTATTGCCAATTATACATTATTTTTTTTAAATATTATTCAGTATTACTACTACAGTGCAAATAATGCAGACAAATTAATTGAAATGTTGACAGCACTATTGGAAAAGAAAAATTTCTTCCTTTTCAATATTAATAAAAGTGATTTTCATAAAAACAATCAATGACTAGTATTTTAAAAAGAGTATCCATTGACTTTACCACTTAAAACCACAAAATTTGACCCAAAACTGGCATGTGTCCATAGAAACACAGTATTGTATTAACATTTATAGTACAAGTGTGGAGAACATTTATAGTACAAGTCAGGAGAACATTTTTTAGCTTCCATAACTGGAAAACAAAATGTTTTCTGATATGTTTATATGAAATGGCTTCTTTACTTTAACCTGCAGAAGCCATTCCTGAAGTATGTCTGCTTTCTGTATATCTGTGTTTCAGATGACTCAGCTTCTCTCATGTCAGAGGCAAATAATGCCACTAGAGTACGAGATGAAATTTTATACTGAAGGTAGCGGTTGTCCAAGGAAGCAACGATTCATACAGAACTGAGCCAGGCATGTCACTGAATACAATTAACTATGCTGCACAAAGCACATACACTAATCTACAACTTAGCAATGAACAAAAACAATGTCAGTATGATGGTTAAGGCTTTAGGACAATCCAGAATGAGACTGATCTAGAAAAGTAGGAAGGTCAACCTAGTAAGGAATTAACAATGGGCAACAAAATCATTTACATGCAGGCTATAAAAATTAAGTGATCTGTATATGTAGGCATATGTAATGTACAGTTTAGTAAAACACTCATCATAATCGTTTTGGCAAAAATAAACAATTACACTTTACATCCTTTTAAACCTTCTCCACTAGTAAAACATTTAATGGATAACTCTAATTATGCCTCTCATGTAAATAATAAAATTATGTTTATACAAAATATTAACATCACAAGAACTATTAACATAATCCTGATGACACTGCCTAGCATCATAACATATTGCTTTTGGAGGGGTTGGGAACTGGCATGTTTTTAAAAACCCTTTGTGCAACAGCTTTTTAGTCCAATAAATAATTGCTGACGTCAATTAACAAAAGGATTTGTGAATCTTGTCTTAAGCCCATCAATAAATTTTCAAGACGAGTTTACTAGCTCGCATTTTTAAGCATCAACTAAACATGCTTCTTCTTTGTGCTTGAAAAATTAAAGCATAGTAACATGCATACTGCAACAGTACAAATGTATAGCTTACTGTTCATTGCACAATTAATTAAGATAATTAATATAATTTAAATAAATAATCCATATTGTTAGTAATAATAATTCAGCTTTCAATCTGAACTGTAAAGTGAACAACAAATTTGCATGCTTGGACAGGTGGGTCACGCCACTCAGCCATGTCTGTGTGTACACGTGTATCTTGCGCGTGCGCGAGCGCGCGCACACGTGTGTGTGTGTGTGTGTGTGTGTGGCCAGTTGATTCCTGTCAAGCATCACCCCTAAATAAACGCTATTAATTATATGAATTATTTAAATGGTGATAAGTATAGATGAAATATCACAAAACCAAATACGCCACAGTGTGTATAATATAGACGCACATGTGTATGAAAGATGGTGCGAAAATAATAAAAGGTGCGAATACAGTGAAAATAAACATAAATAAACCCCATAATAATTAAGATAATGAGAAACGGTTTAAACACAGTTGTATACATAAAAATTACTGACCAGATGAATATCGGGTAATTTGCAAAAGACTTCGCATGTTGCGAAGACAAGTGAAAAAAGTGTATGAATAATCGTGTTTGTAAAAGGACGCCACGACAAACCTAGTCTTGCACAGAATTGTCGAAACATGAATTTTGCACCCTAGACTATAAATACGCGAGGCACATCAGCCTTGTTCTCTTTCTCGTTCAACTACAGTGGCAGCCGAAGGCTTTGCCCAACGACTTCAACTCTTTCTCATTTGACTACAGCGACAGCCGGAGGCGATGCTTGACAACATCATCACTTTCAGGACACCACCGTTGCAGCCAGAGACGATTACAGAGGACGAGGGAACAGCACACTACATGGCATAAATTCCAGACATAGAGGACGAGTCATCGGACTTCCGAGAGGTACCGGAGGACGAGGAAAGGATCCAGGACTTCACGACTACGCAGGATTCACCAACAAAGGACTCAGGACCAGGAGAGGGTATGCTGAGGAACCACTACAATTAAGGTGAAAGAAAGCCATGTATTCCTCATAACAAAAGACTTAATCAGAGACAGATAAACACTGTCAAAAGAAAGACAATAATTTATAAAAGTGTAATTTATAACTTGTAAAAATAAATGTCTTGTATAGTAATTATAGTATAAATTTTGAATTAATAATTTATTGAAAATATTTAAATTTAAATTGTAGGCTATAGTAATTATGAAAGCATAATTTTGAATGGATAATTTATGGAAAATATTTAAATTTAAATTGTTGAATTATGAAAGCATAATTCCTGAATTAATAATTTATTGAAAATATTTAAATGTAATTTTTGAAAGAATAGAAAGTTACTAAAGTAATTAATATAAATGACAAACGCATATGCAATAACAATAAGATTTATTTTTTTAAAAGAAAGATTTCAGAGTATAATAAATTACTCATAATAATACTGAGCAAGTCGAGAGCCGTATTATTAATAATCCAATGTATTTATAATTATAAGAGTATTTTATGTTTGTATGGAATATGCGATATTACGTGTATGTAATCAATAAGTATGGGTACTACGATTACCCATACACATGCGATAATAATGAAATTTTAATTCGAAATTTATTTTGAAATTTTAATTAATAAATGTTTTAATTATTTTAAACAATTTTACGTTGTTATTATTACGATTACACCCATTGAAAATTTGTAACGTTATAAATATGTGCTATTCAACTGGGGCATCAACGATATATATACAACAGACACAAACAACGTTATAATACATATAAGCACAGCATAAATTCAGAAGACAGGGAAATGTGTTCTTCAATATTATGAATTCCTACACTTTCATGAACTGTCTTTCCCTAATATACAATACTTTTGTTAGGTGACTGGTACATTCTACATAATATAAAGTACCACATAGTGTTGGTTCTGTAGAGGTAACAGGTGATTCTTAATAAACAATATCAGCAAATTATGACATAAATGCTGACTGAGAATTACAAACAAGGAAACAAATGCTGCTAATAGATTAGCATATTAAACTTATCTCTTTTTGCATCTGTAAGGGTTCAGTTGCTTGCTATTTTTTAATTATTTCTAATCTTACTTTTCTTATCTTAAACATTTCATATGTAAGGTTACAGAAGGTAGTTTTGGTTTCATGTTCTTTTATTAAACAAAACCCAACTAAGCAATGGAGCATGACTGACGACTGACTTAATGATAATTATTTTACAAACTACTGTGAACAAACAAAAATATGCAACATTTTTAGTGTCCCAGCATTACAAAAGTTCTCTTCTGTCAAGAATATACATAGAAATTAAATTGAAAAATAACAACCTTCAGTCATGATGTCTTCAGCATAGCCTATTGTTAAATTGGAGTCTTCATAATACAACATGTGAAACTAGTAAATGGCTCAATATGTGTATATGTCAGTCACAGGAAAATCACATATCTGTGACATTTTGTTTTGAAACACTGCTTAATTACTACTTTCACTATCACTAAAAGGAACCTCTAGAATAAAAGCATTTGTTTATATTTTATTAACTTGGGAGTTCTTTTCATCAGCTTACTATATAAATAATTATAAAAATACTGTAGTTTTAACTATGTACTGAATATAATGGCTTACAAAATATTTCTATTAGAAAAAATCCTGTAACGATTACAAGACACAAAAGATTACAAGACACGTTCAAGTTATTTACCTGAACTAGTTTTCTGAATGAGTTTTCCTAATTGAATAACTCGATCCTAATTCAATTCATTCCATAAAATATTGCTACTTGTTATATATACGTACTGGAGGAACATACTGCCGCTGCTTTAATTTATAACCTTCATTTTTATTTTCTGACACCAATTCCTTTTTGAAATCTCGGACATTTCATTGGAATTCACTAACAGTGATGTATAATGTATCTCAAAAATTCCCGTCTTAAAGAGGTTATCAAAATAACATTTTTTACGACAGAATTTTAATCAAAACTTTTTAAAATCTTGCAGTAGTAATTTTAAAACTTCGCAGTGTTAAAGAGACTCTGGGACTTTTATATGTGGAAGTCTGGTCGAAGGCACGAATTACGAAAAACGGGAACCTTTTTAGCTAATCCGGGATGTTTGGGTAACTCAATCCGTCACAAATCCCTTACCCTTATTCTAGGCATCACGTTTTCAGACTCAAGCGGCAACTTCGTAAACATTATTTAACATTTCAAAACAACATTTAAAAGACAGAACACTCATGAGCATATAAAAACTACACAGTTCAAATTAATTTGTCCTTAAAATCTTCGGTTTTTAAATTAACTATCACTCAAGGTTGAGGTGATTCTACTTCACAATGGAATTTTTTTACACTTCGCATAACCTATAAATTTTTGTACAAATTGCACAAAAATTTGTAATAGCTTACGTACCTTCAGGTCGGTTCTCAGTTTTTAAATCAATGCCTCTAATTTCACAGCCTAATTTAATAGGTTTTAGTTCATAGTATTTGTTACTCATTATACTGCACCACCGCAATAAACTCGAAATCCGAGACTTTTGAACAGTCAATTGATATAATTCTCGTGGAATGTGACAGATAACGCTCATGTCGCGAAAAACTAAAGCAACAATCGCCGGCTTACATAATTTAAAAACAATTTTACTGTGTCGTGCAATTTGTAAATTTTAATGATACAACTTCATAATATTATTAGAAAACTTCATGCAACAATGCATTGTCTGTGTGTGTTTAGTGTTGCACGCGCACGGCATTGTGAATGGAGTGTTATAATCAGGGAACGGATTTTTAGGTGCTATGAAAACGAAAACCATTTTTTTAAGTGTTAAAAAAAAAAGTATTTATTAAAAAGCTAAAAATATACTCCTTCAATTTAACATAACAGGAAAGCAAGTTATAAAACAGGAAAAATAAATGTTTAAAGTTCTCACCAACTTCTCGTCAATCGTCAGTTCTTTCTTAAAAATTCATTAGAGTTGCAGTGCTCAATAAACTCCATCTCTAAATCGTCCATTACTAATCTCTGCCTACAAAGCCCGATATTGGGAAAAGGCTCATTATACGTCATCTGAAGTCAGTCTGGCATACTTACAACGAGAAGTAGGCCTATCACTGACAACTTTGAATTTATATTTTAAAGTTTCTATTTTTGATCCTGTGAGAGAATTGATTTTGCTTTCAACAAAACGTATTTCATTAATAGATTATTGCAAGATAGTTGAACATGTAATATAGACTACACTTAATTTTTTGAGCTAAGCAGAAGTAGGCCTACTTCAGGATTAGACGCTGTAAGCACGCTACTACTTAAATATCTGACGATGAAGCATATGCTTTGAGGTGCGTCATCAATTTTATTGTAAACAGCAAGTCACAAGGCGGATTGAAAAGGTTAGTTTATCTATTCACACAAGTGAATTGGATACCACTGAAAACATGAAATTGCCTTTCATTACATAAATAAGTTTATTGTACTCCATAGACAATAAAATAACAACACGTAAAATCAAAATGTACACGTAAAATCAAATACAGAAGGGGGTAAGACAGGAAACGACCTAATATATTTCCAATATTACTGGAGGTTAACAGATATTAGAATGGGCGTAGAATAGCTAGAGTATTACTCTCAAATTGGAGACTTAAAGATTTGGAGTTCAGTCTTTGAACCTAACTTTTGGTGGTTATGTTAACTTTCGTGAACATTATCGGCAGGGTTAGGTCGGACAAATACCATCGTTAGAATTTACCACACATACGTCCTACTCACATATCGCTACTTAGCCTACCCTCTAAGGCCGCTGGACAGAACCGAGAAGCACCACCATTGACGCAAGGTTGTTCATTGTGTAATCTTGCGTCAGTGTGGTAGTGCTTCCAGGTTCTGTTCAGCGGACTTAGAGGGTAAGTAACGGTTCTTTTTATATAGTTTTTCTGTAGTTGTATTTAACTTTGTAGAGTTGCTGGTTTTTTTCTTCTTCTGCGGTCCACGCTTGTTAGTGAACGAATCTCGAGTAGGCTTAAGTTTGTATTTAATGGACTAGTTTATCTTACACTTGAAGACGATTCCAGGTTGTGTTCAGCGGACTTAGAGGGTAAGTAACGGTTCTTTTTATATAGTTTTACTGTAGTTGTATTTAACTTTGTAGAGATGGTGGTTTTTTTCTTCTTCTGCGGTCCACGCTTGTTAGTGAACGAATCTCGAGTAGGCTTAAGTTTGTATTTAATGGACTAGTTTATCTTACGCTTAAAGACGATTACAGATTGTTTAGTATCCGAAATTTTTTGTGATAAGTTCTACGGTAGTAGTTGAGGTATGCCTTCTGATAAGATTTGTTGTTTAGTGAAAATTGAGTCAAGGTGGATAGCAAGTTTCACGAACTCATTCTGGAAGGCATAAAGGTTTCTCCAGAATAAATGTGGAAAAAATTGTTAATAAGGCTACACCAAGTGACAGTCGGTATAAGTATGCGAATGAAATTAAATATATTAGTAAAATAGTTTACCTTTTTCTTGTCCGTCTGGTGGCCTTTTCTCTATATTTCAATCGACGCGTTTCAGGGCATATGCCCCATCATCAGGATATCCCTTGTTAAAGGTCGTCAATGGTTAAAATATTAAAAACACTGCACACACAATTCTAACACACAACAATAAATGTAATACAAACATAAAAACACATAAAATGCCCAAATTATAGACACACACGATATCGATGGTGCGCACCACGACATGCTATAGTCGACTGCAGTGTTCATGTTGTTATATGTCGTGCACTATGGACCTTGTTCTGTATTCTTATCGCTGTGTCGTATAATAGATTGGACTGGAAATACAGCTGATCGTTAAGGATGACTTCTGTTTTTTTATTTTTGTAAGCTTTATATATTTCGTATTCTTCAATAGCATTCATATAATTACCTTTTTTGCATATGTGGAGGGGTTGAAAGTTCGTTGTGAAATCAGTATAACTATGGTTGCTGTCCATCAGATGGCGCGCGTAATTTGACACTGTTTTACTAAATTCTTTTCTAGGTAAATGTTCTTTGAATCGTCTTTTAAAAGGTCTACCAGTTTGGCCAATGTAAAAGCTGTCGCAGTCATTGCATATTATCTTATAAACGCCTGTCCTGTCTTCAATTGATTTTGAATGTTTAGGTACGAGTATCTTATTAATGTTATTATTAGTTCGGTAAGCCATTTTAATATTTATCCCACCGAATACTTTGTTTAAAATTTTGGGTAGGGTGTTACCATATTCCGATGCTATATACTTAATTTTATTTTTATTATTTTCTTGTAATTCTATGTTGTTTTTCTTTTTTCTGTGTTTCTTGACCAAATTATCCACGATTGATCTTTTATAACCATTGGCCTTAGCTATGTGTTTGATCGTGTTCAGTTCTTCGTGAAAATCTTTGTCATCTAATGGTATGGAAAGTAACATATGTATTAAACTATGATAAGCTGCCATTTTTTGAGAAAAGGGATGATGTGATTCAGCATTTATCGTGAGATCCGTGGTTGTCGGTTTTTTTCGGTACTATAAACACAGAAAAAAGAAAAGCAACATATTGCTTCTCGGTATTGGTCAAGAAACACAGAAAAAAGAAAAACAACATAGAATTACAAGAAAATAATAAAAATAAAATTAAGTATATAGCATCGGAATATGGTAACACCCTACCCAAAATTTTAAACAAAGTATTCGGTGGGATAAATATTAAAATGGCTTACCGAACTAATAATAACATTAATAAGATACTCGTACCTAAACATTCAAAATCAATTGAAGACAGGACGGGCGTTTATAAGATAATATGCAATGACTGCGACAGCTTTTACATTGGCCAAACTGGTAGACCTTTTAAAAGACGATTCAAAGAACATTTACCTAGAAAAGAATTTAGTAAAACAGTGTCAAATTACGCGCGCCATCTGATGGACAGCAACCATAGTTATACTGATTTCACAACGAACTTTCAACCCCTCCACATATGCAAAAAAGGTAATTATATGAATGCTATTGAAGAATACGAAATATATAAAGCTTACAAAAATAAAAAAACAGAAGTCATCCTTAACGATCAGCTGTATTTCCAGTCCAATCTATTATACGACACAGCGATAAGAATACAGAACAAGGTCCATAGTGCACGACATATAACAACATGAACACTGCAGTCGACTATAGCATGTCGTGGTGCGCACCATCGATATCGTGTGTGTCTATAATTTGGGCATTTTATGTGTTTTTATGTTTGTATTACATTTATTGTTGTGTGTTAGAATTGTGTGTGCAGTGTTTTTAATATTTTAACCATTGACGACCTTTAACAAGGGATATCCTGATGATGGGGCATATGCCCTGAAACGCGTCGATTGAAATATAGAGAAAAGGCCACCAGACGGACAAGAAAAAGGTAAACTATTTTACTAATATATACTATAAGTGGCTTGGATACCGAAAAACATGGATCTGAAATTAAATGTTTTGTTAAAATAGTAACAGATATAATACGAAGCCGCACTATCCGCAGGAACTTCGAGATGAGCTCTCTAATTGATATGATACAAAGCTTACAGTTGAGACGGTTTAGCCTCGTCTGTAGAATAGAAAATCGAAAATACCCTAGAAGAGCGTGGGAAGCAAAACTACAAGGTAACAGGAGAAGAGGCAGACCCAGGTTGAAGTGGGAAGACAATATCAAAGTAAGTACAGAAAGGAGACTTCTATGCAGGCATGTGATTATAAAACTAAAAAAAAAAATGGTGATTGGATCAACTGTGGAAAATAAAAGTTGGATGGGCACCTGGTATGCCATTCAAACTGGTTTGCCGCTCCGATCGATGGCGTAGCGGGAGGGAAAGGCCCAGGCCCAGGACTACACGGTTCGGTTAGAAAAGGAAAAAAGTATGTGGTTGTCAAGAGGCTGTCTATGTAAAGGAAGAAATTGCAAGCCCACTAAACAGGGTTGGTGAGAAGAAGAAGAAGAAAACTAAAAATATGTAATTTATCTTTAACGTAAAGTTAACTAAACCTTTTACAAAGTAAAACCTACACTGCACGACACCACTTTCCACGGTAGGATTAACACCAATAACAGAAAATTAAACAAATATATTAACGATTTTTTTACAAATTTATTAAAGAATGTGGAAACTATTAATTACAGAAATACTTTAAATGAAGTAACAAGAAATCTCAAATTTGTAGTTTCTGTTAATATATTTATTGTAAGTCTAACATGGTGTGGTGTACGTGTTCATCCACCAAAGATATAATAGTTATTTTGTCGAATCATAGTCCAGAACATGTAACGTGTTTGGTATGTTATCTCTACAATAAATTCAACCCTGGCTGAATTTCCCCATTGCGAACATACTCCAGTTGCAAAATTTTACTACTATGATTGCCGTGATTAAAACAACGAAGCATGTGTGTACACCGCGAGCGCGCATGCGTGCTGGAGTCAATGCAAGGCGCGCACTTGCACGGATCCCCAACACGCAGACTGCATCGCAGGACATGTGTCGGCTCAGCGGTGCGGTGTGAGTCTGTACTCGTGGGCAACACATGCTCACGCTTACCAGAGTGCGTGTTGAAGTCAATGCAAGGCGAGCGCTTGCACTGACTCCCAACACGCAGACTGCAACGCAGAACATGTGTCCGCCAAATGTGCTGCCCGTATCCTAATTGTGACAGTTACAAAATTTAAAAAAATTTTAATTTTTTTCTTTCCTAGTTAAACAATTAAAACAGTTAAGACAATTAAAAAAATTTTAATTTTTTTTCTTTTCTAGTTAAACATGTAAACAGAAATTACACCAACTTTGAATGTTTCGATGTTTCATGGGGGTGGATCGTTGTACACCTTACTCTCAAAATATCCCCAGTAGAATAAGTGGCACGCTGGCAATCTCGCGGACCACGGAATGTTGCCACTCCTGAACATTCCGGTAACTCGTTAAACTGCGACCATTGATCGCCTAGCCCTATGGCTGGTTGCTCCCCATACTGTTCGGTGTGATTTCAGACTTTTCTGCGACTTGGGGAGACAAAAATTCGTTAATCATTTGGACATATTGCTCTGATGTGACAGCAATTGAATTTCCATTCTCATCCTCAAAGAAGTGAGGACTGATTATTCCAAAGGAAGCTATTACACACCATACAGTAAGTTTAGCAGTGTGCAATGGTTCTCGAAGCATTTCTCGACGGTTATTTGGCTATCAGTACCGACAGGTTTATTTATTTACATATCCGTTCAGATGGAAATGCGTTTCATTACTCATTACCGTACTGTGAATAACGTCTACGTTGTTATTTATGACATACGAGAACTGGCGGCAAAAAGTCACACGGTTTACTGTATCACTGTCACTTAAGGTTTCCAATATTTGAATTTTGTACGATGCATGTTTAAATCATTATGAAGAATTTTTCGAACACTCATTTCGACGAGCCACGTGAAATTGTGTGGCGTCAGGCAGAATGTTTAGCATAGGATAACGTAGAGCAGCAGCTCTTGTGTGAGCAATGTTTTCGCTCGTACATACAGTTCTATTTTACCTGGGGGTTCCTTTTTACTTCCATGTTCCATAAGGAAATGGAAGAATGGTGGTCGCGAAAAAATCGTGTTCGAGATAAGGGCTGATTATGATTGTACTATCCTCAAAACATAAAGAAAAGTTATTTTCCCAAAAGCGTCTGTGTGTAGACTTTTTTCTATGGCGAACGATAACTGCCGAAAATTCAAACAAAATCAAATAATTTTTTGCATATGTTTCCGATTTGTAGAGGACTCAAGGCCTATTGATTTTGGTGAAAAGAAGAAGGGGTAGTTTACCAGCAACGTTTTACGTTTTAACAAGAGTAAAGTACAGTACTTAATTTTGATAAACAAAATATCCTGAAAAGAAGGTCATAATAATCCACTGTAGAAAGGTAGATGAAATATCTATAAATAAAAAAGGTAGTTGAAGGGGAGGGGGTAATTATTTGAAAACTACCCTTTTCATGTCGAATAAACTACTTCATTTTGAAGGACAAGATACCTAACTATTAATGAAACTATTACTCAACAAAAGTGTAAATATTAAAAATGGGGTTGTTTGGTTAAGGAGGAGGGGTAGTTCACTTGCATTGTTTTGTGTTTTTAATAAGAGTTTTTAATAATTTTGATAAATAAGTGTCCCTAAAATAAAGTCATATTAATCCACTGTAAAATGGTGAATGATGTAGCTATAAATGAAGAGGGTAGTTGAAGGGGAAGGGGGTGATATTTTGAAAATTTCTTTGCTGATATGAAGTAAAGTGCGAGTATTTAATTTTGAAGGATAAGATACATGATAAAACTATTACTCTATGTAAGTGTAAATATCATTAGGTAGCTGTTATACCTGCGACTTTGCCCGCTGTATCTTTTTCTTTTAATTTACATTTTTTTACAAGTTAAATTTACAATTTACAAGTTTAATTTAAAGACAAGTTTTTACAATCATCCTTCGTCAAAATTATCTTTATTTTTGTGTTTTGTGCGCAGCTTTGTTTCTATTTAAAGGTTTTTAACCGCGTTATTACTTGCTCGTTAGGGATTGAGATTTTCTGAGAGGTGAGAGGAATGTAATTAATTGCATGAAAGAAAACGCATGTTTTTGTAAGTTACATTTATTTTTCAAAATATTTTCAAATTACATTACTACATATGTTAAATTTAAGTTACATTTATGTTACACTTATTATTTTCAAAATATTTTAGACTTCACAATAATATACCTTGAGCCTTTTGATATTTATGAGCATACAGAGAGTGTTCTAGCATGTCACTACTATCATTTTAACGCTTTAGGATATACAATATTTTTAGTTTTTCCCTCTGGCGCATATAAGTACAAATGCTTAGGTGTGCCTACCCTTGAACAGGCCACATACAGCTGGCCATGTGAGAAGCATGCATTTTCTAAATTGAAACCGTCTACCCTAAGGGACTGCCCTTGCGCTTTGTTTATTGTCGTCGCGAATGCAAGCCTAATGGGGAATTGCAGCCGCTTAAAATCGAAAGGCATATCGCTTAGTATTAATGGAATACGTGGAATAAAGTCATCTTCTCCTTTGGCATACCATGTTAAGATAGTAGCTTCTATTACGTTCGGCATGAGGGTCTTAACGCATAGCCTCGTACCATTGCACATTTTTTGTGGATCGATGTTACGTAATAATACTATCGGCTTTCCAACGTTTAAAGTGAGGATGTGCGGAAATGAGGATATGAGGCCCCTCATAGAGTGCTCCAAAGAATTGAGGAATTGATAAAATACAGCTTGCTCGTTGTTTATGACTGTGTCGATGGACTTGTAAGTCGTCGCGGAGCCGGGAAGTCGGTCCTGTATTCAGTTATTAATGTTATTTACGCTGTCATTCTTGGGGGTTAAAATAGCACGTTCACAAAGCTATTGATAATTTTTAAAATAGGTTGCAATGTCCAGGAAAACTTTGTCAACAATATCTTGAACAGAGGGCACAATATTACAAAAATCTTCCGGAAAAGAAATTGAGCCAGTTACTGGGTCGGATGGAAATTTACCATCTCCAAGGCGCAGTTGTCAGTTTGCAAACTTTTCGGCAGTAATATCCCCCAGTAAATGAACTCGCATATTCATCACCAGTGTTCGCTTTGGAATATGTCTCCACAGATATGATGCTCTGAGGCAAGCATTAAGTTCGTTGGCAGGCGTTCCTCGTTGTACAATTGGTACTGTCTGGCGAAAATCTCCAGCCAAAACAACAACAGCTCCTCCCATTATTCGAGTGTTCCCTCGTAAATCCTTCATTGTACGATGAAGGGCTTCAAGAGACTTTAGCTTTTCCCGAGCCTTTGCTAATGTTACAAATAGGACATCGAGCATTAGCTCTGTCCCACCCGGAGCATCGAGAAAAAAAATAAACTCCCCTTTTCACTTGAAATGAGGTCCATTATTGCGTTATATGCCGCCATCTGGTCATTGAGTAGGAGAGGCTTATTGGTACCAACGAAACTTTTTAATTGTTCAGTGTCACAGCTTTTTTATCGAAGAACATCAAGTACATGAAAACCTGTTCAGACTGGAGTCGGTAAACGTAGGCTAATTGACAAAGTGTTTTGCCGTTGCTCGATACACATTTATCCTCAAGCAAAATGAGAGCGGAATTAAATACATTTATTAAATACATCGGAGTTAAAATTTAAGAGAAAGGGGTAGTTTACCTGAAACATTTTATGATTTAACAAGAGTAAAGTACTTAATTTTGATAAATAAAGTATCCTGATAAGAAGCTCATTATAATCCACTGTAGAAACGTAGATGAAATATCTATAAATGAAGAGGTTAGGTGAACGGGGTGGGGGTAATTCTATAAATGAAAATTATAGTTGAAGGGAGAGGGGAGAATTTTGTATATGTGTACTACATTATCGGCAACAAAGAAGTAGTTCTTTGTTAAAATTTCTTCCCGGGCTGTTTAGCTTTAGTCCAATGTTTTCTGAAAAACCAGACTTTTCGGCAGTGCCATCGACTGCCATCATCAGTGAAAATCGAGTGCGAACCACAGTACTGTGGTTAAGGCTGAAGCAATAAGTAGAAAGAAGTAGTTTCTATGGAAATATTTCATTTCGAATATGATTTTAAATATAAATCTTAGAACATGGAAGTCATGTATGGTTCTCCATACCGATATTTAATATCTGGCACAAATTATGCCTCACTGATATTCTCGATATGGTTAAAATATTACGATGGGCCAAAGTAAGACTCGACCTGTTTCACTGAGTGTAAGAATAGCTTAAAGTCGACTGGGGGCCGGTAATTTGATACCTGCCGGAATCCGGTAGCGCGCCACTTTAAAGGTTTATATATATATATATATTTTTTTTTAATATAATGGCTCCATCGTGAACTCGATGATTCTGCCAATGTCAATTTAGAATATATATATATATTTTTTTTGTCAGAAACCTTCGCGGGCGCGCGCACAACAACTCGCCAAAGTTTCATCGTAATCGAATAAATGGTATAGGAACGCATAGAAGACGAACAATCAAACAAATATTCATTTTTTTTTTGTCAGAAACCTTCGCGGGCGCGCACAGAACAACTCACCAAAGTTTCATCGTAATCAGATGAATGGTATAGGAACGCATAGAAGACAAACAAACAAACAAATATTCATTTTTATATATTAGATATGAGGATTCGCGTATATTCAGTAGGTATAAGGCTTCAAAATTGATTAACCATAGATATAGTATATACAGTATATGAGAAACACTAGGTGTTGCATAAACAGCACTGTCGTGGGCCAAATTGAAGGCCGCTGATTTCCCCATAGAGTAACAAGCTTCTAAGTGTGTATTTCGTATTGATATTATTGTAGTAAATAGTCAGTTAGCATGGTGCAACATGTGCTGCAGTATTTAATTATACGAATAGATACGGATGGAATGATGACAAAGGAAGACAAATTACACGCTCCTACTGAATTATTCGACGAAATTTAAAATGTTTTGCTCTAATCAGTAAAATACTCTTTGCTTTAGAAAAACAATGAAATGAAGTTCATTTTGTCAGTTTACGGCGCGCAGCCGTGGAGAATAGTTGTGCATACCGGCTTGTAAGTGTACTGTGAGATAACTTTATTACCGTATTCAAGTGAGTATAAACAGTATCCACGTGTACAAAATTATTATACGGCACACGGTAGCGATATAAAACTACCTGCTTGTAGGGTCGTGTGGAGTACATGCACGCGTGTCTCCGACCTTCCGAAAATGACAAATTCAAAGTAACCAACCACAGCCCACTGAACAACAGAAACGTAGTTATGCCAATGCTACACAAAAAGAAGTTTTCCAACCAAGGATCAAGCCATAGTATTAGAATCAAATACTATGGCTTGTTGGCTACAAATCAACGACTATACATTAGCGGTGGGTAAAATTATAGATCCACCCCATATTCGATTTACCTCCAATATCTCAATGAACAGAGTTTGTATATGTCGTTCAAGCAAAAAAAATAGTTCAGAAACTAACCGATCAAAAACATCTGTTTCCATAGGTAACAACAATAAAACCTCTTCGAACCAAATACAAGAGACCGATTTTATCAAATATGTGTCCAGTTATTCCCCACTCTGTTCTCGAGGACGAATTAAGAAACATGACATACGGTTGGGGTCGGAAACGTCGTTTCTGTGAGCGAGTGTCTCTGAACCGGGCTACTCCCATATAATGAGCTCAGTCAGTGGCGTAGCTAGGCTTTTTGGCGCCCGGAGCAAGGAGATCGTTGCCCGCCTCGTCTTCACAATTAAAAGGGGGCAAAAGAGCAAAAATGAAGGCCATTCAGTGGACAAAGTACTTAATAAATGCAAATGTGTAGATTTTTGTATGAAAGCACGTCCAGCAAACGTCTTAAGAATAATTGTTAAGTCAAAATTAAGAAATTGCATACTATAATATTACCGGTATTTAATTTGTATACTTTTATTAGTGACAAATGTAGACTATAAAAAAATCGGTATGGAAAACCATACATGACTTCCATGTTGTAAGATTTATGTTTAAAATAATTTACTTGAATTCGGTTCGGTTATTTCTAAAAAAATATCGTCCATCCACAAACTAATTTCACTATTTATAGATATTTTTGTTATTATGGGGTAGTCGTTTAATATAATGCTATTTTCAGTCACTTTATCCATAAAAATTAGGTAGGCTTACTTTATTCTTATAAAGAAGCCGAACTACGCAGATAATCATCCCTCCTCCGAAGCGCTCCGAAGTCACTCATGGACCTTGAGCATCTTGCAGAGGGTTCATTCCCTAAAGACGAAAAGTCTGTCTATGAACCGTTCCTCTGTAAACACGTGCAGTTACACTGCCCAGCGATCCACAGGAAGCAAATCGATAACAAAAGCGTGCAAATGTAAGAAAATAAACGTGAGTGAGGCCAGAAATAACGCGAATTGTGCGTGTGTGTGTGTGTGTGTGTGTGTGTGTGTGTGT
Source organism: Magicicada septendecula (assembly GCA_034769895.1). NCBI lineage: Eukaryota > Metazoa > Arthropoda > Insecta > Hemiptera > Cicadidae > Magicicada > Magicicada septendecula. The sequence continues at coordinate 753,159,300 of CM068367.1, read as the reverse complement.
GTTGCCTGTGTGTATACATGATGTAAATTAAAATGAAAAAATATATAATTTTGTTAAAGTGAAATGAAATGTTTCCATAGAAACTACTTCTTTGTTGTCAATAACGTGTTACACATAAAACTTAAAACATTTACTTAATCCGTTATCAAGTAACATTTTAATTTATAGAAAATTATCCCTTCCCCTTCAACTACCCTTTTCATTTATAGATATTTCATCTACCTTTCTACAGTGGATTATTATGACCTTCTTTTCAGGATACTTTATTTATCAAAATTAAGCACTTTACTCTTGTTAAAACGTAAAACGTTGCAGGTAAACTACCCCTTTCCCTTAACCGATCTTCACTAAAATCAATAGACCTCGAGTCCTCTACAATTCAGAAATGTATGCAAAAAATTATTTGATTCTGTTTGAACTTACGGCAGTTATCGTTTGACATAGAAAAATTCTACACACACACACACACACACACACACACACACACACACACATTTCGAAAAATGACTTTTTTCATGTTTTGAGGGTAGTACAATCAGTTGTGGAACATCGAAGTAAAATGTAGTAATATAAAAAATGTATAACATAAAATGTTCCTTGCAAAAACATAATAATAATCATGCAAATTACTTGTAGGTCTAAAGCGCACGTCAAAACACTATCGCTAAAGCCACATAAGGTTAAACAAAGAACTACATTAAAAGTAAAAAAATAAATCACTTACCATTACAGGTTAATGGTTCAATCTTCTATTAATAAACACTTAATATTTATTTTTAATATTTAATAAATATTTAAAACGAGACATTTTAAAATGTAACTTTCCTAGTCTTAATTGCTGCAAAGTCGGTTATTAAATCACAATAATCTAAAAACGAAGCAATGTCGTTTGTAATTGAAAATTTCGCTAGATTTGATACCCTGACTTGAGATATTGTTGAACGTAGATACGATTTAGTCAATTTAAGTTTACTAAACGATATGTCACAAGAAGATACAGACACTGGTAAAGTAAGAAAAATGTTTAAAGCTGTTGATAGTGTTTTGTAGGTTTCTTATCCCATTGAAGAAATGTATTATAGCACTCCCTGAGGTTATTTTGCCCTTTTTAATAAAAGTATGACGTTTTTCTAGTCACTGAACGTTTGAGGTCATGTGGATACGGTTTTGGAAGCACTGTGGACTTAATAATGATTTGGGAAAGCTGTTTCTTAAAACGTTTATCCCCATGTAAGCCTCAAATTTACAGAGGAACCAAAAGCGTTTTTCTAACTCTTTCAAATTAGAGAAACGGCTTAAAATTTCAACTGACAGTTTGTTCAAAATTTCTATTAGAAAACGTCGCATTTCTTGCCAAACGGTAAATGCAGAGTCGTGTGCATACTCCCCTCACATTGTGGACTTCCTCCTTATCCTTTTTATCGTATTTGTGAATACTTACCTGCTCTGTAGTAATGACATTGTCGCACAGCTCATTCCTCCAAACTTTTAATTTGTCCGTTAGCGTCTCCAGAAGTGTCAATGCTTGAATAAAACTTATTCCTTTGGTATCCAAGATTTTCTGGATTTAGTTTATAGAAGAAAGAATATCTGTCCAGAAAAAGGGACAGGTCACAAAATTAAAGTTTTCTATCGCATTAATTATTACTGCGATCTTCTGTCGTATCAATTGTTTCAATCGGTGTATCCCTCAGTTTCTCCAGTGCAGCGATCACTTCATCCAGCTGAGTGGATATTGCATCTGCTTTTGAACTCCACCTGGTATCACAATGTCCTTTTAGATTAATATTTATGAAGTCTTTAACAACACTCCGTCTACGAGTGGAACCGGAAAAGAAGGAGAATAGACGTTCTACTGTCCCAAAAAAAATGTCACTGTCTGAACGTTTGCATGAGCTGCATGAACTCCAACAAAATTCAGTGTATGGTTGTCACACGGAACAAACACAACTAGTGTAATCAAATCTAATATTCTCTTCTGAACTCCTAAACAGATACCAGCAATTGTTGCTTGATTGTTCATATGACTGATCTCTGCAATTAAAAAGATTCAACCCATCTCTCTCAAGTTTACTTGTATTAGCTTCTGTGATCCCTTCTGCAGTTTTCACTTCTAACGGAATAAAATTTAAGAAGGCTTCCTTGATATCAACAGGATTGGATTTAATTTCAACAAATCTTATAATCTGAAACATTTGTCCTACATTTGCAGTATCTGGTGTGTCAAATATAATAGTAAAGTACTTCGCCTTCTTACATGCAGTAATAATATATTTCCGCACTTTCTCCTAACAGGCTTTTTATTTCATTTTGAATAGTTGGCGAAAGATATGATATACACCAAGATTTACGAGAGACTGAATCCAAATGAGATCTCATGGCAGGGTGAAATTTAGCCTAGTACTTTAACAAAGGCAGAAAGTTTCTAGGATTTGGATTTTTAGTAATTAACTCTCGATGTCCTCTCAGTGCCAGGTTTTGTTGTGCAAGAGTTTGTACTGTGGCAGTGACTCGTTCGAGGATTTCTTTCCATGTCTTAGCTGCTTTACTCATCCTGAAGTAGATCATCAAAAAGTCCCCCTTTGTTTAAAGAACGTTCCATTCATTCCATTCCGTAAACGCAGAGCGATGAGCAGGACTATTTTCATGATCCTGTATACTGGGGTTTAACTTTCGCTACGACGAAAACCCATTTTCACTATTTAAATTACTTCTTTGATAGTTTTTTTTTGTGGAAATAAAGTGCAACAAAAGCAAAACAGAGTTTTTTTGGATGGAGAAAAACAAATCCAAGTGCGATTTACCTTTCGCCATTTTGCAAGGTTTTATCAAACCAATACTTGTTTAAGGATCGTACAGCTTTATTTTCAGGAAAATGGCTGTCTTTGTTCTGCAATTGACATGTTCCTCTATTCACCGTTATATCTCGGAAGGACTGAGATATCTCGCTTGGCCAAGCACAAACCAGACAACCTATGTGGCTATGGTTCTTTTATGAAAGGAATAGTCATATAAAAGAAACAAGTTGTTTGTAGTTTTATACACTGAAAACAATTTTTCAAGTCTGTGCTCAGTTTGCCACCCTCCTGGCTATGTCGCCCGGGGCGGCTGCCCCCTTGGCCGCCTCTGAGCTCAGTGGAGTAGCTAGGCTTTTTGGCACCCGGGGCAAGAAGATCGTCGGCCGCCTCGCCTTCACAATTAAAAGTGGACAAAAGAGCACAAATGAAGGCCCATCCAGTGAACAAAATACTTAATAAATGCAAATGTGTAGATTTTTGTACGAAAGCACGTCCAGCAAATGTCTTAAGAATATTTGTTAAGTCAAAATTAAGAAAATACATATTATAATATTACCGGTATTCAGTTTCTATAATTATTAGTAACAAATTTAGACTATAAAAAATGTAGTAATATAAAACATTTGTAACATAAAAACATTCTAATACACATGCAAATTCCTTGTAGGTCTAAAGCGCATCGTCAAAACAATATCCTAATGCGACATAAAGTTAAACAAAGAACTACATTAAAAGTAATAAAATAAATCACTTACCATTATAGGCTAATGGTTCCGTCTTCTATTGATAACAACTTAATATTTATTTTTAATATTTAATAAATATTGAAAACGAGACATTTTTAAATGTAACTTTCCTGGTGATAATTGCTGCAAAGTCGGTTATTTAATCACTGTAATCTAAGGACGATGCAATGTCGTTTTCAGTTGAAAGTATCGCTAGATTTGATACCCTGTCTTGAAATGATTCTAAACGATCCTTCACAAGAAGACACAGAATATATAACAAAATACATACTGCATTCAAAAAGTTCCGGGGCTAACGACACAACTTTTCAGATAAATGAAATTTTATTATTTATTATTCAACATACATCCCTTCCCTCTCTATACAGATTTTAGATCGCTCATACAATCGTTGAAAGGCATGCGCATAGTTCTCCTTCGAAATCGTGTTTAAAACAGTTGTCACATTCTTCTGAATTGTCTCTACATTATCAAAACGCTGCCCCTTCAGTGCCACCCTCAGCTTAGGGAACAGAAAGAAGTCAGCCGGAGCCAAATCTGGTGAGTAGGGTGGATGGTTAATCACTGTGACTAATTTTCCAGCGAGAAATTGTGAGACAATCAATGATGAGTGGACTGGAGCATTGTCATGAAGAAGAAACCACTCCCCTGATCGGTACATTTCTGGCCTAACCCTGCGAATTCTTTTCAAAAGGCGATCAAGTACCTCTTTGTAAAATGGTCCAGTTACAGTCTGGCCGGGTGGCAAGAATTCTTTGTGGATCAGTCCCCTTGAATCAAAAAATGTGATCAGCATTGTTTTCACTTTTGATTTTGTGGCCCTCACTTTCATGGGTCTGCCATCTCCTGGGTCGCGCCATTCAGCTGTTTGACGTTTGGTAGATGGGTCATACTGGAAACACCACGATTCGTCGCCTGTGACAATGTTCTGTAAGAAATTCGGGTTGTCATCGGCCCATTCAACGAGACTTCGCAACGCTTCCACACGTTGTTCTTTTTGCTCTGCTGTTAACGAGTGTGGAACGAACCTGCAGACAGTTTCCGTTTGCCGAGTACGTCATGCACAATAGTGTAAATACTACCCGCACTGATGCCGATCTCTTCTGATAAAATCTGGACGCTCAGCCGACGGTTGACGGACAGTGCAGCACAGACACGCTTGACATTCTCGTCAGTCACGCTTGTGGAGGGGCGCCCATCTCTTGGATCATCTTCTAGAGACTCACGACCATTTTTAAAACGTGCATACCACTCGAACACTTTGCTACGACTTAAACAATCTTTTCCATATGCAAGTTGCATCATCGAAAACGTTTCTGTCGCACTTTTTCCACATTTAAAACAAAATTTAATTGCAGCTCTTTGCTCCATCTCGAAAATTATGACAACAAGGAAAAACCAGATAAACTTAACAGTGTCGCTATTTACTATGGAATGAGTCCTCAACAATGCAATTGTCACAGGAAGTGGGTGAAGGTTGTCACATAGTGTTCCAGCTGTGACACAGAGATAGCTCCATCTGTATGTCTATCAGTCCCGGGACTTTTTGAATGCACTGTGTATACATTGAAGAAATGTATTATATCAGTCCCTGTGGTGTAAAGTCCAATTGTTCTCCGTTAACTTTGTCCCTTTTTAATAAAAGTATGACGTCTTTTAAGTCACTGAACAATTCTTCACTGTTTAGGTCATGTGGCTACAGTTTTGCAAGCACTGTGCACTTAATTTTGGGACAGCTGTTCCTTAAAATGTATATCCCCATCATTTAATGCGACACACGCAGAATCGTGTGCATACTCCCTTGGCATCGTGCGCTTCCTTCTTATCCTTTTAGTGATTCTGACACCCCATTCATTACTTACCTGCTCTTCCCTAGTAATGACATTGTCACACAACTCATTCCTCCAAACTTTTAATTTGTGTGTTAGCGTCTCCAAAAGTGTCAATGTTTGAATAAAGCGTACTCCTTTGGTGTGCACGGTTTTCTGGATTTTGTCCATAGAAATAAGAATAGCTGTCCAGAAAAAGAGCAAGGTCACAAAATTAAAGTATTATATCGCATTCATTATTAATGCTACATCTTCCGATGTATCAATTGTTTCAGTCGGAGTATCCCTCAGTTTCTCCAGTGAAGCGATCATTTCATCCAACTAAGTGGATATTCCATCTGCTTTTGAACTCCACCTGTTATCACAATGTCCTTTTAGAGTAATATTTACGAAGTCTTTAAGAACACTCCATCTATGAGTGGAACAGGGAAAGAAGGTGGGTGAATAGACGTTCTATGTCCCAAAACATGTCACTGCCTGAACATTTACGTGAGTTGCATGAACTCCAACAAAGTTAAGTGAATGGTTGTCACAGGGAACAAACAGAGCTAGTTGATTCAAATCTAATATTCTCTTCTGAACTCTGAACTCCTGAATGAATATAGCCATTGTTGCTTGATTGTTCATACGACTGACCTCTGCAATCGGTAAGATTCAATCCATCTCTCTCAAGTTTACTTGTGATCCCCTCCGCTGTTTTCACTTCTAAAGGATTAAAGTCTATGAAAGCTTCCTTGATATCAACAGAATTGCGTTTAAATTCAACAAGTCTTATAATCTGAGACATTTGTTCTACATGTACAGCATCTGGTGTTGTGTCAAATATAATACTAAAGTACTTCACCTTCTTACATGCAGTAATAATATATTTGCGCATTCTTTCTCCTAACAGGCTTATTATTTTGTTTTTAATAGTTGCCGAAAGATACGATATACACCCAGATTTACGAGAGACTGAATCCAAATGAGATCTCTTGACAAGGTCAAATTTAGCCAAGTATTTTAACAAAGCCAGAAAGTTTCCAGGATTTGGATTTTTAGTAATTGATTCTCGATGTCCTCTCAGTGCCAGATTTTGTTCTGCAAGAGTTTGTACTGTGGAAATGAACCGTTCGAGGATTTCTTTCCATGTCTTAGCTGCTTTACTCATTTGTTGCTGAAGTAGATCATCAATAAGTCCCCCTTTGTTTATAGAACGTTCCAGTTCCTTCCATTCCAAAAACGCAGAGCGATGAGCAGGACTATTTTCATGATCCTGAATACGGAGATTAAATTTCGCCACGACGATAACCCATTATCACTGTTGAAATTGCTTCTTTGATAGATTTTTTTTTGTGAAAATAAAGTGCAACAAAAGCAAAATAGAGATTTTTAGTTGGAGAAAAACACATCCAAATGCGATTTACCTTTTCGCCATTCTCCAAGGTTTTATCAAACCAATATTTGTTTAAGGATCGCCCAGCTTCATCTTCAGGAAAATGGCTGTTCTTGTTCTGCAACTGACATGTTCCTCTATTCACCATTATATCTCGTAAGGACTGAGATGACTCGCTTGGCCAAGTATAAACCAGAGAAACAGGCTGGTTATGCTTCTTTTATGAAAGGAATAGTCATATCAAAGAAAGAAGTTGCCTGTAGTTTTATAAACTGAAAACATTTTTTTAAGTCTATGCTCACTTTGCCGCCCTCCTGGCAGGTGCCCCCTTGCGCCCCCCCCTAGCCATTGTATGGGAGTGAAGCATGGATCATGACAAAGAAGGAATGCGGCAAGATTAAGAGTGCTGAAATGCAGTTTCTTCGAAATAATTTAAATTATACATTGCAAGATAGAATAGGTTATGAGGATATCAGAGCAGATCTCGAAGGACATAAATGAAATTATTTCAATTTACAGAAGACAATGGTGGGATCATCTGCAAAGGATGACAGAGGATCGATTGCCGAAAGCGGCACTGAACCAAAGCCATTGGTAGAAGAGACGTGGGTCGTCCGAGGATGAAATGGGTGCCGGAACAGGTTTATATAACCTAATCCTTGAAAAGGAGGAGGAGGAGGAGGAGGAGGAGGAGGAGGAGGAGGAGGAGGAGGAGGAGGAGGAGGAGGAGGAGGAGGAGGAGGAGGAGGAGGAGGAGGAGGAGGAGGAGGAGGAGGAGGAGAAGAAGAAGAAGAAGAAGAAGAAGAAGAAGAAGAAGAAGAAGAAGAAGAAGAAGAAGAAGAAGAAGAAGAACACTTCATGAAGATACAGATCCTGGGACCTCCATATAAATTTTGGATAAACCAAACTTATAGTATATTTTCGTCATATTTTATTGGAGTTGAAGGAACCGACATGACAGTAGGTTCGCACATTATAAAATGTAGTGCTCTTTTTGGGTATCTTGGAGTCACATTATCAAAAGTTGATAGAACTGATGAAAATACCATCAACAAAATAGAACAAGGGAAAATCGTGATAGAGCAGGTGAATTCTGCGCTTTGAAATTGGAAAATAAAGGACAAACCACAAACGATGATTTGCTCAGCAACTATAGTCATCATCTATGGTTCTGAAACTTTGAAGATAAATCGAAGAATCTCCCGAAGGATGCAAGCAGTGGAAATGGACTTATGGAAGAAGGTCGTGTGGGGTGTCCAGGCTCCAGTGCATTAGAAAAGATGATATCAGTAGGCAACGTGATGTTGGGAAGACAATTTTAGACATCGTAAATACAAAGCGTCTTGTACGGTACGGCCGCGTGTGGAACGGATGGCTCACGATCGTTGGACCAAAAAGTTGCTAGACTGGATTGCATCTTGACGACTGAAACGTGGTAGACCCAATAGATCATGGAAAGATGACTTGGAGGAGAACGGATGAGAGGGGGGCAATGAGACTTGGAAAGTGGTAGTTGGTACTACAGACGATCTGGTGTGCAGTATATGAGAGAATACAGTATATTTAGAAGACTTGCAATTGATAGATAGTGACTCGTATAATGTCTGCTGTCCCAGTTGCTTGGGATTCCTCAAGTTTCCGAAAGACGTTGCCATGTCCTCACGTTGTTCAATACTTCTAGGGTACGAGACACGCGCTCTACAGAATCCACTTGATGAGCCGTATACATTTTCAGTACCTTTTTTAAAATAATTTGTTTCCAACATTCCCAAAAGGTCGTTCTTTTATCTTACTGACATTTTGACAGACTACAATCAAAACATTTTCCTTATCCAAAACATAAGTTATGGCTTTTCTGGCACAAATCATATTAGAACAAAGACTGTCATAGACCTACAGGAGTCGCCAATAGAACAGGTGCCATATTTCAAGTATCTAGGGTGCAGCATCACATATCAAGATGATTCGGAGATTGAAAGCGAAATTAGTCTCTTCCAGTCGTTTTGTGGCTGTATCATTAAACATTTAAATAAGAAAACAAGGAAAGAGACGCTATTGAAATATTATAATGTAATGGCCGTACCTCAACTACTGTATGGTAGTGAGACTTGGATTAGAAAGGAAAAAGATATATCTAGAATACAAGGAGCGGAAATGAGGTTCTTGAGGGGTGTAAAGAGTTGTACTAGGGGAGATCTTATCAGAATTGATCATATTAGAATGAAGCTAGGCATAGCTGAAAGCTTAAATGAGAAAATCTCCCGGTACAAAACAGAGTGGCGGTTACACGTAGAGAGAATGGACCCAACTAGATTTGCAAGAAGAGCCCTTGAATATTATGCAAGGGGGAAGAGAAGTGTGGGAAGACCCCGTAAGCGATGGTTGGATGACTTCCATTAGACTGGAGCAGGCTACTAGCCTAAGCCGTAAAGGATGACGACGACGACGACATTCCCAAATACCGCAATAGCGTTAAGATTATCATTTGTATTAACGATATCAGCTGCAGCTGACAAAGGATCACACTTAAAATGCTATTTAAGATCGACTGTGGCTTGGAAACATTGAGACAGGAGACAGCCATGATTGGAGGCAAATTAAAGATTGCACGTAGGAACACGAACCCCTAGCGGATGTTGTGTGCAAGGGCGTAGCCAGCATCCGAGCTAGGGGGTGCAGCATGCAAGAGTAGTCATACTTAGCGGTACCATATAGCATAATGGCGGACATCCAAGAAATGCTTTGTTGCTGTACAAACCTCAAAAACCCTTTATTATTAACTTACCTTAGCCTAAATGTTGATTTATTTGGCTCTACAAAATAGTGACTAAGCATTTACATGTGAAAGTTTTACGTTTGTATTAAACATGTACACACAAAAATATTTAAAATAGAATGACAAAAATAGACAACAACAAAAACAAATTTATTGGCAAGAAAGATTTAAAAATAATGAAATTAAGGAAAAACAAGTTTCCGTGGATTGGCAGCAAATTTGTCAACGACTTCCTTTAGGAACTCTTCATAGTTTCGGAAGACGAATTTCCGATGGACGCTCATCATGGCAAGTCCGATCAAGCGATCCTCTCCCATCGTGCTTCGAAGCCAAGTCTTTATTCTTCTAAGGCTGCTGAAAGAGCGCTCAACTGTACTAGTGGTGCATGGCTGTGCCAAAAGTATCAAAAGAGCTTTCTTTGTCGTAGGGAAAAAACAGACAGCTTCTTTTATAAATTCTGAGACGTTGAGATCTCTTAGCTCTGTTAATTTCTGTTAATTTCTTGTCCATCCACATCTTGTACCAGATTTCTATTTCGGCATCTAAGCCATCCAAATGATAGAGGCTGGTAAAAGAATTCGTCTTTTGTTTCAACTGGTCGATGTTCATAGTTAACATGTGCGAAGGATGCAGGCAAGTTAGTGCAAAGGCTGATGAGTTCTCATTGGAAAATCGCAATTTTAAAGATGTAATTACGGAGTCCAGGTACGGTACGATCAGGGACCTCCTCCAGAATTCCGATGCATTAGACACTGGAGGGTTGCTCCTGTGCTGTTGCCTTCCTACAGTCCTCGCGATGGTCAGTTCCACTCCCAGCTGCTCTGCCAGATGGTTGGCATCCTTCAGCAGTTCATCTGCGATTGTTTCTACATTCTCACGATGGCTTTTTAACAAATCCACAATCCGATGAATGTGGTCTGAAACTTTGACCAAGTCGAGAGTTTTTGATTGCAAAGCGTTTACGACAGGTTCTAACACAGCAGAATACTTTTAACAATAATTTTAACAATTACTATTATATTATCTATTTAATGTCCCGCGTGTGGACGCCAATTTAACAATATTTGGCTGTGCCCCAAGTTCTGGAGCGCCAATTTAACAAAAAAACGAGTTGTACCCGTTTACGCCCAGCGATGGACGCCAATTTAACATTATAATATGCCCGACGTTGTGTGCGTCAATTTAACAATTTTTGGCTGTGCCCCAAGTTCTGGAGCGCCAATTTAACATTAATTACTGTTTATTCTCTTTATCTCAGGGTTAAAAAGTAATCATAAATGCTCATTTCTACTGATAGCTCTTAAATTTATTCACATTAGTTTGCTATTACTTGTAAATATTAAAATAGCACAAAATTCTACGTACTCATTAGTACTTGTAAATATATAAAATTAACACATTACCAAAATTTGATACTCATGGCTAAATCGTAAATATCAAACAATAATACATTAATAAACTTGAATACTCATTAAATTGTAAATATCAAAATAATAAATTAATAAAATTGAATACTCATTAAATTGTAAATATCAAAATAATACATTAATAAAATTAGTTATCCAAACTCTCAATCTAATGGTTGCATATTAATGATCATTCATCAATCGCGTTTAGTACTTAAGTAAATTATAATGTTTAGCTTCATCTTATAAATTCTTAATATGAATAATCTCTTAAGTTATTACTATACTTTGTAAATACGGATTCATTTAGAACTTGGAAATAAACATTACTCCAAAACTGATAAACAATGATAATTTTACTTCTATACAAACTTTAGAATCGATTGCTTCAATTCCTTTACGATTACTTTATTGAATTTTAGTGGTGTGGATTCTTTGAGATGACAGACAGTGGATCTAAATTAATTAAGACATGTTTTACTATACTTGATATTCGAATATCCAATCACTCGGTGGTTGCGGTGATGATTCCTCCATGTCGATCGTTCTAGAATCGTGCAGATAACTCCTCCAGATGATAGATGGCACTGGATGAACTCCACGATGTCACTCACAGACACTTCACTCACCAACTCCACGCATTCGGATTATAATTTATGAATAAAAGTTAGCATTCTCTGTTGTACACCGACATCGTAAATTATTTCAAATCTGAATTAATATTACGCACCTTTGTTGCGGTATGTCTGGTTATTAAGTGTCCATGAATATAGTTTGTGTTGTTAATCGTTCTTAAAAGTTATTGTTGTAAAGTGTTCTTATACACTGAAATTACATTATTGTCTGGTTACTATTTGTTTCAGTTAATGTTCACTGGTAGGCTAATAGTGTGACTCTACTTCATAGTTCGTTTGCTTGTAATGACTGTATTAATTTTTGTTATAAGTTCGAAAACTACCTTCTCACAGTGTGTATCGAATTATTCTAAGTTCGATAAAATGCTAATTTCTCCCGTCACGGACTTCACTCCGATCGCGTCCGAAATTTAGTTAGAACTCCTCTCGCGTCCGAATTTTAGTTAGAACTCCTTGAGCGCGTTCCTGTCTCTTTCCTATATTTTCCTTACCAAATCTTCCACCAGACTTCTGATTCCAACGACGCCGTGTCCTTATTGGTTTCATATTTTTCCCTCCAAGTCCAAACACCACCTATCTTTCCAAAGGCGTTCTCTGATAGGGCTCCTGGTTCCCCACCAGATTCTTCCCTTGCTTCGTATTTTGAGGTCGTTGTCATTTCCAGACAACGCAGCAATAAATTGTATCTGTCGTTTTTTTTCTAAAGTCTTCAGTGACAACTCTGAGTTTCTCTTCCATTTGCATTGTTTCTCAACTTCGTCGCTCTGCCGTTATTATCTATTGTTGTTCAAGGGCCTCGCCTACCCTTCTTTGAAAGTTGGTTTTTTCTTTTAGTTGCCAGTCCACACCCCATCCTTGAGTTTGGGACGTACTCTCTGCGCTTTCGTTTCCAAGTAAGGTCAAAACCCTGTCATCGACCGCTGGAGTCCTTCAAATCAATCCACCCTTCGTCGCTTTCTCCTGACAGCTGGCGTACACATGTATGCTTGACCATTGTTAAGCCTTTTCTCCTTTAATGGCTCTGTACACATTGTATGTAGTTTCCTATGGAATCAATGTGTTTTCACAAAAAACTGGTGTTCTACGTACCGGGAGCAGTGAACTCTGTTTGTTCACAGGGTATGCGTTGGAGCTGCCTACGAAATTTATGACCTGTCCGTCACTACAGCGTGCTTGCTCGTTCTCCTTTTGTCCCTTACAAAATATGTTTTCCACACATACACCCTTCGTTATTGCTTTCAGCGACATTCCTTACTGCTAATTATAAAAGAAAACTTTTCGAAATTTTTTGTGTTATATTGTCCCCAAATTTTGTCAGTTTGGATGGACTCTGTACATTCAAAATTGATCCAAAATTTTGCGCCCTTTCAGTAAGTTTTAAATGCCAAAATCTGCGTCCCAATATGCGTACTTTGTGTTGCCTTGTAGTGGCTCGTTCTTCATTGGACCTAGTATAGTGTTGTTTACATTTCCTCGACCTATTCTCAGCGTAACAGAAAAAGGTTCGTTACATAATGGTAAACACACCCCATCCCCTCTAAAGTACTTTCGCTTTCGACATCCTAAATGAATCCGTTTTTCTTTCACTCTAATTAACATGGTATTATATTTACAAATTTATATTTAGTCAAAATCTTAAATTAAATTTGTAATTCTCCTTAACTATTCTTCATATAATATTTCAGTATCTACAAAATTCAATTACACAAATTATTCGATACTGGTATTAATATTTCTTGCCTTTAGGATTAATTTTCTTTGTATCCTTTAATACATTTAATTTTTATGTTACAAATTACTAAAATATGCATCAATATCTCCACATTAATTGACTTTAAAAAACTTACCACATATATATAGAATTCTTAGTGACCATCATACTTTCTGTCATCACTAAATTATAAATAGCACATTGGTATTAATAATAATACGTATTTCTATATCATAATTCACTATAGTTTCACAACCTATTTTATTATTACTGTCTCTGTTTAGTCCATATTTTCTGATATCTCGCTAGCATTTTCACAAAAAAAAAAACATTTTTTCTTTTCTGTTTACTAACATCTTTGAACACAATTATATTATATAATCTTATACTAAGCTTGTAAATTGTCCTTACGTAAACATGATCTTAAATACATACCGCTTGAATAGTTCTCTCACAATTCTATTAATTGTCTTCACATATATATACATTTAAACATATACCCTTCTATCTTCTTCACTCTTATTGACATCTATTATCATTAATTGTTTTATTCATAATCATTAACATGACATTTATTGACTATGACAACTAATCATTAAAATAATTCATTTTATATACTTGCTTTCTTATTTCTATATTTTTTTTCATGTTACTACTAAGACATTTCATTAATTGTTCTAGCAAATTATACAAATTCTTTTACATTTTTGTTAGGCCCCCCTAAGACGCTGAATGATATTTCTATTTTATACAAGGCAATTGCAAACGATCTACCTACCAGGCATCTGGATATTATTACATAACCCCGTACCCCTTTACTTGCAGTTCCCAGAGATTGGATACCGGTGCTTTGGGTATATTCTTAATAATCCCATTCCAAGCATTCCTTAATCACAGCTACTTCAGCCTTCTGGTGCCTTTTGGTCGAGGAAATCCCATTTTTTTTCTCGGGTTCATCATGTTGTCATGCCCTGGTGGTGCTTTTGTTTCAATCCATATCAATTATTTCCTGGGTATGCATAACTCTCATTTGTTTATCCATTCGTGACCTTCATTCCTTAATGATCAATTTCCTTTTGCTCCTTCGTATAACTCATCTTACTATTTCATTCGCTATTAATTTTCTTCATTAATATTCCGTACTTTCACGGCAATGTTTTTTATTTACCATTTATTTAATTTTATTCATATTATATTCATATCTATTTATTTTCTTCGGTTAATGTAATTTTACACAACCAATCTTATTTAATGTATTTTACCCAATATTATCTAACTTAATTATCAAATTTTCGGACATTCTTAAGATTGTTTTCCTTAATCCGTTACATTTAATTACTTTTAATTTTCTACTTGTGGCGTATTAATTACATTCGTTTCCCTGTCCGCGTACTCACGTAATGATGTTTTGTTTTCAAGACTTCTAAGACATCTCATCTCCATCGCTTGAAATCTTCCTTTCGTTCTCATACCAATCTTAACAATATTCTTGAATGGTCCAGCAAATTTCATCCTTTTCTTCTTTCGTGCTAAAGCAGTTCGCCCTTGATAATCATCAGAACGGTTTTTCATCTTCTTAATCTCAGGTTTGGTTCCAAAATTTTTACGCACTTCCCCAGTCCTACTTCTAAATTTTCTATCAGTACTGGTAATATTAATTGTAGTACTCAATTTTTTCTTTTTAGTTCTCTGCTTTTCTTCAGCCTTCGTGTTAGACAAATCAATTCTCAGGTGGTAACCCTCATACACATTACCATTTGCTTCCAACGCACGATATGCACTATTTTCATCAGTAAAACGTACATATGCATGGATATTTGTTCTGTCTTTATGAAACTCTCTCTTAATAACAGTACGTCTTTTGGGAAATCGTGGATCAGATACTGCAGCATATCGCAATCTCGTATTTACAACCGTACCAAACTTCCTGAAATATTTGATAATTTTCTTTTTTGTAGTTGTGTTTGGTAAGTTGCTAACAAACACAGTACAAGTGTCTTTATCATCTTCATATCTACCATTAATAATTGTAGAGCTTTCTTTTGATCTTGAGGCACGATGTGCAGACGATACTTTAGTTGTTGAAGATTGATACTCGGTGTCAATTGATCAATAGTATTTCCATCTAATTTGTTTTCTTCCATTTTTTCTGATTGTTTTTGTAAATCAGTACCCGCCTGGTGGATTTGTCCTCGTAAATCTCTTCTCATTAACTCTATTTCTTTGTCTAATTTCTCGACGATTCTTTCTTCCGTTCTCTTGTGCATTTCTTCGTTCTTCTTCTCCGATTCTTTAATTCTTTCATCTATTTGTTTACTTGTTTCTTCAAATTGTTGTTTCATCAATGCCATTAACATTTGAAAATTTGCTTCAGATGACTGCGACTGTGATTGCGGTCCCCCGGCCCTAGTTCCTGCACCGGTTGTGGAGCTTTCTTCATTCATTGCGTTTCCGTCCTCAGGCTGCTCATAGCCCATCTGGTTATTGATATCAAACTCATTTGAATTCTCTCCACTAGATGCCATTTTAGCTTGACTTCGGGTTATCATTCAGAGACTTAGAGACCGATATACGACAACAATAATATAGCTTAAGCTACTTACATGTACTTATTTTAAACTTATTGCTAGCCACTGTCTGTCACTGCCCTAGCTTACTATTTTATCAAGCCGTGCGGTGCGGCGCCAATTTAACAAAATTTTTACAATTACTATTATATTATCTATTTAATGTCCCGCGTGTGGACGCCAATTTAACAATATTTGGCTGTGCCCCAAGTTCTGGAGCGCCAATTTAACAAAAAAACGAGTTGTACCCGTTTACGCCCAGCGATGGACGCCAATTTAACATTATAATATGTCCGACGTTGTGTGCGTCAATTTAACAATTTTTGGCTGTGCCCCAAGTTCTGGAGCGCCAATTTAACATTAATTACTGTTTATTCTCTTTATCTCAGGGTTAAAAAGTAATCATAAATGCTCATTTCTACTGATAGCTCTTAAATTTATTCACATTAGTTTGCTATTACTTGTAAATATTAAAATAGCACAAAATTCTACGTACTCATTAGTACTTGTAAATATATAAAATTAACACATTACCAAAATTTGATACTCATGGCTAAATCGTAAATATCAAACAATAATACATTAATAAACTTGAATACTCATTAAATTGTAAATATCAAAATAATAAATTAATAAAATTGAATACTCATTAAATTGTAAATATCAAAATAATACATTAATAAAATTAGTTATCCAAACTCTCAATCTAATGGTTGCATATTAATGATCATTCATCAATCGCGTTTAGTACTTAAGTAAATTATAATGTTTAGCTTCATCTTATAAATTCTTAATATGAATAATCTCTTAAGTTATTACTATACTTTGTAAATACGGATTCATTTAGAACTTGGAAATAAACATTACTCCAAAACTGATAAACAATGATAATTTTACTTCTATACAAACTTTAGAATCGATTGCTTCAATTCCTTTACGATTACTTTATTGAATTTTAGTGGTGTGGATTATTTGAGATGACAGACAGTGGATCTAAATTAATTAAGACATGTTTTACTATACTTGATATTCGAATATCCAATCACTCGGTGGTTGCGGTGATGATTCCTCCATGTCGATCGTTCTAGAATCGTGCAGATAACTCCTCCAGATGATAGATGGCACTGGATGAACTCCACGATGTCACTCACAGACACTTCACTCACCAACTCCACGCATTCGGATTATAATTTATGAATAAAAGTTAGCATTCTCTGTTGTACACCGACATCGTAAATTATTTCAAATCTGAATTAATATTACGCACCTTTGTTGCGGTATGTCTGGTTATTAAGTGTCCATGAATATAGTTTGTGTTGTTAATCGTTCTTAAAAGTTATTGTTGTAAAGTGTTCTTATACACTGAAATTACATTATTGTCTGGTTACTATTTGTTTCAGTTAATGTTCACTGGTAGGCTAATAGTGTGACTCTACTTCATAGTTCGTTTGCTTGTAATGACTGTATTAATTTTTGTTATAAGTTCGAAAACTACCTTCTCACAGTGTGTATCGAATTATTCTAAGTTCGATAAAATGCTAATTTCTCCCGTCACGGACTTCACTCCGATCGCGTCCGAAATTTAGTTAGAACTCCTCTCGCGTCCGAATTTTAGTTAGAACTCCTTGAGCGCGTTCCTGTCTCTTTCCTATATTTTCCTTACCAAATCTTCCACCAGACTTCTGATTCCAACGACGCCGTATCCTTATTGGTTTCATATTTTTCCCTCCAAGTCCAAACACCACCTATCTTTCCAAAGGCGTTCTCTGATAGGGCTCCTGGTTCCCCACCAGATTCTTCCCTTGCTTCGTATTTTGAGGTCGTTGTCATTTCCAGACAACGCAGCAATAAATTGTATCTGTCGTTTTTTTTCTAAAGTCTTCAGTGACAACTCTGAGTTTCTCTTCCATTTGCATTGTTTCTCAACTTCGTCGCTCTGCCGTTATTATCTATTGTTGTTCAAGGGCCTCGCCTACCCTTCTTTGAAAGTTGGTTTTTTCTTTTAGTTGCCAGTCCACACCCCATCCTTGAGTTTGGGACGTACTCTCTGCGCTTTCGTTTCCAAGTAAGGTCAAAACCCTGTCATCGACCGCTGGAGTCCTTCAAATCAATCCACCCTTCGTCGCTTTCTCCTGACAGCTGGCGTACACATGTATGCTTGACCATTGTTAAGCCTTTTCTCCTTTAATGGCTCTGTACACATTGTATGTAGTTTCCTATGGAATCAATGTGTTTTCACAAAAAACTGGTGTTCTACGTACCGGGAGCAGTGAACTCTGTTTGTTCACAGGGTATGCGTTGGAGCTGCCTACGAAATTTATGACCTGTCCGTCACTACAGCGTGCTTGCTCGTTCTCCTTTTGTCCCTTACAAAATATGTTTTCCACACATACACCCTTCGTTATTGCTTTCAGCGACATTCCTTACTGCTCATTATAAAAGAAAACTTTTCGAAATTTTTTGTGTTATATACTTTGCAATGAAAACCATAGCCATTATGAATGATGATTTGCTGGCTGCTGAGTGAAGTTGGAAGGCACTTTTGCGAGTGTTAGTATTTCCTTGAACAGAGAGCGTTTCCAAGGCTTGAACAATTTCTCGGAAAATTTTTATACACTTATATTTCTCCGACCATCTCGTTTCGCACAGACGTGGAATATTTGGAATGAGTTTACTCCTCAGAACTGATTCTCTAAAATAAGTGATGATGTCTTTTATAGTCGCAACGGTGTTTCGAATTTCGGGTATCTAATTGAGATCATTCACTACTAGATTAAGTCTGTGCGATGAACAATGAAAGAATAAAGCTCTAGTATACTTTTTTTTCAGTATGGCCTGAACACCACCTTCGTTGCCAGCCATTGTCGAGCAACCATCAAAACCTAAACCTACGCATTTCTCGGGAAGGAGCTCCTGTTCTGTAACAAAATCATCTATAGCCTTTGCAATTGACTTAGAGTCAAGTGCTTCTAACTCCACGAAGCCAACGAACTCTTCTCGAATTTCTTTCAGCATCAAGTCATAAAAGCGGAGGCCAATAGAGAGCTGCTCTTTACCTGATATATCAGCAGTTTCGTCAGCTAATATGCTATATGAATATACTTGTTTGGCACTTTTAACAATGTAGTCCCTAATGACACTGCCATATAAATTAATTATTTCATTCTGAATTTGAGATGACCGATAGCTTGAATTTTTCTTACCATGCTCAAAGTGTTCTTTCAATGGTAGGTCTCCAGCTTCGATTCGAAGGCGACACAAGTCTTCAAGTACTCCTTCATCTTGATGTTTTCCCCTTAGGGGTAGATCATGAATGCCAGAAAAGGCAATACAGGTTATGATAGAAGATATTACCGTCCTGTTTTCCTTTGCAAATTTATGGTGAAATTTTTGTACCTGAATATCAACTGGAACTTCATGGGTGAATGCTCTAGCCGATTCAGTTGCCAACATATGCCACTGGCTAGTCGAATGGTTTCTGCAAGCCTCATGTATATCTTTGTATTTCGTGAAAGGTCTGACATGAAGGATCCCAAAACCCCTTTGACTGTACTTAAAGCAGGTGGGAATAAGACACAGTACTTGCACAATGCACCTTTCAGACGCTTGTAGTATGCCATCCATGGGGAATATGTATCCAGCCACTGATAATTAAACTTTCTTTTCAGGTGAGTAGCATCGGCCGCAAAGTCGTAGGTCTTAGGTGGAATCCAGCAATCTGTCAGCAAGTATCTTTTTTTTCTCTTCTGAGATCATAGACGATCGTCCCAAATATCTGCCCAAGTCATTTTCATGACTATCATCCATTCCTGTTTCTACAGCATCACAAGTTGAACTCGTTAAGGAGCTGGGTCCCGCTCCCGCAGCATCTAAAATAGTGGATGGTGTCTTCTCTTGCGCTGACTGTTGGGCCTTCGCATTGCCGTCGTCTTCGTCGCTACTGCTTTTTTCATTGTCTGCTGGTTTTTTCCGCTTTAAAGTCACTGAAAACAATGAATAAAGAAAACATAGTGTAAGCCACTCTAAATTCTTTAGAAAAATTAATTAGAAAAGAAAATATTTTATGTAGTTGTCAATAGGTAGGAATATGCGTATTATACTACTCCCTCTGTCCGAAAATATAATATACAAAATCTGGTATAATATGGTTACACAATAAAGTTGCTTTATTATTTTCATTCAATTGTTTTTACAAACGCCTAGTTAATCGTCACCTACTCTTCACATTCATGATTCAAACTCTTGTTTCAAGGCTTCTACTTAACACACGGAAAACGTTTTCACTGTAATACACAGTGCTATCGAGCACAGTAAATATCCGATGTAAATATTCGATGTACGTAGGCCTACATCGAATGTTTTGGTGACTAAGTCACGCACTCCTTCGATGCCGTTCACTTGATTTTTCGATGAACAGCATCAAGATTCTTATATAGTCACCAAAACATTCGATGTACGTACACAGAAAAACATTGTGCCAAGCATAAAAAAACACGGTGACCCGACCCTTATACTTGATATTTACTGTGCTCGGTAGCACTGTGTATTACAGTGAAAACGTTTCCGTGCACAGAGCAATGAAATTTTGAACACTTCCTCACCTCTGCTGCTCCTCGGCGTGCATATAGTTTAGATGTTAATATAAAACAGCGTCATCTCTGTGGACCAGAGAAATTCTTAAACAGAGACAAAGGACCTACAGGAACGTTTTAGGCAAATCTCTCTCTCTCTCTCTCTCTCTCTCTCTCTCTCTCTCTCTTAAAATATATACCGTATTTTCGGACAGAGGGTTTATTATTTTCATTATACAAACGAAAAGGGTTTGGTTACGGTTCTTTAATATTGCGTAAGTATTTACTTACCACTAGTAAGGAACTTCCTGATATCCATGTTAACGGCAAAACAGCATTAAACACTAACGATGTGAATTGTAAATACGGAATGTTAATAACTGAACTCTATTTTTTATAAATACAAAACTGGCTCAAAAAACTCTGAACCGAACTGTTAGGTTAGCCCACGCACCGAGGTTCAGGTCGACTGATCGGTACCTTATACTGTCTTCAAGTTTGCCAACATAAAAGACAAAGACTGTTAGTTTTGGCGCGATTTTCAACTAAATTTTTACTTTTTTGTATTTTTTCGTCGCTCTTCGCTTTTTTATTTTGGCATTTATCTTTTCGTCATTTCAAACTTCTTTGTTCTGTTCTATTTTTTTGTCATTTTGTATTTTTCTTTTCCCTCTAGGGGGGGGGGCAACTGCCCCCCTGCCCCTCGCTGGCTACGCCCATGGTTGTGTATATTATTAATATAAGGGTAAGAAAACATTTACTGATTTAAATTTCTTTTTTTTGTACAACTAATGCTCTCCACTAGTCCAGTGACTCCTGTTGAGCGCTTTTGAACAATTTAATTAATAATCATCATCAAAATCATTACATCGTATTGAAAACCAAACCATGTGATGACTGAATTGTTCAAAAGCGCTTACCGAGTGTGATCAGACTCGTCAAAGTCAACAAGTGGAATCGTGCAGATCTATATAAAAGTCTAGAATCTAATAATAAAAAGTTCATAGATTAAAAAAAAAACTTACATAAAAAACGTAAAATACAGTTCAGGACGCTTTAAAACGCCGTCTTTGATTATATAGAAAACAACTAAGCTTGAGAGAAAAAACAAAAACCAATTATATGATTTTATCTCAACAGGTCTATGGAATAAGGTTTTATAAAATCATAGCGGCGAAAGGGGAATTCCTCTTACGTGTTGGATCCCCCCCCCCCGTAAATCAAGCCCTATTTTATTACTGATTCAAGATTCCCGTACCGCGTTACCTTCAGTCTCAATACGCAAAGCCAAATAAATACAAATATACATAAAGCGCTAAATAAAAAACAGCTGAACAATAACTATGAACATAAATTGGCTGTAACCACGGAAATAATAATCAATTTTTTTTAATATTTCGAGCACGCCGGCCCGAAATTTGTAGTTTGTCGAAATTATTCAGTTTCTTTACCAGTTTACCACATCATCGACTGTAACGACACTGACCTTGACACTACGTAACCACCACATCGCTACCTGTGACAACACAGGAACCCCCGGCTGCGACGAATACCGACCGGAAGAGGGACGTTGGATCCCAGGCGCCTCCAGAGGATTCTAGTAGAGAAGTCTCGTGGCCTCTGCAGAGTCGCGAAGACGGAGGACCCTCGGCGCCTACGAAGGGCTCCTGGACGGCAATCCCCTCCCCGAAATCCAGCGATGTACGTCGTACGGGAGGGGATTACAACACCGACCTTGACATTACACTCCACCTCTTTGGTTTCCGGATGTGACGAAAAATAATAACACCGGACTTGTACTTCACCTATCAATAGTAAATTCAATCTTTTAAACAGTACAATACTATACTATCAAACAATAAACTATTTGAATAAACTGAAGGGTGTGTTATCAAAATATTAAATCTTTGTACTCGTGGAATAACTCTGAATTTGTCATTGAATGTGTCTTCTAAATATTATTTCATTAAATGTCGTTTTATTGTGTTTCAGGCTGTGAGAATACTGGCGCCATCAGACTTTGACGAAATTATCAATTATTTGTGGAAGAATCAATAAAACAACACCATTATTTTTATTTATTTGTTGTCTTAATTAGAAGTCAAAAACAAACAAAAAATAAACAAAATTCACAGTACTGTTGTTAATTTATATATATTTTTTAGGAACCCAAAAATCCATCCAGCAGGTAGGGAATATGTAACGAAAAATGTTATTAATGATTGCGAGCGTGGATTTAAGTTGGAGAGAGGATAATTAAAAATGTAGGGTGTTATCTGAGGTCTGACAGCTCTGAAATTAAAATATCGGTATGGAGAGAATCATACATGACTTCCATATTCTAAGATTTATATTTAAAATCATTTTCGAAATGAAATATTACCATAGAAACTACTTCTTTCTACTTACTGCTTCAGCCTTAACCACAGTACTGTGGTCACTAACGTATACCACCTCACGTTATCGCACTCGATTTTCACTGATGATGAAAGTCGATGGCATTGCCGAAACGTCTGGTTTTGTAGAAAACATTGGACTACGGCCAAATATCCCGGGAAGGAATTTTAACAAAAACTACTGCTTTGTTGCCGATAACGTTGTACACATATATATAAAAAATATGCATAAAATTAATGGCTTGTATAAGTTAATGATTTATCTCCATTAAGTAGTGCTCAAGTTTCCAAAGTTTTAACATTATGCTGTCCGTAATTAAAACATCAGAGCAGGTTTAGTGTGAATGAGGGTACACCGTGGACAAAAATTTTCAACGTTTCCTATTGAGCGTTGCTTAGAGTAAAGCTGCGAATCTACAGAGTATGTTTCACATAACAAACACGCGAAAAAGAAGGAGCGCTCCGAAGTCACTCATGGACCCTCAGCATCTTGCAGAGGGTTCATTCCCTAAAGACGAAACGTCTGTCTATGAATCGTTCCTCTGTAAACACGTGGAGTTACACTGCCCAGCGATCCACAGGAAGCAAATTGATGTCCATTTTTTCGGCTTGCACGCGTTATGTTGGTGTGGGTTTCGGCACTTTCCATTTAAAAAGTGTGCAAATGTAAGAAAATAAACATGAGTGAGGCCAGAAATAACGCGAATTTTGTGTGTGTGTGTGTGTGTGTGTGTGTGTGTGTGTGTGTGTGTGTGTGTGTGTGTGTGTGTGTGTGTGTGTGTGTGTGTGTTCCCTGCCTTTTTATTGCTGTAGTCGTAATAATAAAATGGAAACGTAAACATTACATAACTTAAATATGCTTACCTGCCACGAACGATATATTATTTTATACATGTATATTAACTCATACATAATTTACATTAAAATGAAAAAATTATAATTTGATTGCATGGCAACAAAATTATTTTATTTTTAACAATTACCATTGTTTGAAAAAGTTTAAATGAATTTTCAAGTACTTTACTGTTGTTAAAACATAAAATGTTGCTGGTAAACTACCCCTTCCCCTTAACCGATCTTCACCAAAATCGGAAGCCCTTGAGATCTCTACAATTCAGGGACATATGCAAAAAATTATTTGATTCTGTTTGAATTTGCGGCTGTTATCGTTTGCCATAGAAAATACCCTTGTTAAACATAAAACGTAGCAGGTAAACCACCCCTTTCCCTTAACCGATCTTCACCAAAAACAATAGGTCTTGAGAACGCTACAATTCAGGGCTGTATGCGAAACACTATTTGATTCTGTTTGAATTTGCGGCTGTTATCGTTTGCCATAGAAAAAAATCTACAGACAGACACACACACACACACACACACACACACACACACACACACACACACACACACACACACACACACACACACACACACACAGACATTTTTCGGAAAACGACTTTTTTTCATGTTTTGAGTGTAGTACAATCAGAATCTGCAATAATCTCGAACACGATTTTTTTTGCCATCACCATACTTCCATTTCCTTAAGGAATATGGAAGTAAAATTATAATTTTATTGCCTGGCAACAAAATTATTTTATTTTTAACAATTACCATTGTTTCAAAAAGTTTAAATGAATTTTCAAGTACTTTACTGTTGTTAAAACGTAAAAGGTTGCTGGTAAACTACCCCTTCCCCTTAACCGATCTTCACCAAAATCGAAAATCCTTGAGATCTCTACAATTCAGGGACGTATGCAAAACATTTTTTGATTCTGTTTGAATTTGCGGCTGTTATCGTTTGCCATAGAAAATACCCTTGTTAAAAAAATGTTGCAGGTAAACTACCCCTTTCCCTTAACCGATCTTCTCCAAAAAAAAAAGGTCTTGAGAATTCTACAATTTAGGGGTGTATGCAAATAATCTTTTAATTCTGTTTGAATTTGCGGCTGTTATCGTTTGCCATAGAAAATACCCTTGTTAAAACATAAAACGTTGCCGGTAAACTACCCCTTTCCCTTAACCGATCTTCACCAAAAACAATGGGTCTTGAGAACTCCATAATTCAGGGCGGTATGCAAAATATTATTTGATTCTGTTTGAATTTGCGGCTGTTATCGTTTGCCAAAAAAAAAATTACCCTTGATAAAAAAAACCGTTGCCGGTAAACTACCCCTTTCCCTCAACCGATCTTCACCAAAAACAGTAGGTCTTGAGTACTCTACAAATCAGAGCTGTATGCAAAAAATTATTTGATTCTGTTTGAATTTGCGGCAGTTATCGTTTACCAAAAAAAAAATCTACAGACACACACAGACAGACAGACAGACACACACACACACACACACACACAGACACTTTTCGAAAAACGACTTTTTTTCATGTTTTGAGTGTAGTACAATCAGAGTCTGCAATAATCTCGAACACGATTTTTTTCGCCATCACCATACTTCCATTTCCTTAAGGAATATGGAAGTAAAAAAGAGTAAAAATAATGTTAAGTTTAGACAACTGTGGTAGAGATTACAGTTTTTGAACTTGAATCACTTTAAGACAGAAGTCATGATAACCGATCACCGCAATTCAAACAAGAAATCAGGTTCAGCCAATATCAGTCAAGACAGGATACGTGAAGATGTAAACAAATTTATATATTTGCATTCACTAATGTCTTACAACCGAATTTGCTCTGTGTAATTAAAATAACGTTAGCTAAAGCCTGAATAGCAACAATAAAGTATCAAACTTTTGCAGATTAGGTAGACGGAATTGTGCAAACCGGAATACTGCACGTAATAGAAGACAAAGTAAAGACATAATGGATAACGGACGCCTCAGAATATTTAAATAACTCTGTTCAATTTCAAAAGCAGACAAAGCTGACCGAAATGGTGACACTATAGTGGCCATTGAAATATCAAATTTAAGAAGATTTTTGAAGTAATGAAGATTTAACTTGGAATAAAAGAGAAAGTTGTCATACAATAAAAGTGTACATGCAAACAACAAGTGCTTTTGATAAAATAAAGAAATACTTGGCACTTTAGAAGATTTATTCATAAAAAATATATAAAACAAGTTTTGCTAATCGTGATGAGTGAATTTAGTATAAAGGAAGAAGAGATATCTAGCCGGCAATTGTATATGACTACGTGATAATATCATCATGGCATACCGCGTTTCGGGTTAAGCAACAGCAACTCAACCCTCTATATTTTCAGAAGGACAGACGGTTTAGATGATTTTCATATCAACAGATAGTACGTCGGACAGTGGATATTTTTGTGAAGTCATTAAATATAAACTCGCGGATTATAACATTTAATGTACTTTACACTATATTCTGAAAATGTAGGAGATCATTAACGGAAAGAATACTTGCTGAAACAAATAGACGTGTGAAGAAGGAAGACGTCTCCAGCGTACGGAATCTCTCAGAGCAAGAAGTGACGGATTAGTGAAGAAAACAAACGAGAGAACAATTTTTTCAAGTCTATGCTCACTTTGCCGGCCTCCTGGCTATGCTGCCCGGGGCGGCTGCTCCTTGACCCCCCCCCCTAGCTACGCCTCTGAATGAGCTTTCGAAGACAAATTTACATTCGCCTGAAAACGTCTCTAAAGCACCTACAAATTAATTATGAAAACACACTTTACTCGATTCACACCCCAACAGATATGATATCACGTTTTATCTGCAAGTAATACGGACATTAGGCAAAAAATTGTGATAACAATGCACACAAGACGAATGATTTTGAAGCAGAATGTCATACTACACTAAATAAAAACGTTGCTAGCTACAATAACATAACGCAACAAGCATTTCCCGCATTGAAAATCGTGTAGAAGCTACAAGTTTGCCATTAGAAACATGTAAAAAAACTAAACACAAAGAGAAATCCCCTAGATCTACAACAGATCGAACGCTTTTAATAACAACATCAAGTACTGAAGAAAATCCCCCAGAAAATGTACCAGGTGGCCAAGAAAATAATTTAATAACTAAAACCCGTACCAAGAAACGAAACCAAATCGTACCACCATCTTCTGATTGTACAAGTCTTGATCCCCTAGATAATCAGCTACGACCGCTAAAGAGCTTACTTACACGTGATGAAAATCCCTATATTCTAAAGTAAAATCAGCGCAAGACATTCCTCGAAAGAGCTAAGGGAAAATCTGATTTGCAAGAATTATCACTTGAATTTACTGAGAACACACCAGCATTAATTTCATTACTCAAAGGTAATTACCAGCGTCTTACGGAGAGGAAAATCAAAAGCAAATTCACTAGAATTATAAACAAACTTTCAGTAGGCATCAACAAAGATTCTGAAAGTGACACATTACATCAGATTCAAGTGGTGATGAAACGACTCCCCCCACTCCAATTCTACAAAAAACAACACTGCTTCCCACACCTCATGAAACAGCCTATCTTATAATGGAATATCAACGGGTACTATACATAACAAGGAAACTTGGAATAATTATCAACAAATTTCCCCCTGACGTTATTATCTGCCTACAGAAAACCAATTTTAAAAAGAATTACCGTGCAGAAATAAAAAATTATTCAGCTACTTTCAAAAAGATAGCCAACTCTCAACACGCTAGTGGTGGAGTCGCCCTATATGTTAGCAGCAAACTCAGCAAAACAGACGTCACAATAAATACTGATATTAAGCCGTTGCTGTGTCTGTATTCCTTCCTATACGTTGGTTGACGATTTGTAATGTTTATTTACCAAACAGATATGATTTTTCTGACAAGAGATAATAGGTATTGTAAATCAATTGCCCTGACCTTTTCTCATAGTAGTAGATTTTTAATAGCCATAGTTATGCCTGGGGTGGATACAAAACAGATAAGCATAGAAGGGTCAGCGAGAAAATAATATAAAACACAAACCTTATAAAGTTAAACAAAAAATCATTATACTCATTTAAACATGTCATACAACAAATTTAGCTCGATTCACCTCGCACTCTCCAGTTTTTGCATAGCCCATCTACTTAACTGGACAGGCTTTCGTGACCTCTATTACAGTGATCACGTTCCTATTTTCTCAGAGATGTACCAAAACGGCCTTAAACTAATAACCCAACTTAAATGGATATTCAGTAAAGCCAATTGGGAAAAATACTAAAACATAATCACCGAACACTCTATGTGTACGAGAACCAGACAATTTAATAGTTAACAACAAAATTGAAATTATTACTAACTTAATACTGAATGCTGCTAATCAGAGTGTTCCAGTAACAGTCAATAAGGGTTCCAAGACACCATTGGTGAGATGGTGAAACGAAGAATGTAAAGTAGCCCATCGCACAATGCGTAAATCTTTCATTACTTATAAAAGGCATACGACTTAAAGATAAGCAGCTAAAATATAAACGGCTAGGCCTCTTAGAATCTTCAAGAAATGCAAGTGAACAGCGTGGACTGCATATGTATCCTCCATCACCAATCAGACACCGACCGCCTATGTCTGGAACAAACTTAAAGATACGAGGTGTGCTCAAAAAAAGACCAAACTTTTGCAACACAAACTTTGTTAATGCCTATACAACTTTATGCATGCTTATCCCCTTCAATGTATTCTCTCCTGCTGGCAATGCACAGCTGCCAACGTTTCTTCAAATTCTGAAAAGATTCCTGGAATGCACTTTTTGGAATGGCGCTCAGCTGTTCTTCCGTATTTTACTTGATCTCCTCTATAGTTTCCAAACGACGTCCTTTCACAGTCCCCTTCAGTTAAAGTCTGTTGGGGTTACGTCAGGGAGTAGGGTGGGTGGGGCAGAACAGTCATATTGTTTTTCGCCAGATAATCGACGACAAGGAGTGACGCGTGAGCTGGTGCGTTATCATATTGCAACACCCAAGTCTGTTCTTTCCACAGGTCTGGCCTCTTATTGCGTACTGGTTCCCTCAAAAACCTTTAAACTTCCCTATAATACTCCTTATTTACTGTCTGACCCCGTGGAACGCATTCATGATGAACCAACCCTTTCCACTTAAAAAACACCACCATCACTTTTGTGTCTGATCGACTCATCCGGACATTTTTTGGTCGAGGCGATCCTTTTTCCAGCCACTGCGAAGACTGTGCCTTCGTTTCGAAATCGTATCTGTACACCCACGTCTCGTCCCCTATTTTAATGTTTTTGATGAAGTATTCATCGGCACTGCCACGGCCAAGAAGTTCCTGACTGACGTTAACGCGATTATCTTTCTGATCACACGAATTTTGCTGAGATGCGATGCATGTTCAGTTTCCCTGTTAAAACTTCATGGCATAAACCCACGCTGATACCCAATTCCTCAGCAATCTCACGTACAGTTAAACGACGATCTTCACATATCATAGTGCGAACTTCATCGATTTTATCGTCATTTATTGACGTTGAAGGGCGACCAGGTCTTGGATTTTCATTGGTCGATGTCGTTCCCGCGTTGAAACGAGTAAACCACTCGTAGCACTACGTTCGGTTCATACAGTCATGCCCATGTGCTTGCTGAAGCTTTTCGAACGTTTCTGGAAAAGTTTTACCGAGTTTGAAGCAAAATTTTATGCTAAAATGTTGTTCTTCAAGCTCTTTTATTTTCACTACGGGAAATATTCGCCGAGGGGTTAGAACACGTATTAATTTCAGCCGCTGTAACGACAATCTACCACAACAATGGTAGAAAGAAGTGGAATGTTGGACGATGTTTCCGAAAGTTGCCGCTAAACATCACCACTTGTCGGACTACTCTCTCTTTGCGTATACAGCCGTGGTATTGTGAAAGTTCGGTATCTTTTTGAACACACCTCGTATAAAGGCCTCACAGTAAAAACCAGGACTGAAGTACTGATTGCAGATGATGGAACGGTAACTTCACAACTAGAAGTCATTGCTAATACATTATTAGCTGCAAACTTTTATCAGAAACTCTTGCGACACCAACTACAATCCAGTTTTTCAAGAAATTAAAAAAACTTCTGCCATGTAGAGAAAAAAAATCACGGAAACAAACGTGGTTGCAGAACTTAAAATTAATTCACCTCATTTCACTAAAATATCTAAAAAATGGAGTTGACGGTACTGGATGGGGCCGTAGTTGTGCCACTGCGTCAGGATAATATTGAGTAAGCAGCAGCATATCTGACTATTAGGAATACTGCCTAGACAGTCATAACGTGCATATTGTGTTGTTTTTCATCATTACGATGGTTGCACTTATCGTCGTGTTTAACCAGTGGAAATAAAATAACTGTTAAAACCAGGGAATTCTCTATTTTAGTTTTAGTGAATGTTCTGTTATTTTATTTCAAAGCGCATATATGAGAGTGCGTTCGGCAAGAGAAAGTATAACAGGGATCGACTGATAAAGATTCGGTGGGCAATCGGAGGGATAGACAGAAGGAGTAAAAAATGCTCCTGAATGTTGTAAATAAACGGGATGCTAACGCTTTGTTGGATGTGATTGAGGAAAATGTTCAGCCTGGAATTACACTACAAAATTATGAACATGTGGAGGGGGCTACAATTCTCTACAAAGTAATACTCATTTGCGAGTTCACATTCGCTGAACTCTGTATGCTGCAGGGACATGAACATCCATACACAGAACATCAAGAGCCATTGGTCAAAAATGAAAAAAGACATGAAGCGACGGTTAGGAAGGATCTCGGTGGGTCCCTTTGAAGGATGCCGCAGTCTATGTAACTTATTTGTTTACTAATGTTAACTTATATGAACAAAATTAAATTTCAGTTAACAAAAAATGAAATTTAGCGCTAAGTTAGGCCTATAAATTAATAATAATCATCATTCATCATTAATTATTATTATTACATAACGGTAGTACTGTCATTAATATATTACATAATGTTATATAATCGTTGCGCTGTTATTATTGTATAATAATAAAATAAATGTTTTTGAACCAACTAAAGTTACATGCAACGGACTAAAATGCCACTTAATCCGCTGGACGGAACCTTCTTAACAATAGCTGCACCTTTTCAGTGACCATAAAAATAACCTTTCTTGAAGTGAAGGGTACAAACAGGTAAGCGGACGGCTACGGCCCCATCCAGTACCGAGAACCCAAAAATGTCTGCCGAAATGTAGAAACTCTCGTCCAGGGCCAGAAGGTATCCATAACATCTTTCTAAAAAATCTTCCTGAATCAGCACTAACATTGCTGATTAATGATGTAATAATAATATGATTAATAATCATACAACATACGATTGTTCAATGATGTAAGGTGTATTAAATACTCATTTTCCTACTTCCACAAGAGCCTCCTTGGTTCCGTCCACCTCTCAAATTTGATAACGTAACCTCAGGATCCCCAAAAGCTGGTACAAATCCGTACATTTCCTGTCCAAGTTCTAAGAAAAACTTAATAAATACAAAGAGTACACTCACGTGTTCGCAGATGGTTCTCGCTCAAATGAAAATAATGGATGTGCAATAATATTACCCAAACACAAATACTTATTCAGGTTGCTCAGTATTTTTCTGTGAAGCATATACAATCTGTTAAGCACTGGAAATAATAAAAAATTCAACGGGTTCCAGGCATATTATCTTCTCAGATTCTAGAAGTGTTTGAGACAGCTTGCAGGAGGATGACATCAACGAGCCCATTAATCGAGTAATAAATAACACGACTCTCGATATCTGAACCAGATAGTGCAAGAAAATTATTTTCAGTTGGATACCATCACACATCGGAATTAATTTGCAGAGGTAGATTTAATACGTTCATAGAATGGTTTGGGTAGGGTTTGGCGTTTAGTGAATTTTTCGCTGCTCCTGTTAGAGAACACATTAACAGATAGGATTATCACGATTTGAAGCTGCGTTTGTTGAAAACAACATACTGAGTTTTATTCTTCTTATTCGAAGGGTATTCTTGAGACTCGGCTAGAACGCTGTTAACCGAACTAGTTCTAAACGCTCCTAGGGTTAGGCGAAGGCCGGATGAAATTTGTTTTACAATTGTACTATTTAGGAAGATGACGATGGAATGTAAGAAACTGATAGTCCCAGATCTGTTGAACTGGATGAAGGTTTTTTTAGAGAACTCAGCTAGCGTATGAACCACAACCTCATGAACCTCATGTTGAACTCAGTGTCTAGTTCTTAGGAAACGAACGTCACAGGAATAGAACAGTAACAACGAAGTACCACGATTTCTGCTTTAACATTAGATTCGTTGTACTAGTGAGAATAAACCGCAGTGCGTAATGTTACTCGCATCAGTGCGGTGTTCTCAGTAAAAATACGCTGACATTGTGATTGGCCCCGTCTAGGGCAAATCGACTGATTTGTTTGGATGACATTGGGGTTAACACCGTACCAGAAAAACATCCTGTCACTCAAAAACAGGAAAGGTAAAAGAAGTGATGAATTGATGATTACCTACTTAGTCAGTTACTGAGTTACTCAAGCTGCTGAAACCTATAGGATCGCTGAAAAACTTGTCAAGCCTTAGGTGAAGAACACATCATAGACTCCGTCTCATTCATTCTGGTTGGTACCTGAGGTTTGTCGGTTGAGCGATAGAGGAATTCTACCTGAGTTTATAAAAAAAATAATGTTAGTACACACTTAAATCAAAAGTTTAACTAAGTCCGTTGATTAACTAATCTTAATATAAATAAAAGTCATTGTATCTATGTATGTATCTATGTATGTATCTATGTAATACGTATGTTCCACATCTCCTCCTAAACCACTGGACCGATTTCAACCAAACTTGGCACAAATATTTTACGCAACGGGAGAACCAACATAGGACAGGTGTTTTTTTCGATACGATCCTCTGGGGGGTCCTTTGGGTCTTAAAAAACTATTAGATCTGGTTACCATGGCAACCCAATAGAATAGATTCTGGTTGCCATAGCATCGGTGGAAGTCTCCCGGGTAGGAAATAGCGCGGGAGTCGTCCGACGGGCCTTCCCCGGAGTCCGTCCACGGAACCCGGGGAGTCTTAGGTCGGATCTCACGAAAGACGGCCGGGCCAGAGTCCCAGCTCCTCGCCCGGCATCTCGACGACTTTACCGGGCTTCGGAGAACCTTCCGTACCCTGGGGAGGTCTCTGACCAAGTCCTAACGCGGGAATTCGACCGGCCTGGATGCCGGAAAAAGCAGGCGGTGTGCCGGCATAGGTGGAAGCCTCCCGCGTAGGGAATAGCGCAGGAATCGTCCGACGGGCCTTCCCCGGAGTCCGTCCACGGAACCCGGGGAGTCTTAGGTCGGATTCCGCGAAAGACGGCGGGGCCAGAGTCCACGGTTCTTATAAATAAAGATATAGGTTATGATATCGAAGGTGGTTTATGCATCTTAAGAAACTTCTTAATAGTGCGTGAATTCAGAGTTGTTTTCAGCTTGAATTTAAAAGTGGATAAGTTAAGATCGAAGTAAGTTATAAGCGAGTATAAAAAACAACGTTTTGGTAGCGAATGTATTCAGATAGTAGTGTTCAGACAATATAAATGCGCTTGCTTCAGTTTGAATTTAAAAATTGATAAGCTGAAATCTGTAGAGGTATTGTATTGTTAGAATAAGTTTAGGAGACACTAACTTAACAAATACCTTATTTCAACATTAACACAATGAATTATAAAACGACAGTTAAATACGCAGTGCGTGCAAGTACTGTAGACATTTTATTGAAAACTAATTTAGCTGTTCGCCCTCTCCAAGAGTTAGAAATCGAGCAGAGATTAGAAATCACGCGCAACAGAATTCTTCTCCAGATATAAGAATAAAGTTTATGACATGTTCTTTAACAGGTGCGCTACAAAGTATTCCTCCAGTGAGAATGCGAACGTAACAATATAAGGAAGATTATACAATATACAAGTAATATAACATTAGAACAAGAATAGGTGCCTATGAGCCTATGAATAAATTATGAACCCGAGCAACGCTGGGTAAATCGGCTAGCCTAAATAAATAACTAGTGACTCGGATCACTAATTTTTTATTGGTGAAAATGTAAAATGTTTACCTTGTAGCCTGTACTATCGCTTAGTACAAGTTTGTTTTTGTATTTGTTTGTACACTGACAAAATTTGTTTATATACACTGAAAATAAACACACACAAAGAACAAAACAAATTTGGTTTACCTGGTGTATACAAACAAACTGTTTGTAACAACCAAAAATTTAAAAAATTTTAGTGTGACTGAAAAGACGTTACATTCAGCATGACACACCTACTCAGCCCACGAGCAATAAATAAAGAAATGTGTGTAGAAGTGTCAAGTGAACGTTTACTTCAGACAATGCAAGTACGTTTCACATAGTTGTACAATAGGGCACAGGGTTGGCCGTGACAGACTCGTCTAAAACACGAGATTTACAGCCTGCAAATGTAAGATAATGGAAATTGTGTCAAGTACCAATTTAGAGGAGAAACTGTGACGGACACACTGCCGGGTTAATTTGTAAGAGTACCAGTAAAGAATAAAAGAGTGTAAGTCACACAATAGTATATACCCTATACGAGGACGGACATCGATACCTAAAATAATAGAATCGAACTTGTAAACAGCAGGGGAACGACTTACTGGCGACAACGGATATTTACGACAGGCAGTAGGTGTGCCGTTTGGAAACGACGTCACGCTGCGCCAGGATAGCGTTCAGGAAAAAAGGGTCAAACACAGCGAACAATAACAAGAGACGACACATTGTTTTCGTGAGAACTGCAGCGAGACCCGGAGTACGCTTAGACAATAGCATGATAGACGAGCATGAAATTTCTCCTGTTCTAGGAAAGGAGTACGGAGGCTTTCGACGCGAACCCGTGGGGAGACAGGATATCCAATCACAACCCAGCATCTACCCAGAGACCTGGTGGAGAGGACCGTCGCCAGCATAGCAACGGGAACGTCGAATGGGAAGTGAAGAACGACACTCTGGCTTAAGGGTAGGAGATCTTCCGTCCTATCATGTTCAACTTGAGGCGTGTTTTCCAGTACGGTGCATTGTGGTACACGATGTTTGATAAAAACTGCTTGCAGAGCACGCGGGAGGACAGTCTCTCATAATTTTTCAACCATATACTTTGGACAGTCTTTCATAAATGTTTACTCATATACTTTGAGCAGTCAGTCGGTCAGTAGAACAGTCTTTATAATTTCAACAGTCGGTCGTCAAAGTTCGATTAACATACGGACGGCAGTGGGACTTTGAAATTTTGCCACGCGTCATATAACTAAGAGACTTAGACATTTCGATATTGGCGCGTATCCGGTAATAGTGTACTTTCAGTGTCTAAAAACATGCGACATACGCCAGTGCTTAACAATTATAGAATTATTTATTATACTCTAATTCAGAATTGAACTAACCAGTCACACTTACATCAATAATCGACGCGTAGAACTTTCGTTGATGTAATACCGGACGGCGAAATAATAACATTATACAGTGTTGCGGTGCGATTCAATATCATGTGGAACAATTACACCGCGGCATCAAAACACTAACAGTAATGAACATATCAAACGTTGAACAATACACAGACATATATATATACACCATAGTTAACGATGAACTTTAATACGAACACACAGCGCGAGTGAATCTGTTTCGCGTGTGTTAAGTGTCAGTCACAGCACAGCTTCCCACACATGATCCAGCAGAGAGGAGTTACGCCGATGGAAATTTCGGATAATTCATCTAACAAGTAATCTTTATGCTATTCTTATCATAAGGAACTCTACTGTCCTGTCTCTTTTTCAAGAAACACCCCTTGAGCATTTAAATTAAACATGATAAACATAATTTAACGCCATCCATCTGAGGCATACGATGAACGCATTAGTATAGGATTTATTGTTTGAATATTTGTGTTTCTATATATCGATTACATTATATATATATGTGTATGTTTTTCAGCAAACAACGTATTGGATTTACCTTGTAATTTGATGTATAAACATGTGTTCTTTTATGTTCTTTTCATGAGTTTATGAATGTATGTATTTACAGGGAATCATCCATATTATATATATATTGAATTTAATGAATGATATAATGTTAATAAATAAGTGTTTATTTTATCAATATGCGTTCATCATTGTCAAATTACCTCAGAACGAGAAAGTAATGACATTTGAGTGATTTATGGTAGTTTATTTTATTTTCTTTATTAATGCAACAACTAGAGTCTCCATGCAATAGTTATGCTAACGTAAAGTAATTAACGTGTTATTTATTGATTACACGAGCTCATTATGCAAATTAATATATTCAATAATTACTTAATCACAGATTAATTAATCCATTATTGCTAGCATAATTACTTAATGACTGCCCAACACGTGGCAAGTGTAGTATTTGGCTCTCAAAGAACGTAAGGATCGGCAATCACAGATTAGTTAATTCAGTAGCGTAATAGCATAACACCCCACAGTGTTGTATTTGGCTGCCCAACGCGTGGCAGATGTTGTATTTGGCGCCCAACGTGGGGCAAAGAGCAGGCAGTAGAGATAGGATAAGCGTATATATTAATATTTCATGTTAGTAGTTGTAAGAACAAATATTATTAGTGTGGAGCTAGTTGGACTGGGACTGAATGTTAACGCGTAGTAAAGCAGCAAAAATGACGACCAGTAGCACAGATTCCATGAATTTTGACATTAATAACCAACAGGGAGTACCTGGTGTCGAACGAGAGGAATCACCAACTTATTCACAAACGACCGAGGAGACGTCAGACGTCAGAGCGCGGGGACAGGAGTCCCAACAACAACCGCAGGAAGAGGTGACGTTGCGCGCATTAATGGATTTTATGAGTAAGAAATTTGAAAAGCAGGATGAAAAATTTAATGAAATTAATGAAAATTTTATAGAGATTAATGAAAAATTCGAAAAGCAAAAGGAAGAGATTAATGAGAATTTTAATAAAAGATTCGAGAAATTAGAAGAAAAGTTGGAAAAGCAGAATGAAAATTTTACACAAATACGCGCAGAAATGCGTGAATACATAAATAATTGTGATAAGAAGATAGACGAGGTTCAGAAGCAGCAGAACGAGATCGTCAAAGAGTTAAAGGAGGACACCGACAAGAAATTAGAAGAGGTGCGTGAAACAAGAGAATTAGACCGACAGGAACTAAAGAGTGTTGCCCAAAATATTCAAACGAGCATCAAAAAGATCCACAACAGAGTGGAGACACACGCAAAAGAAAATCACAAGAAGCAAGAGGAATTGAGAGTCGAACTATTCCAAACAGTAAGGCAATTACAACAGGAACAGGGAGACGTAAACAACACAATGCAACAGAAAATCAATGAGGTAGATGGAAGACAGAAGTCGGCGGAACAAAAACTAGACGAGAGCACCAGAGAGAAAACCACCCGTATTAACGAATTAAAATCCCAGATAGAACGACTACAGCGTCAGCTAATTGAAGGTGAGTCTGGAATAATCAGTAGAATTAACGGACACACACATACTGAGTTAAAGTATAACGGCACTGACAGGTTCCCAATGGAGTTCCTGAAGGAATTGTCAGAGATCCAGGAACAGTACTACAGCAACGGTGACATTAAATGGATCGGAAGACACTTGGAGATGGACGCTGGAATATGGTGGCGCGTCATAAGGAATCAAATCTCCACGTACGAAGAATTTAAAGAAGCTTTCACCTTGAAGTACTGGGGTCAAGAACGCCAGGACAATATACGCGACAATCTGGAGTACGGCAGATATGAGTGGAATGGACCAATCACAGCTGTCCAATATGTAGAACGGATTTTACTGGAAAGTCGGCAACTGTCACCAGCATTAACCGACACTCAGCTGATACGAAAACTAGCTCGCCACTTTGGTAAGGACTTGCAGCTCGCCGTGGTCACACGTGGTATCACGAGTATACCAAATTTCGAAGCGCTGATTACGGAATTCACAAGTATACAGTCGGGCGGAGATAACACTCGCAGACCACATTATAGACCTTACAACGAAGGGAGGAACAATCCGAGAGAAAGGGAAACGCAATACAATAAAAATGAAAGTGACCGACAGCCAACAAGGGGTCGGTATGACAACAAACACTACGTCAATACAGTACAGTTTACACCAGCTGAGCCAGGACCCAGTGGCACGGTCGTTGGCACTACCCCAAGGGCGAACGGTAACAGCGACAACAATAACAAAAAAAAAAATACGTCGAACGAGGGGAGAAGATAGAATTTCTAAGCGACTTCTTTCCGAGTGAGAGTGTAAATATATTGTTACCTGATTTACGAAAGGACCTACTAAAAGAGGACGACGAGATTGTAAATAAACAAATATTGAAATGTCCCGAGATTACTATTAAATTTAATAATGATGTAACTGTCCAAGCCTTACTTGATACTGGTTGTATTGTTAACGGGTTATCGGAAACTTGGTTTAATAACCATAAGAAGAGTATCGAACCATATGAGACACTACCCGTAACGAATACATTTATAATAAGTGCTGTAGGAAGTAAATCCAAATTAGTTAAGAGACAAATATTGTGTGACATTGAGATTGGTTGTATCCGATATGAATGTGAGTTTTTGGTAATACCAGAATTAGTGAAACCATGTATACTAGGAATTAGTTTTTTACAAGAAGTTGGGTGTCGCATCGACATCGGAAACAAAGTAGTTAGTTTAAAAAACGATACTGTTGATGAGGAGCACATTATACCAATCATGAATATTGACGTGATAAACAGTGAAGAAGAAGAGGAAGTACTGCGATGCATCGATGAGAAGATTGGGAGCATAGACTGCGTGGATAAAGAAATACTGCAACGCCTGAAGGAGATTTTGGTAAAGAACCGGAATGTTTTTAGGGAGTGCCCGGGAAGAATAGAGGGTTACACGCACGAGTTTCACGTTACGGACAGGACACCTTACTTTCAACGAGGGTGGCCTGTGCCGCTTGCCTACAGAGACAAGGTGAACGAGGAGATTAACCGGATGTTACGATATGGAGTAATCGAACGTTGCGCCAGCCCGTACGTCAACCCAATCGTGACAGTTATCAAGAGGGATGGGAGGGTTCGCCTATGCCTTGATGCAAGAAAA
Source organism: Magicicada septendecula (assembly GCA_034769895.1). Classification (NCBI taxonomy): domain Eukaryota; kingdom Metazoa; phylum Arthropoda; class Insecta; order Hemiptera; family Cicadidae; genus Magicicada; species Magicicada septendecula. The sequence goes on along the minus strand of CM068367.1, from coordinate 753,120,401 downwards.
GTGAACAGCGTGACCGTGCCCGATTACGAAGAAGTGTCCCCGGTAAATGAGATATTGGCTAGATGTGGTGATATGCAGTACTTGTCGACAGTCGATTTATCCAGTAGCTTCTGGCAAGTCCCATTAAAACGAGAGTGTAGGGATTTCACTGCGTTTATGCATGAAGGGAAGTGCTACCGATTCACAGTGACGCCATTTGGACTCAGCACCAGCTCTGCAGCGTTGACACGTGGATTGGATGTGGCCCTCGAGGAGGAGGTCAAGAAGAACACGATCATCTACGTGGACGACTGCTTGTGCTACTCCAATAATATACAAACACATTTAAATCATTTAGAAGCGTTGCTAAACAACCTCAATAAAGCAAATATAACTGTCAACCTCACCAAGTCACAATTCTTCAGACGAGAGGTCTCTTTCCTTGGTTATCGCCTTACAACAAAAGGGATACAAGCAACCGATGACAAGGTAAAGGCGATTATGGATTTCCCAGCACCGAAGAATACAAAACAACTCAAAGGTTTTCTTGGTCTTACCAATTTTTATAACAGATTCTCGAGTAAATACGCAGAAACAACGCAACCTTTACATGAACTGCTGAAAGGCGGACGAAAGTTTTCATGGACAAGGGAAGTGGACGAGTGTTTCCAGAGAGTCAAGAATTTATTTATAGACACAGTAACTCTACGGTTCCCACGGCCGAACCAAAGATACTATATTCAGTGTGACGCTAGTAATTTTGCGTATGGTGGCCAGCTTTACCAGATTGATGAAGATGGAGAAATCGGCGTCATCGCTTTTACAAGCAAGACATTTAAGGGAGCAGAACGCAATTACTTCACGACGGAGAAAGAGCTCCTGAGTATCGTTAGATGTCTGGATAAGTTTCGTATGTACATACTTGGCCAACCACTCACGATAATCACCGACAATAAAGCATTAACATTTATGCACAAGTGTCACTTAAATAATTCCAGAATTACAAGATGGATTCTCGCCATACAGGAGTACAATTTCGACATTATCCACTGCAAAGGAAAGGATAACGTCGTTGCGGACATACTGAGTAGATACCCGGCTGACACGGAACAACACGAGACAAACGAGGAGACGCACGAATATTTGATTAATCACCTAGTTATTAAAATGAGTCAACAATTAGGCAAAATAATTAGAGGTATCGGCAAATACCAAATTGAAGATGCCAAACTCGGAACGCTCATAGATAAGATTAAGAATAACGTTATAGATAGTAAATTAAGTAAATTTTATAAAATTGTTAATGATAAGTTGTACCGACGACGACGTGGCGAATGGAAACTATACATTCCTAACAGCGTGTCGAAGGATCTAATTACAGAGATACACCAAATGTACGGACACCTAGGCCCGAAAAGGTGTATAAAAATGTTACAAGAGCACTTCACGATCGACAGCTTGATCAAGAAAGTGAAGGTATACACCCAAACTTGTGACTCTTGCCAACGGTACAAGGATACGAACAACAGGATGCTCTTTGGCGGAACAAAGGCCATGATACCATCAGCCAAAGGTGACATAGTAAGCGTTGATTACTATGGACCCTTACCAACAGGTATAGGAGGTGTCAAATACTTACTTGTCATGGTGGACAACTTCACAAAGTTTGTCAAACTATTTACACTAAGAAGAGCGATAACCACCACGACACTACGACGGATCAACGATTACTGTACGAAGTATGGACGACCGAGAGTCATTTTAACCGACAACGGCACGCAATTTACCGCCGAAAGATGGGTTAAAGGTCTCGAGGACCTGGGAATACAACCAAGATATACCGCGATAAGGAATCCTCGAGCGAACTTAGCGGAAAGGATTAACCGCCAATTGGGAAATCTATTCAGGATCCTGGTACACGACCAGCATAGCAAGTGGTCAAGATACGTCGGAGTAATTGAAACATGTATCAATGAAACGTACCACGAAACAATAGAAATAACACCCCACGAGGCACACTTTGGAAAGAAGCCGACCCGCGCATGGGAGAAGTGGCTGGACAAAGATGTCATCAACAATGAACACAATCCCAATATTAATGTGTTTGTAAAAATAAAAGACAAAAGAGAGAAATATGCTAAACGTATCAATGATGGTAAGAATATTACTAAATTTGCTACCGGCGATAAGGTGCTGTTGAGGAGCTACCATCAATCCGACGCCGCAATGAAAAGGATTGACAAGTTTTTCGAGCTATACACCGGACCATACAAGGTTAGTCGCGTCCTTGGTAACGCAACATACGAGCTCGCTGAGTGCGATAGCAATGGAAAACTGAGGGGTATTTTCAACGTACGATTGCTGAAGAGATACTTTGAGACGAAATCACAAGTCTCAAAGGAAAACGAAAGTGCATCGACAATCAGTTAGACTAGTGGATTCGGAGGCGGATCAACACATAAGGTGAATGTCCCGCGAAAACCGGTCCAACTAGCTAATCGGTATGATGTATATCTTATTAGTGTATAATGTAAAGATTTTGTACAGGGAGTTCTTAAGTCACAATGTGGCAACCTAACGACATTAATTACATGTGTATAGCCAGTGTTAGTGGAAATTTAAATAGAAAAGACAATTATGATGTGAAAAGTTCAATTGAATGTGCAGCAATAAATTGCGAAAAGACGTTATAACGAGTTTTATAGACACCCGATGATATTAGATTAATTAATCAAATCTGAGTGATATAAAACAAAGTTATTTATGATCATAATGATCTCAAGTGAATTGTTAATTGTTCCTGAATAATGTATATAAGTTTCTAATCAATATAATTAGTATAAATGATAGTAACACATATTGTGAGCGATACTCAATAATAATTAGTGAATGTATCAATGTGTATTTACAGGTCGTAAATTGTATTTTAAATGGTCAAGATAGACTAAGAACATTAGCTATCGTAATGATATTTAAACGATACATGAATAATTGTAATTCATGTCGAAAATCATTATTTCATGTGTTAGATTATAAGCGGACGGCACAGCCATCCACAGCTATTGTTATTGTACATAATCCCATATCTAATTAGATATGCAAATATGTAAAAAATGCGTTCATCTTTCCTCAGATGCACGGCAATAAATTCCCAGAGGTAGTTTACGACCAAATATAGGGAATATATATCCATATACCCCAAGCAGAGGAAAGTAGGTCATTGACCGCGACTTTATCAGAGGGGACTCCCACAACAAACTCAGAGCGCAGAAATCGGATTAGAGTGTCTTCCGCTAATCCAACATCAAATCCGATTTGGGGACCTATGTAACAACCAAAAATTTAAAAAATTTTAGTGTGACTGAAAAGACGTTACATTCAGCATGACACACCTACTCAGCCCACGAGCAATAAATAAAGAAATGTGTGTAGAAGTGTCAAGTGAACGTTTACTTCAGACAATGCAAGTACGTTTCACATAGTTGTACAATAGGGCACAGGGTTGGCCGTGACAGACTCGTCTAAAACACGAGATTTACAGCCTGCAAATGTAAGATAATGGAAATTGTGTCAAGTACCAATTTAGAGGAGAAACTGTGACGGACACACTGCCGGGTTAATTTGTAAGAGTACCAGTAAAGAATAAAAGAGTGTAAGTCACACAATAGTATATACCCTATACGAGGACGGACATCGATACCTAAAATAATAGAATCGAACTTGTAAACAGCAGGGGAACGACTTACTGGCGACAACGGATATTTACGACAGGCAGTAGGTGTGCCGTTTGGAAACGACGTCACGCTGCGCCAGGATAGCGTTCAGGAAAAAAGGGTCAAACACAGCGAACAATAACAAGAGACGACACATTGTTTTCGTGAGAACTGCAGCGAGACCCGGAGTACGCTTAGACAATAGCATGATAGACGAGCATGAAATTTCTCCTGTTCTAGGAAAGGAGTACGGAGGCTTTCGACGCGAACCCGTGGGGAGACAGGATATCCAATCACAACCCAGCATCTACCCAGAGACCTGGTGGAGAGGACCGTCGCCAGCATAGCAACGGGAACGTCGAATGGGAAGTGAAGAACGACACTCTGGCTTAAGGGTAGGAGATCTTCCGTCCTATCATGTTCAACTTGAGGCGTGTTTTCCAGTACGGTGCATTGTGGTACACGATGTTTGATAAAAACTGCTTGCAGAGCACGCGGGAGGACAGTCTCTCATAATTTTTCAACCATATACTTTGGACAGTCTTTCATAAATGTTTACTCATATACTTTGAGCAGTCAGTCGGTCAGTAGAACAGTCTTTATAATTTCAACAGTCGGTCGTCAAAGTTCGATTAACATACGGACGGCAGTGGGACTTTGAAATTTTGCCACGCGTCATATAACTAAGAGACTTAGACATTTCGATATTGGCGCGTATCCGGTAATAGTGTACTTTCAGTGTCTAAAAACATGCGACATACGCCAGTGCTTAACAATTATAGAATTATTTATTATACTCTAATTCAGAATTGAACTAACCAGTCACACTTACATCAATAATCGACGCGTAGAACTTTCGTTGATGTAATACCGGACGGCGAAATAATAACATTATACAGTGTTGCGGTGCGATTCAATATCATGTGGAACAATTACACCGCGGCATCAAAACACTAACAGTAATGAACATATCAAACGTTGAACAATACACAGACATATATATATACACCATAGTTAACGATGAACTTTAATACGAACACACAGCGCGAGTGAATCTGTTTCGCGTGTGTTAAGTGTCAGTCACAGCACAGCTTCCCACACATGATCCAGCAGAGAGGAGTTACGCCGATGGAAATTTCGGATAATTCATCTAACAAGTAATCTTTATGCTATTCTTATCATAAGGAACTCTACTGTCCTGTCTCTTTTTCAAGAAACACCCCTTGAGCATTTAAATTAAACATGATAAACATAATTTAACGCCATCCATCTGAGGCATACGATGAACGCATTAGTATAGGATTTATTGTTTGAATATTTGTGTTTCTATATATCGATTACATTATATATATATGTGTATGTTTTTCAGCAAACAACGTATTGGATTTACCTTGTAATTTGATGTATAAACATGTGTTCTTTTATGTTCTTTTCATGAGTTTATGAATGTATGTATTTACAGGGAATCATCCATATTATATATATATTGAATTTAATGAATGATATAATGTTAATAAATAAGTGTTTATTTTATCAATATGCGTTCATCATTGTCAAATTACCTCAGAACGAGAAAGTAATGACATTTGAGTGATTTATGGTAGTTTATTTTATTTTCTTTATTAATGCAACAACTAGAGTCTCCATGCAATAGTTATGCTAACGTAAAGTAATTAACGTGTTATTTATTGATTACACGAGCTCATTATGCAAATTAATATATTCAATAATTACTTAATCACAGATTAATTAATCCATTATTGCTAGCATAATTACTTAATGACTGCCCAACACGTGGCAAGTGTAGTATTTGGCTCTCAAAGAACGTAAGGATCGGCAATCACAGATTAGTTAATTCAGTAGCGTAATAGCATAACACCCCACAGTGTTGTATTTGGCTGCCCAACGCGTGGCAGATGTTGTATGTTCAGGATGTAACAAATTCTACATAGGCCATACAACACGTAGCTTCAAACAGAGATACACTGAACATACAAAGGCACTACACTCCACCACCGAATCCACCTTTGCAAACCACCTCATTGAAGCAAACCATACAGACACAAACGAAAAAGCAACATGGAAATTCTACACGTACACACAAAAGGCCGAAAGCTAGACACTCTTGAACAACTAGAAATATACAAACACACAAAAACACAAAAATACAACATCCTAAACGAACAGACACAATTTAAATCACACATACTATTTGAACATATTACAACACACAACACCGATCTTTCGAACGACGGCGCCGTCTCCAAGAACAAGACAGACAGCACTTCTAGCGGCAACCTCTGATGAAGTTTGTATTAGCGAAAACTAGTTCAGGCTACAAGGTAAAAGTTTTACATTTTTACCAATAAAAAAATATCGGTATGGAGAATCATACATGACTTCCATGTTTTTTTTTTACTCTTATTACAACAAAAAATGTTTCAGGTAAACTACCCTTTACCCATAATCGATCTTCACCAAAATCAACCTTGAGTCTCCTACAACTCAGGCACATGTGTAAAATATTATTTGATTATGTCTAAATTTACGGCAGTTATCGTTCGTCATAGAAAAAATTAACCTTGTTATCACATAAAATGTTGCAGGTAAACTACCCCTTTCTCTTAACTGATCTTCACCAAAATCAAAAAGTCTTGAGCACTCTATAATTCAGGGATGCATGCAAAACATTATTTGATTGTGTTTGAATGTGCGGCAGTTATCGTTCATCATAGAAACAATTACTCTTGTTAAAACATTAAAGGTGGCAGGTAAACTACCCATTTCCCTCAACCGATCTTCACCAAAATCAATAGGCCTTCAGTTCTTCACAACTCAGGAACGAATGCAAACAATTATTTGATTCTGTTTGAATTTACGGCAGTTATCGTTCGTCATAGCAAACATTACCCTTGTTAAAACATAAAATGTTGCAGGTAAACTACCCCTTTCCCTCAACCGATCTTCACCAAAATCAATAAGCCTTCGGTTCTTTACAATTCAGGAACGAATGCAAAAAATGATTTGATTCTGTTTGAATTTACGGCAGTTATCGTTCGTCATAGCAAAAATTAGCCTTGTTAAAACATAAAACGTTGCAGGTAAACTACCCCTTTCCCTTAACCGATCTCATCAAAACAATAGGTCTTGAGAACTCTATAATTCAGGGCTGTATGCAAAACATTATTTTAATCTGTTTGAATTTGCGGCTGTTATCGTTTGCCATAGAAAAAAGTTAGCCTTGTTAAAACATAAAACGTTGCAGGTAAACTACCCCTTTCCCTTAACCGATCTTCACCAAAAACAATAGGTCTTGAGTACTCTACAATACAGGGCTGTATGCAAATTATTTGATTCTGTTTGAATTTGCGGCTCTTATCGTTTGCCATAGAAAAAAAAAAATCTACACACAGACAGACACACAGAAAAACAGACACTTTTCGAAAAATGACTTTTTTTCATGTTTTGAGGGTAGTACAATCAGAATCTGCAATTATCTCAAACACGATTTTCTTTGCCATCACCATACTTCCATTTCCTTATGGAACGTGGAAGTAATTAGTGATCCGAGTCAGTAGTTAAACATTTATAATAAACTGATTTACTTCCATGTTCCATAAGGAAATGGAAGTATGGTCATTGTGAAAAAAATCGTGTTCGAGATAACGGCAGAAGCTGATTGTACTACCATCAAAACATGAAAAATATCGGTATGGAGAACCATACATGACTTCCATGTTCTAAGATTTATATTTAAAATCATTTACGAAATGAAATGTTTCATAGAAACTACTTCTTTCCACTTATTGCTTCAGCTTTAACCACAGTACTGTGGTCACTAACGTATACCACCACACGTTATCGCATTCGATTTTCACTAATGATGGCAGTCGATGGCACTGCCGAAACGTCTGGTTTTGCAGAAAACATTGGACTACAGCCAAACACCCCGGGACGGAATTTTAACAAGAAACTACTACTATGTTGCCGATAACGTAGTACACATATAAAAATTATCCCCTCCCTTTTCAACTATAATTTTCATTTATATAAAATTACCCCCACCCCGTTCAACTAGCCTCTTTATTTATAGATATTTCATCTACGTTTCTACAGTGGATTATTAAGATCTTCTTATCAGGATAATTTATTTATCAAAATTAAGTACTTTACTCTTGTTACAACAAAAAATGTTTCACGTAAACTGCCCTTTCCCCGTAACCGATCTTCACCAAAATCAATAGGCCTTGAGTCTTCTACAACTCAGGCAAATATGTAAAAAATTATTTGATTCTGTTTAAATTTACGGCAGTTATCGTTCGTCATAAAAAATTTCTCTTGTTACAACATAAAATGTTGCAGGTAAACTATCCCTTTCTCTTAATTGATTTTCACCAAAATCAATAGGTCTTCAGTCCTCTACAATTCAGGGATGCATGCAAAACATTATTTGATTCTGTTTGAATGTGCGGCAGTTATCGTTCGTCATTGAAACAATTGCTCTTGTTAAAATATTAAGTGGCTGGAAAACTACCTCTTTCCCTTAACCGATCTTCACCAAAATCAATAGACCTTGAGTGCTCTACAAGTGAGGCACATATGTAAAAAATTATTTGATTCCGTTTGAATTTACGGCAGTTATCGTTCTTCATGAAAACGTTCTCTTGTTACAATATAAAATGTTTGCCGGTAAACTACCACTTTCCCTTTACCGATCTTCACCAACATCAAGAGGCCTTCAGTCTTTTACAATTGAGGAATGTATGCAAAAAATTATTTGATTCTGTTTGAATTTGCGGCTATCGTTTGCCATAGAAAAATATCGGTATGGAGAACCATACATGACTTCCATGTTCTAAGATTTATATTTAAAATCATTTACGAAATGAAATGTTTCATAGAAACTACTTCTTTCCACTTATTGCTTCAGCCTTAACCACAGTACTGTAGTCACTAACGTATACCACCACACCTTATCGCACTCGATTTTCACTGATGATGGCAGTCGACGATACTGCCGAAACGTCTGGTTTTGCAGAAAACATTAGACTACGGCCAAACAGCCCGTGAAGGAATTTTAACAACAAACTTCTACTTTGTTGCCGATAACGTAGTACATATAAAAATTATACCCTCCCCCTTCAACTATAATTTTCATTTATAGAAAATTACCCCCAACCCGTTCAACTAGCCTCTTCATTTATAGATATTTCATCAACGTTTCTACACTGGCTTATTAACATCTTCTTATCAGGATACTTTATTTATCAAAATTAAATACTTTACTCTTGTTACAACAAACACTGTTTCAGGTAAACTGCCCTTTCCCCGTAACCGATCTTCACAAAAATCAATAGGCCTTCAGTCTTCTACAACTCAGGCACATATGTAAAAAAATTATTTGATTCTGTTTGAATTTACGGCAGTTATCGTTCGTCATGAAAAATTTTTTTCTTGTTACAACATAAAATGTTGCAGGTAAACTACCCCTTTCCCTTAACCGATCTTCACCAAAATCAACAGGCCTTGAGTTCTCTACAATATAGGGATGTATGCAAAAGTTATTTGATTCTGTTTGAATGTGCGGCAGTTATCGTTCGTCATAGAAAACATTAACCTTGGTATCACATAAAACGTTGCAGGTAAACTACCCCTTCTCTTAACTGATCTTCACCAAAATCAATAGGTCTTCAGTCCTCTACAATTCAGGGATGCATGCAAAACATTATTTGATTCTGTTTGAATGTGCGACAGTTATCGTTCGCATAGAAACAATTACTCTTGTTAAAAAATTAAATGTGGCCGGTAAACTACCCCTTTCCCTTAACTGATCTTTACCAAAATAAATAGGCCTTGAGTCCTCTGCAACTCAGGGACATATGTAAAAAATTATTTGATTCTGTTTGAATTTACGGCAGTTATCGTTCTTCATGGAAAACGTTCTCTTGTTACAACATAAAATGTTGCAGGTAAACTACCCCATTCCCTTAACCGATCTTCAACAAAATCAACAGACCTTGAGTTATCTACAATTGAGGAAGGCATGCACAAAATTATTTTATTCTGTTTAAATGTGCGGCAGTTATCGTACATCATAGAAACAATTACTCTTGTTAAAACATAAAATGTGGCCGGTAAACTACCCCTTTCCCTTTACCGATCTTCACCACAATCAACAACTTTCAGTCTTTTACAATTGAGGAATGTATGCAAAAAAATATTTGATTCTGTTTGAATGTGCGGCAGTTATCGTTCGTCATAGAAAAAATTACCGTTGTTAAAATATAAAATGTTGCCGGTAAACTATCTCTTTCCCTTAACCGATCTTCACGAAAAACAATAAGTCTTGAGAACTCAATAATTCAGGGCAGTATGCAAAAAAGTATTTGATTATGTTTGAATTTGCGGCTATTATCTTTTCCCATAGAAAATACCCTTCTTAAAACATAAAACGTTGCATGAAACTACCCCTTTCCCTTAACCGATCTTTATAAAAATCAATAGGTCTTGAGAACTCTACAATTCAGGGCTGCATACAAAATATTATTTGATTGTGTTTGAATTTGCGGCGGCTGTTATTGTTTGCCATAGAAACAAATTACCCTTGATTTAAAAAAAACGTTGCTGGTAAACTACCCCTTCCCCTTAACCGATCTTCACCAAAAACAATCGGTCTTGAGTACTTTACAAATCAGGGCTGTATGCAAAAAATTATTTGATTCTGTTGAATTTGCGGCTATCGTTTGGCATAGAAAAAAATCTACAGACAGACAGAGAGACATACAGACACTTTCCAAAAAATGACTTTTTTTCATGTTTTGAGTGTCTTACAATCAGAATCTGCAATAATGTCGAACACGATTTTTTTTGCCATCACCATACTTCCATTTCCTTAAGGAACATGGAAGTAAAATATCGGTATGGAGAACCATACATGACTTCCATGTTCTAAAATTTATATTTAAAATCATATTCGAAATGAAATATTTCCATAGAAACTACTTCTTTCTACTTATTGCTTCAGCCTTAACCACAGTACTGTGGTCACTAACGTATACCACCTCACGTTTTCGCTCTCGATTTTCACTGATGATGGCAGTCGATGGCACTGCCGAAGAGTCTGGTTTTTCAGAAAACATTGGACTAAAGCTAAACAGCCCGGGAAGGAATTTTAACAAAGAACTACTTTTTTGTTGCCGATAACGTAGTACACATATACAAAATTCTCCCCTCCACCTTCAACTATAAATTTTAATAATAGAAAATTACCCCCACCCCGTTCACTTAACCTCTTCATTTATAGATATTTCATCTACGTTTCTACAGTGGATTATTATGAGCTTCTTATCAGGATACATTATTTATACAAATTAAGTACTTTACTCTTGTTAAATCATAAAATGTTTCAGGTAAACTACCCCTTTCTCTTAACCGATCTTCTCCAAAATCAAAAGACCTTCAGTCCTCTATAATTCAGGGATTCATAATTTCTGATTATGGTCTCCAAGTCGCGTTATTGAAATAAAACTTATAGTTTTACCTTATTTCCTTTCCATCTTGCGACTTCGTTATATGTCATACACGACATGTTTCGGGAAACATGTTCCCATCTTCAGGTTCTTCATGTGAGAACGAAAAGTTTTTAAACCTGAAGATGGGAACATGTTTCCCGAAACATGTCGTGTATGACATATAACGAAGTCGCAAGATGGAAAGGAAATAAGGTAAAACTATAAGTTTTATTTCAATTCAGGATGCATGCAAAAAAATTGATTCTGTTTGAATGTGTAGCAGTTATCGTTCCTCATAAAAAAATTACCCTTTTTAAAACATAAAACGTTGCTGATAAACTACCCCTTTCCCTTAACCGATCTTCAACAAAATCAACAGACCTTTAGTTCTCTTTAGTTCAAAGAGGTATGCAAAAACGTAGTTGATTCTGTTTGAATTTACAGCAGTTATCGTTCGTCATAGAAAAAATTACCCTTGTTAAAACATAAAATGTTGCAGGTAAACTGCCCCTTTCCCTTAACCGATCTTCACCAAAAACAATAGGTTTTTAGTACTCAACAAATCAGGGCTGTATGCAAAATCGTATTTGATTCTGTTTGAATTTGCGGCTCTTATCGTTTGCCATAGAAAATACCCTTTTAAAACGTAAAACGTTGCCGGTAAACTACCCCTTTCCCTTAACCGATCTTCACCAAAAACAAAAGGTCTTGAGAACTCTACAATTCAGGGCAGTATGCAAAAAATTATTTGATTATGTTTGAATTTGCGGCTGTTATCGTTTGCCATATAAAATACCCTTGATAAAACAAAAAACGTGGCCGGTAAACTACCCCTGTCCCTTAACCGATCTTCACCAAAAGCAATAGGTTTTTAGTACGCAACAAATCAGGGCTGTATGCAAAAACGTATTTGATTCTGTTTGAATTTGCGGCCCTTATCGTTTGCCATATAAAATACCCTTTAAAACATAAAACGTTGCCGGTAAACTACCCCTTTCCCTTAACCGATCTTCACCAAAAACAATAGGTCTTGAGAACTCTACAATTCAGGGCTGTATGCGAAACATTATTTTATTCTGTTTGAAGTTGCGGCTGTTATCGTTTGCCATAGAAAAAAATCTATAGACACACAGACCACAGATAGACAGGCAGATTGACAGACAGACACACACACACTTTTAGAAAAATGACTTTTTTCATGTTTTGAGGGTAGTACAATCAGAATCTGCAATTATGTCGAACACGATTTTTTTGCCATCATCGAAGTGAAAAGTCATTTTTCGCAAAGTGTGTCTGTGTAGAATTTTTTCTATGCCAAACGATAACAGCCGTAAATTCAAACAGAATCAAATAATTTTTTGCATACAGCTCTGAATTGTAGAGGACTCAAGGTCTATTGTTTTTGGTGAAGTTCGGTTAAGGGAAAGGGGTAGTTTACCTGCAACGTTTTACGTTTTAACAAGAGTAAAGTGCTTAATTTTGTTAAATAAAGTATCCTGAAAAGAATGTCATAATAATCCACTGTAGAAAGGTAGATGAAATATCTATAAATTAAAAGGGTAGTTGAAGAGGGGAGGGGGTAAATTATTTTATAATTTAAAATGGTAGTTGATAATGGAGGAGGTAAATTTTATAAGTTTTATATGTGTTATACAATATTGACAACAAACAAGTAGTTTCTATGGAAACATTTAATTTCACTTTAACAAAATTCTATATTTTTCATTTTAATTTAAATCACGTATGAATGGAAATATATCGTTCCTGGCAGGCAAGCATATCTCAATTATGTAATGTTTACTTTTCCAAAGTTTTATTATTGTGATTACCGCAATAAAAAGGCCGGCAGGACACACACACACACACACACACACACACACACACACACACACACACAAAAATTCGCGTTATTTCTGGTCCTCACTCATTTTTATTTTATTATGTTTGCACGCTTTTTAAATGGAAAGTGGCGAAACCCACACCAACACAACGCGTACAAGCTGAAAATGTGGACATTGATTTGCTTCCTGTGGATCGCTGGGCAGTGTTGTTGTATTAAAGCAATTGATACAATCTGTGTACTTATTTCTATTATGATATGTGAATTATAAACTAATATGTGTATGTGTGTATGTATGAAAAATATATAAATATTTTTCTCCTTTGGAAAATTGTTTGCCCCTCCTTGAAAATATTTTGACCTCCATGATGGCTAGTTATTTACTAGCCTGTGTAGAATATAGCGTTATGACATAGATCAGAATGGTGGGTGTTAAACAGGAGACACAAACGTATTAAGGAAGAAATGTTTTGATGAGAAATTTATAATTATACGGGTGAACAGAATAGTCGTTCAGGAAATCAGAAGACAAATGGAAAAAAGAAATCAAGACTCGATTTTAAAAAAGAAGAATGACTAGTATAGTATTGACAGGAAAGACTTTGATAACACTATAGACATCCCTCGGCCCCTCGCAGCGAGAATACAATTTCATTATAGGAATCAGATCGCAGCTACCTGTAGCTAGCTCTTCGCTCGACTTACAGACATTTTATCCAAAAGTACAGTCCCTCACGAAGGTTTAGGATAGTCTTAATCTACCTGACATGGTGGTACCATTTTAGCTGATACGTAGTTTTTTCAGAACTCAAGCATCCACTTATTTAATTAATATTTAAATGATTTTAAATATAAAATTTAGGACATGGAAGTCTTGTATGGTTCTCCATACCGATTTTTTGTTATTTAGTGGTACGCGATTGTTTCTTGGCAGCGTAATCTCTCTACCATTTTCTGATATAAGTATAATCAGTTCTGTTGTCAATTCTTGTCAACTTTCTAAAAGTGTGTCTCTACAATCTGTCGTACAACCTTTAGTGTGAGATAGTGGCTTTAGGTGAAATATCGTAAGAGTGTACTGCATACATGAATTTATGGCACGTTCGGCACGTTAGAATGAACTTAGACGCATCTATAGTAATTGAAATTATTGAATCAGCATATTTACCCGTATACGCTGATAAGGGAACTCATTCTGCAGGAAGTGAACCTTTTCATATGTTTTTGCAAAGGCATGATTAATGCCCACATCATCGCGCTCTACTATCGTTATCTGTTTCTAGTATTCTTACAGGAAGGACAGATAACATAACATCTTTTAAAAACACAGTATAACCGAAAGATGTTACACACATTAGTTAGTATGTCGACATTACGTATCAGGTGCATTTCAATGGACATTAGTTTCTTTATCCTCGCCTCGTCTTTACTACTGTTGTGATTCTCTTGTTCGAGTTACCGCACACCGTGTTGTTCACAGCTTCACATTATATGGTTCACAATTCCTAATTTACATAGACACACCTTCATTTTCTTCAAATTTGTTAGTTTTTTCCAGTGTTTAATGATATTCAAATATTGTTGGCAATCTCTTCCTCCGAATTCATTTTATTATCCTATTGTTACAAACAGAATTATCACTGTTGCACACCACTATAGAAAAATTATTTCGATTAGCGCTTTCAAGCTTCTCAGCTCATCGTCAGATCGGAAATAACAACAGAAATAAAACAAACCTTCACACCCACACCCGCCCCCCTGTCCACACACACCCCGCAAACAAGCTATAAGTCAAATGTCTCTTCCCAACTTCCGAGCCCTGTCACCCCCGTCGGAACAGAGTTACATATTTTTCTAGCACATTTCTTGTGTATGTGTGTGTGTGCATTCTTTTCAAAACCTAACGTTGTAAAGCCTTTCTCATTCACACTTTTGGGCGCGGTCATTCACCCTTATTTAATAAACATCCCTATATGCAACTTAATTCTTAATGTTATCTATCCGTCCTCTACCTCTTACTTCTCAATTATATTATAAAATATTTCTTCATTATCAAATTTAGTTTTAATATTCATTACACTGTCTAACCCTTTCTCTCTTTCTTTCAGTATTTCTAACTCCTCCCTAAGCTTTCTTTCAACTGTGTTATTTCCTACTTTTAAAATATCATAGTCTTCCAAAGGATTAACAAACTTATGGTTCTCTTCTATGAAATGTCTTACATATAACGAATTCGTTGTTCTATCACCTTCTCCACGTTTGTGGTCAGACAACCTGGATACGAATTTCCGTCCTGTCTCACCAACTAGTAGGTACACTTTGTTGCATTCTTTACATTTTAATTTATAAACTCCGCTTCTCTGTAACACTGGGATTTTTTCTGTATTTTTATTCCTTATCTTATCAAATACCGTTTCACACTTTTTAATTGCTATATCTACTCCGTATTTATTAAAACATTTTATAATTTTTCTGGTATGTGATCCTATGTATATTACCCTGCATAATTCTTTTGTTCTGGTTCTTTTTTAGCTTTTTGTATGTTAATACTTTTCATAACTTTGTCCACTATGTTGGTGTTATGGTTATTATTCCTTACAATTCCCTTTATCTTTTTTATCTCCCTATCTCTTGTTTCTGTCTCTTTTAAACACTTCTGAGCTCTATAGCAATATGAATTGATTGCCGCCATTTTATATCTATAAGGGTGGTGTTGCGTGCTGGAAGCTCTTGAAGTCTTCTCGTGTTATTCCAGGAGACGCTAAATGAGGAGGGCTGGTTTTGAATTAAATAGAAGTGGACTGTAAATTTGTATAATAATCATTTATTGAGAATAGCTGAAATTGAATACTGTTGCGGACACGCGCAGAATTTTACGCGACATGACGTCCGTATCTGATTAATAATAGAAGTCAAAAGACATGATAAATGAAGCGAGCTTGCTATGTATAATTAGTGCATGCTGCACTGGATAATAATAATTAAAAAACTGAAAGCCAGTAGCCGCGGCCGTTACTGATACGAGTGAACAACTCGGAGTCTTGGTTAGAACTAACGAAAATTTTGCTACAGGCCGCACAGCAGTACCTGCTGTCGGCGGCAGATAAGAAAAACGTGACGTCATCTGTGCGTGTCGCAGTGCAGTAGTTACATTACAAGGTTAACAGTTCAAAGTCTGAACATACTGCCCGCTCAAAATCGGGGCGATTTTGTAATTTATGCCTTCAAGTTAATAATACACAACAATTGAATTTACATCTTAATAAAACAATGACATAACAATTTAGCGTGTTCAATACAGAGCAATGACAGCTTGAAACGTTGATAATAATATGTGGCTGACATAACAGATTCATGAGATAATTACAAAGTACATGATGAATCAAAATTGTAGTCATAAAGAAAACTGACAACAAAATTACCCAATACATAAAAACATGGCGTAATGAACAATAATAAAATAATTAAGTAAATACATTAATTTATCCCACATAGTACCACAAATGATCACAAAGAATTCAGTAATAAGTAACAAGCAATAATACAATAAAAGGATGCAATAACTTACATAAATAATATCGAAACAACAATCCCCTGAAAAATTCAACAATACATAACCATTGGAGGTATAATGACAATACATAATAATTAATACCATAAGATTACAATAATCATTCCCAAAAGGTTTAAAAATACACAATCATATAATAATATAATTACAAATACATCATGATTGATATAATAATGGCGTTGTAACTACAATAATAGCAATAATAGCTACACGACAATAATAATAAAGGTAGATTGTATGATCGCCCCGGGAATGTCCCGGGAGTAATACAAGGCAATGCGACAAGTTCACATTCCTGGTACGCGCCGTATGAAAGCTCATGCGGCTAGTCTGATGCCACCGGAAGGGGGCACAACTTATGGATGGGTCGACGTAGGATACCCTGTGCGGTGCGAACTTCAGCAACGCGCACTATGGAGTCCTGACCCGCAAAAACATTAGTAATTACCCCTCGCTTCAATTGAAGTGGGGGGGGGGGAATTATCGTCTAGAATGAGGACAAGCTGTCCGACATTTAAATTCCTTAAAGTCGTGCGCCATTTGTTGCGTTGTTGCAACTGGTGCAAATGGTCTTTTGACCATCGTTTCCAGATGGATTATGTGAATCTTTGGAGCAGCTGCCATCTGCCCAAACGACTAATACTAACTTGGGTATAGTCGGGCTCCGGGAGAGCCGTGAGTGGAGAGCCGACCAGGATATGAGCGGGAGTTAAGGGTTCAGGGTCCCCAACATCATTTGATATAGAAAATAGAGGTCGTGAATTAAGGCAAGCCTCAATTTGATTTAGAATGGTATCATACTCCTCGAAACTCAAAACGGTGCCGCCAATCACGCGACGTAAATGAAATTTGACACTTTTTACACCGCTTTCCCACAAACCACCAAAATGAGGAGCCGAAGGTGGAATAAAGGACCACTTTATGCCCTGGGAACCGATAAACTCCTGTGTAGCTTGCTCAAATCCCTTGGAACTCAAAAGACTGTACAATTCGTGCAATGTGCTGCTAGCACGATGAAAATTCGTACCATTGTCCGAAAATAATTGAGTGGGAATGCCCCTACGGGCAATGAACCGTTTCAAAGCTGCAATAAAGGCGTCTGAAGTAAGATCAGATACCAATTCTAAATGAATGGCCTTAGTGCACATGCATATGAATAACGCAATATACGCCTTTGACGTCGATTTTGAGCGCTGCCCGCCATGACGTATAAGTACGGGACCGGCATAGTCCACTGCAGCTTGGGAAAATGGCCTAGCCGGCGTGACCCTAGAAGGGGGTAGTTGACTCAGTAATTGGTTCACACCTCTAGCACGGTAACGGAAACAAGTAATACATTTATGTATTGCCGAGCGTATAAATGACTTATCGTTAACAATCCAATATTTCTGTCTCAGGGAAAACGGGGTTAATTGTACGCCAGAGTGCAATAAACGAAGATGTAATATATTCTATTCTATTAATATTCTATGATTAACTTGGTGAGATGAGAATGCGGGTGTAAAATTATTTGATGTTTCCTAGCGTAATTAAGCTGGGAGAGCTGCAGACGTCCACCCACACGCAATATACCTGAATCATCAAGGAAGGGGTTAAGTGAAAGAATCTTACTGCTGTTTGGGATCCAGCGATGTTCCTTAAGCTCCTTAACCTCAATACCAAAATGCAATTGTTGAGACTGAAGAATAAAGGTCAAAAGAGTATCGTGCAACTCCTGGGCTGAGAGAAAAGAAGTTTCCCTGTCTGCAACGGGGAGCCTAGAGTTACGAATAAACCTACGGCAATATGAGAAAACGCGAATGAGTCTTGTTAGTGATGAGTAATTTTCGACATAACTAGAGGTGGATGAAGCGACGATTAGTGAAGTTTGGGCTGTTTGCGTCGTTCTTGATCAAGATCGGGATAAGTACAGGGAGAATGAGTATCGAAGGGACTGACGGGCCATGATGATGACTCATGTGTTAACCAGGACGGGCCATGCCACCATTGAGTGTGGTTATGTAAAATGCGAGGGAGGCAACCGCGCGATAAAATGTCGGCGGGATTGTCCAGTGATGCTACATGGTGCCAAGTTTTCAGGTTAGTAAGACGCTGTATTTCAGCGACACGGTTAGCGACAAACACCTTCCAACGGGAATATTGTTGATGGATCCAATGCAAAGCTATCATCGAGTCCAAATAAAAATATAATTCGTCGAAATTGTAGTTGACGGCGTCTATTACTTTAGAAGCTAACTGTGCCAGCAATAAGCAAGCGCAAAGTTCAAGCCTGGGAAGCGTTATCTGTTTCAGCGGAGCGACCCTGGACCTTGCACACAACAGGTTTGACGATATGGCGCCGTTTGAATAGACCACCCGCACATAGATACAGCACGCGTAACCCTTTGCTGACACGTGAGCGAATCCATGAAGCTGTAATGACATGATTCGATAATTATTTAGACTCTTAACAGACCTCGAAATTTTAAAATGAGTGTCCGCGACCAATTGAGAATAGAGTTCTAGCCATTGCTCAGACAATGAACCTGATAAGGGTTCGTCCCAACTGGTACCCGCTAACCACAATAAGTTGTACAAAATGTTTGCACCAAAATGTAATAGGGCCGATGAGACCCAAAGGGTCATAGATCCCTGCAATGACCGATAACACACTTATTTTGTTTACCACCCTGACGTTGACATTTCTCTGGACGTTATATAGAAAACCGTCTTCATTGACGTTCCATTGAATGCCCGATGTGCGCACATCTTGGGTTTTGCTAAAATCATGGGAAAAGTGAGCGCGAGAGGCCATAATTGTCTGGTCATTTGAAAACCATTTATGTAGGGTAAAACCATACCGGCTTAGCAAATTTGTGATTTCAAATTTCATCTTAGATAGGACGTTCGGGTTGTCTGAACCCGTCATGAGATCGTCCACGTAAAAGTCGTTGGCTAAGGCTAAGCAGGCTATAGGGTATTCGGATTTATTTTCTTGGGCTACTTGAGCCAGACATCTTGTCGCCAAAAAGGAGGCACTTGCAGTCCCGTAAGTGACTGTCCTCAAAGCGTAATGTTGGAGCTCCTTATGCGTGGCGTCTCGCCAGACAATACGCTGCAAATTAGAATCCTTCGGATTAACTAGAATTTGTCGATACATTTTTTCAATGTCAACGATAAGGACGTATCGGTGTGTTCGGAATCGAGTCATAATAGAGAACAGGTCCTGCTGGATCGTGGGACCGACCATCAGGGTATCGTTCAAGGACAAATTATTTGTCGTCTTAGCGGAGCCGTCGAAAACAACCGTAACTTAGTAGTTATACTGGAGTCCTTAAAGACTGGGTGGTGAGGCAAATAAAAGGTGTCTGAATGGTTAAGCGACAAATCGTACTCATTAAGTGGCGACATGTGACCAAGATTTAAATATTCACGCATGAACTCGCTATAGCCTTTGTAAAGGGCAGGGTTCTGCTTGAATTTAAGTTCTAATGACTGAAACCTGCGGATAGCTCCGCGTAGAGAATCACCCAAATGAGACCTGTTTGCCTTTCGAGGCAGTTATACCACAAATCTGCCATCGTCATTGCGGACGGTATTTGACACAAAATGATTCTCACAGTCCGAATCCTCAGCGGAGGTATTACGAACAGAAACTTCCTCCAACTTCCAAAATTCCTTTAGCTGCGAGGAAAGTTCACTATGATTATCAAGTACCATAAATGATGAAATCGGTTTCGTCATGTCAACATTAAACGGTAAGTTACCTGCGAGAATGGAACCTAGTTTTGTCTCCTGAATTACGGGAAAATGTGGGCCACGGATAAATTTAGTAGGTTCAATTAACTGCAGATAATATTGGGCACCAAGTAATAAGTCGACTTGCGACGAGAAGTTGAGTTGCGGGTCGGCTAAAAATATGCCCTTGGGTAAATTTAAAGATGTGACATCAAATGATTCCGCCGGGAGATTATTGGTGATGCTAGGAAGGACAGCGCAATGTATGTTTAAACCAAATTTTTTATAGCGAGACTGTAACCTGACTCGGGTGCTGAAATCCGCTTGGGATAACGAATTGTTTATACCCGTTATGGGCAATTGAGATTTGATTAATTTCAAACCCATACGGCGGGCGAAATCCATGGTACAAAAGTTAGCCTGCGAACCGGAGTCCAACAAAATTCTAACAGGTTGCTTTCTACCTGAACGGTCAGTAGTCATGCAGACTGCTGTAGATAATAATATGGATTTATTTGTTTGTAATTTCAGCGAACACTGGTTGTTGGTGGACGATTCGGCTTTGTCAGGCATATGAATCAGGGTATGATGACGTTTAGCGCACTTTCTACAAGAAAATTTGGATGGGCAGCAGACGCTATCGTGACCTGGACGAAAGCAATTTAGACAGAGTTTATTTTTAAATATAACGTTTTTTTTCTCATGTATAGTAAGCGTTGTAAATTGTGGACAATTAATAATTCTGTGTTTATCTTTACACAGCTGACAGAGATTATTTCCGACATGAGAGTGAAATGTGGCCTTGGCCGTGTTCACCGTTTTAATTGCCCGGCGATAAGGAGACTTATCGCAACCATTTATCTTGCTTGTGGGAGCCGTTTCGCTATCGAGATTTTGTAAAAGCTGTCTCCGTGAATTTAGAAATTTTATAAAATTATTAAAGTTGGGAAGTCGTTCTTCTGACAAACTTTCCTTCCACAATCTAAGCGTATACCTATCGAGTTTTTGGGCCAACTAATGAGTAAGAATAATTTCGAAAGTATTCACGGGCAAATTTAATGTGTTTAATGCATTGATATTAGCTGTTATCTCGTCGATAAATCTGGAAATATCAATTTTGGACTCGTGTCGAACCGATTGAACACCCAGGATATTCCTCACATGATGGGCTGAGACAATCAACTTACTGTCATATCTGTTTTTTAATAGATCAATAGCTACGACATAGTTTTCATGAGTAATCGGCAGCGATTTTATGACGTTTAGCGCCTCATCACTTAATGACGAGTGCAAGTAATGTAGCTTCTGAATATTCGTCAGATCGATTCTGGCATGCACCAATTCGAAAAATATATTATAGTAGTGCTGCCACTCAATTACGTTACCCGAAAACCGAGGTAATTTGATCGGTTCCAATTGTATAGGGGGGGTTTTAAGAGGCGTACTCTCGGTAATAACCAACGGTTTTTGATTCACTTGTTCCACTTGATCCAACAAGTGTTGCAATTTACATTCAATGCTACAAAGATCGTCCTCAGTTTGGACCCTATCACTTGCTAGCCCGAAATCAGCGTCATCGAATTCAATTTGAGATTGAATGTCATCGTATTTAGTGGATAACTCCATTAAATGTCGCAACTTTATTCTTAGCGCGTGATGATCGCTGGTTTCCGGGTCGAAATTATCTGCAAACGTGTTTACGCGAGATATGGAAGCTTTAATAGTGCCACGTTTCTTTATCAGAGCTTTGACATCGGCCATGATTGCGATTGAAGAAAAAAGTAATTTGAAAGAATGTATGCGCAAAGCAGGTTAATAATTGAAGTAATTTTGATAAAGCTTAATATAATGTCGGAGCCATTGATCATCTCATCATTTAACACATTACTCAATATAACATATCCTCATTATCTCCATTAACAAACAGCCATCAGCGATATTGAAATTATGCATTTGAACAATAATAGTATAGTATTATGTGGACACTTGAACTCTCAGTGAGCCATTAAGTATTTATGACAATGTGTACATATTGTAATTATATATGTGTGCATAAGGCATTAATAATAGTATACTGAATATAAAATGTCAATTTGTATACTCATGTGTTATATGAACAAGTATAAGTGAAAGTTATAAATGAACTGATAAATGAAAGTTTATAGTCACGTTGAATCCTGGCGTGTTCCGAACTGCTTCGGTCCTGTTGATTCCGCTCTGATCCCGTTCGTGAATCCTGAGATGTTGTTGCCTCGCCTGTTCGTGCTGGTTGGATGACGATTGCCGTCGTATGACAGCGTGATTTACCGTTGTGGAATTACTGCTGTTGAACACCTGTCTTGCCGTTTCCTGTTGCGTCAGATCTGACGCTCTGTTGTAGCCAGGTGAAACTTCTGTAAGTCGTTTTTTGCGGCAACAACGGACATGCCACTGCCAGCAATCTCAATTTGAAGATGTTTTAAATTTTGACGCTTGTTTGGGACACAGGCCTTTGTGCCCAATAAAATCACATGTTTGAAATAGTGGATGAAAAAATGTTGTCACTGTGGACAAAGGATGTGGTCGCTTGTGGACCAAAAATAAGAAATCCGGCCCGGAGGACCAAATGTTGCGTGCTGGAAGCTCTTGAAGTCTTCTCGAGTTATTCCAGGAGACGCTAAATGAGGAGGGCTGGTTTTGAATTAAATAGAAGTGGACTGTATAAATTTGTATAATAATCATTTATTGAGAATAGCTGAAATTGAATACTGTTGCGGACACGCGCAGAATTTTACGCGACATGACGCCCGTATCTGATTAATAATAGAAGTCATAAGACATGATAAATGAAGCGAGCTTGCTATGTATAATTAGTGCATGCTGCACTGGATAATAATAATTAAAAAACTGAAAGCCAGTAGCCGCGGCCGTTACTGATACGAGTGAACAACTCGGAGTCTTGGTTAGAACTAACGAAAATTTTGCTACAGGCCGCACAGCAGTACCTGCTGTCGGCGGCAGATAAGAAAAACGTGACGTCATCTGTGCGTGTCGCAGTGCAGTAGTTACATTACAAGGTTAACAGTTCTAAGTCTGAACAGGTGGTAAGATTCTTTTGGTATAATTATATCAGAATATCCTATTTTTGACAAAACGTTTCCCCAAGACTTTGTAAGTGCACAAATTGAAATGTCGCCCCTAGATCACGGTATCACTTAAACGACTTCTGTAATGTTAATTTGTTTCAGAATATAAACTCTGAAATCATTGATGAAGTTTCTATTCTGCGGTGAGTAGGGGGGGGGGAGAATAAAAATAAAGAAATGCTGGGAATGTTGTCACACTAGTTGCTTTTTGAAGTCCCAAAACTCATTAGGAAAGTTGAAATGTGGTTCTCAATAGTGGGATACTCATTTCTTCCACTCGACAGGACATTTGGTAAACTGGAAATAGAGTTCCAAAATCCAAAATAGAAGTGTTATTGAAGGACCAGGCAAATACTTTGAAATAATAAGGAGTTACGCAATGCTTACTCGCTTAGTGGAAGGCTGTCCAGTTATGAGCTGGAAATCGTACTCCGATAAGATCTTCAAACAGCCAGGACAATGCAAAAAGCAAAGATCACAATTACCCGTACCAAAACTTGCAAGGGTGTGCTTGTGCAACGTGACCCATTCTACAATACTGATACAGTGGAACCTAAAAGCATATGAAAAAGGAGGAAGAATTTCAGACAAATTAGTGAGATTGAAAGCATCGAGAAAGAAGTTGAGTGAAACCAGGAAAACTGAGGGATATTAAACGACTGTCGTGTCTTCACTTTGGAAACGTCTGGAAAGAAAACGAAAAGCAAGAATTTTAGTTTTTTTTCTGAAGAGGGTTGTGCTGGTGATGCTTCAGATGATGTCAGTGATGATGGTGATAGTAATGTAAATAGTGATTTTGAATTAATGGAAGAGCCTGATGCGGACTTTTCATGAACACTGTAAAACTGCTATCTTCTTGTCTTCTTTAAAGTTTATTATTATACTATTGTCAGGAAACTCACAAAATATTTTTAATTTGTTTTTTTTAACATGTACTTCATATAAATTTACTATGTTCTATAAATAAATGAAGTATAATTAACTTTGATAAAAAATAAATTAGTATTATTTATTTTATATTCACAAAATAGAAGGTCATGCAATGCCAAATTTTAAATGGATACTTAATTAGTTTCAGAACCTGAAATTAACTATACAGTTGCAAAAACTGCTATGTGATAAAAAAATTTAATTTTATGATTTTGTGTAAAGGTGAGATTATTAAGCTATATAAAAATATTTATAGATTCTTTTGTGTTTTTTTAAACAAAAAATCAGCCTTCTATCGCATCCGTAACAGTTTTAACAGTTTTTTTAACACCCACAAATTATTATGACATGCGTAGCAGGTTTTCCAAATAGGCTACTCAACTGAAAGAATGTTTCTAGTATAAACACACTAAGCCTACTGAATTTACTTATTTAAAAATACGAAACGAATATTAAATAAAAAGTTAGGTAATATGATAACTTTATGCACATTTTGTTATCTACAAGAAATAATGTTTTGAGAGAACTGCTGTGATTTTAATTTCAGTTAATAAACATGCGATTAATCATGTGGTTTTTAATGTAACCGTTAGTGTTAGTAGCCAGTCATACTACTAAATGTGAATACTAGTAGCACAAAATACTACTAAGTTCACCATTTGAACTTTTGCAAATCATATTGGATACTTGCCCCAGTACTCGTACCCACATTTATTTTCGATATTTCGATTATGCAATTTTTGGCGATATATAGTGAATATCCCATAAAATTTTTGTTAGATAACAGAAGTCGTGAAAATTTATTTATGTATGTTATAAACTAGCTTGTTGATGGACTAAGGTGGGGTGCTATACAGTCTCCAATTTTTTTTGTGTTTCGCACAAAATTTGCTTTCAGTGGAGTTTTCCAGATATTACTGAATAATGTAAAGGAATATTGGCCGCCTAACTAAGAACAAATATTTTTTATTTGTTAATACGTTGATTTTTGTCTTAATCTTACTATTCGGAAATAATTGTATTTTAAACTTTACATTTTTATTCGTTTTGTTAAAAAACGTTACGTTCTTTATTTTAAATGTTATATGGTCACTTAATGAAAACGTAAATAATTTAAATGTTTAAATATTTTAAGCACTCCGTATACACTTTAAACGTTATATTTTCCTAACCATGGATTTTATTTCTGTAAACAGTAAAATAAAAACCAAAAAACATTATATCCTAATCTTACGTATTTTCACTTTACATTAAGAAATAGAATAAATTTACAGGTAGTACATATTTTATTCTTCACATCGTGGTATATCGATACTATCGCATATTCAAATCATCGAAAATGTGTGGGTACCAATTTTGGGAAAGTACCTCACATTGTTACATAGAAAAAATTGTTTGTTACATATTGTTTGTACAGTACATGTATGCATACTGAGAATAATACGACGTGTGATATGATTCTATTTATATTCATTGTAAATACTTATATTCTTATATAGTATATTCTTAGAATAAAATACATACAACCACTATTATGCTCTCGTCTCATTTAATTAACCATTCACTCTTATTTGAATCTTAATTCTTTATAGCAAAACCTCTCTTACCCCAAAATACATACGAGCAACCTGTTACACCTTGAATCAGTTTACCTGCCACTCTTCACCGAAGTTCTTACTTTTGGCGTGTGTCCCCCAATTTTTTGTTCACAGTGGTTTGAGAATTTTAAATTTGAATGGTGTTAAGTAAATACACATTATCCCAGCTTTACACCAGATTTCTAACTCGTGTGCTACCAATCAAGAATGTGTAAACGGAAATAAATTATTAAAATTCATAGAATCTACTTCAAAGTATTTGTTAGGTACAATCTGAACGATATCAAAGTGGTAAACGATATTAAAAGCGAGTATTTAATCTTGGCTATATTTTAGAATTAGTAAGTTCAGAAAACTCAAAAGTACCTACGTTTAGAAGTTCGGAAATGGAACGTTTCTAAAAGGAACTCCATAAGGAAACGTAATCTAATAGTAATTTTATGTACTACACTTGGCGATACAAAACATTTAGCGTTTACTAATAGCCCATAAATCTATGTATTCTGTGTCTAAAACGATTTAACATAATGGTATTTTCCAGTTATGTGAATTAACTAAGAAAGTCTTTAACAATTGGTAAACGTTTTATTAAATAGAACACTTTGTGAGTTTAAAATCTTCGAAGAGAAATGACCAGAAGTGCCTGTTTAGTTATTAGACACGCCGCAGGTACGTTGCTGTCGCCTCCGACTATTTCAGTTTAGTATTGAACTTAGTCTCCGACCTGCTGCCGGCCGCGAACCTGTGACACCGGTCTTCTAAACAGAGGTAAATTTTCAAATTATTTATTACGAATTTTATTTCGTCGATTGATTAATTCATAAACTCACTGCCGTGTTTCCAATCTTTTAGTATGACTTTTTATTATTCTCATCGTTATCATCTTAACTATCGTTGCCAGTTCAACGATTATTATCGTTCTTACAACGTTACATGCGCGCGTTAGATTTTGTGTATCCAAGTAAATTAGAACAACTAAATAGAAACATAGGTTCAACAATACAACGTGGAGTATGTAGAATGCCCACTGTTTTTAATGGTGTGTTGTAATTCCTTACTTACAATATATGAAACCAACTGTGAAAGTTGTCTTGATTGTAAAATATCCCTTTCAGAAAGTAGAACTTCGGTATTAGTAAAAGGAAAGCTAAAATACATAGTTACATACATTTAAAGATGTTTATATGTGTACTTGATACATATGCTACATAGGCCTATATGTAGTCTATATTTTGTAGTGTAATTAATTGTTGAATTCCACTGGCATTCTGCGGTATTACTTATTTTTAAATTTCTAAATCTTTTACTTTTTATCACTGAATAATAGAATCTAAAACTACACAGCAAAATAAGATAAATTAGATTGATGTATGAATCACTGTGTGTGTGTGTGTGTGTGTGTGTGTGTGTGTGTGTGTAAACGCGCGTGAAACAAGTGAGTAAACGTTTGCGAATGAATGAACAAGTGAGTACGTGCCAGAGGCTTTCTTTATGAAACAGCTCGCAGCACTCTTCGTTTAATTTCCCAGTTTATCATAACAGCAAAAAGTACTGCCGTTAACAAGCGTACGTCCCGTCACCAGACGGTACTATATTGATTTTCACTCTGAAACTTTTCTATCTATTTTTATCAATACAAAGGCGCATTCGACATGAGTAACACAAAAGTTTCTCAGATCAGCGCACATTGCTCAGTCGTCTGGACAACCTCGTCTTTACGAACTTTAGTTTTAATACAAATAATAAGAAAATAATTATTTTATTGAACGACGGTATTGTGAAATCAATGTTCTACGTCATTAAAACGTCATATCACTTATTTTCTTAAGACGTTGTAAACGACAGTTTTAAAAAAGACGATAAGCATTAATCAAGTCTTGATTTTGTTTAAATATAAGGTGTCTAAAAAATACAAGTTTACGTAAATTTTATTCAGTAATGTTGCCTTGTTGAACAAACTTTGCAAAACTGTTCTCTCACAAAGGATACAGTGCTTACTATTACTTTTAATTATGAACAGTGCGTGCGTGGTGTCCATCCGTTGGTTAATTATGATGACACAGCAGTCAGCAACGCCTAGTGTGCGTCGTACCCTGTAGTAGTAGGCCTACCAATACCGCATCGAATCTATTGACCTGCCAGCCGCTACGCCAGTCGTCTGTGACCTTGTTTTGGTTTTACAGATGAATCTACGTTTCCAGTTTTATAATGTTTTTCATTGAGAAACAAAATTTAAGACAAAACTCCGATATATTCATGCATTAAGAAATGTTACTGTATGGACGCATATTCTGCATACCATGTAGGCCTACACACAGCTTATTTAGTTTGTACACAAACAGGTCTATAGTGTAGACGGCGTACACTGAGTTTCGGTATCGCCGTCAGGCATTACGGGTTCGTCCAATTTGGAATGCTTACTAAATATAATCGATTAACTAGAAGACGCAACTTCGTACATAAATCCGTAAGATTAACGAATATGTAAATGTAATATCCCAGTTCTATCTACTACTATTAAAATTAAAGTGTTTGACCTCTTTCTTAAACTAAGAACTGAGGAGTTCAGTGTCTCAGTATAAGACCGTTCCCATTGTGTACTTTTTCTATAGCGGTACTATGTAACGTAAAGTAGCGGTTTTAATGTTATCCATACAAAATTGCATTTCTAAATTAGCTGTTTCTTAAATGCGATTACAATTCCTCTCTCTCTCTCTCTAATCCATTTTATTTTTTGTTCTCCCTTCTTCAGTCTGATGACCTCCATTGTTATCATCAGAAGTAGACACTGAGCTCAGTGGGTTTACGTTCCCATCGAGTTAAGTTCCACGATCAAGTGGCTGTTGTGCATTCACCCGTAATCTAATTTGACTAACTCAGCGATCTATGATTGTAAATAAGTTTAAATATTTTTTGAGGAAATTCATATTTGTCGTGACAAACATTGTGTAATTAGTTTTAATAAATCTTTTAAAGTGTAGGATCTAAAAATAATAAACAAAATCAATTGTTAACAAGATTAACAGATTCGCAAAAACTCGCCTTGCGTACGCCTTCTTAAGCCTACTATTAAGAATTTTAAACTTAGAATGTGTATCATAAAATCTCTTTGTGTGATGCTAGTGGCCTACTGTATATAGGAAGACACGATACGAGTGCTCCCGGCTGTAATCGATGACCCACAAAATATGATCGTCTCAGTATAACAGACGGAAGTAACACGTAGACATTAAGTTTAACGCGTTCGCTTGAGATCATTTAAGATATGAGTTGAATCCGTCGCGGTGTGAGACAGAACTTTCTCACAGTAATTGAAGGACAATAGTGAGCATGTAAATGTGTTCTCCGTTTGTTACACTAGGCATTGACCTCCACAGAATGAGCTAAACTGAACGTAATGAATGTAGTTTTATAAAATTTTAAAGATTAATATTTTTAAATAATCTAACTTAACCTAATATACAAAACTTAGGTAATAAATGTTATATAAATTAAGACATAAATGCTTTATAATAAAGTCGTATGAATTATTTTACTGATTCCTGTGACGTCCACTATATATAGTCTGTATCGGCTACTTGACCCAAACGCATCTACTCCGTCAACAAATCTCGATCGATGGAATTCACCTGCATCGCTCATTGCAATAACACTATAGGAAGATCAATATTTTAATCCAGAACGCGGAGTCGGAAGCGAAAGCAGTGACTGCACGTGAATTGGTTTTATGAATTGTCAGGCCCATTAAGACAGATTAATAAGTTTTACTTATTAAAAATTTAGATTACGAATTATGCTTTTACTCACTCTCTTTGCTTTCGTCCTGATTTTTTACATTTTCTGCATCTCGTGAGTTGGCTTTGTAGAGCTGATAAGAAAACTTAGAGCTACGACGTCTCTGGTTATTGATTCACTATTGTTAGCTGATAATAAACAGTGTTTTTAATGTAAGTGGTATTGTTAGTTACAAAGATATTATCACTGTAACAACCTGCACTAATTCCTATGTCTTCACGTTCCATGTAACACGAATGGTGAATAGTTAGAAACAAAATTATTTTCTAACAAGAATATACCCTGTTAATAGACATTTTATATTAAGTAGTCGTTTATTAATTGTTTGAGTTATGCGTTGCATGTTACAACAGAGTGGAATTCTAAAAACATTACAGACTAGGTCGCTGCTTCAGAAGCTCAGATAATGTAGGGTATCATAAATTTGAAATATTATTGCGGGACTGAATTTATGTTTATACCTTACGATATCCCCTTTCATCATTCTAAATAATGTGCCCATTTTTATTGCAATCAGGTCTGCATATAATTTTGTGTATGGACATTTCAAATATATAATTAAAATACTACCTAAAATTAAGAAGATTAAAACACTATTTTTACGCGGGCGCGCGCGAGCACGCGCGCACACACACAGGTCTATATAATGTAAGTCCTGCAGAGGAAAATGCTGTTTCATTATATAAGCATAACTCATGTGTATAAGTGAATGTTTCATTCAGAAAGTATTTGCTCCAAATAATTTTGTTAACCTATTAATAAGAGTTCATGTGACATTCTTTGGGTTTGTGCAAGGCTCACAACCGGACTAGCGCGATGTTTGCAGACTAGACTAATACACAAATAGCGAGTAATAGTAGGCTTGTCTTCTAGTCTAATATAGGATATGCCGAATGTTTTCTAGTGACACATGGATACATATGCTACTATAAATTACTCATATGTTGCAGTAAATTAGAACACATGTGCAAGAGCGTACATCGAATGCCGTATATCTAGAGACTGAGGACAGTGGTACAGTCTAATGGAGACCATTGAAATCGGCTAATCAGATCACTCGATTCTTTTCCACACATTGTTAGACTATAGTCATAGGTTGGACGGATCATTAAAACGGGTAAACAAGTTTGTGCACGTAAACTGAGGCTTTGATTTTTGTTTTCGAGATCTCTACGCATTCAGTAATCGCATTATCTCCTGCCCTATGCTTTCATTATAATTGTATTCTGTGCTATTTCTAGACCATCGATCTTGCTTCCAATTTAACTGCTATATTCCCATTTAACAGAATTATTGTTTTTTTTTCTTTCAGTGCGCGTTAAGTATAATGGTTTAGTATGCAGAAGTTGAAATGTTCCTTTTCTTTAAAAAAAAAAACTTGTGTATATTGTTTCTTATTAAAGGAAAAGTTATATTTAGGTTCCACAGCACAATTGTTTACATGGCCAGCCGCCTATTTTAAATAAACCATAGCCAAATGTAAACATAAGATGTCAGATGTCAGCGTTTCATTTACGGTCTCTTCTATAATGTTGAACCCAAAATGGGTTAGAATTCATTTCCACAGTACTGCGCACATTTTAAGCAGTCCAAAGTTAATGAAGTTCATGATTTAATATTTTCATCTGATAGTTTTTCCCACCCAGATTTGTTATTGTTTGTTTTCGTTTCAGTCTTAATAGAACGGAACTGAACAATATTAGCGCAGTATTAATAATCGTTTACAACTAACACTTGACTCACAATAGAATTGTTAAAACTGAACTGTGTAGACGTAAGTTATTAAAATGTCCATTAGACAACCAGCGCATACATGCTCTACGCATATGAGTAGCTGCACTTTGAAAATGAACTTAGTTCAAGAACGTAGTAGATCATGTAGAAAAGAATGACTCACGAAAATCCCTTGTTTACTGGTGCACGAAGAATATTGTGTGTAGACTCGAACTAATATACAATCGGAAAAGATTTTGCCCAAACTAATAGAATCGGTTTACATGTAGCAACTGCTGTATCAATAGGTCTTCTCCATAAAGAAATATAGCCTAGGCTTCTTTACTATCCAATTCTGAAGGAATACGTACAGCGGAAACAGAAAACATTTTATCTTGTTGCGTGTTTTAGCACGGCAAATATGCTCACACACTTCCTTTTAGATACAACAAATAACAATTCTGATTCTCTCTCTCTCTCTCTCTCTCTCTCTCTCTCTCTCTCTCTCTCTCTCTCTCTCTCTCTCTCTCTTATGTTAATTTTCTCCTATTCAGTATAGGCCTACAATATGTGTCTGGTCACACCAAAAATACACACGCATGCTGCACCTCATTCCGTAATCAGAAAAAAAATGATTTAAACACCAAATAGTCTGATTATTTAAATAAATACGTCGAGTCGAAATTTGTAATCATATGATTTCGACCTTCAGCAGCAGATTTGTTTTGTGGTAGCGCAAGGAATAATTAAACAACGAATTGACAGTTTTATATGGTTTTTTAAGAAGTAAAATATATATTTGCTACGTGCATCTACCTTTCATTACAACATATTATTATTGTAATTCAAAATTTAATAAATAAACCGTTTAGATTTTTATAAACACAAAATAGTTATAAAATGTACGCTGGGTTAACGAGCGCGTAAGAAAACTCTCTCTCTCTCTCTCTCTCTCTCTCTCTCTCTCTCTCTCTCTCTCTCTCTCTCTCTCTCTCACACACACACACACACACACACACACACACACACACACATTTATACATTTATTCCTGTGTTTACAATACTCGTTGCACATGTGTATAACCATCTAGCTGAGACCGTTTGCATCGGTTGTCAAAGCTACTCTTATCAGCCTTAATTAATTTTTTATCTCCACCAATAGGAGCGTTGCTAACACGTTTCTGTATCACTTAAACAAATGCCAACGCTGACAGCAGAATGACCGCGACACGACGGGTCGGCTTCATTGAATGTGATAAGCTGAAGTTGCCGAATGCTAACCAGCAACGCCGAATCGACAAGAAAAACAAAACATTTTCGTGTCCGTTTACTAACGGGACAATCTGATTAGCGTATGCCTACATGGACAGTGTCACTGTTCTAAGGGCACATTTTCACACGAAACCACTCGGCGCGCGTACGTACCTACGTATTGTGTGTGGCGCGAATTCTCGCACACGCCATTGTCTTCTGTAATCTGTTTCATCTTTCCCTAGGATCTCGCATTCATTTGGCTGCATCCGTTCTTCGTCAGCTCTCTAGCAATATGTCGGTCCCTAAATATGTCTTCATTTTGTAATACAGATTTATATATTTTAATACTGACCTTCTAATATATTCAGTGACACTAACAATGGTACACTTGCTGGTATTTACATTAGTTTAATGAATTTTGTGTTATCTTTACGAAGCCAAAGTAACTTTGAAAGTGACTAGTAATGCTCATCTTATATCCGCCTCTGTAGCCTACTTTCAACAGGACATAATACCAAGGTACTTCTATTCGTCATCGGGTACTAACGCTTTGTTCGTCCCTACATTTACACTGGGTTTACTTCCAAGAAATTATATTTTGTTTTAACTTATTCTACATCTTCTTTTACCCTGTATATCGGGAAACTGTAGTGTATAACACATAGGCCTAACAGTAATCCTTCAGATCGTGATTACAGATTCATCATAACGTAACTCATTATCCGGGCAAACCAGCATAGTCTGTGACAGTCATCTGTCGCCTCGGAGTGTCTTCCTTCTCTACTCGCCCCACCGTTCAAATGTAACATAATAGTCTTTTTTTTTATAAGTTTCTGAAATGCTAACATAGAACATTTAACTTTTTTTATTGACTTATGTGTTCAGAAATTAATTATCTTACTATTACTAAATTTCACCTACTTTGGAATAAATGTAATTAAGTTATTTGTTTTCTTTGTGAAACTGTCGTTGTATGATTATGTATTGTTATTGTCTTTGGAAGAATATAAGTGGTGTAAAATAAATTAAATTGTTTTAAAATATTCCCACACAATTTTTAATTAATGTAAACTTAAAATATCGTTATGTTAAAGTAGACGAGAATTACCACATGTGCAGTGTTATCTTGGTATACTGCAATGTCACACAGACTTTTGGAGTATGTGCATAATGTATGATAACAGGGGATTACGTTATCATATTGTTATCGTATGTGCTACACTAAATGTATTTTCAGAATATAGAAGACCACGTAAAGTATTTGCCAATTGTTGGTACTGTATTGGAACGTGTTTTCTGTATTTACAGTGAAAACTTAGTGAATTTGTTTTCTAAACAATTGTTTTCGAAATGGTAAGAAATATGGACATCGTGATATTTGTGTAGCAGACGTTTGTGGCACTGATGTGTCTGTTCGCATTTTATAATCTTCAGCTTTGATTTCTTTGAAATCTGAATGCTTTAGTCTGAGGACTGGTACCCTTTCATCATTCGCATTCAGTTTGTACGAATTATTGGCTTTTACACTTTTATTGATTTGTAACTTTTGGAGGAAATATTGTATAAATCGTTTACTAAATTTGTGGTTCCCTTTAACAACAATCCAATCGATACTGAAGGTATGTAAATTTTGTTGATAATTTTGTGTTACATAAGTACTCAAAGTTATACTACGTCTTAAATTTTGTACGCGTACAGAATTTAAGCTTATATATAGGCCTATATTGTTGTTTTATTATTTTCAAATATATTTATAATAATAATAATAATAATGACAATAATAATCTTATAATAATCATAATCATAATCATTTTACTATTATCATTGTGTTGGAAAATAATAGTTAATATTTTTTTATAATAAACGTTTATAAAAATAATACTTATCAATCGCATTGTAAATAACAAGATCAGTTATAGTAGTTACAGGGATCCAGTATTGTCACAGGAATATAACTAGCCTACTGTTTCAAGTGTACAAACATAATTTTTCCTTGTCTTAAAAAATTATGAAACCCAAAACTTTGCAACGAGAACTGATCATAACAAGTATCTGGTGAACCGTCTTTAGCCAAACTCCTTAAAAAAATGTAAAAGTGCACAGTTTTTAATGCACAAAATTAACGTTTGGGATTGCCTTTGTTGTGTACAAACTACGTAAATTTTTAAATAGATGTAATCAAAATTTTGTGAGCCACTGTATCGTTTAAAACCGGACCACTGAGCCGAAAGGTAAATAAATCGCGGGTCCCCCTCCTACCAAGGACTTCAGGCCATTAAGGAAGAATACAATTTATTTTTATCTAATTAAATAAACAGTACTAAAATTAATTTTATCCAATTTAATTTCATTAATTTTTAATTATGTAAACTAATGTTTGAGACGACTAAAATCGTGTAGTATTGTCATTACCTCACGTCTGATTAACCAATGTGATTTTTGGACTTGGTTTAGTTTCTCAAGCTGTGGGAATTTATGGGCTAATAACAGTGATCAAAGCTAGTCTTGTATGGTCGCTTATGCTAGTAGATGTCTCGCATCTTATGAACGTTTTTGTTTTATGAACTAGAATAGATTAGCCTAATGTCTTTATTCTTGCATCTTGGTACCCCCGCGGACCTTCGCTTTGCAACCACTGTCTACAGTAATATACGTATTACTACAGTTGTATATCTTTATCTTTTTAGCAATTAATACTTTTGAAATTGTATATTCAACTCTTATTAATACTTTGAATGTGTTTTTCGAAGATTTATTTCTATGTTAATCAAGTACCAATGTACTACGACTTTGTTTTGAGGCGGTAGTCCTATTTCTTTAATTCATATATTTTCATTTTTGTTTGTATACACCGAAAATTTAGTTATGTGAGGAACTGCACACACACACACACACACACACACACACACACACACACACACACACACACACACACACACACACACACACACACACACACACACACACACACACACACATATTTATTTATCTAGTTTATTCTCTAGTATATATATTTGTATGTATTTATTGTTGTGTAATTCCCCGCGCGCGCGTATGTGTACTTATTGTAGGACGCATGGACGTATATTCACGTGTTTATGTGAATCATCTTAAATGAAGACGTTATGTGTCATCATAACCACGAACTGCACCAAGTTACAAATTATTATGAATTTCACGTAACATTCGCCCATTCAGCGTTTAGGAACCGGAAGGTATCACATAATATGCAGGGTAGTACAGTTAAATGTTACCCAACAATATTCTGCATTCAATATTTTCTAGTGTCGACCATGACCACTAAAGTACATTCGTGTAGAAATTTGTTTTTAACGGTATGGTGAGACGCGAACATAGGACGAATCTGTTAAGGAATGACGTTCTGACAGAAACGACAGCAGCTAATGTTGTATAAAGAGTAATAAATAATATGTTCCAAAGTAAGTTAAAACAACATACCAGCAGTACTCATCACAACTTAGCAATGTCATGTAAAGTACGACAGCGTTTATTGACCATCATAAAATTTTATATTTTTTCGCTTCAACAATTTTAAGTTTTCTGTAGCAGATTTGTTTGTAAACTGTTTGGAGATAACCTTTGATTGACAAAGTGTTTGTTGACTGACAAAGTGTAATTAACACTTGCAGCATTACACTAGTATACGTGGCTTATTAGACCCCACTTCTCAGATGGGTTATAGGTTTTCAACCAAAACCATAGCAGTAGATACCGTAAGCATATGCTGGATTTTATATTTGGTTGCCATTATATTCCAGACATAAATTACTATCTTCGAAAATGGTATATAAAACTAAATTTTAAGCCTAATGATGTTATCTGGAAGTGGTGAGCGCCTACCCAGTGTGTATGTGTGTGCAGATCGTCAACAGTACGTATGTCTGTTATCGTACCAAGATATCTGTGATAGCACTAATACTTGTTGAATCGTAGATTAATGAATTCACCGCTACAAGTGGACAGTCCCATTCCATACACCAGAGCATAAATAGCTTTGCGACGTCACAAGCCTGAATTCTGGCCAGATGCGTTTGACATTTGATTTGTCACTGTTATACATAAATAAATACATAAAATAAGAGTTATACGGATAGACCGACACAATTGACAGTAATCCGCTTATCAGTTCATCGACGTTTCAATAGCACAATTTCAAATTTGGGCGGTGCGAAACAACGAAACACACATCTCACTGAAGTTGTGCAATATCTCACATGACTCACGTCTATAACTTCTCGGTCTGCTAGTAAAGAAAACGAAATATTTCCACGGTCACTGCGATTATAAAAAGTACTGACAGATGTTAGTTTTATTTACATAGTAATTGGCATTATGCACATACCGCAATCGTCTTCCAAACCTGTTATGTCCTAAGAGTGGATGCGCACTGTACACAAATATTGCAGCCTATCTAATCTGTATTTCCAATTGTACACTTGCATGAATGAGTGTAGGCCACATAGGTATGGCAGAAAGTGGGCTATAGCTGTCATATAGGCCTACTAGCAATAAAGAACCCGACTGGACTACATTCCACCCCCACTTTTTATGTTAATAGGCTTATTAAATATGCGTTGAATTATCGTAACTTATCATCGTTAGTCCGACGATTCTACAGAAATAAATTATTTCCTGTACTGTAAAAAAACACTGTATATGCATACGGGGAGAAGCACAACTCGCTCATCTTATACTGTAACGTTATCCATAATGAAATACAGTATACAGAGGAAAACGTCGCATAGGTAATATCTGTAACAATCCACAAATACTGACGAAAATGATGCCAAATCTGTGACCGTCAGTCTAATTTATGACGACAAAAGTGCACACGGTTACGCTGAATTCTGGTGGATACAAGTTACTTACATACGTCGATATCAATGGAGAAATTTTACCCAAGAAAATCTTCCACAATGTGTAATTCCAGAAGAAACGTTTTTCAGACTAAAAAAATAATTATATAAGAAGACTAGTCGATCTCTTTGGAACAGTTTAACTAATTTTCTAATCAGGTTATGGTCAATGTTCTTCTTCTTTTAGCACTACAGCCTAACTTCCAACACCAATCTTCTCCAATGTCTCCTATCCGTTGCCATCTTAGCGTTACCACTCACATCCATTCTTCTGAGACCTTCCAGCACATCATCCAACCATCTTATCCTAGGTCGACCCCTACTTCTACTTTTTCACACCTGTGTCCTCAGGATTGTCTTTGGCATATGCTGATCATCCATCCGCTCTAGATGACCGAGCCTTTTATAATGTTCTCAAGTTTCAACAGCTCATCTTTATTCTGGTTATTTCTTGTTCTCAATTCATTACCTTCCTTAACCGAGCCATAAACACGCCGTACAACCTTTCTTTCAAACCTTCTTAGTGTTTCTTGTTGCTTTTTACTAATGTTCATGTCTCACCTCCATAAGCCACAATCGGTCTGATAAGTGATAAGTGGTAGGTGTTTTCATTTTGTTGTAGCCTGTAATGAGTCTGCTTCTCAATAGTCTACTGTTGGCATAATATGCCTTATTTCTTATTTGTATCCCATCATGAATTGTCGTGTTTATGGACCCTTCATTATCTATCATGTTACCAAGGTATCTGAACTTATTAACAGCATCAAATGAATTACCCTCGATGCAACGGAGATTTCTTCTCCTTTTTGATGCAGAAATTATTTATTGAAATGTATTATATGCAGAAATGTATTTAGTTTCGTTGATATTTACATGCAGTCCCATTCCATCGGATTTTTTATTTACCTTCTTGTAAACCTCGACCAATATGGTCAATTTTGGTAAGCCATATAAAAAATAGGTCTACGTCACCAAACACGTGTTAAACAGCTCCAAAGCACGTTTAACAGATAAAGTAAAATAACGGCTTCAAGAAGTAACAGCAGTTTTTGCAATAGTTCCAAGTCGTTAACAATTTCAACTCAACATTTACAGGTGTCTGTGAATAAATCTTTCAAATGCAATTTATGAAACAATTTTTAATTGATATGCGATGGTAACTCTATGTACACTCCATCTGGAAAAATAAAACCACATTCTAGACACGAAAGTGGTTTGTAATAGAATGGACTGTAAGTGAGTGAAAAGCTATGAGATGAAACAATTTTAAAGACCTGCAATTATTTTTGAACAACTTAAGCAAAGTAGTATATTGAACAACTTGGATGATTGTGAGCTGTGGAATGACAATACATAAGACGAATCACAAGAGAATAATGAAATACTGTCTTAAATTAACACAGATGACTGGTGTTATTTAGTATTAACAAATAGACCTACTTATAAACAAATATTAAATATTTAAATAAATATTCAAAAAATATCGTGCTCAATAAAGAATAACAAAATTACCTTAAATTCAGTAAACTGTTTTAAGGTGTCTTATGTTTTTATAAAAATCTAATAATTTTTGTTTATTGTGTTTTCAAATAAATTAGTTTGTAAGTAGGCCTACATTCTTTTATCACTTGTTCATGAAACGCTTTCCTACACAGTATATTTAATGTTTAGTGTAAAGTATTCTATTATAAGGTTTAATATTGTAAGGAGATAACGCAACAAGAATTGATGGTCACACGTCAAACTGTACAACATAACTTAATAGAAAACACGGGAACATAACACTTCGGAAGACTTGCAGGTGGTGGTGCATCCGATAGAGTGAAACTCAGCATATTTGATCATAGCAATCAGGAAGTTAGCTATTTGAGAATTACAAGCTGAAGATGTTACCATGACAATGAAGAATGACGACTGTAGTAACTAAGGCTTTTGACTTGCCGACAGTATCTGCAAGGTATAACCGGCAGAATCACTAGTCATTATATAAACTCGACGTGTACGAGGGAAGGTTGAGAACAAACGGACATCCAGGAAGGGCGTTGATTGGCAGGACCCTTTACTTTACCGTCTGTAAGTTACATCGTAAAAGAATATAACGCATGACTACATACAACCTATATTACTGCTGTCTATTCACTGTATACTTCGTGGAATTAAGCCTGCAGACAAACAGACTGTCTGGACAGTGTTTGGTATAGCTTAGGAGTATAGCTTAGCCTACTATTACTAACCAGCAATATAAATTTTAATTAAAATGTGAGTATTCTGTAATATACCTTAGCAATATTGATCGTAACCGGATTGCAGAACTAGTTAAACTAGAAACGATAATAAAAATGTAACTGTTGAAAAAATGAAAGTGATTGTACGTATCAGCACACGAAGTGTATTCGACCTATACGAGTAAAACGCACGAACCACATCGATAAACTACAAATATTTGTGACAATAAATATTGTTATCGTTACTGGAAATTCCATACAAAACTTGAGTGCCCACATCAGATATTAAATGTCAAAAATGAAGATAAATCTTTTTTTGTTATAACATTAAAGCAAAGATGAAAACAAATGACACAAATGGCATGAATCCAGAACGTGACGTTGTCTTTGTATCCACACAACTTTACCGTACCTATATTAATAATATCCTTCGACTACAGGTATCTACAACAATCCCATTACATGGACAATTCGTTAGTGGATAAATAAAAGCAATTTTTGCATTTTTTTTTACCAGTCTGTTCTAAAAATGAAAACAGTAATATTTTACTAATCTTTAAGCGAAAATTAATTTTCAGATGCTCGTGATAGTTTCTTGTATACTTGTGAAGAAAACAAGCCTTTTGAAAATCATGTTCATAAAATAAGATACATAAAAATATTATAATTGATTC
Source organism: Magicicada septendecula (assembly GCA_034769895.1). Taxonomy (NCBI): domain Eukaryota; kingdom Metazoa; phylum Arthropoda; class Insecta; order Hemiptera; family Cicadidae; genus Magicicada; species Magicicada septendecula. The sequence continues at coordinate 753,079,879 of CM068367.1, read as the reverse complement.
GAGCTATCTGTTCTGTACTTGTGTTCATGAAGTCTAGTATAATGCGCGAGTTAGAAGTGTCACGTAGTAATCACTGAAGACTAACATACTGTAAATACGAATAAATAACGTGAAGAATTAACGTAGGCCTACTGTAAATATGAAGAAGTAACCGTTCTTATGCCGTATAGTCCTTGGTAATGGCATACAGCCATCCCTAAGGACTGCCATGTCGGTACTGACCGAATACAATCCCCCACTACAAATATTTAACAGTCACGTTTCCTTGGAGCAATTTAGAAAAAACTCAACTGTGGTAAATAAAACAGACGCTATCTCGCTCGTAAACTTTCGTGGTTTTCATTGGTAACAACGCTGTTTTCGGTTTAACACATGTCGATTTATTTCTCTCAAAATCTAGCATTTCGGCTATACTACGATGAGGCATCATCAGCGGCCTCAGGCATCGTCAGTGGGCTGTGATATCGAACCACATCCTCAGTATCATCGTAGTATAGCCGAAATGCTTGGTTCTGAGAGAAATAAATCGACATGTGTTTAAACTGAAAAAAAAAACAGCGTTGTTAAAAACGGACGTCATTTGTTCCTGAAACAATACAACTAAATCGTTGTAGTATCTCCAGTTGGCATCATATCGAAGTATGCTGCGTATCAGACTTTCCCCAATGTGTGTGTGTGTGTGTACAGCGTTGTGTGATTTTGCTTTTCTGTCTGACGTTTATTACTTATAACGGATATTTACAAAACGTCGCTATCGTATTATTTCAGTGAAGAAAAACGCCGATTTGAGTTATTATATTAACAGCAGCATTATTGTTTATGTACGGACATAGGAATTACGTTCTGTATGTAGCACGTCGGCGTTGTAACAGTGTCAACGTTCGATATTTGTTAAACCGTTTACTACAGAAGTGACCGTATCCGAGTTGCAGCTGTCTGTACGCCTGATATCTGCGAGCGTTCAACCATTTCTATGGTTCAGCAGAAAAAACACCACGGTATGTATTATTAAACTTTATATCGATGTTACGTCTTTTGGAGTTGTGCACTGTAACAATTTTAGTTTCTATTTGTACTATAAATCTAATTTCCAAATTGCTGGTATAAAATTTGTCACATATGCGTAACATATGGAGTTTGTAAGCAACAAATTCCAGTATCATAATAGTAGTTAATGGCTGTTTGTTCAGACTGACTAATATAATGATAAATTGTCGGATTTCGTATTTTGGCTTTTATATGGTTATGGAAATTCGTTGATATACTAAATGACACAAAAGGGTAAATATGTCAAGTCCGCAAGTTGAGATGAAATTATGAGTTTTGTAGTGGAAAAATGCAAAGTTACTAGGAACCTAGTCTGAACTAGGAGAAAACAGATCGATCGCAAGAATTTACATCAGAAATAAACACATGCATAAAATATGTGGTAAAGTGATAAGAAGAAATATATATAATAGTTATGCAAAAAGTGACGAAATATAAGCTTTTTTAAAGCATTTGTAACGAGTTGTATAACGATAAGGAAATTAGGGTAATAACGTCCTTTTAATTTTAAAACTAAGAGATTTTACTACATTCTTCGAACAACAGGAAGATTTATATGTAGCAAAAGCAAATGTAAAAGCGATATCTTTTCTTTCGTATAAATAAAACTTACTTACTCAAATTCAGCAGTCTCCTCTTAAATGTATGTTAAGAGTAGAGCAGTTAGAGAGTAGTTCTACAAGTGCAATTTGTGAAATTATTCTCAATACACGTCAAATGTTTTCTAAGATCTTTTGATTTTAAGCCTAAACACAATGCTTACTCTAAAACGACGATTTCATACTCATAGATTTCTGTCTACAAAATTTACTGAACTATTACTCAGTTATCCGCAAAACGTCCGAACTGGTTGAATCCCTCAATTCAAAACCCTGTCCTTTTGCGAATTGAAGAAAACAGTACTAAATTAATCTATGCTATTGTTAGTCTTTGTGGCGTCAACTAAAATTAGGTCAAATCGAACCAGTTGTTTAAATCTTAAGGTCAAATACCAAACTACCTATAAAGCTGAAATCAATTCTTAGTGCATGTATAGTGGCAATAGAAGGAACGATCTATTCAAAATACCTTACAAGTTTGTTGCAGTAGTAATGTGTATTAGCTTTAATTATGTTTACAGTTATAAAAGTCTATGTGAACTGTGGCGATTTAAAAGTACACTGTTGCTTTATGATTATAATCTAAATGTTGTGTATATACTTAAATTAAGCAGCCTAAGTAAGTAAGGCTGGAAGTGAAACTGCAGTGACAGGTGGGCTGCGGCCACGGTCAGGCGACACGACAGTCGGCCACTTTCACTTTGCCAGTTTACTGGTTTTTTTAGAAGTTGCTGACTTATCGAATACAGTAAAGTGAATATACTGATAATAGTTTCTAGTGATACCGGAACTTGTGGTCCGCAACGTCTATATACAACATCTGTCTTCTCGGAGTCCTTATACTGTACTCAAATGACTGTAACTTCAACAGTAACGTTATGGTGAAAACAACGCTTAGTAGGCGCATGTGGTTAGGACAGAAGAAAGCAAATTCAAGGAAACTTCTTAATGTCAGACATGCATGGAAAAGATCCAAGTAAAGACAGAAAGTACACGGGTTAATTCCGTGGATGTGAGTGCCAAAAAGTTGCTCAGTACTCAGTCCTGGAAGGGACTAACAAGTGACGGGATGCTTTGGGAAAAACTTAATGGTGGAGGCCTCGCTCCGATCTGACTTGTGAGCCATAGGAAGAAACATTTCCAATATTATATTAAATAACAATTAAAACGCTCCCATTACTTTTCCTACTATTGTGGTTCAATTTCATGGACGTATTTAGACGTAGCTTGACAGAATCAACATTTTTATTACTGTTCTTTAAATTTTCTTAAAGTTACAGACATTCCACTAGGTTACAAAGTAAATATGATTCTCTATATGCGTTTTAGATATATTTTTCGCGTTGACGTGTAACCAAAATTCTAACCTAAGATGATATTTTCAACTTTAAAACATAATTTCAAAACATTCTGAGAAATTTTAAAATTTATGGAGATAGAAAAATTATTTTTAAATAAAATCACTACAATCTACTATCATCAGCACAGGAACATTCTTTCAGAGGTTGAGTGAGTTGAAGAGCGGCCAGACTCATAAGGTGGCCGCAGCACTTGCACTTCCCTCCTAGAAAGTCGTGTAGAACTGGGTAAAACTACCATCAGCATGTGAACCCCCCCCCCCATGAAACCTTTCCTTAACTCGGGGTTGGTTGACGATCCCGTGGTACCATTTTTGAGTACGTCGCTGATCAATACGACGACCCCCAACGCCCAGAATGGTCGCGGTCCCGACTTCCGGGATCAATCCACAGGGTCTCCCTCGGAGGTCTACGACTTTTCCTACACCTTCTGGCGTCGGTAGGGGAACACTACCCACCAGGCGAGTGGAGGCAGGGTGCCGTACCTCCCCCTCGCGCTCGGTTCAACTTAGGACACCATCGATTCAACGGACGCCAGTCCGCCGGTGATGGGAGAACAAGCGTGATGGGTGCTACTAGGGTTCGTCTGTGTGCTAAATGGAATCACGCACTGGCGGGAGGGGTCCGACACGGCTACTGACCAGGGACGGCCACCCTGGTTCCCGTTCGCAATTAGGAGCAAGGGCGCACCTTTGCCATTCGCGCAAGCAATACGCACGTTTCCGTCCATCGGTGCCGATGCCACCCTGCGCCCGAAAACAGTGCGTGTCTCGGTGGGATCTTGGACCCACGGGAGACCATCCGCAATCGGCGGTGATACCCAACCGTGAGTCCCCGGGACCTCTACCCGGGAGTCGGTACTCAGTCAGTAACCATGAGCAGGGGTCGGTGCTCAGTCTCTTAAGCGGATGCGTGCTTAGAGTTCACCCGCGAGCTCTCCAAGAAATGGATCGCCTTGAGGGTACTTGCCAGGGAAGAGAGCCCGGGTTCCCAGAACACGCGGCTCTTCTTTGGATTCACTGCATCTCGTGCAGCTACTTACCAGCGACGCCAAGACCCTGGCTGCCGTTCGCAAAGCACACACTTTGGCCTGACTCCAACAGCTCCAATCCAGCCGAAGGACCAGTTACACCCCCGCGCCACTCGTGAGGCAGTGTGCGCCAGGCGGGGACGACAATAGGGTGGGGCCACCGGGCATGGCGGTATAGGCCCCTACCTCTTGCCCCTAGAGAAAATCCCAAGGCCCCTCCCCATGAGGGACTATCATCAGTACATACAGGTAACTAAGCATAGACATAGGCCCAAGTACATACATAGACAATCTAAGTACACACAACAATTGTCATCTAAACGCTTTAGCAGAATATAGGTTAACTTGTAACAGATAGTTGAATACAATATTTGTCACAGTAATTTTGAACGCTTTTTAATATAGAACTTATCCGGCAATGAATTAATTTGTTATGAGCCGTATTAGTAAGAAAATGATATATATATATATATATATATATATATATATATATATATATATAGTGTGTACAGGTACACTCTATCCGTAATATATAATCGGGGCCCAGAGCCGTTCCCAAGCAACTGAGGAGCCAGGTGCTCACCTAACAGGACCTCTATAACCTCCCCCCCCCATACCACTCCAACAATAGCAAAACAAGAGCCCCACCCCACTCCACCCCAGCTCCACCCCATAAACCAAACAACAGCCCCCTCAACCCACTCAACACATTCTAGACAATTCCGTTCTAAGGTTCTAGAGAAAAGTATCAGCACCAAAGTAAATGTGAACTCATAAAGTAACTTGTAAATTATCATCCTTAAAGCGCAATTAATACATCAGGTTAATGTTTCTTTAATATTTGTCATAAGATATGTTCACCAAAGACTCGAAATCATCCCGCTTTTGCTTTTTTATATTTATTTACTTATTTTGAAATCCATGTTCCTATTTATAGAACTTGTATCGATCTGTAACCTTGGCAAATACAAGCATGCACTATAACTACACAAACTGTTCATTCGCACAGTCCCCAATTTGCGATTACCGAACTTGCTAACACAAGGACACAATGGCATGACACGAATAAAATATACAAAAGGAGTGCTGACGGTAGGTTTGGGCTAAATGTCAATTTAGCCACACGGTGGAAACAGAGTTCTTCTGGTTATTGTAATTTCAGGCATAGCACTTTGACAGATCCAATACCGACAGACTATGTACATAACTGTCGTGTAATCTATTCTCGACAAAAAAGCTCATTCCATTATTCAAGGCAAATGAATTTATTATCATAACTGTCTTATTTCCACTGTGATTTTTTTAATTTTGTCTCAGCGTAGTATACAATTCGGAACAATACAGATAAGGCAATACGGAAAGTAATGACATAATCATAAATGCTTATGTAGTTACTTACACATTGTCTCAAAAGAATTGTTTCCTACTAAGATCTGAAGTCGTCAGTTGATAATAAAACTAGCAATGATGTCTGTAATGTAATCAATTCTCATCAGTTTCAACCTTAGTTTCAACCAATGTCTTCTATTCTTTCATGTCACAGTCATCTTCATTCTTGACTGTATCCCTTACTATATCCCTTAAATTTACGTATTTTTGAAGTGTGATGTACAAACGTCCTAATGAACTGTTCTATCATCTTGTACCCTGTTCTTCTACTGGGTGTCCTTCTGTCCCAGTTGGTGGATAGGCAGAGTGTAGTGGTGTGTGGCAACCCTGAAAAATAAAAATATCGGTATGGAGAACCATACATGACTTCCATGTTCTAAGATTTATATTTAAAATCATTTACGAAATGAAATGTTTCCATTGAAACTACTTCTTTCCACTTATTGCTTCAGCCTTAACCACAGTACTGTGGTCATTAACGTATACCACCACACCTTATCGCACTCGATTTTCACTGATGATGGCAGTCGACGGCACTGCCGAAACGTCTGGTTTTGCAGAAAACATTGGACTACGGCCAAACAGCCCGGGAAGGAATTTTAACAACTAAATTCCTACTACTTTGTTGCCGATAACGTAGTACACATATAAAAATTATCCCCTCCCCCTTCAACTATAATTTTCATTTATAGAAAATTACCCCCACCCCGTTCAACTAGCCTCTTTATTTATAGATATTTCATCTATGTTTCTACAGTGGATTATTAAGATCTTCTTATCAGGATAATTTATTTATCAAAATTAAGTACTTTACTCTTGTTACAACAAAAAATGTTTCAGGTAAACTGCCCTTTCCCCGTAACCGATCTTCACCAAAATCAATAGGCCTTGAGTCTTCTACAACTCAGGCACAAATGTAAAAAAGTATTTGATTATGTTTGAATTTACGGCAGTTATCGTTCGTCATAGAAAAAATTAACCTTGTTATCACATAAAACGTTGCATGTAAACTACCCTTTTCTCTTAACTGATCTTCACCAAAATCAATAGGTCTAGAGTTCTCTACAACTCAGGGATGCATGCAAAACATTATTTGATTCTGTTTGAATGTGCGGCAGTTATCGTTCGTCATAGAAACAATTACTCTTGTTAAAACATAAAACGTTGCAAGTAAACTACCCTTTTCCCTTAACCAATCTTCACCACCCAATCAACAGACCTTGATAACTTACAACTTCAGGAAAGTATGCAAAAAATTATTTGATTCTGTTTGAATATGCGGCAGTATCATTCGTCATAAAAATAAAATTACCCTTTCAAAACATAAAACGTTGCAGGTAAACTACCCCTTTCCCTTAACCGATCTTCACCAAAAACAACAGGCCTTGAGCACTCTATAGTTTAGAGCTGTAGGCGAAACATTATTTGATTCTGTTTGAATTTGCGGCTGTTATCGTTTGCCATAGAAAAAAATTACCCTTGATAAAAAAAAACGTTGCTGGTAAACTACCCCTTTCCCTTAACCGATCTTCACCAAAAACAATAGGTCTTGAGTCCTCTACAACTCAGGGCTGTTTGCAAAAAATTATTTGATTCTGTTTTAATTTGCGGCTGTTATCGTTTGCAATAGGAAACAATCTATAGACAGACACACAGATAGACACACAGACACTTTTTGAAAAATGACTTTTTTTCATGTTTTGAGGGTAGTACAATCAGAATCTGCAATAATCTCGACTACGATTTTTTTTTCCATCACCATACTTCCATTTCCTTATGGAACATGGAAGTAAAATAGGTGTATTATTATTATTATTATTATTATTATTATATACTTATTATTATTTTTGTATAATATAGAACTTATTATTCTTATTTACAGAAACGTATTATTGTACAGATATACACTAACTGATAGCAATTATTTACAACGTGTAATAATGCAAACAATGTTTTCACAGTGCAGAACATTTTCTAAGTTGCTACCACGATAGATACTGAGTTCTCCGTCGACGACGACAGCTATTAACTTTTATAACGGTTCTTCTAATTTATGTGTGTCCACATTATATCTACAATTTACATACGTTCTGGTAGTCATATTTGGGTTTATAAATTCAGAAAGAGATTAACAAGAAAGAGATCAGGAAACAAAATATGAATAATTGAAAATAAGCAGTTCACTCCTTCGTTTTCTCTCCCCCCTCCTCGTACTGTCATTTTCTTTCTTTTCCTCTTTTTTCTTACTGCGTGAGCTAGGGCCCACAACGGTGTGAAGCATCCACACCTATCGCACACCTCTAAGAGCATTTCTAAGCGAGCCACTAGATTCTTCAAGACAGAAATTAATTAAATTTTCATTTTTACTGATTACAATTACATGGACTTACGGATTCGTAAGTAGAACGCAACGGAAAATACACACACAAACGTGTGTTATCCCATATCCCATCGTAGGTCATCTTCACGTAATCTCTGTCGCCTACAAACTTCTTAATTTCCACTGAACTGATGCCTGCAGCATTCCACGGCGGCGGTTTTGCCACACCTCACTGGTTAGTCCAGAACTGCCAAATTCAGATCCAGACAGAACAGTACCAGCTCAAGCCGCCTCGAAGATGCTTCGCGCAATATACAATTCGTCTGTGCATATACAATCTGCGACTAAATTGACTATTGCGACACGACCCTTGGAACATTTGAACAAACCCTCTTTATGAATACATTCAAGTCCCCCTTTTAATACATTCAAGTCCTAAAACCGTAGTATCCTATGAGACAATATGCTTACCGTTCGCTTGGGATGCTCTTTACCTAGAACACTTTGTTTAGCTCTTCAACTTTCTTTCCTCAGTTTTCTTTCTACAATTTTGAGCCAATTCTGTAACTTTTTTACATTGTAATCTGTCATCCAATTTCAGAGCAAGAAAATTTTTCATTCGTGAGTTGCTAGTTATTTAAGCAGTAAAGATGTTACTCTGCGATACCTGCCAACCTTTGTGATTAAAAATATTCCAAATTATCTTCATAATAGTCTTACAAGAAACCTCCTTAATTCCTGTTTACTAAGATTTTTATTAAAATGATTTAGTAAAATAAGGTACTGGTATAATCTAAGTCTTGCTAAGATAACTTACTAAGGTAAATTGTTTACAAAGGCCCGCGCGATATTCTAGGTTTTCTGATCGGGAATCCGTTCACCTTCATATTTCTTCGACACTCAAATGAAGATGATCAGAGTGGATGTTAAAACGTACAGAAAGAAATATGGAATCACATTGTTCATCGATGTATCTGAACAATGTCCTGAAGACGTGGACGTCTGTGGGCTGAGAAACTTGAACTTTTCTCAGTTATTTTATTTTTTCTTACGACCACACGACATGGATGACGTTTTTTAGTGAGGGTAAATGATTCAAATACGTTCTTCTGTACGTGCGAGTATTCGCCTAGATAACGTAAATGCACGATAATTGTGCAAAACATTACGCAGCTAGAATTATTACGTAAAAACGTACAACGATAAGCAATTATGCTAACAATAATGAATTAATTAATCTGTGATTGCCGAGCCAATACAAAGATGTGGGAGTTAATTCCTATTACGCCCCGTGTTCTAGAGCGTCAAATACAAAGATATGCCACGCGTTGGGCAGCCAAATACAACGATAAGCAATTATGCTAACTGTGATTAATTAATTATGTAAATATACTAATTTGCATAATGAGCTCGTGTAATCACTCAATTAGGTTACTCATATCAACTGAACTGATTGAAGCTAAATAACACGTTAATTTCTTTATGTTAGCACAATTATTGCATGGAGACTCTAATTGTTGTATTAATAAAAACTACTATAAATCACTCAAATGCCATTACTTTCTTGTTCTGAGGTAATTTGACAATAATGAACGCATATATTCTGGATAAAAATAAACACTTATTTATTTAACATCATATCATTAAATAAAGAGACTTCAATATATATAAAATATGGATGATTCCCTGTAAATACATTCATAAACTCATAAAAAGAACATAAAAGAACACATGTATATACATCAAATTACAATGTGAGTCCAATACGTTGTTTGCTGGAAAACATACACATACATATATAATACAATCGATATGTAGAAACACAAATAGTCAAACAATAAATCTTATACTAATGCGTTCATCGTTTGCCTCAGATGGATGGCGTTAATTATGTTTATCATGTTTAATTTAAATACTCAAGGGGTGTTTCTTGAAAAAGAGACAGGACAGTAGAGTTCTTATGATAAGAATAGCATAAAGATTACTTGTTAGGCGAATTATCCGATATTTCCATCGGCGTAACTCCTCCTCTCTGCTGGTCCATGTGTGGGAAGCTGCGTAGCTGTGATGTCACTGACACTCAACACACGCGGAACAGATTCACTCGCGCTGTGTGTGTATTCTGTTGATTCGGCTGTTACTGTTCGAGCATGAAATTATGTGTCGTGATGATAAGTTCATCGTTAACTATGGTGTATATGTCTGTCTGTCTATTGTTGAACTTCTGGTATGTACATTAATGTTTAGTGTTTTTGATGCCGTGGTGTAATTGTTCCAAATGATATTGTATCGCTCCGCCGCACTGTACAACGTTACGATTTCGTCGTCCGGTATTCCATCAACGATAGTTCTACGCGTCGGTTATTGATGAAAGTGTGATTGGTTAGTTCAGTTCTGAATTTGAGTATAATAAAGAACTCTATAATTGTTAAGCACTGGCGTATGTCGCATGTTTTTAGACACTGTAGGTACACTATTACCGGATACGCGCCAATATCGAAATGTCTAAGTCACTTAGTTATATGTCGCGTAGCAAAGTTTCAAAGTCCCACTGCTATCCGTGTGTTAATCGAACTTTGACGACCGACTGTTGAAAGTTATAAATAGACTGTTTAAAAGTACGTGAAGACTGCTCAAAGTATATGATTGAGAAATTATGAAAAGACTGTTCTCCCGCGTGCTCTGCAAACAGTTTTTATCAAGCATCGTTTACCACAATGCACCCTTCTGGAAAACACGCCTCAAGTCGAACATGATAGGACAGAAGATCTCCTACCCTTATGCCAGACCATCGTTCTTCACTTCTCATTCGACGGGCTGGGTTGTGATTGGGTATCCTGTCTCCCCACGAGTTCGCGTCGAAAGCCTCCGTACTCTTTTCCTAGAACAGGAGCAATTTTCTTGGTTGTCCATCATGTCTTTGTCTAAGCGTACTCCGGATCTCGCTGCAGTTCTCACGCAAACAATGTGTCGTATTTTGTTATTGTTTCGCTGTGCTCGACCCCTTTTCCGAACGCTGTCCTGGCGCAGCGTGTCGTCGTTTCCAAAACGGCACTCCTTCTCCCTGTCGTAAATATCCGTTGTCGCCAGTAAGACGTTCCCCTGCTGTGTACAAGTTCGATTCTATTCTTTTAGGTATCGATGTCCGTTCTCATATAGGGTACATACTATTGTGTGTCTTACACCCTTTTCTTGTTACTGGTACACTTCAAATTATCCCGGCAGTGTGTCCGTCACAGTTTCAATCTAATTTGGTACTTGACACAGTTTCTTTTATCTTACATTTTGCAGGCTGTAAATCTCGTGTTTCAGTCGAGTCTGTCACGGCCAACCTTGTTCCCTATTGTAAAGCTATGTGAAGCGTATTTGTATTGTCCGAAGCAAACGTTCACTTGACACCTCGTCACACAGTTCCTTATTTATTGCTCGTGGCCTGAGTAGGTGTGTCTTGCTGTATGTAACGTCTTTTCGGTCATAATAAAATTTTTAATTTTTTGGTTGTTACATGAGTCCCCAAATCGGATTGGGTGTTGGATCAGCGGAAGACACTCTAATCCGATTTCTGCGCTCTGTGTTTGTTGTGGGAGTCCCCTCTGATAAAGTCGCGGTCATTGACCTACTTTCCTCTGCTTGGGGTATACGGGTATATATTCCCTATATTTTGTTGTAAACTAACTCTGGGAATTTATTGGCGTGCATCTGAGGAAGGATGAACGCATTTTTACACATTTGCATATCTAATTAGATATGGGGTTATTTACAATAATAATAATAGCTGTGAATGGCTGTGTCATCCGCTTATAACCTAATACATGAAATAATGGTTTTCGACATGAAATGCAATTACTCATGTATCGTTTAAATATCATTACGATAGCTAATGTCCTTAGTCTATCTTGAACATTTAAAACACAATTTACGACCTGTAAATACATATTGATACATTCACTAATTATTATTGAGTATCACTCACAATACTTATTACTACCATCTATACTGATTATATTGATTATAAATTTATATACATTATTTAGGAACAATTAACAATTCATTTGAAATCATTATGATTATAGATAACTTCGTTTTATATCACTCAGATTTGATTAATTAATCTAACATCATCGTGTGTCTATAAAACTCGTTATAACGTCTTTGGCAATTTATTGCTGCACATTCAATCGAACTTTTCGCATCATAAGTGTCTTTTCTATTTAAATTTCCATTAACACTGGCTATACACATGTAATTAACGTCGTTAGGTTGCCACGTCGTGACTTAAGAACTCCTTGTACAAAAAATCTTTAAATTATACACTAATAAGTTATACATCATATCGATTAATTAGTTGGACCGGTTTTCGCGGGACATTCACCTTATGTGTTGGTCCGTCTTCTAGTCCACTAGTCTAACAGCTGATGTCACTTTCGTTTTCCTTCGAGACTTGTACTCTCGTCCCATAGTATTTCTTAAGCAACCGTACGTTGAAAATACCTCTCACTTTCCCATTGCTATCGCACTCAGTGAGCTCGTATGTTGCATCACCAAGGACGCGATTAACCTTGTATGGTCCGGTGTATAACTCGAAAAACTTGTCGATCCTTTTCATTGCGGCGTCGGATTGGTGGTAGCTCCTTAACAGCACCTTATCGCCGGTAGCAAATTTAGTAATATTCTTACCATCATTGATACGTTTAGCATATTTCTCTCTTTTGTCTTTTATTTTTACAAACACGTTGATATTTGAATTGTGTTTATTGTTGATGACATCTTTGTCCAGCCACTTCTCCCATGCGCGGGTCGGCTTCTTTCCTAAGTGCGCCTCGTGGGGTGTTATTTCTATTGTTTCGTGGTATGTTTCATTGATACATGTCTCAATTAATCCGACGTATCTTGACCACTTGCTATGCTGGTCGTGTACCAGGATCCTGAATAGATTTCCCAGTTGGCGGTTAATCCTTTCCGCTAAGTTCGCTCGGGGATTCCTTATCGCCGTATATCTTGGTTGTATTCCCAGCTCCTCGAGACCTTTAACCCATTTTTCTGCGGTAAATTGCGTGCCGTTGTCGGTTAAAATGACTTTCGGTCGTCCAAACTTCGTACCGTAGTCGTTGATTCGTCGTAGTGTCGTGGTGGTTGTCGCTCTTCTTAGTGTGAATAGTTTGACAAACTTTGTGAAGTTGTCCACCATGACAAGTAAGTATTTGACACCTCCTGTACCCGTTGGTAAGGGTCCATAGTAATCGACGCTCACGATGTCGCCTCTAGCTGATGGTATCATGGCCTTTGTTCCGCCAAACAGCATCCTGTTGTTCGTATCCTTGTACCGTTGGCATGAGTCACAAGTTTGGATATATACTTTCACTTTCTTGATCAAGCTGTCAATCGTGAAGTGCTCCTGTAACATTTTTATACACCTTTTTGGGCCTAGGTGTCCGTACATTTGGTGTATCTCTGCAATTAGGTCCTTCGACACGCTGTCAGGAATGTATAGTTTCCATTCGCCACGTCGTCGTCGGTAAACTTATCATTAACAATTTTATAAAATTTACCCAATTTATTATCTACATCGTTATTCTTAATCTTATCTATAAGCGTTCCGAGTTTGGCATCTTCATTTTGGTATTTGCCGATATCTCTAATTATTTTACCTAATTGTTGACTCATTTTAATAACTAGGTGATTAATCAAATATTCGTGCGTTTCCTCGTTTGTCTCGTGTTGTTCCGTGTCAGCCGGGTATCTACTCAGTATGTCCGCAACGACATTATCCTTTCCTTTGCAGTGGATAATGTCGAAATTGTATTCCTGTATGGCGAGAATCCATCTTGTAATTCTGGAATTGTTTAAGTGGCACTTGTGCATGAATGTTAATGCTTTATTGTCCGTGATTATCGTTAGTGGCTGGCCAAGTATGTACATACGAAACTTATCCAGACATCTAACGATACTTAGAAGCTCTTTCTCCGTCGTGAAATAATTGCGTTCTGCGCCCTTAATGTCTTGCTTGTAAAAGCGATGACGCCGATTTCTCCTTCTTCATCGATCTGGTAAAGCTGGCCACCATACGCAAAATTACTAGCGTCACACTGAATATAGTACCTTTGGTTCGGCCGTGGGAACCGTAGAGTTACTGTGTCTATAAATAAATTCTTGACTCTCTGGAAACACTCGTCCACTTCCCTTGTCCATGAAAACTTTCGTCCTCCTTTCAGCAGTTCATGTAAAGGTTGCGTTGTTTCTGCGTATTTACTCGAGAATCTATTATAAAAATTGGTAAGACCAAGGAAACCTTTGAGTTGTTTTGTATTCTTCGGTGCTGGGAAATCCATAATCGCCTTTACCTTGTCATCGGTTGCTTGTATCCCTTTTGTTGTAAGGCGATAACCAAGGAAGGAGATTTCTCGTCTGAAGAATTGTGACTTGGTGAGGTTGACAGTGATATTTGCTTTATTGAGGTTGTTTAGCAACGTTTCTAAATGATTTAAGTGTGTTTGTATATTATTGGAGTAACACAAGCAGTCGTCCACGTAGATGATCGTGTTCTTCTTGACCTCCTCCTCGAGGGCCACATCCAATCCACGTGTCAACGCTGCAGAGCTGGTGCTAAGTCCAAATGGTGTCACTGTGAATCGGTAGCACCTCCCTTCATGCATAAACGCAGTGAAATCCCTGCACTCTCGTTTTAATGGGACTTGCCAGAAGCTACTGGATAAATCGACTGTCGACAAGTACTGCATATCACCACATCTAGCCAATATCTCATTTACCGGGGACACTCCTTCGTAATCGGGCACGGTCACGCTGTTCACTTTCCTTGCATCAAGGCATAGGCGAACCCTCCCATCCTTCTTGATAACTGTCACGATTGGATTGACGTACGGGCTGGCGCAACGTTCGATTACTCCATATCGTAACATCCGGTTAATCTCCTCGTTCACCTTGTCTCTGTAAGCAAGCGGCACAGGCCACCCTCGTTGAAAGTAAGGTGTCCTGTCCGTAACGTGAAACTCGTGCGTGTAACCCTCTATTCTTCCCGGGCACTCCCTAAAAACATTCCGGTTCCTTACCAAAATCTCCTTCAGACGTTGCAGTATTCCTTCATCCACGCAGTCTATACTCCCAATCTTTTCATCGATGCATCGCAGTACTTTCCCTTCTTCTTCACTGTTTATCACGTCAATATTCATGATCGGTATAATGTGCTCCCCATCATCAGTATCGCTTTTTAAACTAACTACTTTGTTTCCGATGTCGATGCGACACCCAACTTCTTGTAAAAAAACTAATTCCTAGTATACACGGTTTCACTAATTCTGGTATTATCAAAAACACACATTCATATCGGATACTATCAATCTCAATGTCACACAATATTTGTCTCTTAACTAATTTGGATTTATTTCCTACAGCACTTATTATAAATGTATTCGTTACGGGTAGTGTCTCATATGGTCCTATACTCTTCTTATGATTATTAAACCACGTCTCCGATAATCCGTTGACGAGGCAACCAGTATCAAGCAAAGCTTCCACAATTACATCATTATTAAATTTAATAGTAATTTCGGGACATTTCAATATTTGTTTATTGATAATCTCGTCGTCCTCTTGTAGTAGGTCCTTTCGTAAATCAGGTAATAATATATTTACATTCTCACTCGGAAGTAAGTCGCTTAAAAATTCTATCTTCTTCCCTCGTTTGACATATTTTTTGTTGTTGTTGTTGTTGTTGTCGCTGTTACCGCTCGTCCTTGGGGTGGTGTCAATGACCGCCCTACTAGGTCCCGCCTCTGCTGGCGTAAACTGCACCGTATTGACGTATTGTTTGTTGTCAAAACGACCCCTTGGCTGCCGGTCACTTTCACTTTTGTTATATTGTGTCTCCCTCTCTCTCGGGTTGTTTTTTCCTTCGTTGTAGGGTCTATAATGTGGCCTGCGATTGTTATCTCCGCTTGACTGTATACTCGTAAATTCCGTAATCAATGCTTCGAAATTCGGTATACTTGTGATACCACGTGTGACCACGGCGAGCTGCAAGTCCTTACCAAAGTGGCGAGCTAATTTTTTGATCAGCTGGGTATCGGTTAATGCTGGTGACAGTTGCCGACTTTCCAGTAAAATCCGTTCTACATACTGGACAGCTGTGATTGGTCCATTCCACTCATATCTGCCGTACTCCAGATTGTCGCGTATATTGTCCTGGCGTTCTCGACCCCAGTACTTCAAGGTGAAGGCTTCTTTAAATTCTTCGTACGTGGAGATTTGATTCCGTATGACACGCCACCATATTCCAGCGTCCATCTCCAAGTGTATCCCGATCCATTTAATGTCACTGTTGTTGTAGTACTGTTCTTGGATCTCTGACAATTCCTTCAGGAACTCCATTGGGAACCTGTCAGTGCCGTTGTACTTTAATTCTGTATGTGTGTGTCCGTTAATTCTACTGATTATCCCCGACTCACCTTCAATTAGCTGACGCTGTAGTCGTTCTATCTGGGACTTTAATTCGTTGATACGAGTGGTTTTCTCTCTGGTGCTCTCATCTACCTCACTGATCTTCTGCTGCATTGTGCTGTTTACGTCTCCCTGTTCCTGTTGTAATTGTCTTACTGTTTGGAATAGTTCGACTCTCAATTCCTCCTGCTTCTTGTGATTTTCCTTTGCGTGTGTTTCTACTCTGTTGTGGATCTTTTTGATGCTTGTCTGGGTATTTTGGGCAACACTCTTTAGTTCCTGTCGGTCTAATTCTCTAGTTTCTCGTACCTCTTCGAATTTCTTGTCGGTGTCGTCCTTTAACTCTTTTATGATCTCGTTCTGCTGCTTCTGAACCTCGTCTATCTTCTTGTCACAATTATTTATGTATTCACGCATTTCTGCGCGTATTTGTGTAAAATTTTCATTTTGCTTCTCGAACTTTTCATCAAATTTTTCTTCTAGTTTCTCGAATTTTTCATTAAAATTTTCATTAATCTCTTCCTTTTGCTTTTCGAATTTTTCATTCACTTCTCTTCTAATCTCTATAAAATTTTCCTTAAAATTTTCATTCATCATCTTAAGGCTTTCACTCTGTGCCCGCATGAGGTCCATAAGTGAACGCATTGTCACTTCTTCCTGCGGTTGTTGTTGGGACTCCTGTCCCCGCGCTCTGACGTTTGACGTCTCCTCGGTCATTTGTGAATAAGTTGGTGATTCCTCTCGTTCGACATCGGGTACTCCCTGTTGGTTATTAATATCGAAACTCATGGAATCTGTACTACTGGTCGTCATTTTTGCAGCCTTACTCCGCGTTAACATTCAGTCCCAGTCCAACTAGCTTCACACTAATAATATTTGTTCTTACAACTAACATGAAATATTAATATATACGCGTATCCTATCTCTACTGCCTGCTCTTTGCCGTGCGATGGGCGCCAATAACAACGATAAGCAATTATGCTAACAATAATGAATTAATTAATCTGTGATTGCCGAGCCAATACAAAGATGTGGGAGTTAATTCCTATTACGCCCCGTGTTCTAGAGCGTCAAATACAAAGATATGCCACGCGTTGGGCAGCCAAATACAACGATAAGCAATTATGCTAACTGTGATTAATTAATTATGTAAATATACTAATTTGCATAATGAGCTCGTGTAATCACTCAATTAGGTTACTCATATCAACTGAACTGATTGAAGCTAAATAACACGTTAATTTCTTTATGTTAGCACAATTATTGCATGGAGACTCTAATTGTTGTATTAATAAAAACTACTATAAATCACTCAAATGCCATTACTTTCTTGTTCTGAGGTAATTTGACAATAATGAACGCATATATTCTGGATAAAAATAAACACTTATTTATTTAACATCATATCATTAAATAAAGAGACTTCAATATATATAAAATATGGATGATTCCCTGTAAATACATTCATAAACTCATAAAAAGAACATAAAAGAACACATGTATATACATCAAATTACAATGTGAGTCCAATACGTTGTTTGCTGGAAAACATACACATACATATATAATACAATCGATATGTAGAAACACAAATAGTCAAACAATAAATCTTATACTAATGCGTTCATCGTTTGCCTCAGATGGATGGCGTTAATTATGTTTATCATGTTTAATTTAAATACTCAAGGGGTGTTTCTTGAAAAAGAGACAGGACAGTAGAGTTCTTATGATAAGAATAGCATAAAGATTACTTGTTAGGCGAATTATCCGATATTTCCATCGGCGTAACTCCTCCTCTCTGCTGGTCCATGTGTGGGAAGCTGCGTAGCTGTGATGTCACTGACACTCAACACACGCGGAACAGATTCACTCGCGCTGTGTGTGTATTCTGTTGATTCGGCTGTTACTGTTCGAGCATGAAATTATGTGTCGTGATGATAAGTTCATCGTTAACTATGGTGTATATGTCTGTCTGTCTATTGTTGAACTTCTGGTATGTACATTAATGTTTAGTGTTTTTGATGCCGTGGTGTAATTGTTCCAAATGATATTGTATCGCTCCGCCGCACTGTACAACGTTACGATTTCGTCGTCCGGTATTCCATCAACGATAGTTCTACGCGTCGGTTATTGATGAAAGTGTGATTGGTTAGTTCAGTTCTGAATTTGAGTATAATAAAGAACTCTATAATTGTTAAGCACTGGCGTATGTCGCATGTTTTTAGACACTGTAGGTACACTATTACCGGATACGCGCCAATATCGAAATGTCTAAGTCACTTAGTTATATGTCGCGTAGCAAAGTTTCAAAGTCCCACTGCTATCCGTGTGTTAATCGAACTTTGACGACCGACTGTTGAAAGTTATAAATAGACTGTTTAAAAGTACGTGAAGACTGCTCAAAGTATATGATTGAGAAATTATGAAAAGACTGTTCTCCCGCGTGCTCTGCAAACAGTTTTTATCAAGCATCGTTTACCACAATGCACCCTTCTGGAAAACACGCCTCAAGTCGAACATGATAGGACAGAAGATCTCCTACCCTTATGCCAGACCATCGTTCTTCACTTCTCATTCGACGTTCCCGTTGCCATGCTGGCGACGGTCCTCTCCACCTGTTCTCTGGGTAGATGCTGGGTTGTGATTGGGTATCCTGTCTCCCCACGAGTTCGCGTCGAAAGCCTCCGTACTCTTTTCCTAGAACAGGAGCAATTTTCTTGGTTGTCCATCATGTCTTTGTCTAAGCGTACTCCGGATCTCGCTGCAGTTCTCACGCAAACAATGTGTCGTATTTTGTTATTGTTTCGCTGTGCTCGACCCCTTTTCCGAACGCTGTCCTGGCGCAGCGTGTCGTCGTTTCCAAAACGGCACTCCTTCTCCCTGTCGTAAATATCCGTTGTCGCCAGTAAGACGTTCCCCTGCTGTGTACAAGTTCGATTCTATTCTTTTAGGTATCGATGTCCGTTCTCATATAGGGTACATACTATTGTGTGTCTTACACCCTTTTCTTGTTACTGGTACACTTCAAATTATCCCGGCAGTGTGTCCGTCACAGTTTCAATCTAATTTGGTACTTGACACAGTTTCTTTTATCTTACATTTTGCAGGCTGTAAATCTCGTGTTTCAGTCGAGTCTGTCACGGCCAACCTTGTTCCCTATTGTAAAGCTATGTGAAGCGTATTTGTATTGTCCGAAGCAAACGTTCACTTGACACCTCGTCACACAGTTCCTTATTTATTGCTCGTGGCCTGAGTAGGTGTGTCTTGCTGTATGTAACGTCTTTTCGGTCATACTAAAAATTTTAATTTTTTGGTTGTTACAAACGTGATAAAATTAATACGCGTTGAGCTGGTAATGATTTCTCGTGACTTCTGAAAATATGACCATAAAGTTCTTGAATAAAAATGTTAACCTATGGAAGAGATTTCATTGCACTGTCAACACGACAATGACACTAACCGTCTTAGATTATCGTTGAACATCTGCCAAAAGAAGAGTTAATATTTTCCAGTTAGCGGAGTAGGCAGAACGTTGTCAATTACGAGTAACGACCTTCCTCCTTCGCGCTGTTTGTCACGCTGAGTCTTGTGGCTATGACTTCTTCACAGCGCTAGAGCAGATCATTTAGATTTTGGGGTAGAATGACTAGAGTTTTAATTTTACGATGTCTTTACATTTTTTTGACGCATTATTATCCATCTTAATAGACCGTAGGTTTTCGTTTTGCAGAAAATCTGTCTTTTCTATAATATTAGAATACATCAGAATATCAGTCTTCTAAACAACTTATTTTTGTAAAATCTCTTTATTTGTTATATCGAAATGTTAAAAAAAATAAATAAATAAAACAATCGGATTTGAGTAAAATCAAATAAATTTACATCAAATCTGTAAGTAAAAAGTCTGTTCAGTTTTCACATCAAGTTACAAGTGTAGTTGGTACACGACTAAGGTAACACACAGTTACACGTCTTGCCAGATACCGTTATCGTAATTGTCTCACGTTCATCGTTTTTGTGTTACAGACATTTCATTTGCTACTTTTTGTCAGAAAAATCGATTATACAATCGTACGTACAATATTCAGTTGTATTAAGCATGTAAAAAACATTTTTTCTCGTTTGTTTCTGACTCGTTGAGTTTTTCGGGACTCCGAGGTCGCTTGAGATGAGCGCACTCCAACCTCACGTGTCAGCGTGACTGGATCGCACTCCAATAGGAACTGGTAGCTGATTTGTTGTGTTATACCAAGTGTAGAACAGGCTAGGCCAGTTTGTAGTGGGCGGTCACTTCTCTAAGTTTGTAAGTGAGCCTATGTAATAAGGATGTGGGAAAGTTTTATATCGGATATGAGTAATGAGAAGATCTCTCGGTCGCCCCTTTCAGGAAAGTGAAAGCGTTTTGCTTATGTAAATATAAAATATGAGAACAGATGTGAGCCTAAGAATAGTACAAAATCAAACGAGACATAGTGGTTTTATCACATACTTATATTACTTCTAGCCAATCATTCATCATGAAACAATGTGTATTTAAATAAATTATTACTTTTTCCGTTACTAATTCTCTCATCGTTGCCTCTGAGGATGTACAAAACTATGACAGTGTTCCAATAATCACGAGTAAATAGATGTCAAGCTAAGCGGAAAATTAGAAACCAAGGTATACATTCAAATAATAAAATATTCACTCAAAATAGAGTTATTATTAATTTTGCTTAATACAAGAGGTTAGATTATCTTTTTTTAATAACCTATGAAAGATTATTCTTTCACATGGATTTTTATAACGTATTCATTTTGTCATTGAATGGTTAGCCAGAATGGTATTAGTTGAACGATACGTGCGCGTGGACTTTTACTCTCTTACACAACATATACACAAACACACATGCGCGCGCAAGGGCAGAGAAACAATTTTTGAAATTCCGCACCTACAGTATTGGTCCATGCTTTGATCCACACTTTTGATCCACACTATAAAAAAAGTATTAGTATAGTTTACTAAGGTACCTGAGCCTGCCCGACCTCCCGCTCAGATTGTTAGCAGAGTCAACTGGCGCTCCTACCATGATCAGCTCTCACGGCGGTTTCCATCACTCCCCGCGGACCCGATCGTCACTTGTGACGATTTGGATCTCAGAGCCACTCATCTTCAGGAGTTGGTCCAAGGTGTCATGGATCGACACACCTATGCTCTCGAGGTGAACCATCCACGCTCGGCCCTACCACCGGAAGCTCTCCACGCCATCTGGTTACGGCGCAATCTCCGCCGCAGATGGCAAAGAACCCGTGATCCCGGCTTCAAAAGGCGCTTTCAGGCCCAGTCTCTTTACGTCCAGCAGCTACTGCGGGACGTAAACTCTGATCGATGGGACTCATATCTTGAGTCTCTTGAAGTCGACCACGCCTCCGTCTGGAGAGCGGCGAGTAGACTGACCCGCGAGAAGAGAACTCGCAACCCACTTGAAACTCCGAACGGGGTTGTATCTTCGTCAGAAGGCAAGGCCGAGGTCTTCGCCGACTGCATGGAGGTGCAACTTACTGTTCACCAAGGCGTCTCGGACCCTGCCCACTCGGCAGAAGTCCGTGACTTCCTATCTGGACATTTTTCACGCCCTCCCGATGTCCCAGCCCTCCCGTTCGACAGGGATGAACTAGTTTCATCTATCTGCCGACTAAATCGCCGTCGCGCCCCCGGTCCTGACCGGATCGGGGCCGCTGCTCTACAAAATCTACCGGCCTCAGGCGTTGACCTCGTTCTTGAGCTGTTTAACTCCTGTCTCCGGCTACAGTACTTTCCCCGCCTGTGGAAAACAGCCAATATCGTAACGATGCAGAAGCCTCGCAAGCCGCGCATGCTTTCTGAAAGCTATCGACCTATCTCTCTCTTGCCAGTCATCTCGAAGGTGTTCGAGCGTCTCCTGCTGGCTCGCATCTCGCCGCTGCTCGATGGTTTCATCCGCAGCGAACAGTTCGGGTTTCACAGAGAGCACTCGACCACGCTTCAATTGGTCCGCGTTGTTACGCACTTGTCAGACGCCACCAACAGGCGAGCGGCTACGGCCGCCGTACTGTTGGACGTGAGCAAGGCCTTCGATAAAGTATGGCACGAAGGTCTTCTCTTCAAACTTGCCAATTCCCCTCTACCATCGGCCATAGTGTTTTTCCTCCGGTCGTATCTCAGCGACCGAACCTTCAGGGTGAGCGTCGACGGGTCCTGTTCTACAGTTCGACCCGTCGCCGCCGGCGTACCACAGGGATCTGTCCTCGGCCCAGTTCTGTACCTTGTGTACACGAACGACCTGCCTGTCTTCCCCGGAGTCACGTTGTCTTTGTTCGCTGACGACGCTATGCATCACTGCAGCTCCCTGTCCCCGCGATTTGCGAGTACAAAGCTGCAGCGTCAGTTGAACCAGCTTCCGGACTGGCTACGGAAATGGCGGGTGACGATCAACACGGAGAAATCCGAGGCGATCTGCTTTACCCGTAAGTCCATCTCCCGATGCCAGCCCCTCTCCCTAGAAGGGAGGCCCATCGCCTACAAAGAATCGGTGAAGTATTTAGGCGTTCGGCTAGATCGTCGTCTTTGCTTCAACGCCCACGTGACGGAACCCTTGCCAAGGCTCGCGGCGTCCGAGCCAAATTATCTCCTTTCCTCTCTTGTCGCAGCCGCCTGGCCATGCGCATGAAACTTATAATCTATCTGCTATTTCTCAGGTCTGTACTGACCTATGCGGCACCCGCCTGGTGGTCCCTTTTATCCACCACCAACAGATGTAGGTTGGAAGCTTTCCAATCCCGAACCCTCCGATCCTTGACGGGGTCCCCTTGGTTTGTAAGGAACGACGTGATTCGAAGGGGTCTCCGTGTTCCTACCTTGACTTCCTTTGTCCGATCGCTGGCTCTAACTCTCTTTGCTAAAGCCTCGACCTCCACCTTCCCATACCTACGAACCATCAGTGCATCAGAACCACCACCGCCCATTCGGGTCAAGCGCCCTCGGGCGCTTCTTGATGACCCGCCATAACGCTATCCTCTTTAAATTCACCAAAAACAAAATGTAATCATCAGTCCTAGACCAGAGTTTTTTCACCTAAACTGTCCTTCTCTCCTTC
This sequence comes from Magicicada septendecula, assembly GCA_034769895.1. Classification (NCBI taxonomy): domain Eukaryota; kingdom Metazoa; phylum Arthropoda; class Insecta; order Hemiptera; family Cicadidae; genus Magicicada; species Magicicada septendecula. The sequence continues at coordinate 753,056,564 of CM068367.1, read as the reverse complement.
CTGCCCACCTCCTAGCACGCTGAGCCGGCTGCTTGTCGCTGTCATCAATCATTGGCACGGAGGCTCTCCGCCTCGCGGGGAGCGACCGACGCCCTCAGGGCGTCTGCTGACTGGACTTGAAACGAGCAACATCTGTTGCTCGAATCGGTACCAGCGGCAGTGCACCAAACATATAAAGTTATACTCCCCCGCCTTCACAGTTAACTGGTTGGCGGTTTCCTTTTCCAGTTTTAGGTAACCAGTCGACATTGTACCAGCACTAAGTTCACTTCTGGCAGCCATTGGACACGTTCCAGATGCTGCAAATAAGCCACGGGTGCAAAGACACCCCGCATCCATAATGCAATGCAATGCAACCTGAGCCTTAGTACCTTTTATAGTACCTGAGCCAAATAAGGCTATGATAATATTTAACTTCTTGTCATTTTCATAATTTTAGAGGTAAAATGTAAAAAAAATCACATTCATTCTTTGGTCTCTTTTGGAAATGAATAACTTCTTGCGAGTTACAACTTTTCAAATTAAAATATACTTGAATTTATTTTGAAAAATCGATGTTTTGACCTTAGTAGGAACCTATATTCTAAACAGGGCCAGCCCTTGGTTTATCTTTTAATTATTATGTAAAGTAAATTACATGTAAAGTTAATTATTATGTATTATGTAAAGTGCTCGCAACAGGGTACACATTTATAATAAATATATCTTCGTAATAATATTTCTGAAAGTATTTCTATTTTCTCTTTTATATTTTCTACATTATTATTCAGAAAATATATCAAAATGTTCGAGCCAACGGACAACCGAAATCTGTACCCATATTGCACATGTAGATCATAGTTCCTGTAGCCTACAAACTTTTCTGTGGTTGTACAATTCCGGTTTCAGTTGTTCCCCTTTAAAGAGAACCATCGGAATACAGTGGAACCAATAGCAACAGGGCACGTTAAAATGTTTTCTGAGTTTTCGGGAGCTACAAGTGAATGTTTTGCAACTCTGCAAGCCAAAAGACTGTACTGGTGACGAATAGTTGGTTTGACTCTTTTTTAATTTATGTTTTGGACTAGTTTCAGTCTATCTATTAAACCATTTTCTTGCAGGATTTCTTGGAACTCTTAAAAGTGTGCTAACAACCTACGAAAGTGTTAAGTTTTACGTCTCGACCGGTATTCATATTCTGGGCCTTTCGGTTGGTAACATCAGGATGTCTTTTGAGGGAAAGTCTTAAACATTTCTTTATCAGAAGTTTCTTTTATAGAATTAAAGAATGAGCTCATTTTATAATAGATGAATACAGTTTGTCATAATTATTTAGGAACGAGAGGCGTGCCAATATGTATCATAGGTAAGAAAATACGTTGACATGGTCCTGTTCTACCACTGTCAACAATAATGTTTACCAACCAAGTTTTCAAATTGTTGAATCGATTTTCAAGCGATTCCGTAACTTCCTCCTTGAATATTGAAGGATGGGGCTGCCCGTTATATGGTCGTTGCCTCATTGACACATTCCATAACTTCTTTTAGTAGATATACAGTCCGCTTAGTCTATTTTGTTTTTCTTGTTACAATTCCATCTTTCCCTGACTAAAAAATAAATGCACGTAAACATTACATAACCGCCCAGTAACAGTTTAAAGAAAGATAACAGAAGATTAATAGGTCAAGGTTAAGGTATAAAGTAAGAATTACTACTTAAAACTTTGGTATACAGGTAGGTTGTAGATCCGTAAGGCCAACTGCACCGTGTTATTTGCAATATGGCTTTAAAAGGAGTACACTACATAAAGTGAAATTTCGACTTCCAATTTGCAAATATATTAGGAATATCTTAAGTACAAAAACATTGGCCGAAAGAAGAAACCAGAAGAAACTTCTAGAATATATATTTCTTGCTGCTTTACTCACATCATTGGTTTCCAACCTTTCCAGACCCGCGTACCACTTTGGTCTTCCGCGTTCATTTCAAGTACCACCGGAGCTTAAAGAAAGGATATTAGGGTTTTCTCATTAAAAAACTTGATACAGCATGAATAGTACATCTTGTTATTCCTAGTTATGTATAATTATTTAAATCTAATAAACATAATTTACAAAACGGGAACTGATTTTGATAAAGAAAACAAAATAGGCTAAGATAAGAGCAGAGAGACAGCTAATGAAATATTATTGCGTTTTTATACGGGTAATTGTTTTAAATCATGTCCGATAAAAATTTATTGATAGTTTGAACATAAACTTTTATTTATTTATTTCTTTAAGTAAATAGTTTTTTCCTAGCGTATAGTAAATAGTCTTCTTGCGTACCACCGGTTGGGAACCCCTGATTTCATAATGAAATAATATGAAGAAAATAGTAAAAAATACTATATATCTGGTATGAAATAACCAGAAAATAGTAACATGGACCTTGCTTGTAATGAGCACTTTATTAGTACTCTCCCACTGAACTGCAGATAAGATGGCGGACTCAGCTTTCTGGTTTAACGTCAGGATGGGTGTAGCTTATAGATGTAAGGATTCATTTGTACAGAACTGCTTGGGATTTCTAAAATAAACAATTTGTATTATTGGGAACCTTATTTGGATCAGATATCTTATAGTTTTTCTAAGAAATTTGACAGACGGACGTCTAGTAATTCAGTAGATGGTAATATAAATTAGATGTAGATGTAGATTAAATCTAATTTAATCAGTAGGTGGTTTTTGTGTACTAATTATTTAGTACACAAATTGTGTTGAAAAAAGCAGCGTGCTACTGCGGAACGTCAAGTTTTATTAGTTAACCGTTTCATGGCCAGACAGAGTGGGGAATGCTCCCGTTGTGGCCCCATTGGCCTGTATTGGTACTCTGAAAATAGTTAACCGCTACAGTGTAACTCACGCTGTTTGTAAACTATGTTTATCTGACCAAAATAACCTACACGTTTCCCAATTTTCGCAAACTTTGTGTTCGGCCAGACCCTCTTGTATCGCACCAGACAACAACTTCAGAAATAAAACTCACAGAGAAACGGAACGTTGGAGTCAAAAGTAAAAAGACAGGCCCAACAATAGATTAGGAACTGCCTGATGCCTCAACGTGGACCCCGATCACCAGAAACCTGTTTTACCTAAATGTACCTTTTCTGTTTGTTTTCATTAAGCGGCGCAGGTAAATGTATAGGCCTACTTGACAACTATGAGCACGTGCAATGCGCGTTTATTAAATTTTTGTAAAAATGGTCTATGATGTTAACGAGTACGGAGTCAGATAGTAGAATTATATGCATAATCTATATACGTTTATTAACATGTTTCTATACTTTTCTCTGTATACGTTAATATACGGATGCAATTCTTCTTCAGTAACTGGTGCATACAGTCAAACCTCCCTCGTGCTGAGTTAATGGCTGTTGTTTATATACAAGACTATATGTGTGCGCACGCGCACGCGTACGTACGTACCGTAGTTTGCAAGAAGTGCAGGGGAAGTGAGAAAGGAGGCAATCGGACAGAACGTGGAGGCATAAGAAATAGAAGAAACTTCAGAATACTAAAATGGAAACTGAAGTCTAATAAGTTGTCAAATTATAAAGTTAAAACAAATGTTTTAATGATATGTTGGACATTACAAAATCTGATAAATTATTTTCACTACAAATGGAGCACTTTTTACGGTTTGGTGGAATGTAAATTGATTAACAGTAGACGTCTGAAGTGTATGAGACCAGGAGAACAGATTTGGAAACGTATAAAATTTTATGGTAAATCATCTTCAGGAAGGATTCGGTCCCAAGCAGATAGACTAGAGCTGGTCGTTCCAACGCCCCACACCTCTCCATCCATTCGGTTCATAATTCAATAGTTGTTTGGGGATGCGGATGTCACTCATTTGGTTAAAATGTTCCAAACATATTAGACGATACTGGGCAATCCAATCGAGTATGCTCATAATATTCAGTTCCTACCGTACATCTGCATTTCTTTTGCGATCTTATAGAGTATATTCCTCCACGTGCCTCATAAATCTCATTTCTTTAAAGTCTAATTCTCAGACCCTAATGTAAGTGTGGGTAAATACAAACGTATAATTGCAATGACGTACGTTTGCAAGCAAACATAGTTAACAAACACAAGTGGAGCGACTGGTTGCCAGAAATCTGTGTTCTTTTAATTATAAACATTTCAAAATTAAATCCGACTCATGTTCTCACCTTGGGTTAGTTGTTGCAAAGGACTTGATAATTTAAGTTAGACGACTTGGCAAATAATATAATGTTAAATAATTTGAAAACTATGTTGGTTGAAATTGTGTCATTTGTATATACGTTTGAATGATAATTTAATACCAATAAAAATACCAACATGCTAATGCAAACATTATGGTATTGCAGACCCAAGTACTTTTTATTTATATTTTTGATAGGCAAATACAGGTAGGCTACATAATAATTTGACTGGAATAAAAGAGGAGATTATTCCCATTATCGGGAATATCTTAAAAGAAATTAAACAAGAATACGATATTTTTAAATATGGAAATACGAGCGTAGTCTATCCTGAGACGCCGTGTGTTCATTTATCCAGGTTTTGCATTTATGTACGTGACGCTTAACTTCACAAATGTCATAAAGATGAATGTCGTAAAGCGCCACAACCCGCTGTATTAAACATGTGACTCGCATGTTGTAATAAACCGTAATTGAAAAAATATTTCTCTTATTTTTTAACAACTATCGGGATTCAGACAATCACTCGATCTGTAAATGTCTGAAGGAAGTGACTTCTTATTTAGTTCATACATTTCGTATAGGCCTAATTCATTGACTCATAATTTTTTTCTATCGACTGATCAATCCTTTTTTATTGTGGCTTATAAAAAATTTGTTATATCGTATATTAAATCGGTTATAAGAAAAATACGTTGATTACTTGACTTCTATATAAGAAATACTGAATGAGATAATTGTTTTCCAAAATAGTTATTTTCACGTTTTATTATAGTACTACGAGGCAATTTGAACGTTTCACACACAAAACGTGTTACAAAACTTTTCTAAGAGACATAACAGTTATTAGTACCATGCGCACAAAGTAACAAACATAATATGAAACACGAGAGCTGGAATTATTTAAAACACTTTATTTAAAACTAAGTTAATATAATAATTATAATGCAAGAACTAAAATAATGAATATTATACAGTTCCTGTAACATAATGTAAAAAAAAATTGATCTGCTCTGCTAACTATATTATCTACATCCAATTTAACCAAATTGTGATGGAACTGACAGCTCTTTACAGATTCAAAGTGTTTAAATAAACTGTTACCAGACGAAATCAACATAAATTACCTTTTTTATATAGAAAAAGAATACTGTGTTTGAGATCAATATTTTATCTTTCTTTTTTTAAGCATTTCGTAAGCCCCGATAAAACATCCTTCAGACAATTTTCGCGAAAATTTGTAAATTCATATTACATGACCCTAAAAATGAAAATTAAGGGGAATGTATACTAAAACAGCGATTTTTAGAAGAAAAACTTTAAATTATCAGAGTCTCAAGTTGAGGGTTAGCTTCACCAATATTTATTTTTCGCAAACCGAATCAAATATTATGGTTATTTACAGCAGCTTAAACAGTAAAATCTGTATAATTCAAGCTTCTAGGGTAATTAAAAAGAAAATCGAATGATCTAAAATGTGAATTATCCAAAATTTTAATATTACTGAGTTTTAACCAAGTTTATTTAGTCCAGTAAGGAGAGCGGAAAAAACGCCAAAACGTAACAAAATTTTGGGTCCTAGATCAAAGTTAAAAAAAATAATTGTACGCTTTCACCCCTAAAGGGTGAAAACCACCCCCAAAAGTACAAAAATACGTGGGAGACTGAATAATTGGAATTAGAGGCTGCAAATTTGTTTGGGTGAGGTTTGAAGGGTGCTGAATGTAAATATGACATGATAATTAACATGAATTCTATATTTGGGGTGATATCGACAATTTGTCGGGGGTGGTTATAAGAACATTCGCATTTTTAATGCTTTAATGTATAATTAGTTAGGTGTATAATTAGTTTTTAGAGCAATATTAAAGGCTACTATGTAAGACGATGTCCAGGGTAGACACAAATATGCGTGGCGACGACGTAAGAAAGTGAAAACCACCCCTGTAATTAAAAAATAAAAATAAATAATTAAAGAAAACGACTGAAAATTTGTTTCTGGATGTTTTTGAGGTCGATAAATTCAAATAAGATGCCAGAAAAGTTTTTCATCCTCTATATCAGGGTGAAAACCACCCCTATTAATAAAAAAATTACTATTAAAATAAATAATCGAATAAACCGGCTGAAAATTTGTATCTGGGCGTTTTTGAGGTCGACACATTTAAATATGATGCCAGAAATGAAATAATATTGATCAGAACTTTCACTCCGAAAAAATACGTCTCGCGGTCTCAACTCCGCAGTCCACGTGCTCTCAGCTGATTCTGAACGCACAAACACGATCACACATTGGCGCGAAACTCAAAACCATCTGCTGCTGGCTATCCTTTTATTTTATTTTATTTTAATTTTTTGTGTTAAAAATTTAACACAAAAATCTAAAATCAACACAAATTTTTGTGTTAATTTAATGAAATATAACACAAAAATTGTGTTATTCGATTTTCACCCAAAATTTTGTGTTTTTCTTAACAGTGTAGTATAAAGTAAAGTATGGTTGCATATATACTGTACTATATACAATATGTAATTTTTTTTATTACCTTTATCTATAATGCATATAAAACAAAAATACATAAATTTATTTCTGTTTTTACTCTATTTTTCAAGCTATTTTTTCGATATATTATTGGATCATGCTATAATACAACTTTAACATTTAAAAAATGTATTTATTATTTTAATTAAATACAATTTTATACTACTTATTAGAGCATCTTTAATTTATTTGTAGAAAATATTATCGCAATTTTCACGAAATAGGATTAAAAATGTATTATTTTTACAATAAGCACTTTTGAGCACGCGCCGTATGTGTGTGTGTGTGTGTGTGTGTGTGTGTGTGTGTGTGTGTGTGTGTGTGTGTGTGTGTGTGTGTGTGTGTGTGTGTGTGTGTGTGTGTGTGTGTGTGTGTGTGTGTGTGTGTGTGTGTGTGTGTGTGTGTGTGTGTGTGTGTGTGTGTGTGTGTGTGTGTGTGTGTGTGTGTGTGTGTGTGTGTGTGTGTGTGTGTGGCTATAACTTTGTTCATTTTAACTCTACACAAATAATTCAAAAACGAATAGATAGATAATTTCAACCCTTACAAATAATATCCTGAGGACCACCTGTCTCTAAAAGTTGTACGACAAAAAATATTCAAGGTCAAAGGAAAAAAGTCACCTCTCAAATTCGGTACTTGACCACCTTGTGACAGCTGTATCTTTGAAACGATGACAGTTAAAAACATGGACCAAGAGGCATTTTGGTCATCTAATTGTGTACTTTGACTTTGATCTGTATAATGTTTTTGCTAAAGTTAATCCTTATTCCGCTATTTCACCAAATGTATTGAGATTTGCAAATTTCCGAAAATGTGAAAAAAGGAAAAATCGCCGCCATTTTTGTCGAGAGCACCGAAAAAAATCTAAATAATTTGTAGTTGGTCCTTATGGTATGTATAAGTTAACTCTAGAAATATTTTTAATTATGTCTATTTTTGGACATGTGGGAAACATCGCGCGGGCCGGAGTTGGGAAAAAATTCCAAAAAATGCGCAATTTTTATGATGTAACTTTTTTTTTTTATTTTGAAGACAGAAAATCCGAATAATGATTAATTTAAAGGATATTAATAGACCATCAATATGCACTAGACATTTTATAGTCAAAAGTATTTTTCTCGGTTAGTAGGAAGGGTTAAACTTTGTTAGTACAGGCAAAATATTTGCAAGTTACAACTTCTCACGGCCATATCTTGAAAACAACTCGTGGATTAAAACCCGGCCAAAACGCATTTTGTTTGTTATTTCGTATAGAATAATTTTGGTCCTATTCATTTTTACTATAAACTCAAACGTTTTTTAGTTATTCTCTAAAAATTACGCTAAAATCCTGTTTTTGGGGGGTAAAAATCGAAAATGTTGATTTGGAATAACTCGAAAACAACGCATTTTTCAAAACAGTTGCATACTGACTTTTTTGCTTAGAATTTGATTCTCTATTGGATCCTGGAGTTAATTTTTTTTTTATCAATCACCCTTGAAAAAGGGGTGGTTCTCACCCCCAAATTTAAAGCGTACAGTTTAACTTTTTTAACTTTGTTCTAGAGTGCATATAGAACATACATATCAAATTTCGTGAAATTCCATCGACAGTCAAAATTTTGTTACGTCAAAAGCTGCGCTTACTGGACTAATTAATTAACTTAACTAACTAACTTAAACTTTAACTAAGGATTTATGGAATCGTTTTTACAGAATGTAGGCTTAACCTAAAAGGAAGATTAAGATAACAGCCTACCGTTCACAAAACAATGATCATGCTAAACATTTATCTGTAGCATTTTCCATCAAAATAGCACTGTTATGAGTTATGCTATAAACTTAAAAGATTGTATTGTGTAGGCCTATTAACGTCAAAACAGTTTTATTAATTTTATTTAATAAATAAAAATTATGAAATTGTTAAATTATTTAATAAACATTAATTTTATTTAATAAATTAATATGGCCGAAAATATTTTTAACGTAACATTTTAAAATCTGTAACGTTCGTTTGTTAGCAACTTAATTTGACATTTTAAACACAGTCCTCAACTTTATTTAAAAACTGAAAAACTTCGTCTTTAACATTCACTTGAACTTGAAGAATTTCCGATTTCTATCAGTAATATTAGCAACTTCTGTGGCCATTTGCTAAATCTTCTGTTACATCGTGGTTATTGTCGAGTTTTTTATTAGTAGATTCGGGATTGTATTCTATGTAATTTTTCAAGAATGTCACAATTTGTCATCTATCCACTAACAGCAATTTTTATTATTACTATTTACTTAATTATCTTAATTGACTTCAGCTGCTACGATATTAAAACTGTGAATCGGCTTAAAACGGTAGCACTTGAAGGATGTTTTCCGTTCACTGTATGTCAATCATTGGTTTATACCTGAAGTTTTATTTAACACCAACGGTTATTTTTTACATATTTCGTATCGTACACACTTTTACTGTTATTAAATTCACAATTTTGAAGAAACTATTGTGACTTTGAGTTATCCAAATTTACAAGTAAAAAGTTCGAATTAAACATAAAATTTTAACACTAATTTGAATACGGAAATCAAGGGAAAAACAATTTCTTCAATTTACCCAAAAAATCAGATTAACCACGTTCGAATTAACCAGACTTAACTGTTTTACAAAATTGACCGCAATATCTCCAATTATTTTGTGATTATTGATTATCGTGATAAGAAACACATATAAACGCACAGATAGCTATTAAAAAAATACTTATTTGAGTTTCATCAACCACCAAATGGATGTTTCCATCAATTTCCGACAAAATGAAAATTAAAAATTTTAACATTACAATATCTTTCTACAGTTTGTACAATAAACAATGCAATTTTTTATGACAGAATCGAAAATATATTAAATTCCATTAATTCAGTAATAAGGTTCCTGCTTCGAGAACGTCTCCTGACAAGCCAATACGAAACCAGTTATGTCTTGAAATATAAATGCCATAATAGGTGATAGTTGACAATTGTGAGACAGTATTCGTGTTCCTATAACGTCACTTCAATAATGTTATTATTTTTAATATTCCCACTGAATGTAAACATATTTTGATGTTACCGGTGCGGCTTTCTCACGGTGCGACGCCGACGCTCTCGTCCTACATTTGCTGACTCCCGTTACATTGAACATCCGTTGCTGCATTGTGATATCCAACTTCTGTCTGTATCCAGTCATCACATACCCAATATACTTACATTTAGTCTGACGAAGTGTTGTCCTAATGCTTCACTTTCAATACTCAAGCCCATTTTTATATTCTGAACGCACGAACTCGATTCACAGAAAACTAGGTAGATAATCATCTTATGTTTTTTGAGACTTTTAAATTTCATTCCAAGTTAATGAAATTGAGTTGTTCTTGTATTTGCATGTTTAAATAACGATTATTATCAAATCTATCTCGCGACTAACCATTGCACCTAATGAAAACTACGCACTCTTCCAAATCATAATGTTGTCATTAGTTCATGGGCATGATTTTACACATTTAAAATCGTTATGTAAATTTAAAAATCAAATATATAACATATACTGTTTATTATATAATCTTATAAATTAGTGCTAATTAATGCAATATTTTGTTCTAAATTAATAAGTCACATTTATTTTACGTTGTTTATACCTTACGATGTATACAAAGTTAGCGTTCTGTGTATGTGTGTGTGTATGTGTGTTTATTATGGCGTCTTATGTACTACAATCTTAAGGACTTGATGTTAAAAAACAATATCACATGTTCGTAAGCTGACGACTGCGATTCCAGACGAAGATAGTAAACTACAAGTAGTTCGCCTACCATAGTGTTTCAGCTCGGACTAAAGATTATTTACACCGTACTTTCCGGTATTAATGGAATGAAGGTATCTATTACTGCGCCTTCGAAGAAATCATTAGACAATGGCGTTACTAGTTGTTGAAAATGCAATAAATTGTGTACCGGTAATGATAAAGTGCAAAACTCCTGAAGTCAGAAACACCGATCTGTATCTCTTACTACCTACACACGTTTATTAAATAATAAATATATAACACATCAAATTTTGTTGTAACAGTTTCATTGCATTATATAAGCAATCCTACTGTAGGAACTGTATTTGCTAAGAGAGTACTGGCAAAAAAAAAATTAATTTTATAAAAATTCGAAAAGATTCGTTACAACTGTGACAAGTCTCTTTTCCCCCTCCCCCCTCTCTCTCTCTTTAACCTTTCCCGTCTCCATTTTATGCACAATGTATTCAGCATTCTACATGTCCTTGAGACATCGTCGAAATAACCACAATTATAAACTATATGTCCCTGAGGCATCGTCGAAATAACCTCAGTTATAAACTATACAATACATCATTTAAACAGTAACTGAAGTCTGCGTTAAGCGTGTTGGCTCTACATTTACTTGACTACTTGAACTTTCATTGCTTGCGAATACAATTAACTTAGGTTATTAAGAGTGCATGAAAAACGAATAATTTTGTAAGACAAAGTCTATGAAAATTTTAAAAAATTACGGTAAAGATAGAAATAATCAAAGGAGTTACAAGCTCTCTTTAACAAAAGTACGTTACAAGTAGACCTACCATATATAAACACGTTTTTGTAAAAAAACACATAAGATTAATCTTTATAAAAAGCTAGATCGTTGAAATGCATTTTATTTGTTTGTTTTTTGTCTCATAAGAAAATTAATCTTGTGCATGTAGTGTTTCAAGCTTTGCTTTTTATGTCAGGAATCGTAGCGCCGACCGACAGCGGAGGACATGGCCGACAAGCTCAGAAGTAGAGAAGTGGCTGCACTACGCAGAGCGCTGGACACGGAACGCTTTGCAGCCAAATCTGCCAATGACAAATGCGCCGAATTACAGAAAGCGCTCGACAACGAGCGCAGCGCTGTACGAGCGCTAAGACGTGAACTACTTGCTCAAGTCAAAGCAGCCAGGGAGGAAGAAACCAAGAAGTACACTTTAATTATGGACGAGCTTAAAGACAGGTACGTTAATAGACTGTAAACCAGTCCTACTTGATAGCATGAGAACTTGTTCCGCAGGTCTTCAAGTTTTAGGCCTAATATATCTCCAAAAAATTAAATCTCTTTTTTTAGTAAATTCCTTCACATTTCACCAACAGCAAGTGCCTGTTTTGTCTTATTATTAGCATTTCAATAAAACCGATGAGGTGCTATAAATATTTGGTTAGGAAACTACAGGACAGAGTAGCTTACTAAAGGTTTTTTTGAATCGGCAAGGCCATACTAAATTTGCTGTCACTCCTTTTTCGACTTTGCAGTTACATTTCTATAAGCCAAATGTGAAATATACTTCTGCCGATAACAGGGAGTGATAGGCCTACCTATGCAAAAGAAACACATCTGTCCTCCTTACTTAGTCTACCAGTTTGTCCTGGCGTTTCTTATTTCTATCCTGCTGAACCTCGATCTCCTCCAAGACTTACATCCAATCTTCCTGTCTGCTCACCACAACCTTGGCAGCGTGCCTTTGGTGTTCTTTCCTTCTTGGACCATCTAGCACCCCACTACCAATTTTTTCTGCACGCTACAATAATAGGCCTACGTCTTACTTCCCATAGTAAAGTAGACAACATATTGTGTTTGCGGCGATTCTATTGTATTAGAGGTCGGGTAGGGGATACATCGATACCTGTTCCCATCCCAAATACCCAAAAGCCTCCAACGTCCATAAAAACTTTCTGTAATCCATAGTACTTCAGACAAACTCATTTTAAAATAGCTTAGTACATGGGTGCACGACTAAAGCTTCTACTGACAGACTTCAGAATTGATCAACGGAACTAACCCATAATTTAGTTCACCGTCACTCATGGACGTAACTTGGGGCCTAACTTTGGGGGGGCAGGGTAAAGCTTCATAAATTCAAGTGTGTAGTGAGACCATCTATATAATAAAATTAATAAAATATATTATATACAAAATTAGAATGTTTAGTAATAATTCTTAGTTAGTAAACGAGGGACAATTTCATTTTTTAATGATCAACAAACCTTTCTTCATAAGTTGTACTTCCAGTTATGTTTACCTAGAACAAATATACTGTAGGCCTATAAACATAAACAATTTCAGTTCTTCCAATTCTTATAACCAGCTTTCGTAAATGCATCCTCTCCCTTAGTCACACTGTCACAAAATGCTCGGCAGTAGTAGCAGTAAGTCGAATGAGTCACAACATAAAGAAATTTTCAAATTGCCAGGAAACAAAATTTTATAATCCTCGGAACATTGGGGGGAGTGCCCCCCTTGCCCTCCCAAGTTACGCCTATGCCGTCACTATTAACCTTGTATACGCCTGTACCAGTGTGGTTCCATCTTACTTCTGCCTACCAGAAACTCCTCCCAACACTCCTTACTGGCCCCTGTATAGAGCTGTGGTTTGTTTTCAAAATGATATAGTCACCTTATCTGAAATGTTATCAACAATGTAGCCCTAAAGAACGTTAAACATGAACAAACGTTAGTTAATGTTTATATTAAACAATATTAGTTTTATCAGTAAGTACGGATTCCTAATAATATGTTAATTTGTAGAATGGCGTTGGGTCAATCGGAAGCGATAGAGGCGCAGAAAGAAGAGATTTCACGAGCTTTGATAGTCGATTTCCAGCGAACAATGCGCGCTCGACAAGAGGAATGGCGACGGGATACAAAGAAACAGATAGGCGCTCTGAAGGAACAAGTGAAAGAAGCTCAACGCATCCGCGCTACTACCGAGCCAGACAAGACCGACAAGGATGCTCTTATCCGATCCGTTCAGGCGGAATTTCAAAAGATGTTGCACATTAAACAAGAAGAGTGGAAGCGGGAGACGGCGACAGTGACCAACGCGTTGAATTCACAGCTGAAGGACACCCAACGCCTGTACGACGAAGCGAGAACCCGACTGGCTGCAGTATCGAACGATAACGACCATACCCACAAACTTCGACAAGAAATTCAAACTTTAAAGGAACGTAACCGACCGCTAGAAGATAGGATTCAGGTAATTTACAAAAAATGGAAAATTGTTAGTTGATAGAAATGTGTAGCAAGTGTTGATACTTGATAGTTGTTATCATTGGGGGGATGTAGGCTGAGGGGTTGAACCCACCCGTATTTCCCACTCAACTAAAAAACCTAATACCACTTCCTTTTATTATACTTTTGAAGTAGGTCTCAATATTGTGTATAATACAATGTCAACTAATTCTGTGTCTCTGTTGAAACATTTTAGGAGATGAATGACCATATTTATCCTCTCCACTTTTTGGTCAAACTTCCAAAATGAAATGCTGCATATGCCCACGGTTGTCATTAAGAATAGATTAATACCCGAAGAGTTCAGTAGACAAACATGCTATGTAACCTATTTATAAACATTGAGTTTTTATAGTAAATGAGGATGTTATGTGACTTATCTTTTGTATGAAGCATGCAGTTTAGATAGAATGGAACAATAGCAATATATATGGATCTAAAATACATAGCTTTTATAAAAGGGTCACATAACATTTTTACAAAAACTCAATGTTTAGAAAAACGTCGCATAGTAACTTCATCCACATGTACCTTCAACTGATAAATTATAAAAATCTTATTTCCTCATATTGTGTTTTGTACAAGCAAGTAAATTCTAATAAAATCTTCACTGTGCTGTAGTCTATATATATAAACAGTGGATTAATTTACTAATTCTGCCATATAAGTTATTGTAGACTCTACATAAAAACAAAGTGCTTTAACTTTATAATAAAATTCTTCTGACATTTTATTTATAGAATGATATACCTAATAAAAGCATTATGGTTAAAAAAAAGTAAACCACTCATATGAATAGTTAATATCACTATTACTTTCTAGGCCAAAGTGACAATAGTTTTAAAAGAAGTTTTGTAACAATTTTAGTATAGTAATAATGCTCCTAATACAAATTATTATGAGTTTATTTACAAACAAAATAAATAAAAATAAGATACATAAAGTGTTGCGGTGCATTTAAATATCCTTTACCACCTCTTACATACATCATTACTCTAGCACTTAATTCCCCCAAAATATACATTTCTTTATAATTTTAATAATATGACATAAAGACAATTTCAGTTATAAATTAGTAAAATATTAATAAAAATATGTTTCATTTGTTAAAATGCCCAAAATTTGTGTAATTTAAATATATGTGCTTAATGTGATCCATACATGTATAAGAACATGCATAAATATATCATCACATGGGAACACACAATTTAATTTGATGAAAAATCATACATTACTTATGCTCAGAAAGTGTTATCTCCACATAAAATGAATACAGTACTGTTTAGTAACTTTTTTTTATTTTTTTCACTTCCACTTGAGAGCATTTGAACAAGGCTTCTTGCAACTGACACATATTACAAATAATTAAAAGAATTGTTTCCTCTTCCCACACACTGGCAGTTGTTCACAAATTGGTCTTCATCTTGAATTCAGCTGCATTACTAACTTTGAGTTATTAAACAATTATAATACAGCAACTTTTCACATTTTATACAGTAATTTTCACGTATGATAACATCGATGTTATTTTTAAAAAGTAAACATCAGTTTATTAAGCTAACCCACTTGGTACAATACAATTCATAAATAATGCTGTTTAAGCAAGGCTTAAACATTTTCAGACAGTGTTTAAGGTATCCAATAAAGATGCTGTCTGAATGGGACATAAATGGTGTTCATGCAGTTGCCAATCTATTATGACTTATCCATTTATAGATAACACTACCAGAATTATTTCAGCTTCCCAGAACTTACACATCCTAAACCTCAACAATCAGTGGTTAGTATTCCCTCTTCTTTATAACAATCATTGACACAAGCTTGTCACCCATGAGGACTGTGCGATCAAAATAACCGCTTTGTTAACTATTTCATTAAATAAAATGATATCATGTCTTGTTGGCTTTGACTGCCCTGTCAGTGGTGATCACACTGTCCCCAAAAATCTGTGCTTGCTCACTGTTGATTATTTGTTTTGTGTTAAGTTTATAATATGGTTGATCATCTTCTACAAATCCTTAGCAAGTGTTTGGTAGTACTTTGGAAACAGTGTTGTACCTTTTGAGACACTCAGACTGTTCCATTGATAGACATCCATAGCAAATGTGATGAACTGACTCAGGCAGATTTGCACAGGCAACACATGTCATCAAACGGTTGACCTGTCTCACTTCCACCTGCAGCCACAACATGGAGCACCTTCTATCAATATTTTCTAAAGTTAGAGCTGTGACAAACCTGCCATAGATTGCTTTCCCCCTCCAAGCATCAATGCGTAATGACACTGTTTCCTTGTACAGGCTTGACAGATTAATCCTGTTATCCTGTGAAAAAAAAACAGCACAGTGGAGAGGAGAGTCAGTTGACAGAATGTATTGTCAAATGCTCTCATGACCATAGGGATAACCTGGGGGGATGAGGCATCGTGAAGAGTCAAAAATTCAAGCGTTTAGCGAGACCATCTGTATAATAAAATGTATGGTGTACAAAATTAGAAACTTTACTAACAATACTCAGTCATAAAACAAGGGAAATTTTCATTATTAATGACCAACAAACCTTCCTTATGAGTTGTATTTTCACTTATGTTTATGTTAGAAACAAATATATTCTATAAGCATAAAACTTCAGTTTTAGTTTAACTGAGGGATGTGCCATATTGTGTAGTATGATGATTATGTGGCAGGTTTTGTTGATAATGAAGTATGAATCTCCTTCCTCTACAAATTGCTTCTGAGTCAAATTCATCTATTATTTTTAAATGTTATTGTTATAAATTCTTACAATGCACAGAACAGGAAGGTGGTAAAGTATTTTTTCTTGTCCAGTAATGTTATATACAATCTTCAGCCTCTGAATATATGGAAAAGACCGCTCACTGCTAGCTGAACTTACAGGCATTGTCAAAAATATTTTAAACATGTTGTTCAAGTTAGGAAATCATTCAATCTTTGTTCAACAAAAACTTGTTTGATCAAATTCACCACATATGCTTTTATTTGCACACATACATGAAAACAGTTCTAACTCATTATAGGAACTTTATAAGTTCACATCTAATTTCATATTGTTTTCCTGAACCTTGTTTTTACTCAAAACTGAGCAAAGTGTGTAAAGTAATTTTAAGTAATTTTCATGAAATCTATATGTAATTTTAGGTATGAGTGTATCTAAAATGGGAAAATACACATTCTGTCTGAGGCTGTTTGTTTGAGGCCCTTTGCTGTTTGAGGATGTTTCTAGTCCTTTCACCACCACCAAGCTTTCCAGGCATATCTCTTCTTCTTGAAAGCACTACCATAGCACATCCTTCTTTTTCAGCCATTTTATTATGTTCCTTGTCACTGCTTGTTAAATTTGCTGTTGTTTCAAGGTCTTGAAGTTCAGCCATTGTTGACTTAGTCAGTAAGCTAACTGTGGGATAATTGGCACATTTCTTCTGAAAATGGGGTGATAGCATTTAGCATGTTCGTCCACCCCAAAATAATACTCCTCAGTTTCAAGCAAAATTAAAATCAAAAGTTATTCACACACTTAAAAATTGAGAAAGCATCTCTTTCATTAACTTTATCATTGTCCGATATTGCTTCTAGATAATTATTAGTTTTGATGGAACTTTCACTTGTAAACTTACTTGTTGTTTTCACTCATACAGCTGTTTCGGAGTGCTGTGCTCCTTCGTCAGTGAGTTTTGGATACAGAATGTGCAAGCTGTCGGTAATTCTATGTATAACAGTATTGGTTAACAGGTTGTGTGTGGGTGGGATTGGTGCCAATTGCCCTCCACCTCCACCCACACACAACCTGTTAACCAATACTGTTATACATAGAATTACTGACAGCTTGCACGTTCTGTATCCAAAACTCACTGACAAAGGAGCACAGCACTCCGAAACAGCTGTATGAGTGAAAACAACAAGTAAGTTTACAAGTGAAAGTTCTATAAAAACTAATAATTATTAAGTGCTGTAAACAAAGAAAGAAAACAAAGAAACATTCAAAACAGTATTGCTTCTAGAGTTTCAATTACGGCACGGATATTATATAGGCTGAACTTAATGGTTTCCAAAAAGCAGTACCATCTTTTATCAAACAGTGACTTAATTGTTGTAGACCTACTTATGATGTTTTCTCTTGGATCTTTTGAATATTTTTAAAAACATAATGCTTTTTGAAGAAGCTTCAACAAATTTATGAAGTTTATTCTACACCCCAAACATATTTGTAACAGCTGTTATTGCACTGCTGATGTCAACAAGGCATAGATACCACATGTGTTCATAACAGTGGACAGACATACCTAGAGTGTTCTCATCCCTCATTCTCTTTGCAACTCCTGAACACTGACCATGCATAGAAGCTCCCCCATCATAACACTGAGCTTGCAAATCTTGAACTTTCAAACTAAAAGATGTTAACACACTTTTCAACAAATGATAAAGTAATTCACAATCAGTGTTTTCTGTTCCGTAAAATCCCCCAAAAAATTTCTGTTAACGTTTAAACTGTTCTCACAGTATTGTAGCACAATAGAAACCTGTTCTTGCCTTTTTAAATCTCATTTTTCATCCATAATGACACTGTAAATTCCAGCAGTTTTCACACTGTTTATGACCAGATGTAACAGGTGTTTTGACATTAACTCCAGGAAGTGATTTTGATACATGGGACTTAGGCATTGAATGTCATTTCCTTCTGAGATAAATAACAACTAACTACATTGTTATCTTATGATCTTCCTAAGAGAAGTTCTAACAAGTTTCCTTTGTTGTCAGATGCTTTATCCTCCCTCTGGCCTTGAAGAGCAATATACTAACAAGCACAAAACAAAATACTTGTGATAACTGCCTCAAAGTACTGATATTCATACACCTCTTGACTTCAATGAGTATCTAATTTTCTGCTAATTGAACCATATTTCTAGGAATTATGAAAATCATTGGCTCTAAAAGAACATAACTTGTGAGCATACTTCTCTGGTGTCTTTTGAACTTTTCTATTGCTTTCTTCCAATTGTTATATCCAGGTTACTTAAACACATCATATCCTTTAGACACATTGTCACAGATTGCTCAGCAGTAGAAACAGTAAGGAGAAGCATTCACATCACTGTACTGTAATCAGTTACATTCTTTATACCATTCAGGTTTAAATTTTCTCCCTTTTTTATGAGATTTCCTTTAAGTTTGGCTGATAGGGTCCCAGTCCAATAAATATGACTGTTCTTGCTTTCTCACAACCATTTGGTGGACCACATTCTTTTAATAAATTATCCCCTTTTATCATAGCCATTAAACATTCTGAGCAGAAAGATGGTGTATCAGAATGTGTGTGGCAAAGAGAAATAAATAAAAGACATAAAATTCTAAGAAGTACAGCTGCAGTTATCATTACAATACCAATTTGTTCCAAAAAAAGTCTTTGTTTGTTTTCAATGTACGCATTGTATTCCAGTTTAGGTCTCTAGACTTAATGCTTTTTCTATCAGAAACATTATTTTAAAGTATTTTGAAAAGTGCCCTTCCCCATGCCTTTCTGAGTTACACCTATGCTCATGACACAATGCTTCCAAACTAAAGAGACCTTCATCTGTGTCAATTCAAGATAAGTACAATCTGTGCTCCAAGCTATGTGACTGGATAAACTGAACTCTATGAAGTGTTGTTATTCTTATTTGTCTATCGAAAGCCTAAAGCGAAGTATTGTCCACTTTGAAGGTGTAAGCTGCTACAGGAATATCCCACTTATTAATAGCAATATTTTGTTTCTTGAGTTGATGTTAGATTTACAGATCTTATTTATTCTGGAAAGCACTTAGCAATATTTTTAAGTTTTTTTTTGCCAAGACTCTGAACAACTGCATTGTTAAAAAGTTGCATACACTCTGCTTGATTTTAGATTTGACCTTGCCTGACATGTAAGGTGGCACACCTATCTAACTCAAACTCCATGGTGATATCAGTGAACCTCTTGACAATTGCAAGTTATATTTGCAGCTAGTCTTTACTTGATGCACAGAACTCAATGTCATCCAAGTTGAACTGATACAAGATGAAGACGCCTGGATCTTTCCTCACAAGATACCCACATCTAGATTCCCCAAGCAGTCTATTCTTTGGAGAAAATGCCATACAGAGCCAAAAGAGGCTCAATCTGTTGCCTTGGGAGATTCCCCACTGAACCCCAATATACTAGTCTTGTA
This sequence comes from Magicicada septendecula, assembly GCA_034769895.1. Lineage (NCBI taxonomy): Eukaryota > Metazoa > Arthropoda > Insecta > Hemiptera > Cicadidae > Magicicada > Magicicada septendecula. The sequence goes on along the minus strand of CM068367.1, from coordinate 753,036,551 downwards.
GAAGTGAGCACCAAGAAACAAGTAAAAACGTTTCCAATTTGACATGCCTTGTGATCAGGACTTTCTTATTACAGGACTGATCTTATATAACTTGAGAACATGCAAGAGCCATAAACAAGGCCAGAGTACTTCCCTAAACCCCCCTCTCCAAAAAAAAGATATGTAGGTATACATACGTGTACTTGTGTAAGAACACTGTCAGTGACTAAAGTGACACCAAACACTCAGGGCTAATTCCCTTCCATCATTTCCATTTCACTTCCCCTTATGACAGTCATATTCTTCAGGAGCCATGAGATCTTGATTTATCAGTGGCTGTAGACTTTGAAAACAATGACACAAATCAAAACATTGTACAAGGTCGACAGAGAACTAACTGACCAACAGTTCTTAGGGTGAAGCAATTCAACCCTTTAGGTTTGGGTTATTCCCATAGGAAATAATCCAGAAAATTAGCTGAATGTTATCCAGTGCTCTATTAAACAGCTGAGTTATATAAGAAAGTACTGTAAAAGGGAAGTGCTTCCATCAAACATTGTGGATGCCATCCAGGCCAGGTGACTGCCATTTGTGAGTCTTTCTTACAGTCATTTCAATGACAGTCATTTCAAATTATCATCATCATCATCATTAATTTCAAATTGAGGTATCTCATCAGTGGTATGATTAAGATTCTCTTCATTCTGCAACCAGCATGCTTGTTTATTGTATTGTTTTAGGACATTCCAGATGCTAGAACAGAACAGATTCCTCTCCAGAAGTTGTCTGTACTACTCATCCTCACTGTCAGCAACCATTTGTCTGTAGAATTTTCTCTTATCAGCTAAAAGATTGACACTTGCTAGAACCTTCTAGCTACTTCGTCATAATGCTGAACCCATGCACCTAGTGCTTTCCTCCTTTTCAGCCTCTTAACCAATTTCTAGAGCTCATCCTCAGCTTCATATTTCTGGCTGTTGATATAATTCCAGCCCACATCCTGTTGAACATATCAACATGTCTCCTTTCTAGGCAAACTATTCTAACAAATGAAAATTTCCTTCTTAATTTTGCCCTGGATTATATATATATATATATATATATATATATATATATATATATATTTATAAATTTGGAGTGGACTTAGCCCTTGGCCTAAAGTGCATAGGACAAACACTGCATTCTCACTGCTCAGCATTCATACCTTAATTTCAAAATTCTTTAATTTTTTCATCGCTGTTTACAGGCAGTCAGGGTAGTCAGCTAGCGGCATGCGGTCAGCTAGAGCACCATGCCCATGAAACACCCTCCAAGAATCTCCCCATGGCTTTACAAACCTCATAAAACTTTTTGTTGTGTGTGAGATCTTTCCTGTAACTGGATAACTTCATACCTAATCCTTCACTTTTGGCAGTAGCATCACAGTTCACTAACCCGTTGTTCATTAGTGTTGTTATTTAGCTTGCATGAAATGGATCTGACTCATAAAGTTAATTATAAATACATCTAATTGTGCATTAACTGTTACTGCTACTATAATATAAGGCATATACCCAGTTTCTTTAAAACTTACTCTTATGTTTTATATCTATGTAACCAGGTTACTGTGAACAGTAGGCCTACTTTTTAAACCCTTTTGGTAAGTGCCACAAATTTCTAATTTAACTGAAAAATGTTATTGGTTGTTAAATGTTACTAGTTAACACTAGTAATGCTTCTAGGTTTTAATGGAATCTGAAAGAAGAAAGGCTGATGACTTCCGTTCTCAGCATGATAACTATGAAAGAAGACTGTTAGAACTACAGAAAGCTGCAAAAAAGGAAACTCATCAAATTGTGAGCATTTTTTAATTATTTTATTTTGTTCTGTGTCATACTAAGCTATCGTCTTTAATTATTTGTTTTCAATATAATTTTGTATGCCAAAAGCCATCCAACGTCTCTTCTTGTACACAATATAGAGCAATATTTTTAAAAATAAATCTTCAGAAATAAATACAAGACATTTATAATTTAATACAGTAACATTATTTTACTTTCTGACCTCATATTATTAGTGTACTTTCTTTCTGTCTTATTATTTTACAAGAAAATGTAGTGAAACACTATACCTTTTTAGATAATTTATCCATATCCTTAATACTGAAACTGCTACAGACGCTACAGTCATTATTTGTAACTGTTACAAACACAAAACTATTAAATATATAGTTGGGATTTTGCAAAAATTATGCCATTCCACTAATATAAAATGGTAAAAACAAGTACCAAACACTGATGAGGTGAACACCAATATCTTATGTGCATTCACGTTCTAGAGAAAAAAAACTCTATATTGTGTGTTATGTGTTGTATCAAAACATTTGTGTACACTGTTTATAAACAGAATTAACACTGTTGCACACCACTATAGAAAAATTATTCCGATTAGCACTTTCAAGCTTCACAGTTCATCGTCAGATCAAGCTTCACAGGATTTCTGATCTGACGATGAGCTGTGAAGTTTGAAAGCACTAATCGGAATAAATTTTCTATAGTGCTGTGCAACAGTGTTAATTCTGTTAGTGATTATAACCACTAATACAACTTTCTTAATTACACTGTTTATGTTAATGTCTTAACATGTTCTTTGCTATGATGGTCATAATGACTGAAAATGGTTCAAACTAATCATGACCAAATGGATCAGTCATTATGACCAAAAGAATTGTCATTATTTTGTATGCAAAAAAAAAGGTTTGGATCTGGAGGACGGACTCACAAAAGAACACTGACAGAAAACATGTTAATGACCTTCTATGGAGTGAATATATTTTCTGATGGCGGGGCGTATATTCAAAACCACACAAGAAGCAACAAATGAAGTTGCAAAATGGAATAGTTGTCAGGGCTGATTATTTAACAAATAAAACTAATTTTTAGTACTTCTTTCTCATTCTATAATCTTTCACCATTTTTTCACATTTCACCTCACAGTTGTAACTGATACTGTGAGGCTTTCTTTAAATTACTTGTTGATGATATTAGACATAGATTAGTAACATCAAAGTTTTGTTAGAACCTTCAAAATAAAAAACAGAATATCATGATCTTCTTTTCTTTTGAGTAAAATTTTCTTTAACAGTTATGTAAGAAAACTAATTACTATTTTATTATAATCACTGTGAAGTATAATTATTTAAAACACTCAATACTAGTTTCAAGAAAAATTGAGTAAAAGAGAATTTCAGATAAAGATAAAATTATTAAAACAGAATTTTCAAAGAAAATGTAGAAAGAAATTAATAGGGCTATGTCAAACATTTATGCCCAAATAATAGGGTTCTTTAATAGCAGAAACATCTAACATTAATGACAATTGTGAAGATAGCAATGAATGATTTAAAAAGTTTAACCGTTCTCTAGAAATAATCATACATACCACAACTCTTTCAAAAATTGAAATGGCATGCCATAATATTAACCCACAAAGAAGACCCACCTGGTTAAATGAAATGTAATATTTTTCAAGTAGACAGGGGTTATTTACCACTACATTTGATTTCCTGTTCAGTCAACATACAAGAGCTCATACAGGCCAACCTGTTCAGACTATAAGCTTGGTTTTAGATGTGTAAATTCCTGTAGCCTTTTTTTAGTTATTTTCCAGTAATATATTACTGATCTTCTTTAATTATAATAAAATCACTACATCACATCTCTGTAATAGTACCAGTTTTGCTCTATATCAATTTATAATAATTGTCACTCATTCATTTTTAATCTACATAGTAAAGTTTACAATGTCATATGTGTTTCTTTTGTTTCCCCTCCAAATAGTATTAATACATATGTACCTCCATATATGTTCCAGTAAGTAAAGAACTTAATGTCAGTTCTTTATTAAGACCTAAAGAAAAAAGTAAATACATTGAAAAATTACCTTGAAAAGTAACACAGAAAAAGCTGTTCTATAAAAATATAAACAGTGACACCTCAGTCAGGTTAATGTTTGCAATCTTTGCAATTCAAACTTCATTCCAGAACACTATCTCTCTGTCTCTCTCTGTCACTGTCTCGGCCACTCTTTATCACTCTGTCTCTGTCTGTCTGTCTGCCTCTGTCTGTCTGTGTCTGTCTCTCTCTCTCTCTCTCTCTCTCTCTCTCTCTCTCTCTCTCTCTCTCTCTCTCACAGGTTAACAAAAAAATTTTTTTTGCTTGGTGCCTAAGATTTTATAGCTAATTTTAACTATATTTGTCGTGCTGATTATAAATATAAAAACCGTTTTTCTGTAGCAGCTATACTTTTTGAGATACAGCATTACTTACTAATAAGAACTTTCACTATAAAGTCTGTTGAGTTGTGGTTAAGTGAAGGTTTATACATGTGTTAGTTCCTCGTTATTTTCCCTTCTTCTTCTGTGTACAACAATCAGCTGACTGCAGGCTATATTAAGACGCCATATTTGTTTATATGACCTTGTGTTTGCATCCAACATATCCTCTAAGTTCTGTTTTTGTAGTTCTATTGAAAAGAAAGAAATGGATTCCAGTCGAAAGAGCTGTGTTAACAGGGCCGGCTCAAGGCAAAAATTTCACCCGGGCAAACGAGCTTTCCGCCGCCGTCCCCCCCCCCCCAAAAAAACTTAACAAACAGGAAATGACACAACTAGGACTCTACATTTTATAAGAATATTTTAGCCTTGTATGAATTTAATTGATTTGTTATCTTTATGGAATACAATTACAGTTTATTTCATTAAAAATTGTGTTACGTTATTGCAATAATGTATTTTTATGTTCGGTTATCTTAGGCTTATTTGGGGTGATCAGTAGTATGAAATACAGGCTAAATTATTCGTTTCTTTTTAAATGATTTTTAATTGAATCAATAGTATTAAGGCCTAAATCAAACTCAGGAAGAGCAAATGGGTTCGGTAAAATAGCTACAAATGACTAAGTGTATCGACTATCGACAATATTTATTGTAATCTTACAAAAAAGTGGGTATAAAAAATTCAAAATTACAATTAACTGTAGGTTACTCAATTTCAAAATCACAAAGGTACTTTTGGCAACTTTTTTCTTCTGCAAAATCTTTTATAACAGAGTTAATGTCTATTTCTTTTAGAATATCAAATTCAATTGAGATAAGGGAAAGTCCTACAAGACGTTCTTGTGCCATACTTGATCTTAAATAATTTTTAATTTTGAAAAAGATCTCTCCCCAGACGCTACACTTACTGGAAGTGTTAATACAATTCTCAAAGCTATATTTACATTTGGAAAATTTTCAGCTAAAGAGTTGTTCATGATGAACTTGAGGATGTCTTCTGGCCTGTTGTCACAGTCTTCGGGTAACAGAGACAGAAGTACTAGAAGTTCTTGGTGCAGCTGGTGTCCTTCAATATCTCGGTGCTCCCCATCGGTCAAAGCTATCTGTAGGTCTGCACATTTTTGTAGCAATGTGTTCTTATCTTCATTTTTGATGTTATAAAGAAAGCCAAATACAGAATTGTGGCTGGATAGCTGTGAAAATCTCTCCTCAAGTGAGTTTATTGCGCAGTCCGACAAACAGAATAAAAATTTGTCATAAATGCTCTTTTTGGGTCTGAGACTGGCTCGTCAGCTGTTTCATAGTGAAATTTGCGTTTGACCCTTCTTGGACATACTTGAGATTCAGTTGGGAATGTGGCTTCGGTTTCAAGAGTTTCTGCAATCTCCTCAATCTCATCAACAAGTACTTCCTCAAAACCCTTCTCCGTCCTCATTTTCTCAAAATGTTCTTTCACTTTAGAAATTACCTCAACTGCTTGTGCAATGTTCATATCTTCTTTTTGCAGCTGTTTGCTGATAATATTTATCCTGAAAAGTATTTCATGCCATACAACCAAGGAGCAGATAAACTTATGCTCTTTAGCTTGCTAGCCAGACCCAATGCAGTACTCTTTCCATAGCCATCGAGCGATGAGTCAGTAGATAATTCAAGTAGAGTATCGTATATTTCGCCTGTCTGGTAACGAAAAGGAGCAACTGTATTAATGCGACTCTCCCATTGAGTGTCGCATATTGATTTAACTGTTAGTGATGTAACATGTTTTCTTAACACAGACCACCGGTGAGTTGAGGCAGAACATAATTTGTATTCTTCCTGCATAACCATGAAAAAGTTTACAGCCTCACTACAGGATAAAGCAGAGTCGTTCACCACTAAGTTCAGCGAATGTGCACTGCAAGGTACAAAAAATCCGCGAGGGTTCAAAGTTAGAATTCTGTTCTGGACTCCTGCGTTTTTCCCCACCATTGTCGTACCCTTGCCCACGCATATTTTTTAAAGGTATTTTCATTTCATTTAACTTGGACAAAAGAATGTTTGTCATAGATTCTCCTGTTGAAGATGCAATTGGGATAAACCCCAAAAAATGTTCTTTGGGGCAGGGGTCTTTACCTGGTTCACAACTTACAAAACGTATAATCAAAGTCATTTGCTGTATGTGGCTTTGATCAGGCGTACAGTCCAAAATAATAGCATAGTAAGTCCACTTCTGTACATTATGTAGTATTCGTTGTCGTATCATTGATCCTATTACTTCGATCACTTCATTTTGGATATTCTTCCCTAGGTAATGTACATAAAATTCTTTTTAAGTAATCCTCCGTAAGAGTTCAGCAATTATGATGTCAAATTTCCCTACAAACTCTAACAGTTTCAGAAAATTCCCATTGTTTCTGTCATACAGTTTGTCTGACACACCCCGAAATGCCAGATTCTGTGAACCAAGAAACTCAATCACGTACACAATGCGTTTGAAAACTTCCTTCCAGCGTTCAACTTCATTCTTGATCATTTTCTGGTGTTCTGCATCAATCGTTTTGTTCACACGCAGCCTCGTAGAACATTCCTTCCAGAACTGGAATGCCCGCATATGTCCTGGTGATCTTTCGTGTTCTGACAGTAGTTCAGACATGTGCTTCCAGTCGGAGTACCCAGTCTCTGAAGACAGAGATGTTCGTATTGTGCTAAACAGTCGGCAGCAAAAGCAAAATATGACGTCTTTTGATACAGAATATATAAGCCAGGGACGTGAAACCTCTTCACCATTGCTCATTCGCCTACGTTAATTGTTGACACTAAAACGGCGACCATCTTTGTTTACAGGAAAGTCAGTGTCACTAATTTGTTCAGGCCCACCTTGGACGAGGATGTCACTGACTTTGGCACTTAAGTTCACTGGCCACTCTCCAGGGTCATGGGATATGATTTTATCTAGAGAAACCTGAAAAAGACAACAAAAACTAAGGAGTATTATTAGCAAAAAGTACAAAATCATTTGGAATCTTCAAAAAATTGGGACGCAAATTTGTTTGTTAAATTTACGCGATTTATTCAATTGGCATAATAAGCCTAGCCTATCTGCTAAAACTTAACTGTAGCATGTTGTAAACTCAATATTTTCAACTTTGTCATTTTAAGTTTATAAAAAAATTACCTTCAAAGATTCTTCCACAATCGCTGAATAAGAATCAGAATGAGATTCAACTCCCTTCACATTGTCGTTTTTTTCTTCATTTTCAGTATCATGGGACTGCGGGGACTGAGTCTTGTCGTCCACCTAACAAAGAGTTTTCATTAATTTCACGACACTGTTGACTTTCACAGAACAAAATAATTGTAGTAACACCATTTTAAAATGTTTTTTATCATGGAGTGTTAATTTGTATGATATAATGTCTAATAATTAGCTCAACATAAACATGCGTTTTTTTCAAATGTAAGACATTTTTAACATTTAAGGGTTGATGATTTCTAAATTGTAAATGTAACAGAAAAGCACATAACAAGAGAATTAGCTGAGTGCATAAGTAAGTCAAGAACGCCTTAGATTTCATCGTTAAATTTCAAAAATCCCAATACTCCACATTTTATCTTAGAAATGCACCTCACTAATCCTGTATTGCTGTATTTATCTTAGATAACGACTGGCTTACGTATCTACGGACCCATTATAGTAAATTGTGAATAGTAATATTCGCAACATTGCAATATTGTGAAATAAATAAAACTAGGCTACACGAGGAAATAGGTTACTGCTGATTATTGGTAATTATCGTATTTTAGAATACATTATTTTTATTACGTTTTAAAGCAAGCCTTCAATAATTTTAATAAAGGCAAAAGTGTTTTGTTTTATGTACAGTATTTATTCCAGTTTAATATTAAAATCCAAATTTTCGTGCATGTAATGTAACTGTGGTCAGCACTCTTAACAAATAACAATAAAATTTTATTAGCTTACCTCAGACAGAAAAAATGTTGGTGCATGTGGTTCTGAGGGAAGTACCGTAACGAAACGTTTTAACGCTGAAGCTTGTTTTTGAGCTTCAGAAGTCTGCTGCAATTTTCTTTTTCTATAGAAAAAACCTGAGTGTCTCTGTTTATCAGCCATTCCTAATTCCTACCAAAACAGTCTTTATAAAACCACTGACACAGACAGATACAGTATTGTTAAACCACACAAAAACATTAACGGCAGAACACAACGGTCGGAGTGAAAGGCTTTACATGACGCACAACTCACCATCCGCTTGACTTACTACTACAAGTGCGACTGATGTCAAGCGAGCGTCTGTATATTAGCCTGTATGCGCAGGCGCATCTCGGCCATCGAGTCATTTCACCCCCTCCCGCGCTCGTAGTTGAATCGAACTGCGAAAGTGACTCACCTTCGTGCGCGCCCAGGCCTGTATTATTCGTTCGTACCTCAAACGAAATACTCGGTCACAGGCCCACTTTTCTAAGCCACTGTTGCGCCCTGGCGCCCTCCTCCCACCTGCCTCTCGTAAGATTTGTTTTGTATTGGTTTTTAAGTTTTTAAAAACTTACGATACTATTGTAAATTTGTTGTTGTGGTAATCCATGGTTTTACTATAATTAGTAAACTGGGAACACGTAGAAAATTTATTCTAAATCACCGATCATAAAACATTTTTTCGTTCCGCTTGGCGCCCCTAACTTCGCGGCGCCCCGGGCGGCCGCCCGGATCGCCCGGGCCTTAAGCCATTACTGTGTGTTAATCATCCTGATGTATTTTGCTAGGTATGTGGTGAGTACACACTGAAAGAAAATAGAAAAACTATTTCTGATTTTGTGAAAAGAGCATACTATGGATACTTTGGCGTTAGGCTTGGTGACCAAGATAAACTGTGGGCTCCACATATTGTTTGTAAAACTTGTACCGAACACCTACGCCAGTGGACTAACGGAAAAAGAAGGAGTCTGAAATTCGGTGTGTCGATGGTTTGGAGAGAACCCAAAAATCACATTGATGACTGCTATTTTTGTATTGTAAATATTAATGGCATCAATCAAAATAACCACAGCAAGTGGACATATCCTGATTTAGCCTCTGCAAGATGGCCTGTTCCTCATTCAGATGAAGTACCAATTCCAACGTTTCACCAGCTACTGGAGCTCTCGGAAGATGAGTTTAATCTTTCTGATGCTTGTTGTGATATAGATCAAGGTAACGATAGTGATTATGAGGGAAAATCATCAATTCCTCAACGTTTTAACCAAAGCGAGTTAAGTGACCTTATCAGAGATCTCAACCTCTCAAAACAAGTTTCTGAAGTACTTGCGTCCAGGTTGAGTGACAAGAATCTACTTGATCATGGAACAAAAATTACATTCTACCGTACAAGAGAAAAAGATTTGTTACCCTTTTTTTCTCAAGAAAACCATCTTGTATTTTGTCAAGATGTCAAAGGGCTCCTAATGAAAATGGGCCTTCCCAAATATTGTCCAGATGATTGGCGTCTCTTTATTGATAGCTCTAAGCGGAGTTTGAAGTGTGTTTACTTTTGCACAATGGCAACAAAATTGGATCAATACCAATTGCTCACTCAACCAAAATGAAAGAAGAATACGATACCATAGCTTTGGTCTTGGATAAGGTTAGGTATCATGAACACGAATGGGTACTTTGTGTGGACTTAAAAATGGTAAACTTTCTCCTTGGTCAGCAAGGTGGCTACACAAAATATCCTTGCTTCTTGTGCCTTTGGGATAGCAGAACAAAACAATATCACTGGGTAAGAAGGGAGTGGGCTACAAGGGAGAACATGGTTGTTGGAGAAAGAAATGTTATTCATGAACCCTTAGTTGGATGGAACAAAATCATCTTGCCTCCACGCATGTAAAGCTTGGTCTTATGAAACAATTTGTGAAGGCTCTTGATCAGGATAGTCCATGCTTTGCATACATTTGCCAAACGATGCCTGGGGTAAGTACAGAAAAACTTAAAGCTGAAATTTTCGATGGCCCTCAAATCAGACAGTTCATAATGATCCTCATTTCGTAGATTCTATGAATGAGGCAGAGCAAAAAGCATGGACGTCATTTGTCTTGGTTGTCAGAAACAGAAACTTTCTGGGCAACCACAAAGCTGAAAACTATGAAGAACTAGTTAACAGTATGCTCAACAATTTCAGAGACCTTGGATGTAACATGAGCATAAAGGTTCATTTCTTACACAGCCACTTGGACCGTTTCCCTGAAAATCTAGGCGATACCAGTGAATAACAAGGTGAAAGATTTTAAACGATGGAGGACCACTACAAAGGAAGATGGGATACTCATATGATGGCAGATTACTGCTGGAACTTGCAAAAAGACTGTCCAAACAAAGTTCATTCAAGAATGTCCCAAAAAAGAAGCTTCCGGAGTGTAAATTAACTTTTCCTTTTCTTTTATTTTGAATATTAATTGTTATTTTAGCTACTGTAGGGATAATGATATGTTACTATGGGGGTTTTCGAGTCAATAAATTAAATTAGAAATTAGAATAGGGCTGTTCATTTTAAATTTAAAACCTATACCTTAGGCCTAATTTACATGGGATAACGTAAATCACGCTAGTGTTATTTTTTACAAACAATAGCTCATAGGCTAAAACTAATGTCAAATTCGGCACCAAAACATGTGTTGGGCTGTGCTCTGTCTGTCTGTCTCTCTTGGTCTCTCTCTGTCTCTTTCTGTCACTCTGTCTCTCTCTGTATGTATCTGTCTCTCTCTGTCTTGGCCTCTCTCTCTCTCTCTCTCTCTCTCTCTCTCTCTCTCTCTCTCTCTCTCTCTCTCTCTCTCTCTCTCTCTCTCTCTCTCTCTCTCTCTCTCTCTGCTCTCTCTGAGAGCTGAGATCTGTCTCTCTGATAGAGATTGCTTTGCACTGTCATTTGGTGTCTCCATCATTACCAAATCCTAAACAACCATTTTAAATCACTGAATAACGTTTTCATAATTTTATAGCCAAATAATAAGTTGTGTGTGAGTTAGTCTTTTGTAAAGTTGTATAACCATACAAAATTATCTGACAATATTTTGCTTTAATTCATCATACTTTATGCATTGACTGAGTGGCAATCAAGACACTACTGACTGTTACTCAAGTCACTCCAATACTGTTTTTATAAAGCAGAGTGGCCCACTACTACACTGTTAGTAACTCAAATTATTTTAAAAAGCTAAGTGCATCATTAAGATTTTACATTTAATATGCATTTGTAACTAATGTTGTTTATAAGAGAACTAAATTTCAATAGTTCCTGCAGTAGAAATAAACATTCACAGTTACACCTTGATCCACTAAACTGTCCATCTTTGTCTTTAATCTTACGTGAACAGGAATTTGTAGAATCAATAGCACCCACACCTTGGGGAGCAATAGGGCTGTAGCTCTCCAAACACCTGTGATGTAAACCACCTTTGTAAGTTTTCTCTCCTCGTCTACATGCATGAAACATGTTCTGTGCATCTCCAAGACATCCTAGAAGATATTCTTAGAAGATTGTAATATTACGAAGTATAGACTATATGGATTCAATTTCCTGCATTTCTAGTGGTTCCAGATAGTAAGATAAGGACATATGAGTCATTTTTTATGTGGCACAGCATCTGCTAGAATTTATTATCTTGGTGGCAGTTGATCCCATGTAACTTTATAGGAACTTTCACATGAACCTTTTTATCGCAGATGCTCTTTTAGAGAATGCTACATGCACAGGTACCATTCAATATTTTCCACAGTACATATACCCTACACTGCTACAAAATAGTGACAAACAAATAATTATTGATTAAAAAATAATCGGGGTATCAGTATCATAATTTAAAACAACAGTGCACACAGAACAGTAGCGATACCCATACAGTAAAAGCTAAAATGTGAACTAAAACATATCTTCATGTACCTAATAGTTAAATAATAAATGTTTAATTTTGCTGTATTTCTTATAAAGTTTTCCATTTTTATTAATTTGTTTGTACACTTCATATAGTTATTATTCAGTTTATTTCATAGTTCCTCATTGTGTATTTATGGTGAACATTAATTTACTACTGTAAGTTCTATACACTCTTCATACAGGCTGAGTATTTTGAATTTTTTTTCATTATTGCTATCCCTTTTTAATTTAATTGTTAATTGATGTGAAAACACTTAAACAAGCATTATTTATTAAAACATACAAATACAAATTTCTTTATATTATTATCAGATTGTTTATACGTTATATATTACATATTCCAGATATTTTTAAACATTCCAAATAACTTTCTGGCTTTTGTATCCTCTCCTTAACATCATGATCAGTACCTCTAGCTTAATCTATGACAGAGCCAAAGTAAACAAATTGTTAATGACCTAATTCTGAAGTTTCACTCAGTATTTTGAGTTTACAGGCAAAGTTAGATTATTACCTGTCACTTCAATGTTTTAGACAGGGCTGGAGATCACACTGGCCAGGGTGATCCACCAAATCTTGAGATCCACCAACTCAACTGATCTATGAACGCAGGCCTCAATATGTCCATTGTGTTTTGTGCAGTGTTTGCTGGAATCAAATCCTCTATCCTGCTGGATCAGACACAGTCAGTATGAATCCTTAAATTACTAACCAAAGAAAGCAAAATGTTCAGAATTTGCACATATTGATCCGAATTCACACTGACTTAATTCCAATTATAATCTTCAAAGAAATACAGTCCATAAACACAAATGGAGGAAACTCCACACCAAAGAGTAACTCGCTGGCTATGAAGAGGTATAGCATGAAGTCCTTAAGAGTTACTATCACTTGAAGAGCGCAAGTTTTGTTTATTGACATGCCCAGAAAGGCGAAAATGTCCTTCATCTGACATAATCAAGTGTTCATGAAAGTTTTGTTCATGCTTTTTTAATTTCTATATTTCATAACAATAATCAACTCTTTTAGTGTAATTACGTTCAAACAGTTTTGGGCCATATGAATTTTGTATGGATGGAAGTGGATATCTTGATGCAAAATCGTCCACAGAGGCCTGCCTACTGGAAATCTGCTTTGGCAGACCTTTTTAGGCTATGCATGATGGCAGTTCTTACCCTTTCTATATTTTTGACGTGTGCACTGTTTTTACATTTCCTCCAATTGTTTTCTGTATCAAGGCAGTGGTTCTAAGTGTTCTTATGCAGTTCAATATTGTTGAGTGATCTGGAACTCTTCCATGTCTTCCAATGTTGAAATGACTTCTGAAAATCTTTGTGTTGTTGTATAGGAATCATAATAATAATGGCTCCCATGTTTACCACCAAAGCAGCTTAGATGTCAGGTGGGGTAGGCTGCCTTATGCAAGCTGTACGGCATACAAGGAAGGAAGTGTGGCCAGCACTACGCTTCAGCCGCCCACTTAATTGTAGTTATAAAACCATCTGCTTATGTATTGTTGCCATAGTAACCAAACACGAGCTAACAAAAATTGATATGTTTTCATTGCCCCACCCTTTACTTTTATCACTATTACTATTTTAGTAACTTGACCAGTAGAAATGTCTGTTTACTTATGCACAGACATGTTTCATGACTGCCATCACAGGCAATGTGATTATTGTCAAGAAACATGTCTGTGCTTAAGTAAAAAGACATTTCTACTGGTCAAATTATTGAAATAGTGGTAGCAAAGTTATGTATTTTTTGTTTGCATTTATTTTAAGATGTACATCAGAGTTTTCTGTTCCAGATGTTTCATCTTTTTCTTCTTCCTGCAGTGGGTTGAAAGAGCAAACATATGTCTTTTATACAGTCTTATTTTTCCACATCAATTTAATAATCAGTTATATGTAACTGTAGTTTGAGAACAAAGAATGAAGAACTCAAGTGGAATTTCATCTGGTCTAGTAGCTTTATCGAGCGTAAGACACCTGATGGTTGTTATTTCTGAAACTGAGGGTGCAGTTATAGATATTTTTAGAACTCACTGATCTGATTCTGATTGTTTTACTGGTGATTTTGTTACAGAGCTGACACCTTTATTGAAATATTCTCTCTACCTCATTAACTGTTCTTCTAATGTTGCTCAATTTCATCAGTTTTCCTTACTTTAGTAGAATATTGTTATTGTTGGAACGTGCTTTGCTTGATAAGCTGTCTCGTTACTTGGGAGAGAATATATAAGTAATTACTCTCTGCATCAGTTTTGGCTTCTCGTGCTAGTTTGAACAACCAGTTCCTTTTGCCCTATGTATACACCAACACTGACTTTCCTAAATTCTTCTCACACTCTTCATTTCTTCATTTTTCTTCCTCATTAGATAAGGGAATGAACTTCCACATTACTTCTTTCCTTTCCACAGTATGAACCAGGTTCCAGGGAAATTATTCTTTTCAGTCCTACCTACATAGAACTTTCTACTTCTGTTTCTAAGTATTTTCAGTGAAAACCCAGATTCTGTGCTGAATCTTACATCATTTTCAGTATTTTACACCTGGATGAGGTTTTCAGTAATATTGATCCAATTAACAAGAAGTTGTCAGCAGCTGCATCTGAACCTCAAAACCATCATGTATCTAGGAGAGAACTCCTCAAATTTGTGCTTCCTACAATATGATTTACTTAAGTTTTGATGATATCTGGGGAGACCTATGTAATTTTGTGTATTCATTAATGTGGTCATAGCGTCTCCTATGAATTAAGGAGAAAGTAAGAAAATTTAAAGTTAAGTGTCTCCTATAAATTCATAAACCTCTGAAGTACATTTTCAAAAAAGTTCTTATTCAACTTACCAATCCTGTGCTTTTCATAAATTTGTTATTGATGGCATTATCACTATCAGCTTTTGTGTTAAAGTCTCCCATCAGAATTACAATTTCTGAATTTATGTTTTAGTTATAAAAGAAACAAATTTGCACCATAATAAAGGTCAAATTGAAATCCACAAAATTGTGTGGGGGGGGGGGGTAGATAGACAGGATCAGAATTTAATCAGTCTTTTTTTAACAATAAATAAACATATAATTTGTTGTACTGGAAGGAGATTAGCTTATTATTTAACATTTGCTTTACAGTCCCCATTCTTAACAAATCTGGTGTATTTTTATTTACTAATTACATTATAATTTTCATTATACAGTTTTCATTTGATTCTGAGTAACTAATTAAGGGAGTAAATCAACTGTAAATATTCAGAAACTGAATTCCAAACATATTAATAAATGTAAATTTTTTGGGAAACATTTAAATGTATGGTAACTATTAATTTTTTGAGTACGTATGATTTAATTCTTGGATTTCGTTGTCCATGACGTGTCCGTTACTTAACTAAATATCACTATAATATTGACGACTCGGAACACTAAGTTTTTTATAAGTAAAAACGTAAAGTTTTACCTTACAGCCTAAACCGGCTTTCACCTATAGAAGGCTTCATCAGAGGCTGTCGTTAGTAGCGCTGTTCGTCTTGTTGTTGGTGACGAGATAGTTTTTCGAAAGATCGAAGCTGTGTGTGTGTGGTGAGATGTGTTCGAATAATGCGTGCGATTTGAATTGTGTCTGTTCATTTAGGATGTCGTTTTTATTTGTTTTTGTGTGTTTGTATATTTCTAATTGTTCTAGAGTGTCTAGTTTTCGGCCTTTTGTGTGTACGTGTAGTATGTTCATGTTATTGTCGATGTTTTTATATGTGTGGTTTGCGAAGGAAGATTCTGTAGTGGTGTGGAGTGCTTTTGTGTGTTCAATGTATCTCTGTTTGAAGCTACGTCCTGTCTGGCCTATGTAGAATTTATTGCAATTTGAACAATTTAGCTTATATACACCGGGTAGATCGAATTTGTTTTGTGCTTTGGGCATGCGTTTTGATAGTGTGTGTTCTGTTTTGTTAGTAGTTTTGAAAGCGATTCTGTATCCTGCTTTTTTGAATTTGTGGGCGATTTTTTCTGTTTGTTTGTTGATGTATGTTAGTGTTATGAATTTGTTGTTTTCTGTCTTTGTCTGTTGTTTGTTTTGTGTTTTGTGTAGGAGTTTACTGAGTATTGTTCTGTCATAACCGTTAGATTCTGCTAGATATTTTATCGTGTTTAGTTCGTCTTTGTAGTCTATTTCATCTAAGGGGATGTTGTTAAGTCTATGTATCATGGTTCTAAAAGCAGCTAGTTTGTGTTGTATTGGGTGATTGGAGGTGTTGTGTATTAGTGTGTCAGTTGTAGTTGGTTTTCTGTATATACTGAATTTGTGCCTGTGTTCTAGTTTTGTGATGGAGAGGTCTAAGAAGTTTATGGTATTGTTGTGTTCGTATTCAGCAGTGAAGGTTATGTTTTTATGTATTTTCTTTATGTGCGTTAGTAACTGTTCACATTGTCTTTTGTTTCCCCTGTATAGTATTAGAATGTCATCAACGTATCTGTGCCAATATAGTATTTTATGTGAGTGTCTGTCATTGTTTGTGAGTATTTTTGTTTTTTCTAAGTGTTGGAGGAAGACTTCTGCTAGAATGCTGGATATGGGGGAGCCCATGGGTAGGCCTTCGTTCTGTGTGTAGTATTTATTGTTATAAGTAAAGTAGTTTTGTTTTGTGATAATGTTCAGAGTTTCTGTTATTTCATTGATAAGTTCGTCTGGTGTGTTGTTCTGTTTGAGTTTGTTTTGTAGGATGGTGATTGTTTCAGAGATGGGGATGTTTGTGTACAGGTTTTTAATGTCAAAGGAGGCTAATGTGGCATTATGGGGGATGTGTATGTCTTTTATTTTTGTTACTAGGTCAGTGTTGTTTTTTACTGCAATGTTGTTGTCTATTTGTGTGTGTTGTCTAATAATTTTGTCTAGATATTTTGCCAGTTTGTGTGCAGGGGCATTACGGTAGTTGATAATGGGGCGGATCAGAATGTCTTCTTTATGGATTTTGGGAAGCGCTTGGAGTGTAGGTGCTGATGGTCGGATTTGTTTCATGTAGGGCTTTTGTTTATGTGTCATAATGTGTTTGGCTTTGTTGACTATTTGTTTTATTAACTCCTACACAAAACACAAAACAAACAACAGACAAAGACAGAAAACAACAAATTCATAACACTAACATACATCAACAAACAAACAGAAAAAATCGCCCACAAATTCAAAAAAGCAGGATACAGAATCGCTTTCAAAACTACTAACAAAACAGAACACACACTATCAAAACGCATGCCCAAAGCACAAAACAAATTCGATCTACCCGGTGTATATAAGCTAAATTGTTCAAATTGCAATAAATTCTACATAGGCCAGACAGGACGTAGCTTCAAACAGAGATACATTGAACACACAAAATCACTCCACACCACTACAGAATCTACCTTCGCAAACCACCTCATTGAAGCAAACCACACATATAAAAACATCGACAATAACACGAACATACTACACGTACACACAAAAGGCCGAAAACTAGACACTCTAGAACAATTAGAAATATACAAACACACAAAAACAAATAAAAATGACATCCTAAACGAACAGACACAATTCAAATCGCACGCATTATTCGAACACATGTCACCACACACACACAGCTTCGATCTTTCGAAAAACTATCTCGTCACCAACAACAAGACGAACAGCGCTACTAACGACAGCCTCTGATGAAGCCTTCTATAGGTGAAAGCCGGTTTAGGCTGTAAGGTAAAACTTTACGTTTTTACTTATAAAAAACTTAGTGTTCCGAGTCGTCAATATTATAGTGATATTTATGATTTAATGTTTAGTATATAAAGTAACACTACTGTTTTGAATACATTTGGTATGATCAGTTATTAAAAACTAATTTTACATTGCTATAAATTGTTTCAGCTAGAAGAGATGAAGAGCAAGGATCGAATTATACTTAATCTAGAAAAAGAATTACATCAGGTTATGAAACGATTAGACACGCAACAAAGTGAAGTTACAAGATCCAGAGTTAATTTGGACTCATCCTGTAGATGTAGGACAGACTCAGAAAAGGTAAGTGAAAAATGATATTTTTATACAAGTTTGGGGTTGTCATATTTTTGTGTTTAGGCCTACCATATGAGCTTGTCATATATATATCAAGTGTGTAAATTATCAATTTACTAGGCCTACTACTAAATGTATCAGAAAAACAATATGTGTTTCTGGCAATAATTAGATGAATTGGATAGCTTGTACACAGTGTTTAAAACATCCTAATGTGGTATAAATATTGTTATTACAGTTTCTTTAAATATTTATTTCAACTGCACTTTTATTTTACACTAAACAGCACACAGTTCACTTAAAAGTCAGAACGACCATGTAATTTTGTAAAAGTATTATTATTTTCTTTTTACTATTATGCAAGTGCTTTCTTGCATAGAAAAGGCTCTGATATTGGTTTGCCTGAATTATATTTCTGAATAGACCATAAATAAATGGTGTTGTACTTATTGTTCCTTAGACATTCTTAAATTTTTTCTGTCTTCCAAACCATCATCACACTTAAGTTTTGACACACTCAAGCTTATCTGACTTACATGACCTTTATAAGATTATACAATTTTGCCAATGATGATGCAATTTCCCACTTTGAAAGACTGTTCAGAATTTCAATTTTAGTTTCTATCATTAAAACATTATGTTTCCTTTTAGAATGTACAGAAAATGGTGTGGTATTAGAGTAACAGAGCTGAAATAAAGCCTCCAATACTAACGTACCGTATGTATCTTTTTACCATTACCAATTTATTTGACCATTTATTCATTTTCTAAAAGATCAATAAAAAATTTGTTTTCCCTTTAACAATAAGTAGCGATAATATATTAAATAAATCACATAAAATTGTATTGTTCAAGGTGAAATATGTTCAGTATGTGTTGCAGATACAATGTTAATTATGTTGTACTTGCAAATTTGTCTTTTTCAGTGAGGTTGGATATTTGACATTTGGATAATTCATACTCTAATCTATCACACAAACATTAAGAAAGTGAACATTCATTTTTCATACAGTGTGTTAGTTTTGTAATAATTCAATCATTAATTAAGTTGCTACAATTTATTAATTAAATTTATTGAGTAAATAAAGATTCATAAATTTCAAAGCCTTTCATGGCCCATGTCATCATAGTTATTGTTAAAAACAAACTTCCTGATTGATTGTTTGTAGTGTATTGTTCAAATGTTCAATGCTAAATGCTTAGTAGTACGTAGCCATCTTCAGTAGCATGGATTGTTATTCCAGTTGTTACGTTACGTTACACTAGGCCCAAACGAACGTAACACAAAATACATTTAAAATAGTCATAATATCTAACTTAAATACAAAGGGAGGGTGATGCATTAGAAAACAGTCAGTGCCACTAACTAGTGAGCAGGTCAATGTGAATTTACTTATTACACAACGAAAATCAGCCTCTTACTTTTATAAATTATGAGTCACCCAGCAGAGCAAAAATCAATTACTGAATAAATTAAATACTGGATAAATTGATTACTAAAAAAATCAATTACTGAATAAATCAATTGTTGCATAAATCCATAACTACATATATCAATAACTTCATAAATCAATACAAGTATACAATATTGTTGCGTGTAGTGCACAAGCTATAATCTGTTCATGAAATTTTAACACCTTTGTATATTACAAAGTTCTTGTAAAAGATATAAGTTCGCATCACACAAAGTAAGGAATTTAGTTCATTTTCTTTTCAACTAGTAATCTGGCAGACTGGAAGCTCCTGCTGCATGGTAATTAATGATTAATAATGTTACTTGGAAATTGGAGATGTGTCCTCTCGCAGTCGCCGGTCATGCCGTGCATAAACCTGTTGTGGGCACGTGTTTCTCCACTGGTCCCATGGAGTGCTGTCATGTATGTTCTCAAATGTAGGCCAAAGAAATACTGGAGCAAGTCAAAATTCTCTGGTATACTTGGACCCGGTCTTGGAACCAAGCTTTATGCTGAAAGTTTCAGAATCTTTAGTACAGGCTAACAGTTACTGCACGCGCACATTCACTCTCATAATGCATGATCACAATTTACAAGATCATAGTTACAACAATTACAAAATCACAGCTTCAATTATATAATAAGTGACTGACATTAAACATTAAACATCTTTCTTTTTCTTTTTACCTGACTGCAGTGGTGTAGCTAGGCTTTTTGACGCCTGGGGCAAGATCGTCGGCCGCCTCGCCTTCACAATTAAAAGGGGACAAAAGAGCAAAAATGAAGGCCCATCCAGTGAAGGACATTTAACTTATAGCTTGTTTACGAAAATGTGTACAAGTGGGGATATTAAGAAGTTGTTTGTTCTATCATTGTTATTTCCGATCTGACGATGAGCTGTGAAGCTTGAAAGTGCTAATCAGAATAATTTTCCTATAGTGGTGTGCAAAAGTGATAATTCTGTTTGTGATTATAACCACTAACACAACTTTCTTAATTAAATTTATGAATAGTCAAAATTAAGAAATTACATATTATAAGTTTAATATTACCGGTATTCAGTTTGTATACATTTATTAGTAACAAATGTAGACTATAAATAATGTAGTAATATAAAAAAATTATAACATAAAAATGTTCTAATAAACATGTAAATTCCTTATAGGTCTAAAGCGCATCGTCAAAGCAATATCCTAAAGCAACATAAAGTTAAACAAAGGACTACATTAAAAGTAAAAAATAAATCACTCACCATTACAGGTTAATGGTTCCATCTTCTATTAATAAACACTTAATATTTATTTTTAATATTTAATAAATATTTAAAACGAGATGGTTATTAAATCACTGTAATCTAAAGATGAAGCAATGTCGTTTTCAGTTGAAAGTATCGCTAGATTTGATTCCATGTTCTGAGATGTTGTTGATCGTAGGTACGATTTTATAAATT
Organism: Magicicada septendecula; assembly: GCA_034769895.1. Lineage (NCBI taxonomy): Eukaryota > Metazoa > Arthropoda > Insecta > Hemiptera > Cicadidae > Magicicada > Magicicada septendecula. The sequence continues at coordinate 753,015,416 of CM068367.1, read as the reverse complement.
TAAGTTTACTAAATGATCTTTCACAAGAAGACACAGACACTGGTGAAGTTAGGAAAATTTTAAAGCTGCTGCTAGTGTTTTGTACGCTTCTAATACCATTGAAGAAATATATTGTTGTAGTCCTTGAGGTGTAAAGTCCATTTGTTCTCCTTTAACTTTTGCCCTTTTTAATAAAAGTATGACGTCTTTCAAGTCACTGAACAATTCTTCACTGTTTAGGTCATGTGGATACAGTTTTTCAAGCACTGTACACTTAATATTGATTTGGGGAAGCTGTTACTTAAAATGTATATCCCCATCATTTATGTACGCCTCAAATTTACAGAGAAACCCAAAACGTTTTTCTAACTCTTTTATGTAGGAGAAACGTCTTAAAATTTCAACTGACAGTTTGTCCAAAATTTCTAATAGAAAACGTCGCATTTCTTGCTGAACGGTTAATGCAGAATCATCTGCATACTCCCCTGGCATCGTGCGCTTCTTTCTTATACTTTTTGTGATACTGACAACCCCATTCATTACATACCTGCTCTGCCTTAGAAATGACATTGTCACACAGCTCATTCCTCCAAACTTTTAATTTGTCCGTTAGCATCTCCAAAAGTGCCAATGCTTGAATAAAACTTATTCCTTTGGTCTGCAAGATTTTCTGGATTTTCTCCATAGAAGAAAGCATATCTGTCCAGAAAAAGAGAAAGGTCACAAAACTAAAAGTTTTCTATCGCATTAATTATTAATGCTGCATCTTCCCTCGTATCGATTGTTTCAGTTGGCGTATCCCTCAGTTTCTCCAGACTGACCTCTGCAATCACTGAGATTCAATCCATGTCTCTCAGATTTACTGTATAAAACAGCTTCTGTGATCCCCTCTGCTGTTTTCACTTCTAAAGGAATAAAATCTATGAAGGCATACTTGATACCAACAGAGTTGCGTTTAATTTCAACAAATCTTATAATCTGAGACATTTGTTCTACATGTGCAGCATCTGATGTTGTGTCAAATATAATACTAAAGTACTTCACCTTCTTACAGTAATAATATATTTGCTAACCCTTTCTCCCAGCAGGCTTATTATTTCATTTTGAACAGTTGGCAAAAGATGCGATATACACCCAGCTTTACGAGAGGCTGAATCCAAATGAGATCTCATGACAGGGTCAAATTTAGCCAAGTGCTTTAAAAAAACTAGAAAGTTTCCAGGATTTCGATCATTAGTAATTGACTCTCGATGTCCTCGCAAGTACATTTTGTTGTGCAAGAGTTTGTACCATGGCAATAACTTGTTCGAGGATTTCTTTCCATTTTAGCTGCTTTATTCATTTGTTCCTGAAGTAAATCATCAATAGTTCCCCCTCTGTTTAAAGAACATTCCAATTTCTTCCATTCCAAAATGCAGAGCGATGAGCAGGACTATTATCATGATCCTGAATACGGGGATTTAACTTTTGCCATGACGAAAACCCATTTTCACTATTGAAATGGCTTTTTTAATAGTTTTTTTTTGTGGAAATAAAGTGCAACAAAAGCAAAATAGAGACTTTTTAGAAGGAGAAAAACACATCCAAGTGTGATTTACCTTTTCGCCATTTTGCAAGGTTTTATCAAACCAATACTTGTTTAATGATCACCAGCTTCATCTTCAGGAAAATGGCTGTCCTTGTTCTGCAACAGACACGTTCCTCTATTCACCATTTTATCTCGGAATGATTGAGATATCTCGCTTGGCCAAACTCCCATATCTTGTAGAACAGCACCGGGAACATGGTCTACATTGTTGCTGGTAATGTTCTATCCTTTATCACCTGTAATTTTAAGACTGCATGAGGGAACACCATCCATGGTACTAGAACCAACTGAATCTTGTAACAGTACTTTGGTACTTTCACAGTTTGAAGTATTCACTTTACTGTATTTATCAACAGCCTCGTCACTAACAACATCCATTTAATGATCGCAAGTTAATTCCTTGTTAATTGTAATATTTTGACACTCATGGTTTGATTTTCATTGAATAAAAGACTTCATAAACTCTTTGGAACTTGTAACTCTTAATCTTGCTCCCTCCTCTTCCGAAACTGGGCGCCAGGGCCGTATTTAGGCATGTGCAACATGTGCAGTTGCACAGGGCGGCAAAATTTTGAGGGCGGCAAAATATAGCTGGTTAAAGAAAAACATCGCTTCATATCATTATAAAGCCCGAAGTAGATTAGCGTTCTGGCTCTGGCATTAAAATAGTATGGTACTATTAGTGCACCACTTCTATTTGAGATGGCAGCACCTATATTGAAATTACTCTGGCTAGACACTCGTGGCTCGTACAACTACGCGGATGCAGTAGTGTGCATATTCTTTGGTGTGTATGTTGTTATTAGTTCAGAGTTAAGTTGGCGTTTCATCGTTCCACGTGGTTCCAACTTGTTATTAACTTTCAAAATCAAGGCATTTTATACGGTACGCCGAGTATTTTAACTGTTGACAGTGAATTATTCAGTTTTAAATATTCTACAAAACAGTATTTCTATAGGTTTTTCCGTTAAGATATAATAGCTTAGGGATGGTATGGATGGGTGATCTAGGTTAAGTGGTGCTGCATATTGCAAGAAAGCTGAGAAAAAAGACAGAGGGAGAGTAAAATTTTGCAGAAAATACCTCGACTGGACTCATATTCAGTGGTGAAAACAAAAGTGAACAGTGTAGGCCTGAAAATTCGGGTGAAATTATAGTGGAAAACAGTAAAGACAATGTGGAAGTCGAAAATCTCGAAGTACAGGAACAAGCTACGCTCTCTACAGAAGTGGATTTTGCAGTGTCTATTCCTAGTAATGATCCATTCTATTGGGAAAACACTGACCACACTCGGGATTATTTGATAAAAAATGGTATTAATCAAAACAAAGACGCCATAGATTCAGACATCACTGTCAGTCTGGATTTTGAGGAAGTGATAAATGCATTTGCAAATGCAAAAGTCAGAAGAAAGTCATTTCTCTAAGTTCGGTAAGTTTCACAAAATGGTTAGTATCAAATTGCAGTGTTTCTACCATATACATTTGCCTGACCAAATTGGATGTTTCAGTGATATTTTTAACTGAGGTTATTACACTGTAGTGATTATTTTCTATGTGTTTACCATATATTGTCTTCAGAATAATGGATAAATGTTTAACTTGCACCTTTGTTTCATATATTGTGTATTCAGTTAAGTTTAAATACTGTTTATAATACAGTTTAAAATTGAAGTAAGTAATTAAACAATTTATTGTCCATAGTCTGTAAACGAATAGCGACACTGAAGTTTAGCTCAGGGAACAGGGGGCGTAAAATTAATGACTGCACAGGGGCGTTATACATCCAAAATACGGGCCTGCTGGGCACCACTGAGTTTACTTCATTTCATATCAGCTTCAAATAAAATTCAAATAATACTAATTCAATAATAGTATTAGTATGATGACATACACATGAAATATTATAGATTTTCCCACAAGACGCACAAACCAAAAACAAAGCGCACACTCAAGATACTCATAAACTGATAATCAACACGATAGCTGCGTCGAACCTGGAATAATTGCACATACGTAACCCAGGTAACGTTTTTTATATGTTTACAAATAATATATTCGTCTGTATATGAATAACAATTAAGAATATATATACAAAGCTAATGTTGTATCATTATCAGTTCTCCTTTGCGGACAACAACTCCCTACAAAGTTGCAAAAAATATTGGAGACAACAAGTGAATACAAAGAGCACACATGAACACTGATGACAACCGTACTGAATAAATGTCTACTCAATCACTCGCACACAAGATAACAAAACTCATTTAAAACAGCATCCACTGTTTAAAAACACCGAGATAAGGAACCATGTAGACTAAACATCGCATAGACCAACTAAGGCATAATGAACACGGAGAATGAAACACCGAGATAAGGAACCATGTAGACTAAACATCGCATAGACCAACTAAGGCATAATGAACACGGAGAATGAAATACTGTATTGTAAAGACAGGTACAAAGAGCCTCTGTTACAGCATAATTTGTTATCATAATGAACTTTAATTACGATTCTTGAGTTAAAATAGACTAATACTGTTTATCACTTATGACAACAGACAAGCTGGCTGGTTATGCTTCTTTTATGAAAGGAATAATCATATCAAAGGAACAAGTTGGTTGTAGTTTTATAAACTGAAAAAATTTTTTGCAAGTCTATGCTCACTTTGCCGCCCTCCTGGCTATGCCACCTGGGGCGGCTGCCCCCCTTGGTCCCCCCTAGCTACGCTTCTGCCTGACTGACTGAAAATAGTATAACTCAAGAGGCTAACTGCTACAGACAAGTTACATCATGGTTGCTTACAACGAGTTACAGTGGTTTACATAAAATACATGCTTTTATTTTACAAGCGTGACTGACGAATATAATTCGTCACTAGCATTGATTTATGCTGGCCAAGAATTCAGAATTACCTTGGTAGATATGAACCAAAAGTGCCGATCGGGCAACAACGAGTGACTGCTCACGGTCCGGGTGTAGGCGGGCGACTGAACTCAGATAGCCGGCGAAACGACTTCGTTAGAAAAGGTAGGGGCGTGATGTCAAGGAAGGACTGAGTTTAGTCAATTATCTGTTGCGCCATTATTTAAACATATTATTATTTAAGTTAATATTAACCGTTGCTGCATTCGGCAGAAATGCCGAATAACTGCAACACAGTGTTGGAAACACACATGATCTAGCCCCCACTGTCAAAGATGCTGAACATGCTTCCAAAGTGTTTAGTGTTCAAAATTTTAATAATAGACATACCCCAGAAATTATTAAATATACAGCTTCTCCCACCACCGGGGGGGGGGGAGAAGCTTTTGGCGCTAAGTTCACACGTGTACTAAACAAGTCGTTCAGTCAGTAATGCACTTGCTTTGACACCATACAATTATTATATTTGGGACAGTTCTGTTGAAAATTTGTGCTTATGATGATTTTATTATTATAACAGTTTGTTTTTACATTTGTTGTATATCTTAACTAATTATATCAGCTTGCCAAAACCTTGCCGGCACAATGTCCAGAAAACATAATTCAAACAATGATTTTCCTGAAGACAGCCATGAACTGAAACTTATCAAATTAATAGGGACATTATTTTATAAAATCTTGTGTTATGATATTGCTAAGGAAAGAACCACTGCAGTTACCTTCTCTAAGCTTGGTGTCCGCCAAAAGTTAAATAAACTTGTATTATTTAGTAATGTTTAAGGTAAACAATTTTTATACAATTAATATGTAGGTAATAAAATAAAATAAAAAATTTAATGTAAATTAGCATTCCTAATTGAACACCTTAACGACCATGGCGAGCATATTCGCCAGCTTCTTTTACACAATAAAGATTTTAAAGTTTATGGTTCACGTCTTTTATTCTTTGTTTCCCTTATATTTGTCTGGCTTCAACATTAAATATTCATAAATAAGTATTTATGAGCGCAACAGAACTTAGCGATTAAATGAAATAATGTGTCAGAATACTGAAATCTTACAGTAAAAAAAATGTGTTTATTTTGGAAAAGAACTTATAAAAACCTCCCACTTTGGAATCATTAATTAATGTTAAGATATGACATAGCTATACCATTTAATGCAAAATATGCTCCAGTAAGGCAACAACAGTTATAACAAACCAGAAAGTCAGACTTTGTACAGGTACAGTGTATACCATACACAGTATTCTTGCCCCCCATTGGTGCAGCGGTCAGACCGAATTCAGTGAATGCAGCACCCGATCCATATAGTATACATCGATGTCCATAACGTGTCCATTGATTAACTAATTATAAATATATAACTACTGACTCGGTGAGCCACTCATCATTGTCATCCCAACATATCAACCCTACTTCAGAAATTAACTCTCTAAAAAAAAATGTAAGTAAATTATACAGCTTACCTGGATGACAGGCTCACTTGTTCAAAACCAGGAGGAGGCCTCCTAGTGGAAGAAAGGCCTTGTGCTGGGGAACCATTAGGCAATCGAATTAATGAGGTGACCTCAATTTCCAAACTCAACAACAACAACAAATTTATTGGTGCTCTAATTCCTTTTCAAAAGCATTACAATTTTATATACAATGCTTGTACATCATAGCCTCCAGAATATAAAAGTATTCACTTGAAATAACAATAATCAAGCAACAAAACCTCTCCGGTAAATTTTAAAACCTTTACAGAATATAATTTCGATATATTTTGGCAATAAATATTATTAACATTAATAAATAAAAAGAAATAAATCCAGAGGTTCTCAAAATTTAATATGTCTAATAACAATAAGCTTTCTTTTTTTTCTCTTTTTTTTTTTACAGGACACCTCTGGTTGTACTATTTTAATTAATTAACACAAACAACATGCACCATCTAACATCTCGATAAACAAAAAAATTAAGAACAACAACAATATAATTAGTAAAGGGTATAATGTTAAAATATAATCTGGTAATCATGTTCTTGAGTAAGAAATTCACCATATGTGCTCAATTTAATTTTTTTTTTCTCTAAACTTGTATCGCTCAATGGTTTATAGATTTCCTAGTGTACACCATTATAAAAAAAATTAAAAATAAACAGGTCTCTCAAAAATGTAAAATGTTTTATACATACACATGTGGATATACATGTAGTATACCGGTATATAAAAGAAAGCTTATTGTTATTAGACGTATTAAATTTTGAGAACCTCTGGATTTATTTCTTTTTATTTATTAATGTTAATAATATTTATTGCCAAAATATATCAAAATTATATTCTGTAATGGTTTTAAAATTTACCGGAGAGGTTTTGTTGCTTGATTATTGTTATTTCAAGTGAATACTTTTATATTCTGGAGGCTATGATGTACAAGCATTGTATATAAAATTGTAATGCTTTTGAAAAGGAATTAGAGCACCAATAAATTTGTTGTTGTTGTTGAGTTTGGAAATTGAGGTCACCTCATTAATTCGATTGCCTAATGGTTCCCCAGCACGAGGCCTTTCTTCCACTAGGAGGCCTCCTCCTGGTTTTGAACAAGTGAGCCTGTCATCCAGGTAAGCTGTATAATTTACTTACATTTTTTTTTAGAGAGTTAATTTCTGAAGTAGGGTTGATATGTTGGGATGACAATGATGAGTGGCTCACAAATGGTAGTAGAGCGTGGTTGGACGTAGGCCTGGCCACCTCTGAACCAAAAATTGGAAATTAATGAGGTGACCTCAATTTCCAAACTCAACAACAACAACAAATTTATTGGTGCTCTAATTCCTTTTCAAAAGCATTACAATTTTATATACAATGCTTGTACATCATAGCCTCCAGAATATAAAAGTATTCACTTGAAATAACAATAATCAAACAACAAAACCTCTCCGGTAAATTTTAAAACCTTTACAGAATATAATTTCGATATATTTTGGCAATAAATATTATTAACATTAATAAATAAAAAGAAATAAATCCAGAGGTTCTCAAAATTTAATACGTCTAATAACAATAAGCTTTCTTTTTTTTTCTCTTTTTTTTTTTCAGGACACCTCTGGTTGTACTATTTTAATTAATTAACACAAACAACATGCACCATCTAACATCTCAATAAACAAAAAAATTAAGAACAACAACAATATAATTAGTAAAGGGTATAATGTTAAAATATAATCTGGTAATCATGTTCTTGAGTAAGAAATTCACCATGTGTGCTCAATTTAATTTTTTTTTTTTTTCTAAACTTGTATCGCTCAATGGTTTATAGATTTCTTAGTGTACACCATTATAAAAAAAATTAAATAAACAGGTCTCTCAAAAATGTAAAATGTTTTATACATACACATGTGGGTATACAAATGACTAGATCCCAGACACTATTTATATATGCTCATCACTCAACAACTAATTAATATTTAATTAATTCAACATGTTTTAAACTGAGCCAACATTATAAAGTTCCATTAGATTTATGAAGATATAAATATACAAACAATTTTAACGTTTAATTTGAAACTCAAAGAGAATTAAAATAACTTCTAAATCCCAACACGTGTAGGATATAACCTAGTCTGACCCAATGTGATGGACCATTCACAACCTGTTATGCCAAAGAGTGCACACAATACATATGATTTGATCATTTTCTTTGACTTACATTCACTAAACAATTTTCACACAAACAGTTACATGGAGAACACAGAAAAATATTGAGAGACTATCTCTGAGAACACAAAGGAACCAGGCATTCTTCACTCGAGTAGCGCTGGGAAGACTTTCCCAATGCAAGGTTTAAATAGATCCCAAATCCCCAGTAGTATCTTAACACATTTCGTTTTTTTTTTTTTTTTTTTTTAAAGCTTTGCAGAGAAGGTATTACTATAACTTCACTAACAGCACAAGAAGCTGTCCTCACGATTAAAAGAAATATAAGATGCCAGTCCAGTTCAACAGAATTTTAAAAGGAAACTTGAGTACAAAAAATGAAATTGCAATCATTTAAATAGCCTGGGTATACCAGATATGAAGCAAAGTACAAAACATCAAGAATTGAAGCAAAGGTTTTTTTGTTTTTTTTTGTTGTGTTAAGATAACTCACTTGACGAGAAACTCAATTAGTGCCACATGCACACATAGGAATAAGTTAATAATATTCCTTGCAAAAAAATACACTTCCACAGCACCTGAGAAAATATTGTTCTCCAAACATACCTGTCTAGATTGGCCACAGCACACTAGCCACTAATAAATTCCTTTATATTCTCACATTTTATCCTGGTCTGACACTCGGGAAACGGATGAACGGGCCGCAGACACCCCAGGGCACACCTTTTTTACTCAGCCGACCATAATTAAAATAAATCGCCCGGTATTTAAAAAAAGAATCCAAACTTTCTTCAGAAGCCGAGCTAGAAAACGTCTCTCCTGTTTGAAGGCACAGGTCAGAAGAATGCAGACACGTGTATAAGGCAACTACCAGCCCGTCCCCTCACGGCGAAGCAGTGAAGCACAAGTCGCGACGCATAGCTACTAGATGGCGTCTCGAGTATTCATATTAGTAAGTTGCCATAACGAAATTTCATAGTTACGGCACATCGGAACACTAATTTTTTATTGGTAAAAATGTAAAACTTTCACCTTGTAGCCTGAACTAGTTTTTGCTTATTACAAGCTTCGTCAGAGGCTGCCGTGGCCTCTTCAAATCAAGTCAGAAATTAAGAATACAATAGTACAGGCTTTCCTTAGAAACTCTGTTAGGAGTTGCAAGATCCAAAGAAGCCAACAAGAAAGTTAAGATAATGAATAAGTACTTTTCTAAGACTTCACATATGCCTAGATGTGAATGATACTGACATTTCATGGAACTGCTTGAGCAGCTCAAGTCCACTGTGTTCCCTGTTGGTTGGTGTTACAGATGTGAATATACTAGCCATACATAGTGTAACCAAATTGTTATTGGCTATTGTACTACGATAACTGGCATAACAAATTGATAGATTTAGTACTGACAGATTAGGGTTATACATAAACTTAGTATCTAATCTATTATCAGAAAGAAACTCACATTATTTTAACCACATTGGGATTTTATTTCTTTGTCTTAGGCTTATCACACACACACACACACACACACACACACACACACACACACACACACACACACACACACACACACACACACACACACACACACACACACACACACACACACACACACACACACACACACACACACACACACACACACACATACACAAGTGAAACAGAAAAAATACAAAAATTATTCTGTTTTGTAATTGTTGTTTGTTTGTAATTTGTTGGCTGTAATGTAATTAAATCTTAACCATTTAATTATGTACATCATTCTCTTTCAATACATTCCAAACACAATGAAATCACTTGTTCACACTTAATACTGCCAACTTGACTAATTGTTTAATCTCTTGTAATTTATATAAGTTCAAGCTGAATGATAAGACTTAAGTACTGATATGTTATAAGTAATAGGAACTGATAATAAAAAAATAAACAAAGAAGGGTAGAAAATACTTTACTAACATCAGCTGTTTTTTTTTTTTTTTAATCAATCATAAAACCCATAAGCCACTCATCAAACTCATCAAGGAACATCATCTAAACCACATATTAAGAGAGATTTTACCAAGTAGTAATATATATACATGCTAAATACTAATTTTCACAAGAACTGACACTTTGTCATAAGACGTTGTAATCATAAATTGTTTTATGTGTATCATCTGTATTGAATATTTCTGAAGTTACTACCTATACATTTATGTGCAAAAGTTATATGGGCTAGTACAAATTCTAAGTAAACTCTCTCACGATTTCATGTGCAGAAGGGATTAGATTCGGGAATGAATTACTGCAAAAGTATGAATTAAAAAATGTCAGGAAAATATATGTCAGAAAGTGAAGTCACTGCTGACCTGTCAGTAAACATCACAGGTGGCATTCAGTGTCTATATATAATTTTTCACATCCGTTACCTAAGCTAGTAAAGTACTATAGCTTTAATTAACCATGTAAACATGCAGGAAAATATAACTTATTGAGAATATTAAATGTTCCGAATAATGTTCCCACAGTCACAGCAAAGTATAGAGTATAGTATATATGCCCGGATGACTCATGGTAGCCAGTTGCCGAGCAACAAACAATACTGTACCTATCCAGTGACACAGTCTGTGTCTCAGACATACCTTTACATACCTTACATAATTTTCAAACAATATTGTTTATGGTAGTTAATAAAATAGTCCATTAAGATTAGTATAACAGAAGCTTTCTTATTCAGCTAAAATTATTTTCATTAAAATAAATTCATGGTTTGCCACAGATAATCCATACTACAGATAAACCACTCATGGATAATCTAGAGTATACTGTCTTTTACATTTCTAATAATTAATTTAACCTTTTTACCCTTTACATGTTAAATAATGTTATTTGGAAGTAATTGACAATCTAAAGTCTAACATGTTCTAAAATTATGTGTTAAATTTATATAATTTTGTCATCACCAAACAAAACATGTTTTTCAAACTTCATAGGCTCTGGTAAATCACAGTTAAATCATTTAGATAAAAATCCAATATTCAAATCCTGCAGTTCACCAGTGAGTGATAAGGATAATGAGTTTTTAAAAATGTTCAGTTAAAATTTTAGTAATTTTGAATAACTGTCAATTAATTTATATCTGTGGTATATTTCCCAAAGCTGAACATTTTTTTATGGTTGTCCAAAGTCCTAGAATAAATTAATGTGCTCTATGTCTGTGTGTGTGTGTTTTCATATTCTCAACTTATCAGTAACTAAACATAATGAAATTTACAAATTAGAACATAAAGAAGTATTTTCTCAGAACTGACATGCATTTATTAATATTCACCTTACTATAGCAATTTTTGTTTCCTAACAATTTTATTTAAACTTGTTGATATATTTGTTTAACTTCAATTTTTTTAATATTGATCCATTGCTTTTTTATAACAAATTAGTTTACAGGGCTATATTGTTAATTAGTAGTAATTAATCTACTATACATATGAAATAATTCACTATAAAAATATTAATTTTCCTCAAGTTAGACAGATTTTGTTTGAAAGTAAATTATCAAAAATATTATGATGTACTGGAACAAGCAGCAAATTTTCAATCCAATTTCTTAATATTTTTGGATTTAGAGATACCTCTATGATATAGACCACAAAGTTTAAGAATAAAGATTGAAAATACTTCATACAAAAATTTAATGTTTTGCCCTGTTGTCTTATTGTCAGATTGGAGTTGATCTGGAATGCATGCGCATAGTGTTAGCTTCATAAGATAGCTTCCTTCAGATAGTTCAGCTTAATAAGATATAACGCTAAAAATGGAAAAAAAAGGGGGAACCATCTGTCCGCACTTGAAATGACATTGACATATGTGGAGAAACTATGAGAGGAGTAACAAAGGAGTGTAACAGCCTTCAAAGTCGACGTGCAGATGTCTGTAGGTATCATAAATCTAACAGAGCAGATGTTCGACAGAGAGAAAATTTACTAGGAAAATACAGGAGAGGTGAGTGAACTAAGTTAATAAGTGCAGCTGGAAGCTTGGAGCAATTAAGGGATTGTTCTGGCTGAAAGGTACAGAAGACGCCGGAATGAAATACAATGAGAAAATACTAAGAAAACCACGACCAGGTGATTGCAATAATCAACGGGACAGCTGGATTCTTAGCGAAACTAAAGGGTGTTCTAGCTGAATGTCATAGAAAGATGCCAGAACGAAGCACAATGAGAAAATACTAAGAAAGCCACGCATGAGGTTATTAAACCAATTTAACAAGTGCAGCTGGATAGAAGAAGAAGGGTAACAACGCTTAAAGAGAAGAAGGGTAGTTCTGAGTAAAGGGAGTAGAACAACACCAGAGAGAGATTTACCAAGAAAGCTATGCATGAGGTTATTAAACTAATGAACAGTGCAGCTGGACGTTAGGGAACACAAGAGTTGTTCTGGTTAAAGGGATAGCAAAAACACCAGAGAGGATTTACCAAGAAAGTTATAGCAGGGGTGAGTGAACTAATTAACGTGGCAGCTGGATGTTAGATAATACAAGGGTTGTTCTGTCTGAATGGCATACAAAGACAACAGAATATTTACGAGTTTGAAAATCAGACATAGGGTGATGGACTAGAGCCAGAAATAAGAAGGGAACAAACGTGGCCTAACAGAAACCAGAGTTAAAGGTAGGCGGGTTCCAGGAGTGAATTTTCTTAGAAGAAAGCAAGAAGGACCAATTAAAACAGGGCAAAATTAAATGTAAGAAACTAGTGGGGAAGGATGAGTATGAAATATATACAAGGAACAGAGGCACAATCTTCGGTCTATACTAAAATTCGGAGAGAGTCGTTACTTAAATCGAGGGACTCTACGTTAAACTTTTGAAGTCTTTACTTAAAGTCGGAAAGAGTCTGTGGTAAAGTTTTGTGGAGGCTGTTGTAAAGTTTCGGAGTCTACTGTAAAGTTGAAAGAGTTTACTTAAATTTTCCGTAAAGTCAACATGAGTAAATAACGTGCGAACATTTAAAACTCTATTATAAAATTTCGTAGAATCAAAATGAACGAACAGTTTGTGTCACGGAGTCAAATATCGAGAAACTGAGAACTAGAGTTTTATTAGCTTGTAACTCGAAAAATAAACAATCGAATCTTATCATGTGTTATTAGCGATATAAACTATTGAAATGGATTAAGTCGTTTGCGAACTGTATATTATCGTAATGAGAGTAACCGTTGTGAACTAGTGAACAGTACTTACACAATGAAAATGTCGGGAGAAGTCGGATATGATTAGTGAGAGTGAAGTGATTAAAAGTGTTAATTAATCATCCACTACTAGAGTCATCCAAACGATCCTAGATGCAAGGGACTTGGGAGAGAATCTACATGACCAGGAGGACCATGGAAGCCGAGATGGAATCACAGTAGACAGTACCAACAGTAACATTTTATGCACTAATTACTATTGTACTTAACACCTGTCTGTCCTTCTAAAAGAACTTACATATATATTTTGTTTTTGAGAACTACACATTAAAACTTAGAGTCATTTCGATTAAGAATATTTAATCATATCTTAAAATGAATCCATTTGGAATACATATCTATATTGTAATATCAATAAGTGACTAGATGTAAGTGCGGTTCATGTTTATATATATAAATCTAAGGAACCCTGAGATATAGAGACATTCATATATAAATTGTTTATTGATAGAAATCATATTTAAAATAATTAATGATAACAATATAAGTAAAAGCAAAAAGTTTTACCTTACAGCGATATTTAGTTAAGTAACGGACACGTCATGGACAACGAAATCCAAGATAATAATATGTTAAAAAGCATCGAACAATGATTAATGATAGTAAATATAAATGTAATAAACATATTGGTTAGACTGATAAGTGTGTCTATTATTTAAAGATTGACCTTATGTATCATACAACAATATTGCTTGAGTTAGTTTTACCTACACTAACAAATAAATAAAAGAATTAGTAGTATTTAATTAAATAATTAATACTTGAGTTACATACAATCAAATTTAGAGTTACACTTGATGTACACAACGTCGGGCATAGCAAAAATCATTATATTTGGCACCACAAGTGGGGCTTTAATCATTATATTTGATGCCGTAACTAGTGGGGCATAACATTTTATAGTTATAAAGATGACTTTCAGAAACTTCAGTGTTTTTTTTGGAACTATTCATACCAATGTTCATTTGCCTCTAATATTTTTTTTATAAATAATATATCTTTTATGATTATTGCTGTTTTATTACTTCAGTAACAATAATTTTTTTTGATTTCTGTGATGTGTCAAAGAATCACAAGTATTTTAAATAAAATTTTTACCTTATTTCCTATGCTTACTTTCACTCAATGTGAGCTTCATCAGGGATTCAATGTAACTTTTCTATCTAAAATACTTGTGTTCTGTATTGGAATTGTGTTTATGAGGTCCTAATAATTTTTTCCAGGTTAAAGATATTGACTTTAATTTTTAATCTTCTTAAATTTAAGGATTTCTCTTTATAAGACAGGTATTTTTTAAGGTACTGCGTTAGCAAAGTGGTGAAATTTAGTTGTTGCCATAAACAGTTGTCCTTTAACTACTGGTATGCAAGTTTAATAATAATGACTGTGCATTGCTGTTAAACAATGCTGATTGTTTTGTACCTTTGTTTGTGGAACATTTGTTTACAAAAAGTATAATTTAATTGATTGTACCAGTATATTAAATTATATGCCGCAATCCCATAACCTATTTGTTTTGTACACACATTCTTGGCTTTTTTTTTTTTACATATAATTACTGCACATATATTCTTACATAAATGGAGAGTAATGTTTGCTTCTGTAAAATGGTTAATTTATATTTTTTATTTTAATTTCAAATACCAAATACCACTTTTTGCAAGACAACATATTTAGCATTTAATTTCTTATTTAAGTTGCAATGATAATCATATGTGAGTTGATAGATAAACAATCCTGTTATCCCGCTGTGTGCAAGGTGTATGGCTTACATCAAGATTAGTGTAGGCCTTCACATTTCTGATGTGTACTTGTGCAGGAAACTTAGCAATACTGTGTTCTGTTTGATATGTTTGGATTAACTGTCACAAATCATAAGACCATTGCATCCTCCATTATTACTACTGAGATATTTACATCACTTTTAAAGTGCTTATAGACAATGTATTATAACTAATTGCCCAGATCGAGTTATTTAATCTAGGTAAGAAAATCTAGGTATTATTATAAGATACTGATAAGTTTGCATTTAGTGGAGTTCACAAGAAGTCAAATGTTCAAAGAAACGCAAGATTTTTGAAGAAGAACTAGTCATCCCAGCTTACAAAAATAAATTTGTTAATGGCTGTCATTAAAGAATATTGTAATGAATAGAGATGCTATTAGTATTCCAACATAGTACTACTATGTTAGTCATTATTATGTAAACTTTAATATCTTATACAGTATAAAAATATTTACCAAATAAAGACTGAGTAAATAATTTTGTTTTAATGAGTGGTCTTCCCTTTCACATTATGGTTATATTAGCTTGTTGCTTCCAAACATTTGTTACAGATAGTAATGTGAAAACACCTCTACTTTTGTTTTTCAAAAATCTTGATATGAACATGAAAAATAGCAGAAATAACAGGTATAAGTTAAGCAGAAAATCTGACAAACAAATCTAAAAAATCAGATTCTATCAGAAAGAAGAAGAAAAATTTTTACTTACAGTTTACTTAAATTTCAAATAACTCCTTTTTCCTACAAGGCCTCAGTAACAAAATTATGTTTTTAAAGTTATAACTCAGACCATATTAAAATCGTTTTAGATAAGTGTTAATAAATCGGTATAATTGTTCAGTATCTTAGGTTTCCTAATAATTTATTAGATTCCTATAATCTATTTTTCCTTAGGTTTCCAAATAATGAAGCCATTTGTGTTGGACAATAAATCCTGCGAAAAACAATCTACTCTGAGGCAAAAACAAACCAGCAACATACCATTTATAAAGTAAAATACTATGACGTTTACTTGCATAATTTTTCATAATTTCTGGTTACCCCCTCAGAAATACCTGTAGAACCTCTCTCTGGATCAGTCACTACTCCCCTCACACACACACACACACACACACACACACACACACACACACACACACACACACACACACACACACACACACACACACACACACACACACACACACACACACACACACACACACACACACACACACACACACACACACACACACACACACACACACACACACAAATGTACGTGCACATAAAACAATAATAACAACAACAACAGTAATAATATAGGCAATAATATTAATGGTAGTAACAATAAAAACAAATCAAACATACCAACAAAACAAGCCCCATGTAATAAATAAAATAAGAGCTTTTAATGAATGTTCATTTTTAATTTATTTTTTTTATGCACAGTTGTTGCACTTCTGAAACACAGAACAGTTAAGCTCAACTGTAGAACACTTCATGCCATACTTTATAATAAGTTATGTCATAATTCCTTACTTCACACCAGTAGAGCAACAAGTTATATTGAATGAGTTTAATAGTTTAATTAATGGGGTGCCAATAAGATGAAACCAAATTATCTGCTTACTACATTCTATGTTTTATGCAGTTTTTAAATGTTTCATTAAATTTATTTTTAGATTATTCATGAAATTTATAACAGTGATGTCTCATAAATGTTTGAGTATATTTTCTGTTATACCATCATATACAGTTAATATTAAAGACAAAAAAATATTGAAAATTGTTAAAATGTGATTCACAAGTAATCTTTGTTATTTAGAATAATACAGAATAATTAATCTGCACCAGTATTCACATCCCATATTAGAATCAGTACCGTATGACTACACATAATTGTTATTTGTCTGAGTACCAAGAGAAAATTAATTTCATCTTCATCATATTATGTTGCCTGTCTAGCCATACTAATTTATTTACTTCTATATTAATATAACAACTGTTTTGCCAAATAAATAATAATAATCATGATATATGTTTACATGAAACAAACTATATCTTAACCTGATACAAATTATGTACTTCATGAAGATGTCAAGTTTATATTTTCAGTGTTCTTTATTTTCTACATATATTTCTGTTAAAACATAGTTTTGTACAGTAGGCCTACATGGTTACAATATATTATATTGTTATAATTATAATTCATTTTTCTGGAAGTAGTCCTATATATTATTTTGCAGTATAAATAAAACACATTTTGCAGAAAAAGTCAATTATTATTGTGACACGTATAATTTACATCAAAATAACAAGTGAACGTGCTAATACTGTAAGTTGTTCTCTATACTGTAAATTTAGGGCAAGACAAAACCATTAGGTAGGCATACAATTCAGTAACTATGAAAATACACATTTTTCTACAGAAAAAATAAGGAACTGGTAAAGAAACAAAAATTGAATAATTTTGTTTTGAACCCTACAAAAGTTAGCAGACGAAAGTCCACTAATACATTTTTTTAATACAGCTTTCTCACATTTTGAACAGAAAATTTCAAAAAGGTCTCCCAACATTCTAACAAGGCTGTTACATAATTCTTGCCATGAAAGGTATATTATTTTATTTTGCAAAAGGTTTTTTATTTTTTGGCGAAATGTATTCAAAACACATATTTTCGTGTCTGCTAAGGAACGTAATTAAGTATTTTCTCTTATTAGTAAAAAGTCATCTTTTTACTGATATCCAATTTCATCAAGATTCCATTCAGTTGATGTATTGTAGACATAGTCTATACAGTTTTAACAAAACGTCTAATGCTTCAAACAGTCATTTGAGGTTAAATGCAGCTTGATTTGTAGAGGAAACGTGTGAAATAATGCTTTATTTATGAGCGAAACACGTACTAGGAGGAATGTGAAACGGTGCCTGTGCCGGTGTTCAGACACAGGAAGTGTTAATTGTGCAGACAACTGCAGTCCGTTTATGTGTCACGGCACTCTCCACTAACGTTACTGTAGGTCATTAACAGTAAAGTAACAAAAAAAATTATTGTTATTGTTAGTGTTAGCCGTTGTCGCCGTGTATGGTAAGCTGAACCCAGTTTGTAGCAACAATGGTCACGTTTTTAGAACTTCGGTTTGTTTTGGGGGACCATTTGAATATAGATATTTTTATTTTTTCAATTGAAGGCTCAGTACCTGCTTACAGTTCGGGCACGTTCCAGGACTTTCGTATAAGGAAACTATTCCTATCAAATATCATACGAGTAAGAACCTCAACTGTTGACTACAGTGAAACATTTTAACTGGAGGAATAATGGTCAGATTATTGCACAGCCTAGGCAAGGTATCGGTGATTTCGTGTCACCAGCTACAGGCAGAAGACTAGTGACTGATTAATGTGAACACTGGTATCAGATTCGGAAAATCTCTTTACAGTGTAATTAAGGACATCATTTACAGACGGAGAAACGAAACTTTTCTTCACTTTGACAAGTGCCTCGTGTGAAGAGTAGAGACTTTTGTTGCGCATGTACACGTATGCAGTGGCGGCGCTAACGAAACAGGGGCCCCCCCGCGAAACTAATTAGGGGGCCCTATAAAAAATGGTTAAATTTTGTATACGTAATAGGGGAACACACTCATATGAGTTTCTATTTACGTGTGTTTCACAACAATGGTTTGTGAATACTTTCTCGTCTATCACAAAGCGTTTGCAATTTGCAAAGGATGTTTTACACGTGTACAAACTCTTAAAATTCATTGTTGCTAAATAGACAAAGTTCTATACAACCTATAAAAAAAACAAAATAAAAAGAATGATTTATTTTTACGTCAAAGATCTAAATTCAGACTATGAAACAGTACCGCACACAGAGTGTTAAAATTTTATTATTTAAAAACGAATATCAAAGTAACATTCTAGCTTTTTTCAAACATTTAAATTAGTTTGTAACTGAATTTGTAAAATTCTTGAATATACTCTATACAAGTTCTCCTTAAGTCTAATCCAATTCAATAACACTCGAACTCAAGTAATGTACAATATTTACAGATGAGGATCAACCAAAGTTCACTGTTTTCCTAAGCCTAGTCTTCTTTTTTTAATAGCTAAGAACTTTTCAACCACTTCGTTGATATTAGTTTTCTGTGTCTCTTCATGCTCAATGCTTAACAGTGCCAAGTCACTCAACCGAGTTTGGGCCATGGTACTTCTTAAGTACGACTTAATTTAATTAATTTAAGTTTTGAAAAGCTTCTTTCCGCTGTAGCTGTTGTGATAGGTATGGTTAAATAAAGCTGCAAAGCTGTAGTTAAGTCTGGGAGGCAACTCATAAGGCAGCTGTTCAACCAGTAAATTCATCATTTCTCGAATTCTTTTCTTGTGTACAATTTCTTTGGTCATCAGAGCTTTGAAGGATATTACTTGGTCAGGCAGTGATGTGGAAAGGTCACCAGGATACACATTTACCAGAGCCTTATTTTTCTCCACTATTGTCTCTTGTGAGAAGTTTACTAAATTCTGAGGCGTCAGGAATGAAAACCTATCATCAATGCAACGCAATCCTTCGAATCTCATTTGTAGCTGAGCTATTACAATATCTAGTGTTGCATTGAAAAATTTTACTTCAAATGATTTCACTGGGTCGTCAATTCTATGGTCAACTGATAATTCAACAAAGAAGCGTTTTACAACTCGTTTACGCTTATTTTTCATGTTACAAGTTATGTCCCATGACTGGGCCAACTGGGGCCCCCCATGAGGGTCGGGGCCCCCCCGCGCCGCGGGGTCTGCGGGGGCCTTATCGCCGCCACTGCACGTATGTGAAAGTAAATAAGATTAGTAGGGGCGGTGCGGTGATGGTAGGAGGCAGCAGGAAGTCTGCGTCCCCACCAGTTACAGCGGTAGCGCGCACGGATAGCGGTCTACGCAGCGCCAGTCATAACTGGGCAACTATTTTGTTGACATCCGCGCGAGTATGTGCCGCTATGGCATTGGCGTTTTACAAGGTAAGAATCACATTTGTTTGTTTATTTTATTGACCCAATGACAGTTGTCAAAAATTATTTTAAAAAATTAATACCAACTCCCCAGTGCAATGGACAGTTGGGTTTTACTGTATACTTGTTTATAAAGCCAGTTTTTGTGCTTCAGAAAATATGCATCATCCCGTTTGTACGCAAAAAGCACCATTAAGTGTTGAGTGTTGTATAATCGTCGATTCTATATTGATGAAATTGATGTTCAGATATTTTTTACGTCAACGTGGTTCTTGCACAATTTTTTCGCTTGGCTAAATTTTTCTTCGTATTTCTAGCGGTTAATTCGCTTGTTCACTTAAAACACCTTTGTGAAAATCAGTGCGTTCGCGTAATATACGAGGAAATGAATTCCGATCATAACATTTTCTAAGAACTCCGAATGGCATTTACTGATAAGCGTTCTCAAAGAGAGATCTACAATGAAAAGTGGTCTGCAAACAATTGATGTCACAGTTACGTATGTGGAAGCGAACTGTGCCGTTAAATAAGGCTCTTCCCACGTTCCAGTGTGCTGTAGCTATTATTTCGACCCGTTTCCCAACATAAACACGTAACCTGGTATCATTCGGCGTTATTAAAGTGTCGTTCTAAGAATTACACTATCTAATGACAGTGCGCTTGTTTTTTGGAAAGTGGCGAGTCTATATTTCTGTTTAACGAACACGGGTTAACGTTTTTCCGAGATGGACAGGTATGAGACGCAGCACAACAATACAGGTAGGTCTGATGTAATACAGCGAAGGGAGTGGATTAGCCGCGGGTCATAGCAGTAACATTACTACTGTTCCTGCTCCTGTCGCATGTAAGCCAGCTTTGTTTCACGCCGGTTAATTGAATCTTTTTATAATTCAGTCGGTTGTTCGAATTAGTCAGATCCTGAATCTCCGTATTTTCGTATGAACTGTCTAATTGAATCGACTTCTGAAATACTAAATTGATTCTAATCAGTGACATTTAGTGTATATGTATAAAAATTCGCATTTGACTTTAAAACTCTTAGACGATGGCCTACTTTAAAATAAATTACTTTTTGACTATAGGCCTACATTTTTTAGACGTAGTTTTAAAGCAACTTTAGTGTGAACTATACGAGGTCAAACAGTTATGACAAAAGATAAACAATTACCCTTTTCAGTTTGGTCAAGTAAGGTTTATATTTAATACCTGTTGCATTCGGTACAAGATGAACAAAATATCGGTATGGAGAACCATACATGACTTCCATGTTCTCAGATTTAGGTCTATATTTAAAATCATTTTCGAAATGAAATATTTCCGTAGAAACTACTTCTTTCTTCAGCCTTAACCACAGTACTGTGGTCACTAACGTATACTACCTCACGTTAGCGCACTCGATTATCACTGATGACAGTCAATAGCACTGCCGAAACGTCTGGTTTTGCAGAAAACATTGGACCACCCCAAACAGCCTGGGAAGGAATTTGAACAACAATCTACTTCTTTGTTGCCGATAACGTAGTACACATGATATAAATAATAGACTGTCTAATTTGGTTATTTTACCTGGTTAACCGTTTTGCTTCGCAACACGTGTGAACGGTTATCCTTTGCCCGTGCGCCACACTTTCAGCAGCGACGTGTATACACGCGCGGAACACTACCGTTTACAAATCGACCTACAACAATTATACGTGTCACTTACTGTGAAGATTACTTGTTCCGTGTGTCACAGCCATAGGCGTACTAAACCGTTCTGAGCACTTTACCTTGTAAGCTATATTTTTTGCTACCACTTATTGCCTCGCTTGTGTCACACACACACAAAAGATCTTCGTAGATGAACGGAAATAACACAAGATAAGAAACCCCCCCGTTTAGTCCATTTAGCTCGCCTCTTATCAATTTTTTTTTTAGAACTCATTGTACGATAACGCAGTTTTTTAGCTGTTAGTTTAATCAGTAATATTTTTTCTGCTCAAGTAAAGGTTTTTTGTCAGTGTAAGATTTTAGTATAGCATAAGGTTGTTTGTAAATTCTAATTTCCTTGTTGACAACAATGTGTTAAAATATCGGTATGGAGAACCATACATGACTTCCATGTTCTAAGATTTATATTAAAAATTATTTACGAAATGAAATGTTTCCATAGAAACTACTTCTTTCCACTTATTGCTTCAGCCTTAACCACAGAACTGTGGTCACTAACGTATACCACCACACGTTATCGCACTCAATTTTCACTGATGATGGCAGTCGACGGCACTGCCGAAACGTCTGGTTTTGCAGAAAACATTGGACTACGGCTAAACAGCCCGGAAAGGAATTTTAACAACAAACTACTACTTTGTTGCCGATAACGTAGTACACATAAAAATTATCCCCTCCCCCTTCAACTATAATTTTCATTTACAGAAAATTACCCCCAGCCCGTTCAACTAGCCTCTTCATTTATAGATATTTCATCTACATTTCTACAGTGGATTATTAAGATCTTCTTATCAGGATACTTTATTTATCAAAATTAAGTACTTTACTCTTGTTACAACAAAAAATGTTTCCCCGTAACCGATCTTCAGCAAAATCAATAGGCCTTGAGTCTTCTACAACTGAGGCACATTTGTAAAAAATTATTTGATTCTGTTTGAATTTACGGCAGTTATCGTTCGTCATGAAAAAATTTCTATTGTTACAACATAAAATGTTGCAGGTAAACTACCCCTTTCCCTTAACCGATCTTCACCAAAATCAACAGGCCTTAAGTACTCTACAAATTAGGGACGTGTACAAAAACTTATTTGTTTGTTTGAATATACGGCAGTTATCGTTGGTCATAGAAAAAATTACCCTTGTTATCACGTAAAACGTTGCAGGTAAACTACACCTTTCTCTTAACTGATCTTCACCAAAATCAATAGATCTTGACTCCTCTACAATTCAGGGATGCATGCAAAACATTATTTGATTCTGTTTGAATGTGCGGCAGTTATCGTTCTTCATAGAAACAATTACCCATGTTAAAACATAAAACGTTGCAGGTAAACTACCCCTTTCCCTAAACCGATCTTCAACAAAAAAAACAGGTCTTGAGAACTCTACAAATCAGGGCTGTATGCAAAACATTATTTGATTCTGTTTGAATTTGTGGCTGTTATCGTTTGCCATAGAAAATACCCTTGTTAAAACATAAAACGGTGCGGGTAAACTACCCCTTTCCCTTAACCGATCTTCACCAAAAACAACAGGTTTTGAGAACTCTACAATTCAGGGCTGTACGCAAAAGAGTAGTAGATTCTGTTTGAATTTGCGGCTGTTATCGTTTGCCATAGAAAAAAATTACCCTTGATTTAAAAAAAAACCGTTGCAGGTAAACTACCCCTTTCCCTTAACCGATCTTCACCAAAAACAATAGGTCTCGAGTACTCTACAAATCAGGACTGTATGCAAAAAATAATTTGATTCTGTTGAATGTGCGGCAGTTATCGTTCGTCATACAAAAAATTACCCTTGTTAAAACATAAAACGTTTCAGGTAAACTACCCCTTTCCATTAACCGATCTTCACCAACAACAATAGGCCTTGAGTACTCTACAATTCAGGACCGTTTGCAAAAAATTATTTGATTCTGTTTGAATTTGCGACTCTTGTTACAACAAAAAATGTTTCCCCGTAACCGATCTTCACCAAAATCAAAAGTCCTTGAGTTCTCTACAATTCAGGGATGTATGCAAAAAATAATTTGATTCTGTTGAATGAGCGGCAGTTATCGTTCGTCATACAAAAAATTACCCTTTTTAAAACATAAAACGTTTCAGGTAAACTACCCCTTTCCATTAACCGATCTTCACCAACAACAATAGGCCTTGAGTACTCTACAATTCAGGACCGTTTGCAAAAAATTATTTGATTCTGTTTGAATTTGCGACTCTTGTTACAACAAAAAAATGTTTCCCCGTAACCGATCTTCACCAAAATCAAAAGTCCTTGAGTTCTCTACAATTCAGGGATGTATGCAAAAAATAATTTGATTCTGTTGAATGAGCGGCAGTTATCGTTCGTCATACAAAAAATTACCCTTTTTAAAACATAAAACGTTTCAGGTAAACTACCCCTTTCCATTAACCGATCTTCACCAACAAAAATAGGCCTTGAGTACTCTACAATTCAGGACCGTATGCAAAAAATTATTTGATTCTGTTTGAATTTGCGACTCTTGTTACAACAAAAAATGTTTCCCCGTAACCGATCTTCACCAAAATCAAAAGGCCTTGAGTTCTCTACAATTCAGGGATGTATGCAAAAAATAATTTGATTCTGTTGAATGTGCGGCAGTTATCGTTCGTCATACAAAAAATTACCCTTTTTAAAACAAAACGTTTCAGGTAAACTACCCCTTTCCATTAACCGATCTTCACCAACAAAAATAGACCTTGAGTACTCTACAATTCAGGACCGTATGCAAAAAATTATTTTATTCTGTTTGAATTTGCGACTCTTATCGTTTGCCATAGAAAAATATCGGTATGGAGAACCATACATGACTTCCATATTCTAAGATTTATATTTAAAATCATTTTCAGCCAAACAGCCAGGCTGTGTCTTACCTGCCTTTTTATTGCTGTATTAAATGAAAAATATTATATTACATTAAAATGAAAAAATTATAATATTATTGCCTGGCAACAAAATTATTTTATTTTTAACAATTACCATTGTTTCAAAAAGTTAAATAAATTTTCAAGTACTTTACTCTTGTTAAAACGTAAAAGGTTGCAGGTAAACTACCCCTTCCCCTTAACCGATCTTCACCAAAATCGAAAGTCATTGAGACCTCTACAATTCAGGGACGTATGCAAAAAATTATTTGATTCTGTTTGAATTGCGGCTGTTATCGTTTGCCATAGAAAATACGCTTGATAAAAAAACGTTGCAGGTAAACTACCCCTTCCCCTTAACCGATCTTCACCAAAAACAATAGTTCTTGAGTACTCTACAAATCAGGACTGTATGCAAAACATTATTTGATTCTGTTTGAATTTGCGGCTGTTATCGTTTGCCATAGAAAATACCCTTGTTAAAAAAACGTTGCCGGTAAACTACCCCTTTCCCTCAACCGATCTTCACCAAAAACAATAGGTCTTGAGAACTCTACAATTTAGGGCTGTATGCAAATAATCTTTTGATTCTGTTTGAATTTGCGGCTGTTATCGTTTGCCATAGGAAATACCCTTGTTAAAGCATAAAACGTTACAGGTAAACTACCCCTTTCCCTTAACCGATCTTCACCAAAAACAATAGGTCTTGAGTACTCTACAAATCAGGGCTGTATGCAAAACATTATTTGATTCTGTTTGAATTTGCGGCTGTTATCGTTTGCCATAGAAAATACCCTTGTTAAAAAAACGTTGCAGGTAAACTACCCCTTTCCCTCAACAGAACTTCACCAAAAACAACACGTCTTCAGAACTCTACAATTTAGGGCTGTATGCAAATAATCTTTTGATTCTGTTTGAATTTGCGGCTGTTATCGTTTGCCATAGGAAATACCCTTGTTAAAACATAAAACGTTACAGGTAAACTACCCCTTTCCCTTAACCGATCTTCACCAAAATCAACAGATCTTGAGAACTCTACAATTCAGGGCTGTATGCGAAACATTATTTGATTCTGTTTCAATTTGCGGCTGTTATCGTTTGCCAAACAAACAAAATTACCCTTGCTAAAAAAAAACCGTTGCAGGTAAACTACCCCTTTCCCTCAACCGATCTTCACCAAAACCAATAGGTCGCGAGTACTCTGCAAATCAGAGCTGCATGCAAAAAATTATTTGATTCTGTTTGAATTTGCGGCAGTTATCGTTTGCCATAGAAAAAAAATCTACAGACACACAGACAGACAGACACACAGACAGACACACAGACAGACAGACAGACACACAGACACTTTTCGGAAAACGACTTTTTTTCATGTTTTGAGTGTAGTAGAATCAGAATCTGCAATAATCTCGAACACGATTTTTTTACTTCCATATTCCTTAAGGAATGGAAGTATGGTGATGGCAAAAAAAATCGTGTTCGAGATTATTGCAGATTCTGATTCTACTACACTCAAAACAAGAAAAAAAGTCGTTTTCCGAAAAGTGTGTGTGTGTGTGTGTCTGTCTGTCTGTGTGTCTGTCTGTCTGTGTGTCTGTGTGTCTGTAGATTTTTTTTCTATGGCAAACGATAACTGCCGCAAATTCAAACAGAATCAAATAATTTTTTGCATGCAGCCCTGATGTGCAGAGTACTCGCGACCTATTGTTTTTGGTGAAGATCGGTTAAGGGAAAGGGGTAGTTTACCGGCAACGGTTTTTTTTTAGCTAGGGTAATTTTGTTTGTTTGGCAAACGATAACAGCCGCAAATTCAAACAGAATCAAATAATGTTTCGCATACCGCCCTGAATTGTAGAGTTCTCAAGATCTGTTGATTTTGGTGAAGATCGGTTAAGGGAAAGGGGTAGTTTACCTGTAACGTTTTATGTTTTAACAAGGGTATTTCCTATGGCAAACGATAACAGTCGCAAATTCAAACAGAATCAAAAGATTATTTGCATACAGCCCTAAATTGTAGAGTTCTCAAGACTTATTGTTTTTGGTGAAGTTCGGTTGAGGGAAAGGGGTAGTTTACCAGCAACGTTTTTTTAACAAGGGTATTTTCTATGGCAAACGATAACAGCCGCAAATTCAAACAGAATCAAATAATGTTTTGCATACAGCCCTGATTTGTAGAGTACTCAAGACCTATTGTTTTTGGTGAAGATCGGTTAAGGGAAAGGGGTAGTTTACCTGTAACATTTTATGTTTTACCAAGGGTATTTCCTATGGCAAACGATAACAGCCGCAAATTCAAACAGAATCAAAAGATTATTTGCATACAGCCCTAAATTGTACAGTTCTCAAGACCTATTGTTTTTGGTGAAGATCGGTTGAGGGAAAGGGGTAGTTTACCAGCAACGTTTTTTTAACAAGGGTATTTTCTATGGCAAACGATAACAGCCGCAAATTCAAACAGAATCAAATAATGTTTTGCATACTGCCCTGATTTGTAGTGTACTCAAGGCCTGTTGTTTTTGATGAAGATCGGTTAAGGGGAAGGGGTAGTTTACCTGCAACATTTTTTTATCAAGCGTATTTTCTATGGCAAACGATAACAGCCGCAAATTCAAACAGAATCAAATAATGTTTTGCATACGTCCCTGAATTGTAGAGGTCTCAGTGACTGTCGATTTTGGTGAAGATCGGTTAAGGGGAAGGGGTAGTTTACCAGCAACCTTTTATGTTTTAACAAGAGTAAAGTACTTGAAAATTTATTTAAATTTTTGAAACAATGGTAATTGTTAAAAATAAAATAATTTTGTTGCCAGGCAATAAAATTATAATTTTTTCATTTTAATGTAATATAATATTTTTCATTTAATACAGCAATAAAAAGGCAGGTAAGACACAGCCTGGCTGTTTGGCTAAAATGATTTTAAATATAAATCTTAGAATATGGAAGTCATGTATGGTTCTCCATACCGATATTTTGCCATCACCATACTTCCATTCCTTAAGGAATATGGAAGTAAAAATTACCCTTGATAAAAAAATGTTGCAGGTAAACTACCCCTTTCCCTTAACTGATCTTCACCAAACACAACAGGTCTTGAGTACTCTACAATTCAGGGCTTCATGCAAAAAAATATTTGATTCAGTTTGAATTTGCGGCTCTTATCGTTTGCCATAGAAAATACCCTTGTTAAAACATAAAACGTTGCTGGTAAACTACCCCATTCCCTTAACCGATCTTCACCAAAAACAATAGGTCTTGAGGACTCTACAATTCAGGTCTGTATGCAAAAAATTATTTGGTTCTGTTTGAATTTGCGGCTCTTATCGTTTGCCATAGAAAATACCCTTTTAAAACATAAAACGTTGCTGGTAAACTACCCCTTTCCCTTAACCGATCTTCACCAAAAACAATAGGTCTTGAGTACTCTACAAATCAGGACTGTATGCAAAAAATTATTTGATTCTGTTTGAATTTGCGGCTGTTATCTTTTGCCATAGAAAAAATCTACAGACACACACACAGACACTTTTCGAAAAACGACTTTTTTTCATGTTTTGAGTGTAGTACAATCAGAATCTGCAATAATCTCGAACACGATTTTTTTTGCCATCACCATAGGTACGTACTTCGATTTCCTTAAGGAACATGGAAGTAAAAAGAAAAAGAAAATGTTTCGTGGTACTGAGTCAACAACTAGGGATAAATATTTAACCAAAAATTCCGATTACGGAATAGACACCGGTGCACCCGTGAGCACTGAGCGTGTGGGACTCTCGCCCACTAAAACCCCTCTTTTTCGCCACGCATGGGCCGTGGAACCATTTGAACTCCCATCTTCATGAGTGTACCGTCTGTTTCATCGATACTAGTTGCCTGGCAACAAAATTATTTTATTTTTAACAATTATTATTGTTAAGAAAATGCATTTTAATTTAATTTCGCCAAACTTATTGAATCAATACCAGACGTGAATAAAATACCCCTCCCCCTTAACCGATCTACACCAAAATCAATAGAACTTGAGATCTCTATAACTCGGGCACATATGCAAAAAATTATTTGATTCTGTTTGCATTAGCGGCAGTTATCGTTCATCATAGAAAATATCGGTATGGAGAACCATACATGACTTCCATGTTCTAAGATTTACATTCAAAATCATTTACGAAATGAAATGTTTCCTTAGAAACTACTTCTTTCCACTTATTACTTCAGCCTTAACCACAGTACTGTGGTCACTAACGTATACCACCACACGTTATCGCACTCGATTTTCACTGATGATGGCAGTCGATGGCACTGCTGAAACGTCTGGTTTTGCAGAAAACGTTGGTCTACGGCCAAACAGGACGGGAAGGAATTTTAACAACAAACTACTTCTTTGTTGCCGATAACGTAGTAGGCCTACATATATAAAAAATTATCCCCTCCCCCTTCAACTATAATTTTCATTTATAGAAAATTACCCCCACCCCGTTTAACTAGCCTCTTCATTTATAGATATTTCATCTAAGTTTCTATAGTGGATTATTAAGATCTTCATATCAGGATACTTTATTTATCAAAATTAAGTACTTTACTCTTGTTACAACAAAAAATGTTTCCGGTAAACTGCACTTTCCCCGTAACCGATCTTCACCAAAATCAACAGACCTTGAGTCTTCTACAATTCAGGCAAATATGTAAAAAATTATTTGATTCTGTTTGAATTTATGGCAGTTATCGTTCGTCATGAAAAAATTTCTATTGTTACAACATAAAAAGTTGCAGGTAAACTACTCCTTTCCCTTAACCGATCTTCACCAAAATCAACAGGCCATGAGTTCTCTACAATTCACGGATGCATGCAAAACATTTGATTCTATTTGAATGTGCGGCAGTTATCGTTCGTCATAGAAACAATTACTCTTGTTAAAACATTAAAGGTGGCTGGTAAACTACCCCTTTCCCTTAACCGATCTTCACAAAAATCAATAGACCTTCACTTCTTTACAACTCAGGAATGTATGCACAAAATTATTTGATTCTCTTTGAATTTACGGCTGTTATCGTTCGTCATAAAAAAATTACCCTTGTTAAAACATAAAACGTTGCAGGTAAACTACCCCTTTCCCTTAACCGATCTTCACCACTGTTAAGAGTTAATGTTTTGGTGAAATTAAATTTGCCAGGATGAAGAAAATAATGATGAGCGAGTGGACTGTAGTTAATACATTTATTAGTTATAAATGTTACAATTAAATTTTGATTCGTAAGGTTAGCTAAGCCTTTGTATGCATTATGATCTGAAGATCACGTTCGTTTGAAAAGGTCACATTATAAAGATGAGGCGCTATTACGCAACATTTGAAGAAAAATGTATATTAATGAATGCTGTAGGGCCTAAGGCCTACATAATTTGTCGCGACAATAAAGAAATGAAGAAATGACAGGCCGAAGCAACAAGCGCAATTACGTCTGCTGCATTCGGACGCGCGTAGCACTGTGTCGACCTGTTCGCAAAACGCGAGCGAGGCCGGAGCATGTACAGATTAGCCAACCTTTCGATTATAGAATTCCCACATTACTGTCCATAACTGCCCGCAAAAATCGAACGATTTTTTATAATACATTTTTTAATAATTTATATTATAAGAAAACACAATGTACGTTCTTAATAATAGATATCAACGATCAGTAAGTTGTATTGATCATTGACATTGAAATGTTAGATAACAGTTAAACTGCTCAGAGATAAAACCTCAATAATGATGATAATAGTTAAACAGGCCACAGTTGGCTTACAAACTGATTTATACATGAGTATAAATGTGCATGAATTAGCAAAGATGTATACAATATAATACAATACAAAACATGAATAATGAATAGTCTGATAATGCTTGATGATGAATAATCGGTGACTCATCACATGATGGGTCCGATACAAATTGCAAATATTTTATGCAAGTCATGATTGACAGTCTAAGCCAGTCAAGGCCAGCTGATTTATACATAATAGTATTGAATATAAAATGCATAGACAAAATTATTACAAAAATTATATGCATGTAAAAACATAGATTCAGCATAACGCTGTAATATAATATTTAAATAGTGCATGTTATACCCAACAGTTGCAAGAATGCACAATAAATTGACATGTGAAAACAGATTATACATTGTTGAATAGTTGCAAGTACATAAGCGTAATGACATGTATGTCATACTCAAAAGCATGAATAATAATATATGTGCAATACGTGATCGCAAAATACAAATACAAAATATGTGTAAAAATATGTGCGTGGCGCATAATCATAGACAGTAAATGCGGGTACAATAATGTGTTTTACATAGATACAAAGTACATGATAAAATACAATAGAAATATGTGTTGCATAATTACAAAATACATGAATACAAGGCATGATAGTATATAATAGTATAAGTGACAAGTACAGTAAATGTGTTCATACAAAAATGTAATGCATGTGTTGAACAATTACAAGTAACACATAAAATTCATAGAATAATAAAATAGCAATGCACAAATATTAACAAAAAATGTGCAGCAAATATGCATACATGGTTTGTATAGCTCCAAATCCATGTGAACATTATATAACAAAATCTATAACATAAGAACAAATACCACCAATGACATGACACATAACCACTACCAATAAAAAGTATGAGTATACAAAGGACACAGTATATGTCTTACAAAATTATCAATACATATAAATACAAGAATAAGTAAAGTATACCACCATGACAATATAATAAGTATAAATAATAACATAGTGCATGTTTGTACAATTACAAGCTACATGCGAATTTGATATATGAGATACGCTATAATGCGATATCAACATAAAAATGTTTGTGATAGCACATATCACCATAATTGAAGTCGGCCAAATTATCAAACAATTAAGTAATGAAGGCTCGTGGCCAGATAAAATATAGCATTGTGCTAAGTAATTACATTGACATCGTGTCTAGGCCTCGTCCCGGGCTGGCAACAAACATAACTTGTGAATTGGTCTGCGAAAGGTGCCAACAGGCGTACGAACGTCAACTACTCTGATTAAATTGTCTAGTCCGGGAAATGTGGCTGTGATTACACCAAATTTCCATGCTAATGGAGGCAAGTTATCCTCGATTAGCAGTACCAGGTCACCAATGGAAACATTTTCCTTTGCGAATTTCCATTTGTGACGCTGTTGCAATTGGTGTAGGTAGTCGCGCGACCATGATTTCCAAATAGCTTGGACAAACTTCTGGAGAAGTTGCCAACGGCCGAGACGAGAGATGGGAACGTGTGATAAGTCAGGATCGGGTATTGCCGTTAATGGTGCACAAATTAAAAAATGGCCAGGGGTAAGTGGCACTGGATCGTTTACATCCGATGAAACGGCAAATAATGGACGTGAGTTTAGACAGGCCTCTACCTGTGACAAAACCGTAGTAAACTCCTCGAATGTGAGTATGGACTTGCCGACAACGCGGCGCAAATGATACTTCAAACTTTTTATACCGCTCTCCCAAAGACCACCAAAATGAGGTGACGACGGAGGAATGAATGACCATTTAATACCATGAGAAGTTGCAAATGATTGGATTGTTGAGGTGGCATCCTTTTTATGCCAGAGATTGTAAAGGTCATGCAAAACGTTGCGGGCCTTCCTAAAGTTCGTGCCATTGTCAGATGGCTAGGTATGCCCCTACGGGCCATGAATCGACGTAAGGCAGCTATAAACGCATTGGCCGTAAGGTCGGAAACCAATTCCAAATGAATGGCCCTGGTGGCTAAGCAAATGAATAAAGACACGTATGATTTGAACAGAGTCCTAGATTTCTGCCCGCCATGACGGATCATGAAGGGACCACCATAATCCACTGCGCAGAACAAAAACGGCCGGGAAGGAGTAACCCTGGGAGATGGCAAAATACCAAGCCTTTGAACTTGATATTTGGTGTTAAATCTGAGACATTTGACGCATCTACGAATGATGGAACGAATGACTATCTTGGCGTTAATGATCCACCAGCGTTGACGAAGTGAATAATGGACAAGTTGAGCATCCGCGTGGAGGAGACGAATATGCTCGCTCTCGATTATAAGGCGAGTGATGTGGGCCGATGGATGCAAGACAGTAGGATGCTTATTGTCATAGGGTAGTTGCGACTGTTGTAGGCGTCCGCCGACACGTATGATGCCAAGCTCATCAAGAAATGGGTCCAGAAAAGACAGCTTACTCCTAATAGAGACAGAAGCCCCATTTCGAAGGCAATTAAGCTCAGTAGCGAAGTGGATCGACTGGGATTGCTTTATGAAAAAATTAAGAGTAGAATGAATTTCGGTGGGGGTAAGAACTCCCGAGATTTTCTCTGCCCTAGAGGGTCTAGTATTTTTGATGAATCGAAAGCAATAAGTGTACACGCGGGTCAGTCGGTCAAACGAGGAAAAGTCCTTAGAAAGATCAATAGGTAGGGTAGAAATTAGAGAAAGTTTGGGGGTTTGTTTCTCCTCAACAGAGCATTCAGGAAGCGACACATTAGAAGGTGAGAAAGGAGAAAAAAGATTGGGTTCAGAAGATTGAGACAGACAAGCGGGACCATGCCACCAAAGCGAACAATTGCGCTAAACGTCAGGGAGACATCCTCTAGAAATAATGTCAGCAGGATTATGTTGGGAATTAATATGATAACATGTGTAGGTTTCAGTGAGACGCTGAATCTCAGCAACACGATTAGCGACGTAGGTCTTCCACCTAGAAGACTGAGCATGAATCCAATAGAGAGATACCATGGAGTCGGAGTACAGGTGAACGCTATTGACAAAGGAATGGAGAGCAGGGGTGACCTTGAATAGAAGTCGCAATAACAACAAACAAGCACAGAGTTCAATGCGGGGTAATGACACCTGTCGTAGTGGAGCCACGCGAGATTTGGAACACAAAAGGTGACAAGAGGCCGTTAAATCTTGATAAATAACCCTAACGTAAATACAACATCCATAACCCTTTTCAGAGGCATCCGCAAAATCATGTAATTCAACTATCTTGGTCTTAGACTTGCTGCGTATGGAGCGTGGAACAATAATTTTACCAATTAAATACAACTTGCCGCATAATGAACGCCAATACAAATATAATTGCTCAGAAATTGGCTCATCCCAACCAAGATTGCACAACCACAGTTGCTGCATAAACTGTTTATAAAGAAAAACAATTGGACCAATGAGTCCCAATGGGTCGTAGATACCCGCTATAATTGACAGGATTCTCCTCTTAGAAATACTTGACTCAAATGGAAATGACTTGATGTCAAACAAGAATGAATCTGTAGAGTTGTTCCAAAGAATGCCCAACGTACGCACATTGCCTTGTTTGTTTAATGGAAGTGATGAATTATTATGCTCAGCGACCACATTTGGTTCATTTGATGCCCATTTATGTAGAGTAAAGCCATATTGACTCAACAACGTACCTAAGTCAGATTTCAACTTGGTTAGATTAGAAATGGTGTCTGCACCGGTTAACAAATCATCGACATAAAAATCATTAATTATAGCCGAAGCAGCGTCAGGAAAAGAAACTTCATTATCCTTACCAATCTGAATAAGGCAGCGAGTAGCCAAAAACGAAGCACTAGCAGTACCGTATGTTACGGTTCGCAGCACAAAATGTTTAAACTGTTCAAGCGGAGAATTACGCCACAGAATACGTTGGTAATGACAATCGTTATCAGACACTAGAATTTGTCGATACATCTTCTCGATGTCAGCGATCAGAACATAGTTGCGTATGCGAAATCGCAAAAGAATAGAAAAAAGATCTTGTTGGACATTTGGGCCTAGTAACAAAATATCACTGAGAGAAAGACCATTGGTAGTTTTGGCCGAACCATCAAAAACGACGCGAAGTTTTGTCGTGGAACTAAAATGTTTGAAAACGGCATGGTGAGGCAAATAGTAGGTATTTGAAACCTTGGAATTAACAGAACAATCGTCAACCAGCGCCATGTGGCCAAGATCCCATATTCTTGAATAAAATTTGCATATTCACGCGCAAGCTCAGAATCACGCTTGAACCTGCGTTCTAAACTTAAAAATCTCGCTTCAGCGGTAGCATAGGACTCACCCAACTGGGGATTATCAGACCCGAATGGTAATGAGACAACAAACCTACCTTTATCATTACTATGAGTGGACTTAACAAAATGTTCCTCGCAAACTGAATCGTTAAAAATGGGTGCATTATCAAGGACGGTTTCGGTCTCCCAAAATTTCTCAAGAGACGCTAAAATTTGATTATCGTTGTTTCTTGCCAAGAACGAAACAGCAGGACCCTTAGAATGACAATGTTTGGGCAAATTGCCTGCTAGAATGTAGCCTAACTTAGTTTCTTGTATAATAGGAAAGTTAGGACCACGTACATATTTGTTAGCTAGAATCACGTTTTACAGTATGTCTATGTCAGCTGATACGTTGAAATGTGGGTCAGCAAGGAAAATGTTATCAGGGATATTAAAATGATTTATGTCGAAAGATTGTGCTGGACGTTTATGAGTCAAGGCAGATAAGACCGCACATGGAGCGTTAAAGCTGAACCTTTGATAGCGAGAAACAATACGAATTGATGCCAAATTAGTGGCGCAACATGTCGCATTATTAATACCTGAAATTGGTATATTAGATTTAGTCAAGTTAAGTTGCAATTTGTTAGCAAATGATTCAGTACAAAAGTTTACTTGGGACCCTGCATCTAACAAAACTCGTGCAAGTTGTCTGTTACCAGCACGGTCGATGACGAACACGACGGCTGTAGACAAAATAACATTGTTTGCTGATTGAAGCTTAAATGAACAATAATTACTACTGCTGGCAGAACCTTGTTTTGACACATTATTTATATGCAGCAATGTATGGTGTCGTCTGGAACAGATCTTACATGATTGTTTGACCTTGCAATTAGGTGAAAAATGATCTGGTCTTAAACAATTAGTGCAGCATTTATGCTTTAATATAAATTGCCCTCGTTCCGATATGCTTAAATTGCGAAATTTGTCACACATATAAATTGGGTGACTCGACTTGCAGCATGGGCATGAATAATTATTTGAAGTCGAATGATAACTTTTAAATGCAGTGCTGCCAGCAGAGTTTCGTAACTTATGTTTTTCAGTCTTATTATTAAATTTTAAAGTTGGTTTGTTAAGCTGCTGTCCAGCTTCTATCGGTAATGTGTTTTCTAATAATTGTCTACGGGCGTTTAAAAACTGTATAAAGCTCTGAAAATTAGGAAGATTTTCAGGATCTATAGAGTCTTTCCATAATTTAAATGTGGAATGGTCAAGTTTTGCTGACAATAGCTGTACAATAATGAGTTCAAATGAATCCACTGACAATTGCATAGCTGTCAGCGAATTGACAGAAGACGTTATCGTATTTATAAATTCTGCTAAGCTCTGTACAGAGTCTTTGGTTGTAGACTTCACTTCTAGTAAATTTTGAATGTAATATTTAGCTAATATGAATTTATTATCATATCTAGCGGACAGCAAACTTAACGCTATTGAATAGTTTTCATTATAAATAGGCAAGGCCTTAATTAGATCTAGTGGTTCATTTTTGAGAGATGAATATAAGTAATGTAGTTTTTGCACTGAAGTTAAGTTAGATCTGGCATGTACCAAGTCTAGGAATATTGAGTAAAAGTGCTGCCATTCTAGAATGTTGCCTGTGAAGCAGGGCAAACTTATAGGTTTTAATTGAATGTTACTGGTTAATACTTGAGATTCAGTCTGAATGTTGAAAGTGTCTATTAATTGTAAGATGTTAGCTTCGGTTGAATATAAAAGTTCTTCAACCTCGACTCTGTCCCCTTGGGCAGCGTTTATGTCCTTAGAAATTAATTCAATTTCAGACTGTGCCTCATCATATTTTATTGCTAAACTCTTTAGACTTTCTAGTCTAACAGTTAAAAAATGTTTAGTGTTACTGTTTTTGTCAAAATTAAGTATTGCGGAATTGATTCGCACTATGGCAGACTTTAAGCCGCCTCTCTTTCTAACCAACACTCTTAAGCCTTCTTCCGTCATTTTACGCACCTTTTTACTGATGGCGTTGATGTCGTACCTTGTGTGAGATGTCCTGCAGCGTTGAGGCCGTGGAATAGATGGCAGACACGCACGGACTGGATGGATGACTGCTCTCAACTTGGAACTGCTCAATCTGGCGTGTAGGCGTTAACACGTGGATGGTCATGTAATGGTGTTGTCTATGAGGCTCAATGACGACGACGAAAGAAATGCTGAATAACTCCCGACACGGTCGGATCAGCGAACATACTGAATCGCCCGTGATGGCCAGAAATGAAGTAGAAAAAATAATGAGAAGCCGCTCGATACGGCATAAAGTTTTGAAAGAAGGTAAAAAATGATGAATCCGGCCCGGAGGACCAAAAAAATGTTAAGAGTTAATGTTTTGGTGAAATTAAATTTGCCAGGATGAAGAAAATAATGATGAGCGAGTGGACTGTAGTTAATACATTTATTAGTTATAAATGTTACAATTAAATTTTGATTCGTAAGGTTAGCTAAGCCTTTGTATGCATTATGATCTGAAGATCACGTTCGTTTGAAAAGGTCACATTATAAAGATGAGGCGCTATTACGCAACATTTGAAGAAAAATGTATATTAATGAATGCTGTAGGGCCTAAGGCCTACATAATTTGTCGCGACAATAAAGAAATGAAGAAATGACAGGCCGAAGCAACAAGCGCAATTACGTCTGCTGCATTCGGACGCGCGTAGCACTGTGTCGACCTGTTCGCAAAACGCGAGCGAGGCCGGAGCATGTACAGATTAGCCAACCTTTCGATTATAGAATTCCCACATTACTGTCCAACCACAATCAACAGACATTGAGTTCTCTAAAGCTCAGGAAGGTATGCAAAACATTATTTGATTCTGATTGAATTTACGGCAGTTATCGTTCGTCATAGAAAAATTACCCTTGTTAAAACATAAAATGTTGCAGGTAAACTACCACTTTCTCGTACCCGATCTTCACCAAAATCAACAGCCCTTCATTCCTCTACAATTCAGGGATGCATGCAAAACATTATTTGATTCTGTGTGAATGTGCGGCAGTTATCGTTCGTCATAGAAAAAAAATACCCTTGTTAAAACATAAAACGTTGCATGGTAAAAAACTAACCCTTACCCTTAACTGACCTTCACCAAAATCATCAGGCCTTCAGTCTTTTATAATTGATGAAAATATGCAAAACAATATTTGATTTTGTTTGAATGTGCGTTCGTCATAAAATAATTACCGTTGTTAAAACATAAAATGTTGCAGGTAAACTACCCCTTTCCCTTAACCGATCTTCACCAAAATTAACAGGCCTTCAGTCTGTTACAATTGAGGAACGTATGCAAAAAAAGATTTTATTCTGTTTGAATGTGCGGCAGTTATCGTTCGTCATAGAAAAAATTACCGTTGTTAAAACATAAAATGTTGCAGGTAAACTACCCCCCCTTTCCCTTAACCGATCTTCACCAACACCAATAGGTCTTGAGAACTCTACAATTCAGGGCTGTATGCAAAAAATTATTTGATTCTGTTTGAATTTGCGGCTCTTATCGTTTGCCATAAGAAATACCCTTGTTAAAATATAAAACGTTGCAGGTAAACTACCCCTTTCCCTTAACCGATCTTCAACAAAATCAACAGACCTTGAATTCTGTATAATTCAAAAAGGTATGCAAAAGAGTAGTTGATTCTGTTTGAATTTGCGGCAGTTATCGTTCGTCATAGAAAAAATTACCGTTGTTATAACATAAAATGTTGCTGGTAAACTACCCCTTTTCCTTAACCGATCTTCACCAAAATCAACAAACTTTGAGTTCTCTATAACTCAGGAAGGTATACAAAACATTATTTGATTCTGATTGAATTTACGGCAGTTATCATTCGTCATAAAAAAAATTACCCATGTTAAAACATAAAACGTTGCAGGTAAACTACCCCTTTCCCTAAACCGATCTTCACCAAAAACAACAGGTCTTGAGAACTCTACAATGCAGGGCTGTATGCAAAAGAGTAGTAGATTCTGTTTGAATTTGCGGCTGTTATCGTTTGCCATAGAAAAAAATTACCCTTGATTAAAAAAAAAACCTTTGCAGGTAAACTACCCCTTTCCCTTAACCGATCTTCACCAAAAATAATAGGTCTTGAGTACTCTACAAATCGGGACTGTATGCAAGAAATTATTTGATTCTGTTCGAATTTGTGGCTGTTATCGTTTGCCATAGAAAAAATCTACAGACACACACACAGACACTTTTCGAAAAATGACTTTTTTTCATGTTTTGAGTGTAGTACAATCAGAATCTGCAATAATCTCGAACACTATTTTTTTTTGCCATCACTATACTTCCATTTCCTTAAGGAACATGGAAGTAAAAATTGGTATGGAGAACCATACATGACTTCCATGTCCTAAAATTTATATTTAAAATCATTTAAATATTATTTAAATAAGTGGACACCTTTAAATAGATTTAAATAAAGCTCCTGTTTAACACCCACCATTCTGATCCATGTCATAACGCTATATTCCACACAGGCTAGTAAATAACTAGCCATCAGGGAGGTCAAAATATTTTTCAGGAGGGGCAAACAATTTTCCAAAGGAGAAAAATATTTATACATTTTTCATATACACACACATGGACACATTCGTTTATAATTCTCATATCATAATAGAAATAAGAGTACACAGATTGTAGTAATTGCTTTATACAACAACACTGCCCAGCGATCCACAGGAAGCAAATCGATGTCCATCTTTTCGGCTTGCACGCGTCGTGTTGGTGTGGGTTTCGGCACTTTCCATTTAAAAAGCGTGCAAACATAAGAAAATAAACTTGAGTGAGGCCAGAAATAACGCGATTTGTGTGTGTGTGTTTGTGTGTCCTGTCGGCTTTTTTATTGCGGTAATCACAATAATAAAACTTTTGAAAAATAAACATTACATGATTGAGATATGCTTGCCTGCCAGGAACGATATATTTTCACTCATACGTGATTTAAATTAAAATGAAAAATATAGAATTTTGTTAAAGTGAAATGAAATGTTTCCATAGAAACTACTTCTTTGTTGTCAATAACGTAGTATACATATAAAACTTATAAAAATTTACGTCCTCCGTCATCAACTACCATTTTAATTTATAAAAAATATTACCCCCTTCCCCTTCAACTACCCTTTTCATTTATAGATATTTCATCTACCTTTCTACAGTGGATTATTATGACCTTATTTTCAGGATACTTTATTTATCAAAATTAAGCACTTTACTCTTGTTAAAACGTAAAACGTTGCAGGTAAACTACCCTTTTCCCGTAACCGATCTTCACCAAAAACAATAGGCCTTGAGTCCTCTACAATTCAGGACTGTATGAATACAAAAAAGTATTTGATTCTGTTTGAATTTGCGGCTGTTATCGTTTGCCATAGAAACAATTCTACACACACACAGACACTTTTCGAAAAATGACTTTTTTTCATGTTTTGATGGTAGTACAATCAGAATCTGCCGTTATCTCGAACACGATTTTTTCGCCATGACCATACATACTTCCATTTCCTTATGAAACATGGAAGTAAAATGTTACAGAAAATGATTTTATTAAGGCTTGTTTGAAAAGGACGTTTGTTGTACTGTTCATCTGTTAAATCTTCAGTTATTATAAACCATGTATGTATGCACCATTGCGCACACACCACAGCCCCTTTGTGAGCCTTACATAAACTAATTCCTTCATCACTATCCGTACACTTATTTCCCACTGAATCTGGAAAAAGCAAACCTGTTTTTGCTCTGTTAAATTTCCGCATTTCTAGTTTACTTGTGTTTGGATGTTACTTCTTATAACGAAAACAATTTTTTTTAAGACATAAATATTATGTTTAGGTATTCGTAACTGATGTTACGTGACGCCCCTGACAGCCCAGCGTTTAAGGGTCTCGGCCACTAACCTAGGCGTCCCGAGTTAGGGCTTCTGACAAAGCCATATTATGCTTAGGTGTAATCTAACCTAGGCAGTGCAATTATTGTCGGGCCGATTTAGCCTATGAAAATGAGTTCCGGGGGGTAACAATTCTGAGGTGGTTGGAGTGTTGTATGCCGAACGGCTTAGGTTCTCTGGTAGTAAGACCTACTCTCGTGAGCTCCCTCAGTAATCAGTCGACGCGTAATATCGCTTCGGTTGGATTCGTTTTCTTGTATTTTCCTGTCATCATATGGACTGGTAAGTCTAGCGAATGTTTTTTTCTTACGTACCCAAGAAGGAACATTCGCTTGTTATTTTTCATTCTTCGTTTCACGACGCTGAAAACAAAATTTGACAGTAAGTTTTTTAAATCGAACAACCAGTGGCGTATCTAGAGTTTGGCCTTAAGGGGTCCGGGGTCGGGTCGGCTTCATACAAAATAAAAAAACAAGTTAAGACTAATTAACATTACCATCTTTAAAGTAGCTTAAATCAGTCCCATTAAAGTAAACGGTAATAACACAACAAAAATACACGCAGTTCAGAAATTGTTATAAGATATTGACTGAATTGATTTTCCTATATTTCATATATCCAAGCTATACGCTAATGCTGTGTAATAAACCTGTTTGTATACTTCTAAGAGTTACTACTATATTAGCGTACACAGCTGAAAAAATAATAAAACGGCCTAAAAATTACGGGATTAACAAAATCTGTCAACTTTGTCGACCCTCTGAGGGGGGTCCGGTCCTGTCCGTCCCTCCCCGTAAATACGCCCCTGCAAACAACAATGTATGTACTTGTTTTGGTTAAATCATCTGCTGCTTAAATGAAGACGAACTTTCTCCCGCGAAGACCTCTTCAGACTGACCTACATACCTTTCCTCATGGCACTACTGTATTCCTTACGTGTTCTAATTATTGTCCTGCCTATCCTTTTATGGTTACACCATTGCCATTGGTACGCTTTGGTTAACTTTATTGTACATGTTTCATCACTAGTTCAGATGTATTGTACGTAACATTGTGTTAATTAAGTAATCATTATTATGACAGTGG
Organism: Magicicada septendecula; assembly: GCA_034769895.1. Taxonomy (NCBI): domain Eukaryota; kingdom Metazoa; phylum Arthropoda; class Insecta; order Hemiptera; family Cicadidae; genus Magicicada; species Magicicada septendecula. The sequence goes on along the minus strand of CM068367.1, from coordinate 752,973,573 downwards.
GTTGCAATGAACACGTGTAAATTTTGCTGTTTTTTAATGAAATTATTACTTTCAATTCGGTGTTACTTGATACGAATTCCAAACGTTTACATGTTATTTCTGGCATTGGCCTCCACCACGGGTAGTCCAGTCACGTGTTCTTGATTACAAAACACTGCACGCAGTTCTGATTAACACATTTGTGTAACATATTTGCCTACCCGAATCTTTGCAGTTTCATATCGAATAGGCCTACAGCAATCTCGGAATCGTTTAGACGTCGCACTTTCGTATTTCTTACAGTTAACTATATTTCCTGAAAGCAGTCTGTTGTCGACTATTAAAAATTAACATCATCATAATGTAGTATTTAATCGTCTAGAAATACTTACATCAGTAAGTTAACGTTAACTGTTCCTGTTATGTCTAAGCTGGATCCTGACAGTTACGATCTGTAAGGGGTAAATGCGTCCATAACTTCAAGTTCCATGTGCAGCAGTGCAACCAATTGTCTGGAATTATCGTGTGTCATACAGTTTACGTCTTACAATGGATGCTATATCAAATGTATATGTATATCTGTATGTGTGTGTTTGTATTTATATAAATATACTATTATGTAGTCCTCCCCAGCTCTCTCTCTCTCTCCCCCCCCTCTCACACACACACACACACACACACACACACACACACACACACACACACACACACACACACACACACACACACACACACACACACACAATAAATGTATAGGCTAATACATATGTTAATTATGTAATTTTGTTGTGTCAAGTTTTCCTTACTTTTTCGATGCGCGATGTGTTTCGGATGATATTCGTACGTACAAACGCCACATATATTCGAATATGTGGCAAAAAGGATTGGTAGGCTTAAATGTTGAGACTGTTATTTATTACTAACTCGTGCAATCCCTACATGTTGGCCTACCCCTGAGACCAACTAGTTTCCCTTCGTCTCACATGTCACTTCCTTAAGAACCTCAGTTCTATTATTAAAGATCAGTTTGAACCCCAAACTCAATAAGAATATACAAAGAGATAGCTTCTTCGTTTTCCCTTTGCATAGGCCAATAGTGAATTCAAACTAACGGATATCTTTTGTATGGCTTGAAAAAAACACAAATTAACATGTTTGAGTACGTCAGGATTGATTTGTATGTATATGTATCGAGTCATTTTATAGTTAGTATAAACAGGGTTACTTTTGCCAAGGTTTATATAGCTACAAGATTTATTTATTTACGCTTCAATTACTATCTGCTGCTGTGAACATTAACATTACGGGTTTCGTCAGTTACCTACGTTTATCAGTTTTGTCAACCAATCAATATGTCATTATCACTGCCCTGTTATTATACACGGACACTCTACGTATCCTTAAACTCCGACTTTAAAAATCTAATAGTTATTTGGTTATGGCTTTGTTGTATTCACTTCGTCCAAACACGTTCGCATTATTCTTTTTCAAAAAAAAAAAAAAAATGGTATAACATGTTCCTGTTATTAACCGATTTGCTGTAAAAAAACATTGAGAATTACGAATATTGTCAATCGAATTTACAGAACGAGTGATGGTTCTGTTAAAACGATTTCAAAACTTGTTAATCATCGTCAGTGAATGCTAAGATTGACTAGTACGTCTGGATATATGTTAATAAAACAAGGCTGTAGAGGTAAATCCCAAGATTTACAGGTTTTATATACTCTGACGACACTACATATATTGACATTGTGGCCTACATGTGAATGTATTGATAACGTGTAAATTAACTTTAAGTTATACATATACGATAATTCCAAGTAAATTATAGACGCGTGGGAGTGTATGTGTATTGTCTAATATTGTTGACATAGCGCACCGGTGACACAAATATTTGAATATTGCTACATAGATAGAGGCGGGGAGAAAGCTAATTGATTGTCTCCTTATTATAATATCTTCCTTGGGTAATACAATAAAAAAACACGCTGAGCCCATAAGTTTAAAAGAGACCAAACGTACAATGGCCATATTCTGTACAAACTACCAGTGTTATAATTAATATCCCAAAATATTACTTGTTATTACAATTTTTGTATTGCATTTTCCATGTTTTAAAAAGTCAAACTTACAATCTTGGAAAAATAAAAAAAAATCCTATCAGAACACTTTTTTGCTTATGGTTAACTATTAGTAGGCCTAATTGTGACATAAAACAAAAATCGTTCCCATAGCTGTTTCTGAGTATGCCCATAAATATTCTTAGATCCTTCATAGTCGCTCGTTTCATTTAACATTAGAAACGATTTGATTATCTTTCCTATTTAACTTAAAGCCGTTAAAAAGTGGGTCTGTTTATGAAAACGTTTTCATGATTACTGTCTGTTAAAACGCAAAATGAAATAAGCGAAGAACGGTCAAACAGAATAAAAATGTTTCAAAGTGTGGAGTATTTAATCAGTATAAATTATCTCAAAGCAAATTACAAAAACTTACTGAAATTACTGAAAACGGGTAAAATATTTGATTGCCACAAAAAATACGGCAGTTATAAAGTGAAATCCAGTACAAGAAAAACCGTACTGATGTTTAGGAATACTGAATGCTTTTGAGGATTATTTTTTCGGAGTTACTAGCGGAAAGTTCTAGACACGCGAGTTGATCTCGTTTTGTAGACCTATTTTATAATACAGTTAAGACAAGTGTGCGAGACCTTTATAAGGAGGAGAAAATACACATCCGGCAAGAAGAAATCAGCGAGTTATTTCCACATACAAGGATAGGGAACGCCCTGAACAGATCATTAATTGCGGTAATAAACTAGAACCAAGTTTATGGAAGCCATTGTTTCCACCAGTTCGTATGCATCATTATGTTACTGATGAATTTTGTTATCATTAGTTGTAGGCCTACTAGGCCGACAGTGGAAAGCCTTTCGGAGTGAATACTATTTTGACGATAAACTTGCAGTAAATAAGCGCGATTGTTTATACGCTGATGGCAATACTGTACGCAGATCTGTAACGTAATAATTGAACAGTTATCTGTAAACGAGTATAATGCAGCGCGCGAATGAAGGCTAACTGACTGATGTACACCAACGCATAACGCTCACTCAGGTGTAGGAAATCAGCGTACAGGTCACAAGAGGATTTATCATATTTAATGTGACACCAATATATAAGATAGGCCTCTGTGTAAAAAAATAATGAGATTAAGACACATCCATGGGAAATGAAATTTTAAAACTATAAAGTGTACGAAAAGATGATTAAACTCGTAACTTGATAAGCCGTAACAACCAATCGGTACTACTGAACACGACCTTGTTTGTACCGATGCGATTTTTATGTCGGCTTAGCAGATAACACCGGTTTGTTGACACCAATTGTAGGCGCCCAAGTACACCCTCAAATTACACGATATACAAAAAATCTTATTCATTGCAAATCTTATATATAGTAAACAGTTATATTACTTACGTATTATATTTATGTATGCAAACGAAGAACAAAGTAGAGGGACAATGCGATAAGTATGTAGTGGCTCTGGTCATTGGTTAGCACCCTTGGTTTCCAAACACAATCAGGGAGTGACTTTTCAACAGTAACAAGTATAAGCTACGCGTCTGAGTTTCAGTTAAAAGTATTTTATATTGCATTAAAGTACTATAATAGTAAATGTTATATAAAGTAAGTATGTATTACATCCAAAAGTCAGGTCAGCCTTACAGTATAATACCCATTTTCATATACAAATATGTATTTTTCTTATATATTGACATGTTTTTCATAAGGGGTATAGTATATGGTGTTTTTTTCTCCCCCCCCCCCGCAAACAAGAAACACATTGGAATCGTGTTTAATATAAAATTATGTTTAACGATAATATTTGTCAGTGTGATTAGTTGTTTATTGATTAATTCTTATGCCATACTTGGATGATTTTGAAATCCTCAATCAGCGTACGTTGTTGTAAGATGAAATGCACGTGCGTGACTCCGTGCACGTACAGACCTACCAACATTTCCTGAAACAAGACACTATTTGTGTGACAACATTTCAGCTCAAACAATTCAGTTATTTTAAACTGCAAGATTGAGATTTTATTTTTTACGTACGTCGGCCACGACTGGAAACGGACTTACCTGCAACAAACAATATAAATGTACAGTCTTAATTTATTTTGTTGATCGCTGACAGGATAGGCTACTATCGTTTTTTACCGACGATTTGCAAGTCTTTAGTGGCCTTAGGAATTTTTTCTTATCATGGGCTATTTACCGTGTCGCATATTTCACATTGAAATTTCTTTCTGTCTGCATGAAAGGTGATTATGCGAGACTTACAAATTTATCGAATAAACGCGCAACTCTTGTAAAGTGAACGCGAGCTTACACACGCTGTGCCCACTCGGTGTAGTTGACGTTTTGACACTGACACACTTATTAAACCATTTGTAACCTAACTGTGACAGCACATGCATATGTACATGTATGTGTAACTATTTTAAGGGTAGGCTAAACAATAATTACAGTGCTAAGGCAATCCACTGCATCAGAAACCAAAGCCAAACAGAAATTAAGAAATTAATATCACCCTACCTTACATCATAAACAAAAGTCAATACCTGTTTCGAAAAAAAAACATCGCCTTTCAACTGTGGGGTAAACAGAATTTAAAAACAGGATGAACTAAAAATATTCAGTTAACTTAAATACGGTTATTTTTAGTCGTTTCTAAAATTGTAATAAGAACCATTAAATTAATGTAGACCTACTATTCATTTAAATTCTGTTATGTACATTTCTTCGAAAATGTGATGTCTAATTGTTACAACATAAGTAATTTTTTGAAATAATATTTAATAAGTTTTTAAAATGTTCATGGTAATCAATTACTTGCTTCAGTCCGACACAATGTAGCCCTACTTTAGTAGGAAGAATCCAGATATTGTTTGGGCATAAACCAACCGTCACCAATATACAACTTCGACAGTGATTTTCCGTATTAGGCCTATACCGTGGATGAAACCACTGCTGAAACGGGATCTGTGGACAGGCCGGTCGACTGGGGAGCGTCAAGCTATAAAACGTTTAAACAAAGAAAAGGTTTAGATTTTTAACTTTTTGTCCTTCTTAACTTTTTTATCACTATCTGTAGATATTTTTATACAAATAAAGCCGTATTGTTCACAATCAAACAGTATAGGCCTACTGCTGCATAACGTTATCTACTTGTATATTGTGATATGTTTACAAATATTTATAACAGCAATTCTAATATCATTGTTGACCTCTTATGAACATTAACAAATAAAATTAACACTACTAATTTATTCACGTTTTTTCTATCCTTGTATTAAACACAAAAATATGTGTTTAAAAATATTCCAGCAAACGTCTTTAAATTATCAGTGTGTGCAGATATGAAACTTGTATATTGATATAATTATTATTAAAATTATATATAAAGAAATTATTATTAATATTTTTTTTGAGGGGGTGAAAAGATTAGGGGACGCCAAAAACCAGCTTGTCCTGGTGAATATTTTATATTGAGGGGCCCCTGTCTGTGGATACGCCTTCCATCATGCAATCTGCACATTTACGAGTATTAACCTCATGTTCTATTGTCCGACTTGAATTACCTAAATCGCTTACGTAATAGCCTAAGTGTCTATCAGTTATTGGTTATTTATTAGTAATTACGTGCCAGTAGTTTTAGCATCATCTTTATCAATTGATGTGTTTATTTAAATTTGCTTTGGTTACATCTTTCATATCGATATCATCATTTATCCATTCGCATACCAAATCGTGGCCGATAATCTGCCGGAAGTCGGACTCATCACAGTTCTTTATATTGGGAAGTTTGGCATTGTTGAGATAATTTCAGATTAGCTTTCCAGAGATTCTGTGTAAGAGCATTGTTCTACTTAACGATTAACACGTAACCCTGGTAACTTCGACACCCACAACGTTGTGTAGGATGTGGTAATCTCTGAAAGAGACAAACTTCACATTCTCGTATAGATTATATTAGATAACAAAAAATTGTGTGTGTGTGTGTGTGTGTGTGTGTGTGTGTGTGTGTGTGTGTGTATATATATATATATATATATAGAGAGAGAGAGAGAGAGAGAGAGAGAGAGAGAGAGAGATTTAATTTAGATCTATATTAGGCTAGATAGATCTATATTACAATTTTATATTGAGCAAGAAAACTCAAATATTGGAAGCATATTAAAGTTTCTTGTATATAGAAAGGGTATACGGATACATACACTGTTCACAAATAAACAATCTAGAAAGCAATCTTTGCTAGTGTTTAGCCAGAAATGAACTTTCGCATGTCCGTGGGAAACTATAGCCTATGTGACGTTTACCTCAGTGTTGTATGACAAATTCCAGTCCTCACTACTTCTTTTTTAATAAAAAGTAAATGAAAACATAATCAATGAAATCACTTTAATATTGTCGTTTGGTCAGAACTGATTAAGTTATAGGATAATTCTACTGAACCGCTGCCTGGCGCAACTCAGGTAACAACTTATTGCGGCGGCTTGTCGCATTTGGTTTCCTAGTCCAATGTCTGCCAGAAGTTCAAATTCAAAAAGAACAGAAGCAGCTCGAGCCAGCTGCCGTCCTAAATGCGGGGGCCAACCGCCTGTGCCGTCCGACGCCATACGACGGCCGCGCCGCTCTAAGCTACTACAGGTGAATCCTTAAGGGAATAACCGTCACTTGCAATCCATACCGTGCAAAGGGGACCCGCGCCTTAACTCCTTGTGCTTCGAATAAGTGACCGTGCTGCACCGGAAGAACATGGCATTCATCGGGCTGCGACCCAGACAACACACACACACACACACCAGAGCGTAAGGCGCTCTGCAACTTCTGTCTGTCGCTGCCTGACAATTACTGAGCACATTAACATTGACTTAGATGTTAATCATGTTGTGCTTATATTTAGAGGGCAACGTAGGAAGCAAATCGTAAGATATATAGCGTGTGATGGCTTGCTGCCATTTTAAAGTACTTTTACTTTTCTTTGTTTTATGAGAATGTCTTTAATGTAACATATATTACAATAGTTTCGTTAACATAACTACGTTACATATAGGCCTACGTTTTATAACGTATATTATTAAAGTTAATATACAGTTGTAATAATATTCTGGCAATAAAATTCACTTACGTCACTTAGTAATACATGTGTCTAGACTAGGATACAACGAAGAAACCTGCGCTTCAGAAAACTGTTCTCGATGTATTGGCAGGAGCAGCAGAGGCATGGCCGCTCCAATAATTGAGTTGTGGAGTGATAGAGGTCCTCCATTACCACACTGCACATCACTACTTTGTGTCCATAAAATTGTAATTGTCTTTAACGTGTTAGTTTGTTCCAGAAAATATGTAAGAGAAATTTTAATAAATATAGGGAAATTTATTAGGGAAGTTCAAGTAGCCTTTCTCTTTGGCAACACATTTATTTCCTGTAATAAAATTCGTTTATAGCAGAGAAGCTCCTGTAATGAAATTTTACTTTATGCAAGAGAAGATCTTTACAGCCTAATAAATTTTTGTGAACTATGATATATTAGTTTTTCAAAAACAAAATTATGCTTGGCTAAATGAATAGATGAATATATGTACGTATTTTTTTTAAAATTCTGGTCTAACTTTACCTCCCAAATCTAATGACAAATTTGTGGTGTGTGTGTGTGTGTGTGTGTGTGTGTGTGTGTGTGTGTGTGTGTGTGTGTGTGTGTGTGTGTGTGTGTGTGTGTGTGTGTGTGTGTGTGTGTGTGTGTGTGTGTGTGCCTCTAATATTTGAACATCTAATTTTTCTCTTAGTCAACTTTTTGTCTTTTGGCTCCCCAGCCTCAAAGGTTTCCGCAACTCTATAGCCACGTGTATTATACGTACACACATACCCGCTAGTAGTAAGATTTTTCTCGTAACCGCAAACTGACAATTCTGACGGGCTGAACTGTTCTAAATTACAATTTTTAAGAAGTAAATACTATAAACAAAATTGCGGTCATATAACTGTGATATAACGTCTTCGTTAGCTTGCGTCTTCGGTTTAGGTAAAGCGTTATGAAAGTAACAATGGAAATGGTATACGAATAAATTGGTTCCCAACCAGAAGGCTGCGTTTCCTGGCACGGAAGCGGTAGAAAATTAGCTTTCCTACAGGTGCTACACCACCAGTGTATTGTATTTTATAATGAAGTTTGTATAGTTGAAATAGATCAAGGACACGACTTGTGCACAATACATCTTTGTTAGCGAACATTCTCGTGAACTGAACGCCAACGTGTTTCCCACAGAGGTCAGTCTTTACTTGTATTCTCAAGGACATAATTGTTTTAGAAAATTATGTAACAGAAAATAACACTGATAGTGTACAGTATTTCATTGAAAAGAAAACATTAGTACATGTTAGGCCTGAGGGCCACTTTGTTAATTAAGACCGGTTTCTCAGTACTGTTGCCATGAACTCCTGTGCTGTACAGTACTGAAATGTTATTGGTGGTGTATGTACGGTTCAGGGGAACGCAAGTAGTGGTACCAACATGACCGGCCCTGGATTATTCATATTTTCAAAAGTAATATAACCAAAAAAGAGAAAAACGTTAGTAGAGATAGAGATAGCTACTCGTAAGCTAATGCAAGTTTTTTTCTTTATAGTTTCGAAAAATGGAGTCTTTTTGATTCATAGACATAAGTTTATTAATGATCTCCCTAATCACCAATCTGTCGATATGTCCGTTACATCTGTTTTATATATAAATCTGTTTTACATATAACAATAGCGTCAAAAACTGTAGTTATTTAACACAGACATACACACAATTTTCCCTACATGTAGTTAGTCTACAGTCTTTCATAAATACTTATTGATTTTATTGAAAGTAAAATTTCACTTTTTTAATATTGGACATACTAAAATAATTTATAAAACTTTTTTTCAATTAATTTAAACTTGTGTTATAAAAGATATTTATGTTGAGAAAGATATTTACAAAAAAGCATTACATAAAGACGTGTTCTGTACAGCGTATATATCTACTGACTCCTGTGATCTCTTTGTGTCTTCGTACATTGTTCGCAGATTTTTCTGTATTGTATACAATTTATAACAGTAGGCTATAATTATGCCGCATGCAATAGGATGTGACTACCAAAATATTCATACGGGCAGATGGATTAAGCTTAGCATACGATGTCTGCACTACTGTATGTGAATCCAAAATGTGGATTTCACCGAGTCACATACCTACAGATGTTCAGGCACTGGTATGACAACAGCTGTATATGTGCAGACATTTTGATTTATGCTTGGTTTACGTTCAGAAATACACTTCATTATTTTCATAGTAAAAACTAATGATTGTCGTATTCTAGCTTTGTCATTTTTTTGAATATTATAATAGTTGAAAAATTGAATTGTCTATAAATTTGTCGACTGTTGATATTTGAGTAACAGTCATATTCTTTGAAAATTAATTCTGAACTGATTTGATTTGAGTAGAATTGTCAGCGATTAAGTGAACGTGAGTCTGCTAACTGAACGAGTGAAACTCTCAGAGGAAAGTCACATTCTAAACAGAGGGCAGAGCTTGTGTCGGTGATTAGTAAATTGGAGCATTTGGGTTCGAGACAAACCTTAATTATACGTTTAACTAGCCCTTTTTTACGCTCACGTTTCTGTCTCTGGCGGCATTTCAATTGTTTCCGGTCAGGCTATTCTTAGTAATGACTTTCCTTTCAGAAATGCTATTGTTATCCAGTCGATCGATTGTTAGGGAGTCACAGCCTCAAGGCTTACTCATCGTGCGTGTAGAGTAGGCGACATGACGTGGGCGTCCAGAAATTAGACGCAGGGGAACAGTCAACAGTGAGACAAAGGTGTGGGAGAAAGACCTTGAACGGACCAATCGCGAGTGGATGTGACTCCAGCAGAACAAACTGATTTGTTAGTGCAATATGCAAGCTGCACGGCTCGATCATACTGGACGTACACTTGCTGTCTCCGTGCAAAGATCTGCGTTTTTCGCAACAGGCGAAATAGGACAGTAACCAAAAAATTTTCCACCGACGCGTTTGACCACGGGTAAAATGCTATAGGTATTTCATTGTAGACTCTTAGTTAAATGGAATCCACAACGCGTTGTGGGTACTAAATTTACTCTACTGTTGACATTAAAAGCGCGCAAAAGATTCCTTTCCCACGAATTTTCCAACATTGGGTCATGCGCAGCCGCTACAGTAAAACCGCGCGGACGCCGCTCGCACCAGAACCATTTCCTGGTGAGAGAGTGGAAGCGTATAATGCAAATTGTGTCTGTACATTGTAACATTAAGCGTAATATACACAATGTCAAAGGGACGTCACATTACACAGGAGGTAACTCATGTTTCAGACGTTTTGGAGGGCTACAGCGCCCGTAGTTACCACTGGATGCGCCACTGGCCGAAATATTGACCCACAGTTCTGATCTACAGAAAATAACTCGTTCACCCTTGATTGCGTTAGTCCAGTGTAGCTATTGGAAACTAAAATCTAAAGGAACCTTTGGAAGATATATTAAGGATCATCGCTTGTAAATAATAAATGACCTCTGTTATTTATATGAAAAAAAAAAAATAGGAACATTTTTTAGTACGAAGTTGTAGTAGACGTTGTATTTACGTGAAGCTGATTATTGTGTGTGTGTGTGTGTGTGTGTGTGTGTGTGTGTGTGTGTGTGTGTGTGTGTGTGTGTGTGTGAGGTACAGAGGTCAAGTCTTCTGCGTCTTCTGCTGCCGAAACAATTGAAACTTTGCTCAAACAACAATTTAATTCAATGGTAACACAACACTAAAATGTCTAAAAGTTTCTCTGGCGCAGTCCCCCACAAAATTTCTCACTATTCCCTCTTAAGTTTCACTTTCAGCCTATGCTCCAAATGTAATTCATAATAAGCGCTGAAAATTCACAAAATGACAATGTTTATTCATAGAAAATTACTTTATACTTTAAAAAAAAAACAATAAATTATAATTAATATTATATATAGTAAAATCTGTATTTAGTAACAGTTCAATGAAATTTGATAACAAAATTTGCAGCTTTGTTTCAGCCTTCAATATGGAATGTTTTCTGTTTTACAATCTTTAACATTTTATTATAAAATTCTTTAAATTTTTAAATATTTTTTAACTACGTTTAAGGGAAATGAGATAAATAAAAATGAAACACTTATTTTTTACATATGATTGTATAATATTGATTAGTGTTACTACAACACGAATACAAATAAGTTGATTGAAACGAACGCTATGATTTTGTTTTTAAATGCGGAACAAAACAAAACATACTATTTTACTTTATCAGCTAAGAATCATCTGTTTATTGAAAAGACTTAAAATATAAGCGTTTTTATTTGAACATTGGAAAGAAATGACAGTTTATTAATGATTTCCTCATGTTTCTCATTTCAAACATTTTGTTCTTCGTATTGTTTAAATTAGCAGCCATCCTTACTTTTCTTTTATAGAATTGCTGAACTGCTATAATTGTTTTTATTATTTAGACAAAGCTTTTCGTCATTACTGAAGACCTGAAGATGTCAGTAATGACGAAAAGCTTTGTCTAAATAATAAAAACAATTATAGCAGTTCAGCAATTCTATCAAACATTTTGGTAGAGAGTATTACTTACACTGGAGAACCAGTCTTTAAACGGCTCATTGTCGTTTCTGAGAGCTCCCCCCTCCCCAAATTCCCTCCACAAATTCTGATCTTCGCACTGGTCTCCCTCCCTCAAGGGCATCCCTGTTTCTTTTTATAAATTTTAACAAAATAGTTCACAAAATGTCTGGTATTTCTGCTGTGTAGGAGATACACAGTGTTGGGTTGTTACGAATCTGCAAGTTTATGCAAAAATAACAAAATATTAAATAACCTTATTTAGTTTCATTAGATGAAAGTCTAAACGTAAACGCCACCTTGTGATTCCCCAAAACTTGAACGCTTCAGGAAAGTTGCGTTTCCCATAGCACAAGCTATGGTTTATAGAAATTATAAAAAACAAAATACAAATGCTAATTTGAAATTTTATCTGTGTCTTTATTAGTAAAATTATAGCCTACTTACTTAAAACGTTTATAAATTATTCGCTTACATCTGTAATCTCGCATACTAAAACATGTAACTTAGTGGAAGTGTGCGTAAGTCTTACACTTAACAAACATGATTCATAATGTTTCCTTTATAAGCTGATCTCCCCAGTGACAAATAAATGAGATTTTCTTTGCCTCCAAAATGACATTACTTCAGGTGTACCCATTATGCACTGCACAATTGTTGCCATTGCAAACACACAGATCGAAGGACTTTTGTGATTCAGTTGGTTTGTATAAATTTACATAGCCTATGAGTATACGTAGGATAATTAGTTGTATTCTTTATGAACACAGTGTTATACCGTATACACGTTTTGTTTGTTACAGACAGAAGAATCGCCGCGCACTGGCGCCGTGAAGCGACTGAAGACTGCGAACTACGAAACCCCCTCACTGGTAAACTATGTTTTTAATGTCGGATTAACACGGTTACGTTAACTGCATGTGAATGCATTTGTATACTTTCTGTTCTTTAAAATGTTTAGAGAATTGGAAGGAAGGCAGTGAAGGCTTTGTATATAGGCCTATATACATCAGTCCTTTGTATTCCCTACGCTTACTATTTATTTTGTTGTAGTATCGCGAAAAGATTTGATGATAACTGCAGGAAGTTGACAACTGAAAAGTTTGTAGCGTTGATCGTTAAGATATTAATATTATGTTAAGCGAGTTTGATATTCCAGTTTGAATCTGTATTTATTTTTACATTTTATACTGCATTAACTCAGGTGTGGATGTGTAGGCTATCGATTATATCCAAGTTGTTTTTACGAATCAATAAACGGTGGAACATCGTAATTCCCTACAGTGAATTAGTTTAAATTTGTTCGTTTATGTGTCATATGTCTGTTTTCACACACTTTATTGTAACAAGTTTGAACAAAAAAACAATTATTTGCGAAACAAAATAATCAGGAAAAGTTCTGCTTGGAAAACTATCGAATGTTACTTCGTTTCAGTAGTGGAAACATAACTCCGAAATATTTGTTTCACACTGGAAACATAAGGCCCGACTGTCTGAAGAGGAAACATTCCAACCCCGAGCGTTCCGCTCGTAATGCAAAATAATATACTTTAGTAGTTTATGTATTTCAGTGTGCACAAACATTTGAATTAACATTAGGCAACACGAAATTCACGGTCATTTAGAATTTATGTGTATTGTTTACTTTCTATGTGAAAATTTATAAATTAAATACTGATAAGTACAGGTAGGTTTACGAGGTGTTTCCAGTTCATACAGTATAGATCCTCTTTGTCATTAACCGGGATACTATCTTGCTCGAGTTAGTTGTAATTACAACTGTGAAATACAAGTAGGCCTACAAATTGTTTTCAGATACTTAAGAAATAAACACATTCGTGGGTAGAATAGTCGTTGTCAAAGAAACTTACGGTACAGTGTGGTTTGTAAGCAAAACTATTGGTGGATGTATATTTTACAATTACGCAATCTTTTGTAACGTTAATTTAATGAAGTTAATAAAGCCTGTTCACAATAAACCGGAAACAAGGTACGAACGTTTCTAACAGTATATAAATATTCTTATATAAATAACAATAAAAATTTAAGTAATTGTTTCGGTTACACTTCGGTAAGTAAATGCAATTAAACATGTACATTTATAAGTAAACCGTCACGTGCGAAAGATTTTGATATATGCAGGATAACAGATAAAATTATGAATGTATTATTTTTCTGTTATTAAATTTATCACAGTACAAGGTTGTAAGTAGAATGTAAGGTTGTAGTTGTATATGTAGAATGTGTCCACTGTGTGTGACATGTATTCAGGGCGCAAATATGTCACACTTCGTTACACTCCTGTACAGTGTACAACATCAATGATGCCTTGGAAGGTTCGCAATGAAATGCTGTCACAGTATGTGTACAAACTGGTATACCGTAGTATACTATGATGCTATAAGCGGAGTTAATAGTATTAACTAACAGCAAAGCCGACTCGCTGAAATACTCTAATTTGTTGAGACTCTGGTACTAATCGTGTGACAATGATTGCGTATATACACACACACATCGAGACGTTTTCACGCCAAAACGTATCATTTTTAAGTAAAAAGTTAAATCGTATATATTTTAGAACGAGGGACGAGAGTTCTCTGTTTTAATTCGTCCGTTTGACATTTGTCTATCTACTGTCTGTCTATCGATCTACTGTTAGGGGTATGTAACTTGGCATGCGTGTCCACACTTTTACCCTACAGTATCCTATTGTTTTTGAGATTGATCCTCTCCCAAAATTAGGGGGTGGGAGGCAAACATTTGGGGTCAATTTTTTGAAAAAGTTCATGGTGGGGTATCAGGTTAGACGAAATTTTAATAAAAATATGAATTTAGTGTTAGTTTTGAAAAAATAAAAATTTTGGGACGCCGATGGCCAACAATTTGGTGAAAATTTGAAAAATTATAAAAATTGAGCCGCGTGTTAGACCAAAAGGAATTTTAACCCAAATCTGAATACTATGAAATTTACTAGCTGTTCCGTTTACTGTGAACTTTTTAACTTTAAAGCCACCACTGGCAAACATATAACTCAAAATTTAAAAAGTGTATGAAAGACTTTTATTTAAAATACAAACTCGGTATGTTTATAGTTTGAAAGGAATACCAATGTTTCAATGAGAGTTGAGGCCACGGAACTGATAAATAGTGAGATTTCCAACACATACACACAAGATATTTGATGTACATTACTCGATACGTATTTTTATTTGTTTGATGTATACTACTAAGTACTTATAAACACTTATTTAAAGAAGAAAACATTTTTAGTGCATATACCTAAGTATTTTCATATATTGTAGCCTATATGTAGGAATACGTATACGCTTGAAGTATGTACAAAATTCATTAATAATATAAGCGAACATTATACTAAGTGTTTCTTTAGTTATTTGTAGTCTCAACAGTTTATACTATTCCTTTATTATAGACATAATATAAAACTAAACATTGTCTTAGGGGGAGGGGTACATTACAACAATTACAGACTTATATAAGACAAAGCAACAATATCCAAGTATAGTGAGTTAGGCGACACAGTGGTTGTGTAGAGGAAAGACGATTAAAGAATTACATTTTTATTACACTTCACTCTCTTGCTTCAATGTTTAACAACATTCATTGTTTTCCTGCTAAAATCTAGTTTACGAGCTAGTCTAGTTTAGCGAGTTGTCATTGGGTTCTGTCTAGCAAATTTCGATTCGTTATAGGATTCATGCGGATTCGTCAGTGCAGATTTGTTTACTAATGAATATAAATTAGTGTGTCAGTGTTGGGTACAGACGATTGCCCAAGGGGGAGAGTTACGTGACTGTCTTTTGGTTTTGGAAAGTCCGAGAAAGTCAGTACAGAGCCGCGCCTCTTACTTTCCCTCGTCGCCACGTACAATGATTGACAAAGTGCTGCATTCTGACAGGTTTAGTTCTGTAATCAAACACTTAACCGATACCAAATGACTTGGAAACTACCACTCCTTAAGATGCGCCGCTCTCTACTAAGTTGTGGTTTGCAGTAGGGTAAATATATAACATATATGTAAATTTATCATTTTTGAATTACATTTTTATTACCAAAATTAAAGAAGCAATTATTTGAATGTAAATTGTTAATCAATAACTTCATTCTAAACAAAAATAATAAAAATCATAGATTTGCTCGATTAAGCCCACTTCGGACCCCGTTGCACATTTTGTTCTTATCTCTTTTCCCAATAGGATTTAATTCTTTCACTTCTGATCCTTTTCTCTCTTCTCCTTTGTCTTTTCTTCCAAGTTGAATTTCTAGATTATTTTTCTGTATTTATTCCTGTTCATAATTGTTTCTTCGTCTATAATTTAGATCTGTTCTAAATCTTCCTGTATTTCTTTGTGCCATCCAAATTTTGTTTTCATGTTTGCTAGTTATTCAAATATCTGTTTCTCTATTATTCCTTCATTATTAGATTTAATATTTATAAATTTGTTTTATCACACTGTGGGATTATTTCAGAGTATAATCTTCAGTGGTTCGTGTACAAAACTGTTCCTCTTATCAAACTACTTTTAACTGCTTCTGAGAATCAAAAACACGAAACGGATCTTCTGTAGCTTACGTTAAACCTTCATTATCACTTACGACAAGATATAGAGAGCGCAGCGTTTATTATGTTTTTACTAAGCGAAAATGTCCTAGTTAACTACTAGTAATGTCGTAGAATCTACTCGATTCATGAATGAAAACAATCGGTGTGAAACGCGTAGTGAAAAAATAAAATATACGGCGAAACCTGTGAACACTGTCCTGCAAACTTCAAACCACAAAGAAATTACTTCATTTCTAGAATCCCGTTCCTACTTGGTTAATATTTTTCTAAACTGATAAATAAAATTGTCTCTACACTAGATCTTCAGGAACGTGAAATAAATAATAAAACTAAAATGCGTGCTATTAGTGATAGCTACAGCTCTGCACTATGTTTAGAAATTTCAGAAAAGACAAATTTGCTATTATTATTAATCTTTTTTAATAAAGTTTACTTAAAAATTACTGCACTACTTTCTTCATCTGTCGCAAATTCGCTGACAGGTGGATCGTTTTATGAGAACAGCAGGTTATTGTTTCCTGGAAAAAGTAAGTTACCTTGGAATACACGAACAGCAAAACATGTTCCAAATAGACTTTTGTGATATGACAGGATGACGTTTCATCTACAGTTAATTTTGTATTCCAGGTTTGTGGGCTTTGGTCACTACATTGGGTGTGACAATCGTTACCACTGAAAAATGGTTCTAGAGAGTCGACACACACACACACACACACACACACACACACACACACACACACACATGTGGATACGAAAGGATCTGTTGTTTATATCTGTTAAATACACCAGTTCATTTCCAAGTAAAGTTCTTGATTTAAGTTGTTTATTTCGCAACCATGTTTCATTTAAAATAATCCAAAATATTATGTTAATGAATTAACAACGTAGAGCATTTGAGAGGTGAACAGGGAAACTGGGGGCTAAACTTAGCGATGCACTCATTTTACTATTATTGCTGTACCAGTAACTGCGAACAATATAATGAAACCCCGTAATTTAAATAAATTTAAAATTTTAATCTTTTATAAAATTAACTTCTCTGATAAAATAATTTATTAAGAATCATTTCTTATGCTGACGAATAGAATTTCAGTGCTCATTGTTTGGTGCATTATCATATAAGAAAACCAACACTGTGATATATTTACGATTCGTAACTTTTAACAGTAAGACAGTTTTAAGGCTTAATGCAGGTGCATTGTTACAGTAGGAGTAGACATATGTATAACCAACGGTACAGCAATGTCTCCAGTTACAATACACCCACTTCTGTATTTTCACTTACCCCTAATTTCTTTATACTTACTTGTGCAGTTAAGAGTTTAAAAGTATAGTATTAAACTATCCTTTATAGAGGACTTTAAATCTTATCATCATTATAGCGTTTATATATTGTCTACTGCTTCTGTTACGACTAATTACTTTAATTAATCTTGACTTATTTATTATTAATCTTGTTTGACTGGGAAAGTTGGTTTTCTTCATGATGCATTAGCTCTTCTAAAAATGTTTGACCGTAGAATGTCAACAAAATACTATACTGAAAAGATAGGCAGTCGATATGGCCAGCGGCGTCAGTTTCTATACTTACTGATGACAGTAGGCTTCCACATTAATTGGTGTTTGTTGAAACAAATCGATTCATTCCTGTAGCAAACTGATTGTTTCGGTGAAGGGAAAACGTCTGTGACTTTCTTTGTCGGTGTAGAATTTCCTAAAAATAATAATAATAATAATAGACCGTTGTTACCATGGCATTGAGACTGTTGTTGATTGTGTCCGGCTTCAAAGTAAATGCGATTGTATATAATGTTTGTTAAACATATGTTAATTATATATCAAATTTCACTTGACGTAATAAAATTATAATCATCATTTTTAATAGTCAGCAGTTGTGAAGGTGCTTTTGCCACAAGTGGTCTGACGTTGTTTATTTCATTTTGTTTAACGGAAATGGATATTGTTTGTGGGGGTACAGGTGTGCTCGGATACACCGGCTAAGTATTCCAAGAGGTTATCAGTGTGATGCTGACCAGTTTAGTTCAGTTAACGGTGCTTCAAACTACACGACTGGTTGCTCCGTGACCCACTGTTCTCTTGACATATATACTGTATTTGTATGCTGCTTGTCAATCCCTAACTCTGGAATTCTTAATATTTTCATTTAAACTAAGTAACACGGTAGACTCGCCTTTCATTGTTTGTTTACAGTGCGCGTGTTACATATTTGCCGTATTTATGTAGTATTCATTTCCATGTGTTGGACAGAGATGGAATGAGAGAAAGGAGAGAACACGAGCGTGTGAGAGACGGACGGGCAGACAAACACATGAACCGACAGACATAATTGTCACAATATGATGTTTCTATAAAAACCATAAAAACATTCACGAATGATTTCACTCGCACAGTTCCTTTCGCCAATGCTGTTTTCACTTCCTTTCACTTCAATTATTTTCGAGTTAAGTAAGTGTTGTCAGATGGCATTTTTTGTAAATATTTCCTCTCTTCCTGTTGAGGAATGGGGAGGAACAGTAAATGTTTTCTTTGTTCCTCTTTACATTTTATTGTTACTATTGTGGAATAATAAAACTTAAAACAATGCCGATTGACATTGTTTACTATTACGCTGTCATTTATGGAAGACTATTATGTGCAATGAACCATTATTACTTTGAAACGTTGAAAATAAAAACAAATGCCAAGCATACTCTACTGTCAATTTATTCATGTTTAACGTACCGTATTTCTCTACTGTATTTCTCCTTTCGACTTTTGCAGTCGCTTACCCTTCTCGATGTTATTCGTTAATATTTTCAATGGCATATTACCAAATTAATAGTAGTAAGTTTTGCTGTTTGTAATAATGACCACGATGGTGATGGTAATAGTGGTAACTATTATCAAAATATAGTTAGTGTGAAGTTAAAGTTTTTTTAAGAAGCTATTCAATGAATACTTAGGCCTGTATCGTATGTCTAGTAACATGTGCCTACTTTCACCGTCCATTATTATTTTCTCTGTAACCCCAAGATGTTGGCACTGTGGCGCATCCGCCTTACAGTTCCACTTCTTTTTATGATGCTATATTAATGTTACTGTTTATCTTCAATCTTCAGATAACAAATTGACTTGCACTTGCTTACTATTTTAAATTATTAGTATTTAACGTTTACTTTATCGGTTTTTTGTTTCTTCAATCAGTTAATTCTTTTCTTGACAGTAACGTATTGAGTGCGTGTTTATAGCATAATAGGTTTATTAGCTTTTGTTCAACTAACGTTATGTTAGTCGCGATGGCAACGTTAACTGATAGTAGGCCTATTTCATACGTCCTTGGTGTATTATTGTTGTACACAGGTAATAATCAGGACTAGGGAAATTTAAGCAGTCTATTTGTGATGCCTTACTTAGATTATGGTGCCCAGTACTGGAACTCTGCAAGCTGTGTGATGTACACTGTATTTAACCGATTTCACGGGCACCTTTTCAGTTTGTTTACGAGGTTTCGTTTATGTACAGACTTTTTATTTAAATTTTGAATTGCTTATATTTTTTTAATACCGTACTGTGAATGTATTAATTAATTTTCACGCAATAACAATGTCTTTAGCTACAGATGTTTTCGCCAACAGTAATGTAATTATATTGAGGAACAAACATACGTTGATAGCGTAAATTGATGTAATTGCATAAACATATTGCCAGTGTATTATAGTGAATCTGAACGGAGAAGTTATGTGACATCTGAGGCATGCTATTGTGGCAGCATTGTCTTCACTGTCATTCACTCTCAGTCCGTAAAGAAACAATTTCCATAGGATAATAATATTGTTTTCAATTTTTTTTACTTTGTTTCTCATTACTTTTACAACTTTTCAATTCCAATTTTCGGTTGTAATTTTAGTTCTTTTACGCACAATAATTTATTACGTCTCTCTCCTATGGCGCTACAGCCCAAGTCGGGCCCTGGCCTCCACCAATCTCCGCCTCCAATCCACTCTATCCACTGCAACCCTCCTCCAGTTTCTTATCCCCATGTCTCTCGCGTCCTCTGCAACGCCATCTTCCCACCTCTTCCTCGGTCTACCTCTAGGTCTCGTTCCCTCCCATGTACCCAGCAAAGCCCTCTTAGGGTTCCTGCCACCCTCCATTCTCATAACATGTCCGGCCCAACGCAATCTTTGAATTCTTATAAATTTTGAGACTGGTATCTCTTTATATATTTGATACAGTTCGTTGTTGTATCTCAGTCTCCATGAGCCATTTTCTTGTATTGGGCCTATAATGCGTCTGAGGATTTTCCTTTCAAAGGTGTCTACTATGTCGACTGTTTTCTGTGTGATTGCCCATGCCTCACACCCATAGCATAGCACCGGTCTGATGACAGTCCTATATATTTTCATTTTTGTTTCCCTGTGCACATCCCCAGACCTAAATGATGGCAGAAATGCGAAGTACGCCTTGTTAGCCATGGTGGTCCGTCTTTGGATCTCCGGCTCCTCTGATCCAGTCTTTGCTAGATTCACTCCGAGATACGTGAAATTGTCCACCACCTCAATTGTGTCCTCCTCTATCTCGATATTGTTATGAACCTGGTCCCTTCTTGTTTGGATAAGCATTTTTGTTTTATCCATATTTATGGCTAGCCCAACTTCCTTGGCTTTGTTTTTAAGCTCTATAGATATTTCTTTAGCTGCCGTGATCCGTCTTGACATGATGTTAATGTCATCCGCATATGCGGCTATCTGTACAGTTTTATTTGTTAACAGATTGGAGCTATTTATTGATAAGCCTCTAATTACATATTCCAATGCAATATTAAATAGTGTTGGGGCCAACCCATCTCCCTGCTTTAGTCCCCGTGTAATATTTATGGGTTCAGTTAGTTGGCTATCCACCTTTACTTGTGCTTCAGTCTGCTGCATAGTAACTTGGGTTAATCTTACCAGCTTACCTGGTATTCCAAATTCATGCATTATGGTGTAGAGTTTGTCTCTATTAATAGAGTCATACGCTTGCCTGAAGTCCACAAAGATCTGGTACACATCAATATCACGTTCCCATCCGCATCTTAGTATCTGTTTTACCGAGAAGAGTTGGTCGATTGTAGACCTTCCAGGTCGGAATCCAGCTTGGTATTCCCGTATTATATTTTCTGTGAGGGGTCTCAGCCTTTGGTTCAAGATGTACGCAAAAACCTTGTAGGAGGTGCACAGCAACGAAATGCCTCTGTAATTTCTACATTGAAGTTTGTCGCCTTTTTTATAAATGGGGCATATAATGCACTTATT
Organism: Magicicada septendecula; assembly: GCA_034769895.1. NCBI lineage: Eukaryota > Metazoa > Arthropoda > Insecta > Hemiptera > Cicadidae > Magicicada > Magicicada septendecula. The sequence goes on along the minus strand of CM068367.1, from coordinate 752,952,014 downwards.
CCATTCCATGGGGATTCGTTCCGTTTGCCATATGTCCACGATTAAGGAGTGCAGTGCGACCGCCACATCAGCACCTCCAGCTTTAAGCAGTTCTGCAGGAATCAAGTCTGTACCTGGTGCCTTGTTGTTCCTGAGGGCGCTAATAGCTTCTTCTATTTCCTGAATTGATGGTGGGTCAGATTCCATCCCCCCAATGTTTGCATTCCGCGGAGTGTGAGCAACAATTTCTCCTCCCTGTAGCATACCATCGAAGTTCTCTCGCCAGATAGTTTTAATTTTCTCGCCAGGTAGTAAAAATTTATTACGTACCTTGTCATAAACGCAAACCGTTTGATTTCCAAGTTACTATTCCTGTTTCCTTACATAATTATGGAAACACAATTATGGCTATTAATACTAATTGTGGATACATTGTGGCATTAAGAAAAGCCAACCAAAGCAGTTGTAGTACAACGGAGAAATTGAAGACACCTGCATATATAAAACCATATACGGGTCAGGATAATTAGCGTTTTAAAATTAGTTATGAATCTTTACTAGATTACTAAAAACACAACATAATTGAAACTTTACTTTGCACACGGTGAGAATAAAATTGTTCGAATTTCAAGATATTCATCATTGTGCTCCCTTTATTCTAACCTTGGTAAACAGACCAGATAAAATCATAATAGCTGGTTACAAAAATGTCCAAAGTAAACACTAACTAATAACCTTTCATAAAATAATGAATCTTTTTAAATTAATTTCTCGCAAGAGTTCTTTTAAGATGTTAATTTACGTAACCGTCATGCCGTTTTGTTTATGTGCTATATTTAAGTGGTCAATTGGAAGTACAGAATTATTTTTACTTGAGTATGTGCTAAATTTCATGTTTAGTAACTATCTGAAATTAAAAATTGTTTAAAGGTTTACACTTTCTAGAACTGAAATATTTGTAAAAACAAGAAACTGCTGTTCTTGGAAAATGGATTACAAAATCGACTAGCCAATACTCCCATTGATTTAAAAAATCGGTGTGGAGAACCATACATGATACCCATGTTGTAATTAATTATAAAATTGATTTTAATATGTGCACTCAGAACGAAACCAAATACATCAGCATGCTTTTGGTAAAAACGCTGAGAAAGATAATCAATATACGAATTAAACCTAGTTGTTAATATTTTAAAAATAAAGAATTAAATTATCTTTTATTTAAACAACGCGAAAGAAAGTGAATACCGCCCCTGTTGTTGTTATCTGTGAATTTCTGAATGGGAAAAATTATTTTGTTTATGTATATATATATTATATATATATTATTTGTATACGTGTATCGTGGTTACATAGCATGGAACGATATTAATTGTTAATGTTTTATTGAAATTTTTACTTCCATGTTCCATAAGGAAATGGAAGTATGGTGATGGCGAAAAAATCGTGTTTCAGATAAGGACTGATTCTGATTGTACTACCCTCAAAACATGAAGAAAAGTCATTTTACTTCCATATTCCTTAAGGAATGGAAGTATGGTGATGGCAAAAAAAATCGTGTTCGAGATTATTGCAGATTCTTATTCTACTACACTCAAAACATGAAAAAAAGTCGTTTTCCGAAAAGTGTCTGTGTGTCTGTCTGTCTGTCTGTCTGTCTGTCTGTCTGTGTGTCTGTGTGTCTGTCTGTCTGTGTGTCTGTCTGTCTGTAGATTTTTTTTCTATGGCAAACGATAACTGCCGCAAATTCAAACAGAATCAAATAATTTTTTGCATACAGCCCGGTTTTGCAGAGTTCTCGCGACCTATTGTTTTTGGTGAAGATCGGTTGAGGGAAAGGGGTAGTTTACCTGCAACGGTTTTTTTTTAGCAAGGGAAATTTTGTTTGTTTGGCAAACGATAACAGCCGCAAATTCAAACAGAATCAAATAATGTTTCGCATACAGCCCTGAATTGTAGAGTTCTCAAGACCTATTGTTTTTGGTGAAGATCGGTTAAGGGAAAGGGGTAGTTTACCTGTAACGTTTTATGTTTTAACAAGGGTATTTCCTATGGCAAACGATAACAGCCACAAATTCAAACAGAATGAAAAGATTATTTGCATACAGCCCTAAATTGTAGAGTTCTCAAGACCTTTTGGTTTTGGTGAAGATCGGTTAAGGGAAAGGGGTAGTTTACCTACAACGTTTTTTTAACAAGGGTATTTTCTATGGCAAACGATAACAGCCGCAAATTCAAACAGAATCAAATAATTTTCTGCATACAGCCCTGATTTGTAGAGTACTCAAGACCTATTGTTTTTGGTGAAGATCGGTTGAGGGGAAGGGGTAGTTTACCAGCAACGTTTTTTATCATGCGTATTTTCTATGGCAAACGACAACTGCCGCAAATTCAAACAGAATCAAATAATTTTTTGCATACAGCTCTGATTTGTAGAGTACTCGCGACCTATTGTTTTTGGTGAAGATCGGTTGAGGGGAAGGGGTAGTTTACCTGCAACGGTTTTTTTTATCAAGGGAAATTTTTTTTTTTTGGCAAACGATAACAGCCGCAAATTCAAACAGAATCAAATAATGTTTCGCATACAGCCCTGAATTATAGATTTCTCAAGACCTATTGTTTTTGGTGAAGATCGGTTGAGGGAAAGGGGTAGTTTACCTGCAACGTTTTTTTAACAAGGGTATTTTCTATGGCAAACGATAACAGCCGCAAATTCAAACAGAATCAAATAATGTTTTGCATACAGCCCTGATTTGTAGATTACTCAAGACCTATTGTTTTTGGTGAATATCGGTTAAGGGGAAGGGGTAGTTTACCTGCAACGTTTTTTTATCAAGCGTATTTTCTATGGCAAACGATAACAGCCGCAAATTCAAACAGAATGAAATAATTTTTTGCATACGTCCCTGAATTGTAGAGGTCTCAATGACTTTCGATTTTGGTGAAGATCGGTTAAGGGGAAGGGGTAGTTTACCTGCAACCTTTTACGTTTTAACAAGAGTAAAGTACTTGAAAATTTATTTAAACTTTTTGAAACAATGGTAATTGTTAAAAATAAAATAATTTTGTTGCCAGGCAATAAAATTATAATTTTTTCATTTTAATGTAATATAATGTTTTTCATTTAATACAGCAATAAAAAGGCAGGTAAGACACAGCCTGGTTGTTTGGCTGAAAATGATTTTAAATATAAATCTTAGAATATGGAAGTCATGTATGGTTCTCCATACCGATATTTTCGAAAAGTGTCTGAGTGTGTGTCTGTGTAGAATTTTTTCTATGGCAAACTTTAACAGCCGTAAATTCAAACATAATTAAATAATTTTTTGCAAACATCCCTGAATTGTAGAGGAGTCAATGCCTATTGTTTTTGGTGAAGATCGGTTACGATAAAGGGGTAGTTTACCTGCAACATTTTATGTTTCAACAAGGGTTATTTTTTTTAATGACGAACGATAACTGCCGCAAATTCAAACAGAATCAAATAAGTGTTTGCATGCAGTCTTGAATTGTAGAGGACTCAAGGTCTATTGATTTTGGTGAAGATCGGTTAACGGGAAGGGGTAGTTTACCTGCAACGTTGTATGTTTTAACAAGAGTAATTTTACTTCCATGTTCCATAAGGAAATGGAAGTATGGTCATGCCGAAAAAAATCGTGTTCGAGATAACGGCAGATTCTGATTGTACTACCATCAAAACATGAAAAAAGTCATTTTTCGAAAAGTGTCTGTATGTGTGTCTGTCTGTGTGTAGAATTTTTTCTATGGCAAACGATAACTGCCGCAAATTCAAACAGAATCAAATAATGTTTTGCATCTAGCTCTAAATTGTAGAGGACTCAAGGCCTATTGATTTTAGTGAAGATCGGTTAAGGGAAAGGGGTAGTTTGCCTGCAACGTTTTACGTTTTAACAAGAGTAAAGTGCTTAATTTTGATAAAGTATCCTGAAAAGGTCATAATAATCCACTGTAGAAAGGTAGATGAAATACCTATAAATATAAAGGGTAGTTTGAGGGTGGAGGGGGTAATTTTTTTATAAATTAAAATGGTAGTTGATTATGGAGGAAGTAAATTTTATAAGTTTTATATGTGTAATACGTTATTGACAACAAAGAAGTAGTTTCTATGTAAACATTTCATTTCACTTTAACAAAATTCTATATTTTTTCATTTTAATTTAAATCGTGTATGAGAGAAAATATATCGTTCGTGGCAGGCAAGCATATCTCAATTATGTAATGTTTACGTTTCCATTTTATTACTTCCATATTCCTTAAGGAATGGAAGTATGGTGATGGCAAAAAAAATCGTGTTCGAGATTATTGCAGATTCTGATTCTACTACACTCAAAACATGAAAAAAAGTCGTTTTCCGAAAAGTGTCTGTCTGTGTGTCTGTCTGTGTGTCTGTGTGTCTGTCTGTAGATTTTTTTTCTATGGCAAACGATAACTGCCGCAAATTCAAACAGAATCAAATAATTTTTTGCATACAGCTCTGATTTGTAGAGTACTCGCGACCTATTGTTTTTGGTGAAGATCGGTTGAGGGAAAGGGGTAGTTTACCGGCAACGGTTTTTTTTTATCAAGGGAAATTTTTTTTTTTTGGCAAATGATAACAGCCGCAAATTCAAACAGAATCAAATAATGTTTCGCATACAGCCCTGAATTGTAGAGTTCTCAAGACCTATTGTTTTTTGTGAAGATCGGTTAAGGGAAAGGGGTAGTTTACCTGTAACGTTTTATGTTTTAACAAGGGTATTTCCTATGGCAAACGATAACAGCCGCAAATTCAAACAGAATCAAAAGATTATTTGCATACTGCCCTAAATTGTAGAGTTCTCAAGACCTATTGTTTTTGGTGAAGATCGGTTAAGGGAAAGGGGTAGTTTACCTACAACGTTTTTTTAACAAGGGTTTTTTCTATGGCAAACGATAACAGCCGCAAGTTCAAACAGAATCAAATAATTTTCTGCATACAGCCCTGATTTGTAGAGTACTCAAGACCTATTGTTTTTGGTGAAGATCGGTTCAGGGGAAGGGGTAGTTTACCTGCAACGTTTTTTATCAAGCGTATTTTCTATGGCAAACGATAACAGCCGCAAATTCAAACAGAATCAAATAATTTTTTGCATACGTCAGTGAATTGTAGAGGACTCAAGGCCTTTAGATTTTGGTGAAGATCGGTTAAGAGGAAGGGGTAGTTTACCTGCAACCTTTTACGTTTTAACAAGAGTAAAGTACTTGAAAATTTATTTAAACTTTTTGAAACAATGGTAATTGTTGAAAATAAAATAATTTTGTTGCCAGGTAACAAAAATAAAGTCATTTTGATTATAAAATATAAATATTTACAACAAGAAAAGAATTTTCAGTTTTCAAAATTGAAATATATTTTTATAAAACAATGGGTTCTTCATTGAGGTGGGGACCATGTCACTCACTCCATCTCAAGCCTCTCCCATTTTGCAGAAAAAGAGGACCCTGTCAAGGCTGATACTTTGACGACAGTGACAGGGCTTTCCACCAAATTCAGCAGAGTGACAGGTAGGCCCAACTCTGATTGGCTCCTCAGATTTCCCCAGCGTTAGTAGGTTCTATGAAAATATTTTATTTCAAAAATGATTTTAAATATAAATCTTAGATATGTTTTATAAATCTCATGTTTTATGTTTTAACATGGGTAATTTTTTATATGACGAACCATAACTGCCGTAAATTCAAACAGAATCAAATAATTTTTTACATATGTGCCTGAGCTATAGAGAACTCAATGTCTGTTGATTTTGGTGAAGATCGGTTACGGGGAAAGGGCAGTTTACCTGAAACATTTTTTGTTGTAACATGAGTAAAGTACTTAATTTTGATAAAGTATCCTGATAAGATCTTAATAATCCACTGTAGAAACGTAGATGAAATATCTATAAATGAAGAGGCTAGTTGAACGGGTTGGGGGTAATTTTCTATAAATCAAAATTATAGTTGAAGGGGAAGGGGATAATTTTTTTTTATATGTGTACTACGTTATTGGCAACAAAGAAGTATTTTTTTGTTAAAATTCCTTCCCTGGCTGTTTGGCTGAAAATGATTTTAAATATAAATCTTAGAATATGGAAGTCATGTATGGTTCTCCATACCGATATTATTATGATTACCGCAATAAAAAGGCAGGCAAGACACACACACACACACACACACACACACACACACACACACACACACACACACACACACACAATTCGCGTTACTTCTGGCCTCACTCATGTTTATTTTTTACATTTGCACGCTTTTTAAATGGAAAGTGCCGAAACCCACACCAACACAACGCGTGCAAGCCGAAAAAGTGTCCAGCGTGGATAGTGATTTGCTTCCTGTGGATCGCTGGGCAGTGTAACTGCACATGTTTACAGAGAAACGGTTCATAGACAGACTTTTCGTCTTTAGGGAATGAACCCTCTGCAAGTTGCTCAGGGTCCATGAGTGTCTTCGGAGCACTTCGGAGGAGGGATGATTATCTGCATAGTTCGGTTTATTTATAAGAATAAAGTAAGCCTTACTAATTTTTATGGATAAAGTGACTGAAAATAACATTATATTAAACGCCTACCCCATAATAACAAAAATATCTACAAATAGTGAAATTAGTTTGAGAGTTTTTTTAGAAATTACCGAACCGAATTCAAGTAAATTATTGTAAACATAAATCTTACAACATGGAAGTCATGTATGGTTCTCCATACCGATTTTTCTTCTATGGCGAACGATAGCTGCCGCAAATTCACACAGAATCGAATAATGTTTTGCACACATCCCTGATTTGTAGAGGATTCAAGGTCCATTGATTTGGTGAAGATCGGTTAACGGGAAGGGGTAGTTTACCTGCAACGTTTTATGTTTTGATAAGAGTGAAGTACTTGAAAATTCATTTAAACTTTTTCAAATAATGGTAATTGTTAAAAATAAAATAATGTTGTTGCCGGGCAATAAAATTATATATTTTTCATTTTAATTTAAATCTTATATGAGGGAAAACATATCGTTCCTGGCAGGCAAGCATATCTCAATTTTGTAATGTTTACGTTCCCAAAATTTTATTATTGTGATTACTGGAATAAAAAAGCAGGCAGGACACACACACACACACACACAATTCGCGTTATTTTTGGCCTCACTCATTTTTATTTTCTTACGTTTGCACGCTTTTTAAATGGAAAGTGCCGAAACCCACATCAACACAACGTGCGCAAGCCGAAAAGGTGTCCAGCGTGGACAGCGATTTGCTTCCTGTGGATCGCTCACCAGTATAACTGCACGTGTTTACAGAGGAACGGTTCATAGACAGACTTCTCGTCTTTAGGGAGTGAACCCTCTGCAAGATGCTCAGGGTCCATGAGAGACTTCAGAGCGGTCCTTCTTTTCCGCCCGTTTGTTCTGTGAAACGTACACTGTAGATTCGCAGCTTTACTCTGAGCAACGCTCCATAGGGAATGTTGAATTTTTTTTCCAAGGTGTACCCCCATACACACTAAAACCTGCTCTGGTGTTTTGATTACGGACATAATAATATTAAAACTTTGGAAACTTGAGCACTACTTGATGGAGATCAAACATTAACTTTTACAAGCCTATTTATAAATTTTATGCATATTTTGAAGCAATAAATGTTTTAATAAATTAATACAATCGGTGCACTTATTTCTGTTATAATAGAAGAAATACAAACTAATATGTGCATGTGTGTATGTATGAAAAATATATAAATATTTTTTTCCTCTGGAAAATTGCTTGCCCCTCCTGAAAAATATTTTGACCTCCCTGATGACTAAGGGTGTTAAACAGAAGACACAAACGTATTAAGGAAGAAAAGTTTTGCTGAGAAATTTATAATTATACGGGTAAACAGAATCGTCGTTCTGGAGTTCAGAAGACGAATGGAAAGAAAGAAAGAAAGATTCGATTTTAAAAAAGAAAAATGACTAGTTTGTATTAACAGAAAAGACTTTGATATAACTATAGACATCATTCACCCTCGGCCGATAACTCTCAGCGAGAGCCTAATTTCATTACAGGAATTAGATCGCAGCGCCCTTTGGCCAGCTCTTCGTTGGACCTACAAACATTTTATTCAAAAGTACAGTCCTTCCTCACGAAGGTTGAGGATAGTCTTCACCCACCTGACATGGGGGTACCATTTTAGCTGATACGTCATTTATTCAGAACTCAAGCATCCACTTAGTTAATATTTAAATGATTTTAAATATAAATTGTAGGACATGGAAGTCATGTATTGTTCTCCATACCGATATTTTATATGGCGAACGATAACTGCCGCAAATTCAAATAGAATCAAATAATTGTTTGCATATGTGCCTGAGTTGTAGAGGACTCAAGGCCTATTGTTTTTGGTGAAGATCGGTTAAGGGAAAGCCTGCAACGTTTTACGTTTTAACAAGAGTAAAGTGTTTAAAATTGTAGTTGATGATGGAGGAGGTAAATTTTATAAGTTTTATATGTGTACTACGTTATTGACAACAAAGAAGTAGGTTCTATGGAAACATTTAATTTAATTTAAACAAAATTCTATATTTTTTTGTTTTAATTTAAATCATGTATGAGAGAAAATATATCGTTCGTGGCAGGCAAGCATATCTCAATTATGTAATGTTCACGTTTCCATTTTATTATTATGATTACCGCAATAAAAAGGCAGGCAGGACACACACATACAAAATTCTGGTCCACACACACATAGAGGATTCAAGGTCCATTGATTTGGTGAAGATCGGTTAACGGGAAGGGGTAGTTTACCTGCAACGTTTTATGTTTTGATAAGAGTGAAGTACTTGAAAATTCATTTAAACTTTTCAAATAATGGTAATTGTTAAAAATAAAATAATTTTGTTGCCGGGCAATAAAATTATATATTTTTCATTTTAATTTAAATCTTATATGAGGGAAAACATATCGTTCCTGGCAGGCAAGCATATCTCAATTTTGTAATGTTTACGTTCCCAAAGTTTTATTATTGTGATTACTGGAATAAAAAAGCAGGCAGGACACACACACACACATAATTCGCGTTATTTCTGGCCTCACTCATGTTTATTTTATTATGTTTCCACGCTTTTTAAATGTAAAGTGCCGAAACCCACACCAACAACGCGTGCAAGCCGAATGGACATCGATTTGTTCCTGTGGATCGCTGGGCTGTGTTGTTGTATTAAAGCAATTAATACAATCTGTGTACTTATTTCTATTATGATATGAGAATTATAAACTAATATGTGTATGTGTGTATGTATGAAAAATATATAAATATTTTTCTCCTTTGGAAAATTGTTTGCCCCTCCATGAAAATATTTTGACCTCCCTGATGGCTAGTTATTTACTAGCCTATGTGGAATATAGCGTTATGACATGGATCAGAATGGTGGGTGTTAAACAGGAGACACAAACGTATTAAGGAAGAAATGTTTTGCTGAGAAATTTATAATTATACAGGTAAACAGAATAGTCGTTCAGGAAATCAGAAGACAAATAGAAAGAAAGAAATCAAGACTCGAATTTAAAAAAGAAAAATGACTAGTATAGTATTGACAGGAAAGACTTTGGAAACACTATATACATCCCTCGGCCCCTCGCAGCGAGAGTCCAATTTCATTACAGGAACCAGATCGCAGCTACCTTTAGCTAGCTCTTCGTTCGACCTACAGACATTTTATCCAAAAGTACAGTCCTTCCTCACGAAGGTTGAGGATAGTCTTAATCCACCTGACATGATGGTACCATTTTAGATGATAGGTAATTCTTTCAGAACTCAAGCATCCACTTATTTAATTAATATTTAAATGATTTTAAATATAAATTTTAGGACATGGAAGTCATGTATGGTTCTCCATACCGGTATTTTACATATGTGCCTGTGTTGTAGAGTACTCAAGGCCTATTGATTTTGGTGAAGATCGGTTACGGGCGGAAAGGGTAGTTTACCTGCAACGTTTTATGTTTTAACAAGAGTAAAGTTCTTAATTTTGATAAATAAAGTATCCTGATAAGAAGCTCATAATAATCCACTGTAGAAACGTAGATAAAATATCTGTAAATGAAGGGGCTAGGTGAACGGGGTGAGGGTAATTTTCTGTAAATGAAAATTATAGTTTAAGGGGGAGGGGATAATTTTTTATATGTGTATTACGTTATCGGCAACAAAGAAGTAGTTTGTTGTTAAAATTCCTTCCCGGGCTATTTGGCCGTGGTCCAATTTTTTTCTGCAAAATTAGACGTTTCGGCAGTGCCATCGACTGCCGTCATCAGTGAAAATCGAGTGCGCAAACGTGAAGTGGTACACGTTAGTGACCACAGTACTGCGGTTAAGGCTGAAGAAGAAGTAGTTTCTATGGAAATATTTCATTTCGAAAATGATTTTAAATATATATTTTAGAACATGGAAGTCATGTATGGTTCTCCATACCGATATTTAAGTTTGCGGTAGAATAAATTTATAACATGAATACAAAAATTACCTCCCTCCCCTTCAACTACCCTTTTCATTTATAGATATTTCATTAACCTTTCTACATTGGATTATTATGACCTTCTTTTCAGGATACTTTATTTATCAAAATTAATAAATACTTTGCTCTTGTTAAAACGTAAAACGTTGCAGGTAAACTACCCCTTTCTCTTAACCGATCTTCACCAAAATTAATAAGCCTTGAGTCCTCTACAACTCGGGTACATGTACAAAAAATCATTCGATTCTGTTTGAATTTGCGGCAGTTATCGTTCGCCGTAGAAAAAATTCTACACATAGACACACGTGCGCGCGCGCGCACACACACTTTTCGGAAAATGACTTTCCTTCATGTTTTGAGGGTAGTACAATCAGAATCTGCCCTTGCCTCGAACACGATTTTTTTCGCGATCACCGTACTTCCATTTCCTTACGGAAGATGGAAGTAAAAATGGAAGAAAGCGATATTTAAAGAAGTAACATGATTTCATTAATTTTATTTAGACTATAATACATTTTGGCACAAACTCTAACACGTCTAATAACTCTATCTAAAACGTCTTAGTAAATTTTAAAATCATAGCAAAAACAGGTGTCTATCACCACATACATAAATCAAAATATCGGTATGGAGAACCATACATGACTTCCATATTCTAAGATTTATATTTAAAATAATTTTCGAAATGAAATATTACCATAGAAACTACTTCTTTCTACTTACTGCTTCAGCCTTAACCACAGTACTGTGGTCACTAACGTATACCACCTCACGTTATCGCACTCGATTTTCACTGATGATGGAAGTCGATGGCATTGCCGAAACGTCTGGTTTTGTAGAAAACATTGGACTACGGCCAGATATCCCGGGAAGGAATTTTAACAAAAACTACTTCTTTGTTGCCGATAACGTTGTACACATATACTGTATATTAAAAATATGCATAAAATTAATGGCTTGTATAAGTTAATGATTGATCTCCATTAAGTAGTGCTCAAGTTTCCAAAGTTTTAATATTAATATGTCCGTAATTAAAACATCAGAGCAGGTTTAGTGTGTATGAGGGTACACCGTGGACAAAAATTTTCAACATTTCCTATTGAGCGTTGCTTAGAGTAAAAGCTGCGAATCTACAGTGTACGTTTCACAGAACAAACACGCGGAAAAGAAGGAGCGCTCCGAAGTCACTCATGGACCCTCAGCATCTTGCAGAGGGTTCATTCCCTAAAGACGAAAAGTCTGTCTATGAATCGTTCCTCTGTAAACACGTGCAGTTACACTGCCCAGCGATCCACAGGAAGCAAATCGCTATCCACGCTGGACACTTTTTCGGCTTGCACGCGTTATGTTGGTATGGGTTTCGGCACTTTCCATTTAAAAAGCGTGCAAATGTAAGAAAATAAACATGAATGAGGCCAGAAATAACGCGAATTGTGTGTGTGTGTGTGTGTGTGTGTGTGTGTGTGTGTGTGTGTATTCCCTGCCTTTTTATTGCGGTAGTCATAATAATAAAATGGAAACGTAAACATTACATAACTGAGATATGCTTGCCTTCCACGAACGATATATTTTCTCTCATACATGATTTACATTAAAATGAAAAAATTATAATTTTATTGCCTGGCAACAAAATTATTTTATTTTTAACAATTACCATTGTTTGAAAAAGTTTAAATGAATTTTCAAGTACTTTACTGTTGTTAAAACGTAAAAGGTTGCAGGTAAACTACCCCTTCCCCTTAACCGATCTTCACCAAAATCAAAAGGCCTTGAGTTCTCTACAATTCAGGGACGTATGCAAAAAATTATTTGATTCTGTTTGAATATGCGGCAGTTCTCGTCATAGAAAAAATTACCCTTGTTAAAACATAAAACGTTGCAGGTAAACTACCCCTTTCCCTTAACCGATCTTCACCAAAAACAATAAGTCTTGAGAACTCTACAATTTATGGCTGTATGCAAATAATCTTTTGATTCTGTTTGAATTTGCGGCTGTTATCGTTTGCCATAGAAAATACCCTTGTTAAAACATAAAACGTTGCAGGTAAACTACCCCTTTCCCTTAACCGATCTTCACCAAAAACAATAGGTCTTGAGAACTCTACAATTCAGGGCTGTATGCGTCACATTATTTGATTCTGTTTGAATTTGCGGCTGTTATCGTTTGCCAAAAAAAAATTACCCTTGATAAAAAAAACCGTTGCAGGTAAACTACCCCTTTCCCTAACCGATCTTCACCAAAAACAATAGGTCGTGAGTACTCTACAAATCAGGGCTGTGTGCAAAAAATTATTTGATTCTGTTTGAATTTGTGGCTGTTATCGTTTGCCATAAAAAAAATCTACAGATAGACAGACAGACACACACACAGACACTTTTCGAAAAACGACTTTTTTTCATGTTTTGAATGTAGTACAATCAGAATCTGCAATAATCTCGAACACGATTTTTTTTTGCCATCACCATACTTCCATTTCCTTAAGGAATATGGAAGTAAAACATAAACAGCTGCACATGCACGTATATTGCTGGACTATCTGCACCTGCACATTACTGCTCACTATGATCTTCAGAATGAGTCACAAAAAATACATTCGTTATCTGTATAATCAAAGACAACAGATTCCTTTGAGTTTTGGCAATGTCTGTCTTCATTCGGAAGATTTTTAAAATTTTCCGAAAACAACTGTTTTTCTTACGTTCAAAATTCACGCTTTCAAAAGCCAGCCTTCTATTGTTACATCTTGGTCTATTCACTGTAGACCCACAAAATCGCACCAAACTTGTATAGCTAAAGCCATATGAGCAGTTAGGGATACTCTACTTTTAAGACACTTATTCTTTGCTGGAGGTATCTGGAACACAATATTACAGAGCCATTCTACAATGTTAGTCTGGGACTTTCTGAGGATCGAATGTAGTATAATAATTTTCAAATACATAGGTATGTAGGTTTTGGTATTCACAAAACATGGGTATGTCTGTTTGGAAATCCCCAAAATACGTGTGTTTAATCGCAACAGAAGAAACACCAAAACAAAACATATTACTAATTGTTACACAATGAAAATTTAATTCAGCATTTATGTAGAAGGTGCATATGATTCTATGACCAAATTCGGTCTTACAAGATGAAGACAAATTTTAAAAACGTTAAATCGTAAGTTAATATTATGTTAGCTGAAAGTTTTATAGAGTATATAGCCTGTGTTTTAACTTGTGTACATCTGAAATTCTGGTTTGGTAAGACATAATGTAAGCTCTTTGTCCCAGCCAGGTAGTTATAATTTAATTTATGTATAACAGTCGGTCGTTTGTGAGTAATTTAATATTACATTAATTCCGGATATACTAATATTTAAATCCACACAATTCCATTAGTCACGTTAAAAAAAGGCGCTTCTAAGTTTTCGTTGATATGTTCACGTCTTCTCATACTTTCACAGATTGTGTTGTTGGAAATGGCGTGAAAACATTATGTAAACAGTAGGAACATTGGTACTCTCACACTTCACCTTATATAATGAATTTTCAAAGTTTATTGTAAGCGTATTTCTAGTCGAGTTACTACACATACCGTACGAATTTCTACGGGCTCTCCGTTGCCGATTTACACCCCCCCCCCCCTATAAGTGTCATCACTGTCATCTTCCAGATGCCTCGTCTCCGTGGCATGATCAGCTCCATCCCTCTAGCTTCTTACCGGTCATCGTCTCTCCCTTCTTTCTTTGCCTTACCCATCCCAGTATTCACCGCGATGCGTGTTCTGGTCTCTTCACTACATTTATCTCTGCCTTCATCATATCTCTAATTATATCTTCGTCCTTGTGAAGTTTGACCTTATGAAATACAGTTTGTTTCCGATTCCCGCTACTGATATCCTACACTCTGCACCATACACCGCTATGGTTTCACATAACATTTATATAGTCATTTCTTTGATAATTTTATGTTAAATTTTCGTGTAAAAAGCTCAAGTATTTTTTTAATATTCTAGTTACGAAAATAATTTCTAATTCGGTTGTTATAATTAAGTTTCATTGGAAGGCCTATATAAGTTGGAATAGAACAATGGTAAACAATAGTAGTCACGACGAAATGAACATAAACATATGACAATGACGAGCCAGAAGTGTGACATGTGTAGCACACATAGTACGTATTATAATTTAAAATGGAAGACAGAAATCTCAAGCGTCCAGTATTCTTAAGATAAAACATTGTTCATGGCAAAAGAACTGATTCGAGCGTACTACTAGAGTGCCAGTATGCTATAGCACCTATTATTGTTTATGTAATATGTGTGTCATAGATTACACAACTAACAATTTCACCTTGTCATTTCTCAAATTTAGGATTGACCTCAGTTCTTGGACTAAAGTTTAGTAATTTTACTGTTTTCGTTAGAATTATGTGGTTTATTGTGCCGTTTTCTTTAGCTTCAGTATTGTGGCACTGTTCCTGATGAAATTATTTTTGCTCTAGTATTAAATACCCTTATTTTTGGTGGTGTATTCCACAAAGCTTTCTGTTAAATCAGTCCATTAACATCAATCAAATAGCACGCATATGAACAACTTTGTTACTCTGGATGTAGATTCTCACACATTCGAAACACTTTTATTTTGTTCTGTATGTACTGTTAGTGTCCATGCTGCCTTCACGAAGTGTTAGGTTTTTAATCTTTATTGTTACTCACTCGTCATTTCTGTAGAAACTGTTTTTCTTTTTTTCCGACTACAATAAACGTTTTCTTCTATAGGAAGGTAACTACTGTGCAGCTGATTTTTTGAAATCTGAAAAACTTCATAGAAGGAAGCGGAGTTATCAAGGAAATGACAGACTATAAGAAGTAAAAAACTACACAACAACTACAGTAGTCATTGGTTGAAAATAAAACAAAAAATAAGTTAGGCCTAATGATAGAGGGGGAAGAATTGAAACTGTGTGAAGAAGTTCAGGTGCATATTACCTTACATGGTCATTTGTTGTTTACTTTTAATTTTATGCTGAAAAGTGTAGTTTATACGAAACATTGAAATTGTTTATTAATTTTCATAATTATGTGCAGTTATATTACAAATTATATGTAATTAAATGTAATTTAAGATTTAACGTTCCAGATTTTGAGTTGCAACTTATTACCCTATAAGTTAATTATTATAAAATGTTTTCCGGGATTGGTTTGAATACTGCTTTAGCTGTGAAATGCTTATGTGATTCTATAAACATATATAAATAAACATGTACAGTATAAGGGGAACATAGTATTTCTGCAGTGAGATTAACTGGTTTAATTGCAGTTGTCTTGGTAATTGTCTTGGTAGTCCTAATCTGTAGTTATCAGCAGCTCATAGCTCGGCCTAACTCAAAACTTATCTTTCTTCCTTCCTATGTGAACAATACATTAGGGCTACATTCCATTATGCCAGAGTATTGTGTGTGTGTGTGTGTGTGTGTGTGTGTGTGTGTGTGTGTGTGTGTGTGTGTGTGTGTGTGTGTGTGTGTGTGTGTGTGTGTGTGTGTGTGTGTGTGTGTGTGTGTGTGTGTGTGTGTGTGTGTGTGTGTGTGTGTGTGTGTGTGTGTGTGTGTGTGTGTGTGTGTGTGAAAATTGAATAAAATCAGTAAACTGAAGTGAACGCTATAAATGTTTTCCTAATAACGATAAACATTCTCTATACAGAAGTCGTATAGAAAGAATTATCAAAAAACAATCAACACAAAAAGAAGTAATAACGCATTGAAATAAAATTAATGATTGTTATTATTAAAAAGGAAAGTAGAAGGAATATGTATGTTTTTATTAATACGGGAAATCAAAATATACAATCACAGCATTTATAACTATAAGAATGTAAATGTAAAACCACTTATGAAGTAGAACTACCTGGTAAATGAAAACCATTAAACTGCCCCTCCCCCACAAATGCACTCAACATAGAATAAGTAATGTTTAAACCTGCACAATAATAACAACAATAATGATAATCATTGTTTACTCACCAGTAGGTGGGTGTGGACAGTATAGGTGAACTGTCATTCAACTCTGCTTTCTATTTAGGCTATTTAGTAAGAGGTTTTACAATCATCATTGTTGTTTGCCTTCTTTTCCTCTTCTTCTTCTTCGGCATCATCACCATCATATTATTATTATTATTGATGTTGTTGTTGTTGTTGTTGTTATTGTTACTATTACTATTATTTTGTTTTTTAAAATAAGTTTTATTGTTGTATTTTATAGGTTTTGTAGTACATGTTAGTATGTGCTAATTTCTCCATGAACGGTACTACTGTCCTTGTTGTTAATACTGGAGTATAAGTGCAACATACAATTTGTATCGAGAGACTCTGCTCTCATTACATAGGCTACATCTGGGCATACAGTAGTTAATAACAATGCATTATTTAACAGATCATGTAATAGTTTGTTTAGTAGGCTTACATATTTATTTTTACATATTAGTTGTATTTTTTAAAATTATCTATAGGGGAGAGGCGGGTAGCACGCTACATAGCTCTGTGCATAGAGGTTGTGTCTTTCCGCCATGTGAAAATAGTTAGTTGTTGTCATTGCAGCGTGTCAGAAGGTATACTTTTTTTTGTTTGTGTTATCCTTTCCGGCGTTGCTCCGCATAACTTTTGAGAGTGGTTGTGTTGAAATAGGTAAAACATTAGGTAAGCAAACTAACTTATTATTATAGTATACTATGTCTAAAATATATCGTAAGAGTTTTAAAGAGTTGTTTTCGGTAGTTACGGTTCGGCACCATTTTTTTCCCTGCAGCCTCGGTCGGGTAGTATGGGCCATACTGACGTCGGGTTGTATGGGCCATGTAATTGACACATGTTTTTTATTTCAGTGGACGATGCCTACATTTAAAAAGAAACCTGCAGGTGAAGGCCATGGAGAATGGTCTGTAGAAGACATGAAATTAGCGGTGCAAGACGTTTTGGAAAATAAAATATCGGTTTGGGCCTCTGCAGAACGGCATAATGTGCCAAGAAATACATTGCAGAGGAAAATTCGTAGTGTAGAAACTGAATCGCAGGTGGAAATGAAACCTCAGCTAGGGAGATTTAAACCTACTTTCGATAATCTGTATGAAAACGAGCTCGTAAAGCATATGAAAGAATTGGATGCACGACTAATGCCCTTATCAAGGAACGAATTTCTCAAGCTTGCGTATGATCTTGCAGAAAGTTTAAAATTGCCACATAGATTTAATAGGGAGAAACGAATGGCAGGAAAAGATTTTTTCACAGAATTCATGAAAAGACACTCTGAGCTAAGTTACAGAAAACCGCAATCAACAAGTTTAATGCGATCAATAGGCTTTAATAAGCCTCCAGTTGAGAGATTTTTCAAACAACTTATGAAACTGCAAGACGAGTGTTGCTTCCGTCCGTCTAGAATCTTTAACGCTGACAAAACGGGGGTGACATGCGTCCACGAAAATGAGATGGTAATTTCAACAAAAGGAAAGCGCCAAGTTGGGAAAATGACTTCGGGGGAGAGGGGTCACACGGTAACACTCATGTTTTGTATGAGTGTGACTGGACTCTTTATTCCACCGCTGTTTGTATTCCCCCGAAAAAGAATGAATGACCGATTGATGATTGGTGCACCATCTGAAAGTATTAGTTTCCCAACTCCAACTGGATGGATAAATGGACCAGCTTTTCTGACGTGGTTGAAACATTTTGTTTCATTTACGAAACCCACTACAGAAGACCCAGTTTTACTGATCATCGATGACCATGGCAGTCACAAGGAGCTGGACGTTATCATGTATGCACGTGAAAACAACGTTCATATGCTGAGCGTCCCCCCTCATACGACCCATAAATTGCAGCCCCTTGATAGAACATTCATGAAACCGTTTAAAGGTGCCTATCAGGTTGCTTGCAGTTTGTGGATGAGGGCTAATCCTGGCCTCAGAATAAATGACTACGACATCACAAAGCTAGTTGCCGATGCCTATAGGAAAGTCTGTCGTTTGGACATTGCCGAAAATGGTTTCAAATGCACAGGAATATATCCTTTGAATTCACAGATATTCACTGATTTGGACTTTATGGGAAGTGAGTTAACCAACGTAACCAACAGCCCCTCAAAATCAAGAGTTGCTGTTCAACAGTCTGGTGAGACTTCTACTGGGACATCGTCGATTCCTGACAACTCAGCTGCTGCAGTTCCTGTCCCAACATCTACTGAACCGTCTCCTGGGACATCGGGAATGTCTGTCATTTCAACTGCTTCAATTGCTGTTCAACAGTCTGCTGAGACTTCTCCTGGGACATCGGTGATGCCTGATAACTCAGCTGCTGCAGTTCCTGTCCCAACGTCTACTGAACCTTCTCCTGGGACATCGGAAATGCCTGACAATTCAGCTCCTACAATTGCTGTATTACCAATTCCTGGGCCTTCTTTGAAAACACACTCAAATATTATAGTGTTGTCTCAAACTATAGGCACTCAAACTTCGAAAACATTCTTAAAAAAGTGTCGCCTTTGCCATCATGCAGTGAAAGAAGATTGACAAGTTGCAAGAGGAAGGCAGGAAAAGTGAGATTTTGACATCAACTCCCGTAAAAAATGCATTAAGCAAAAAGAAAAAGATAGGAAAATAAAAAGAAGAAGCTAAGACATATAGAAGACAATTAAAGTTTGAAAAACAGCAGAGTGAAAAAGAAAAAGGAAAAAATCAAAATCCAGTGGCCCTAAGATGGAAAGAAAAAAAGTGAAGCATCTCATCATGACACTCCAGAATCCTCTATGTGTGAAAATGTAGACTGTCTTGTATGTGGTGAACATTTTGATGAAAACTGGATTCAGTGTCATACATGTGAAGGGTGGGCACATGAACGTTGTGCAGATATTGAAGACACACTGTATTATTATTGCGATTACTGCACGTTCAACAGTAAGCAGTCTAAATAAATGTTAAAAAATGTATTTACACAATTTAAATTGAATTTGTATAAAAATTAAACAATTCTGTTAACAAAAATAATTTTTATTTATCTTCACTCCTGTTTTTTAATTGTGGCCCATACTACCCGACGCCGAAAATTTTATCACAATTACAGCTATAAATTTGAAATACCACACACATTTTATTTGATTAATTTTAATTCCTTTCAGAGTGTGTGTGTGTGAAGTAAATGTTTCACTACTTAGTATTACATAATTTTAGATGATTCTGCCTATCATTTAATATTTTGTAACACTTTTTGCATAAGTGGGCCATACTACCCGCCTATCCCCTACTCATAATTCTTTGTTGCCCAAACCTCATCAAAAGGTCATGCAATGTGTACATTAGAATTGATGTATATCCTCTTTGTTGTCTTTGTCAATTTTTTATCATTAATACAACAATAGTGAAAGAAGAATATCAGGTTTTCAAATGTGTGTGTGTGTGCGTGCGTGCGTGCGTGCGTGTGGGCGCATGTATGTTTTAATTTTGTTAGCTAATGTAAGAAAATCTTTGTATGACTACTAACATGTAGTAATACCAGTACCTGCATTTTTATAAACTCAGTAAATTTCACCTATCTATATAATTTTATTTTTATGCAACTCTAACCAAATTCGTAGCAATATTTCTTTAAAGGATTCTTTTAATAGATCACAGTTTGTAGCTAATAGGATTAATCTACTTTAATTAATATGGATTGTTATTAATTTAACAATATTATTTATCAAATTTAACACACAGTATATTTCTTTGTCTTCTGGCTAACATACATGTGCCCAGTGATATTGAGCACAGATTCACGTCCTGTAGTATCACATTCAGGTGTTGACTTTAGATGACAAAAGAACAAGGGAACTGACAGTTAAACTTGCAACTATAGTAACACTCTACAGCATATGAATTAGTTCGCATCATGCATGAAAACCAGTTTACAATGAAATAAATTCCTACACTCATTAGTTAAGTTTCAATAGAATTTCCATAATACTTACAAACTAATTTTAAGTCATTAATGTAATGTGATTTCAGATCAACGAGGAACCTAAGCTGTCAGAGAAAACAGAAAATAAAACTGACAATGAAGGCAGCAGAGAAGTGGAAAAAGTAGATGAAAGTGTAAGTTTCTAACTTGAACAAGAATCATACTACACAGAAAAAGGTTTAAACTATGCATAGAAATAAAAGTATTGATGTCTTATGTAGTTCTCTGTACATTATATAATAAAACTGATAATTGTTTCAAAAAATGATTGACAGTAAGACTGTGTATAATAGTACTCAGGAACTTGTGGTGCTTTAGTGAAGCATTTTATTTTTCAATTTTTACATAATTTCTCTTATATTTGAATGAACAAGAAATAATTCTGAAACAAAGTATAACAATGCATCCAAAATACATCACCGGACGTTTAAAAAAAAAAAAAACTTGACTGGATATTGTAAGTAAATAATAAAGTAAATATTATACATGTAAAAAACATATATAATAGTGCAACAACTACAGAATACCTCTTACTTATTCATTAAAATGCTTAGAAAGTCTGTCAGATTATGTCTTAGAGGTCAAAATAAAATTATACTGTTGAACAGAAGCAAAGTAGTAGTGACCAGTTTCAAACTGTGAGAGCATTATAGGCAATATATGAATGCTTTCACTACCATTATTCTTCAACTGTTCTTTAACCATGGTTTTTATTAAAATTAAAAACAAAATTTTAAGAAAATTCAATAATAGTTTATTAAAAACCTAGTAGTTTAAGGGATACAAAACTGTATCCATTTAAAGAATTAAAATTCTTTTCCTCACATGATATTCTTACAACTGTAAGAATAAAATAAATAAATAAATAAGTAAAATCAAATAAAAATACACAAATAATTGTTTTAAAAAATTCAATCTTTTTAATTATGAATAAATGTATTATATTTATTTTCTTTCAGTTTAACACAAAAGAGAATGATATAACACAGTTCTATCTGTAAGGAAATGTCTATATATTAAAGAAAGGAATATATGTGTTAAAAGTAGATAATGAAAAAGCTTGTAACTTTTTACCTTATTCAAAAACACATAAAATTATTGCTTGAAGGTGACATGTAGTTTCAATACCGGTAATGCTGTATGTTTAAAATGGCGTAATTTGGCTTTATAGTAAATGTAGGCCTACTACTTGGACCTTATGGCTTGTGTCTTATGGTGTGTAACTACTCTCAGTTCTCAAAATATTTTATTTAGAAATGCTGTCTAAAACTTAACACTTCTATATCAAAGTTCCTCTTTGCAAACGTAAAGTAGAACAAGTCCTTTAGTTTTGTCTTGGCTTTTCCTACATTCAATATATTTTAATCCAGTTTTCTTTTATGCTACTACATCATCATTCTTACTGAACAACTACCCATTATTAGTAAGTACACCATTTTGTAACATTCATTTTTTTTTTGTATTTTACTTTACAAATCAATACTTTCAACTGGAAAATTGTTCAATGGAAATAGTATTGTATACTGAAAGTGGTATAATATATTTGTATTAGGCCCTTAAAATTATTTTTAATGGTTATAATTTAAAATAATTTTTTTGTTCTTTTGCTAACACTACAGCATCTCACTTTTAGTTTTTAACATTTAACATTTTTTCTTATACATATAATTGTGTATAACATAAAATCAAAATTTTGTAATTGCAGTTTTTCCATAACCATAAAACTTGTTACAGGAACTCAGACTTGAAATGCAGTATAAAACACTTTATGAAGAACACCAAGAACTAAAAAGATCCTATATAGATTTACTGAACAGACTGCAGGAAACACCACAATCAGTACCTTTCTTGGAAGAACAGTTTGAGTTGCACTGTGTAAATACTGGAATGGCAGATGACATGGTAATGGCTGAAAAAGTATGCTCACTACAACAAAGAGTAACAGAACTTGAAATGGAAACACGGGAACTCAGAGAACACAATGATCTCTTAGAATTTAGATTGATGGAATTGGATGATGGAATAGGTTCCAACTGCAGTAGTAACCTTCATTTTAATAAGGTCAGTTTATGTTTGTGTATTTACTTTAATCCTAGAAATTATAAGAAGCACCCCTGTTTTAGGTATATAAACACTGATCAGTTGTATCAATGCTATTATTATATGTTTAAATAAGTGATAAATGTAACAAGTAGACTAAAGATTATATGTGTCATAAAAATGCAAAAAATTATAACAATATGCTGACATTTGCAAGTAATATTACTGAAGTATGTGAGAATATAACTCAAATTATTTTTTTATAAAACCATTAAAGCAGGTCAAAGTAGTTTTATTTTCATTAAAAGACAAAATTATAAATTTCTATTATTTGCATAAAAGTATACTACAGTACACTGCTCCAGGTGTTCACTGTGAAACTCTGACATCCATCATCCACCAGTGTTGCAAAGAAATATTTTAATTTAGCTTGTTTTGTTCATTAATACACGGTCAAGTATAGCTTTACCTAGATATACTTCTGGCAGCTGTGGATGCATTGTTAACATTTTTTCCATCATTTTCAGAAATTCATCTAGTGAAAAACATTTAGGTTCAAGTATTTTAATTACTCAGCTGCATCTTAAAAATGTGTTCAATTAAAGCAATATATATTTGTTTAAATTGAGTAATCTTCAAATGCTTTCTACATTGATAAACTGACATAGTATCAGAAATATCAAATTGAGTTACAATTTCTTTAATTTCTTCAAAGTGTTTGGTATAAAATATTGGAGCTTTTAACCATATTATCACATACTATGGTGGATGAGACAAAATTTAAAAAGTTTTTTCGTGCATGCATGCAGTTACAATGGTATTTAGAAAACACTTTTTTGTAAACAGAATTAACTTATTCACATTCCCAGATGTTATTGAATTTCTTCAGCTGAATGATCACTTTTGTGTGCCATCGTTGTGTACATAATTAAACTAGGGTAGAATACTTTAAGAACTTGTCCGTTCCTTATCATATATGGAGCTGTGTCAGTAACAAACATACAGATCTTTCATCTCTAGAAAAATTGGAAAATAATTTCTTGATTGTACCATTTACAAATTTTGCAGTAAAATGATTGATTGTTTTTTTTTTGTGAAGTTTACTATTAACTGAGTGGGAAGAAGAATTTTTGAGTGGTTTTAAACTGAATTAAGAATTTTAAACTGTTTTAAGAATTTATTAACTGAGTGGTTTTAAAGCTTTTTTCCAACTATAAAATCTGCTATGTAATGACCACACCAATCTGTAGTTTCATCATCAAGTAATTTCCATCAGTCATTTCTGATATCATCCCATACTTATTGCAACACATATCTTGAATGGTTATTGATACACGAGTGGCTGAACAAATTTGTTGATCAGGACCTACCATGTTTTTTTCTTACAACATTGACATTGCAAATACCTGTATGTTAGTTTGTTTTTAAAGAAAAGATTATTCTTTTTATAAATATTTGTACAACATGGAATATCAATATGTAATGAACAAACCAAACATTAAAAAACCAAGGATAGTAGTTACCATATATCTGATAGTGGCAATGCACTTTATGGATTAAATCAGTAGTTCCCAACCGGTGGTATGCAAGAAGACCTAGCTAGTAAAAAAGTGTTTACTTAAAAAATTAAATAAATAAACATTTATGTTCAAAACAATAATAAATTTTCATGGGCGTAATTTAAAACCATTACCCTTATAAGAACACACCTAAACAATTTGCGGTAATATTTCATTAGAATCTAACAGGATGTCTGTTGAGTGTGATTTAAGGTAAAAAATAACATCAATAGAACCTGGTATTAACTCTCTGGTACAAAATAAGCAGCAACAACACACACATTATTTCATATTTATTATTTTCTTTTTAATATGTTGTTATTTTCAGTACTAACAAGAATATCTGTAATGAAAGTAATCAACTGTCTTTTGAAAAACTTTATACTAAAGGCATAGAACCAACTTGAAATTAATTTTAAATATCGGTATGAAGAACCATACATGACTTCCATGTTCTAAGATTTATAATTAAAATCATTTTCGAAATTAATTATTTCCATAGAAACTACTTCTTTCTTCAGCCTTAACAACAGTACTATGGCCACTAACCACCTTACTGTGTATTCCACCTCACGTTTGCACAATCGATTTTCAGAGATGATGGCAGTCGATAGCACTGCCGAAACGTCTGGTTTTGTAGAAAACATTGGACCATGGCCAAACAGCCCGGGAAGGAATTTTAACAACAAACTACATCTTTGTTCCCAATAACGAAGTACACATGATATAAATAAAAATTACCCCCACCCCTTCAACTAGCCTTTTCATTTATAGATATTTCATCTATGTTTCTACAGTGGATTATTATGACCTTCTTTTCAGGATACTTTATTTATCAAAATTAAGTACTTCACTCTTGTTAAACATAAAATGTTGCAGACTACCCTTTCCCCTTAACCGATCTTCACCAAAATCAATAGGCCTTGAACCATTTACAAATCAGGCAAATGTGCAAAAAATTATTTGATTCTGTTTGAATTTGTGGCAGTTATCATTCGCCATAGAAAAATCTACACACAGACACAAACACAGACACTTTTCAAAAAATGAATTTTCTTCATGTTTTGAGGGTAGTACAATCAGAATCAGCCCTTATCTCGAACACAATTTTTTTCACCATCACCATACTTCCAATTTTTTATGGAACATGGAAGTAAAAATGAGTTCCCGTTTTGTAAATTCTATGTATTAGATTTAAATTATTATACATAACTAGGAATAATAAGATATACTATTCATGTTGTTTCAAGGTTTTTATTGAGAAACCCCCAATAACCTTTCTCTAAGCTCCAGTGGTACTTGAAATGAATGCGGAAGACCAAAGTGGTATGCGGTTTCGGAAAGTTTGGGAAGCACTGGATTAAATCAATAAATTGATAATAAAAACAATAATATAATTTAAATTTCATGAAAAGGTTACAAACAGGATTATCTTAGAGTCTGAAATAGGTTTGACTTTTGGCTATTAAAATGGGTAGTGACTTTCAAAGGGCCCACCTTTTGTAATACTGGAATGTTTCAATTTGTTTGCACATATTTAGTGTCCCCCCTTATTGGGTTTTCAATAAAGTACAAGTAATGGATATTTCCATACTTCAACAAATAAAAGTAAAAAGGTGTAAGATCTTTATATGATCAAACCTACATAAATATACAAATATTTAGAGAGTGCACACTGCAGAATTCTTAGTCTTTCTAACACACAGAGATATGTTAGTCTGTCTGTTTGCTGTATTGCCCAGAAAAATCCCAGAAAAATTGTAAAAGAACTTGATATGTAGTTGTTGATTTTCTTTTGTTTGTAAGAAGTTGCTGTACTTTATGCTGCAGCTAATATATACATGCATAAATGAAAATATTATTATGTGCACACAATACAGTTGTACACATCCTCCAGAGTAATGGACAAGGTCCCATACTGATGAAAAGAAATATCCAATTCCACCTTCACATGGTGGGGATGGTGGGAGATGAGCACCACATGGTTGCTAACGCAGGCTTGGAAACCAAATGACAGTTGGTGTAAACAGACAAGCAAATGACATATGATACAGAGGGCAAGCGAAAATCACTCCATTAAAGTCTCTGAGGATATGCAATTTCAGTTTCTTCTAGGAGTTTCTTCAGAAAAAAATAGTAGCTTTCTTATGTGTAAAATGTTTTGAAGGTAAAGAGCAGGAATGAGGGAATTAATGTAAAGTTATATTATAGCCTATGGGTAAGAACTTTGGATGTTAGGGGTCTTAATAAAGTAGGCGAGGCAGTTTGTTGAGGATGTAAGGTGTCATAAATATTCAGAGATGAAAAGATTGGCTCAGGATTGAAGGATCTGAAAAATTGCATCAAAGTAACTCTGTTGAGAGAGAGAGAGAGAGAGAGAGAGAGAGAGAGAGAGAGAGAGAGAGAGAGAGAGAGTTGTATATTGTATTACACAGACAGGCATGGACTTATTCCAACAGAAAAACAGTATGCTTCTCAACCCATGTGATAGAGCTGAAATGAAATGTAACACAACATAGTATGATTAATGTAGTTATTTTGCACATAGTATGATCATATGTCTGAGTAAAAGCCATTAAGAAAAACATGGTTCTGGACTAAGTTAACAGTTATATATTGTTCAGGAACTCATCTACTTTTTATCTTAAAGTTATTTTAAACTTTTTACTCAGAAGAAACATCATAATGATAAAAATTCTGTAGATTTATGGAATTATTATGAATAGTTTTCCTCTTTACACAATTTTGTATAGTCATAATTTCTGGCTTTTTATCAGATAATAAAATTATTTATTGTACCACAATTATAATAAAAATGCATGGAATAATGTTTAAACATTGTAAACCATATTTAAAAAGATAGTTTTTATGATAAGTACTCTTTAAAAATTAAAAAATGAATCGTAAAATGGCAAAATGAATTTTTAAATTCTACCAAAATTATTTTCCCCAAGATGAAAACTGTGTATATAACATTGGAGGATATTGACCTTAGTGTTACCAATGATGCCTGACCACTCTGCTCCTTCCACACACACACACACACACACTTAATGCTTTAATAATTAATTTATATTTAATGTATTTTCACTTAACATGTGAAATGTAAAATTACACTGTGAAAACCAAAAAGAACGTGCGTGCGTGCCAGGAACAATATATTTTCACTCATACGTGATTTAAATTAAAATGAAAAATATAGATTTTTGTTAAAGTGAAATGAAATGTTTCCATAGAAACTACTTCTTTGTTGTCAATAACGTAGTACACATATAAAACTTATAACAATTTACCTCCTCCCTCATCAACTACCATTTTAATTTATAAAAAAAATTACCCCCTCCTCCGTTCAACTACCCTTTTAATTTATAGATATTTCATCTACCTTTCTACAGTTGATTATTATGACCTTCTTTTAAGGATACTTTATTTATCAAAATTAAGCACTTTACTCTTGTTAAAACGTAAAATGTTGCAGGTAAACTACCCCTTTCCCCTAACCGATCTTCACTAAAAACAACAGGCCTTGAGTCCTCTACAATTCATGGCTGTATGCAAAAAATTATTTGATTCTGTTTGAATTTGAGGCTGTTATCGTTTTCCATAGGAAAATTCTACACACAGACACATTTCGAAAAAATCGGTATGGAGAACCATACATGACTTCCGTGTCCTAAAATTTATATTTAAAATCTTTAAATATTAATTAAATATGTGGATGCTTGAGTTCTGAAGAAATTACATATCAGCTACAATGGTACCACCATGTCAGGTGGATTAAGACTATCCTCAACCTTCGTGAGGAAGGACTGTACTTTTGGATAAAATGTCTGTAGGTCAAACGAAGAGCTAGCTAAAGGTACCTGCGATCTGATTCCTGTAATGAAATTGGACTCTCGCTGCGAGGGGCCGAGGGATGTCTATAGTGTTATCAAAGTCTTTCCTGTCAATACTATACTAGTCATTTTTCTTTTTTTAAATAGAGTCTTGATTTCTTTCTTTCCATTTGTCTTCTGATTTCCTGAACGACTATTCTGTTCACCCGTATAATTATAAATTTCTCAGCAAAACAATTCTTCCTTACTACGTTTGTGTCTCCTGTGTAACACCCACCATTCTGATCCATGTCATAACGCTGTATTCCACACAGGCTAGTAAATAACTAGCCATCAGGGAGGTCAAAATATTTTCAAGGAGGGGCAAACAATTTTCCAAAGGGGAAAAATATATATATATTTTTCATACATACACACATTAGTTTAATAATTCTCATATCATAATAGAAATAAGTACACAGATTGTATTAATTGCTTTAATACAACAACACTGCCCAGCGATCCACAGGAAGCAAATCGATGTCCACCTTTTTGGCTTGCACGTGTTGTGTTGATGTGGGTTTCAGCACTTTCCATTTAAAAAGCATGCAAACATAATAAAATAAAATAAGTGAGGCCAGAAATAACGCAAATTTTGTATGTGTGTGTGTCCTGCCGGCCTTTTTATTGTGGTAATCACAATAATAAAACTTTGAAAAAGTAAACATTACATAATTGAGATATGCTTGCCTGCCAGGAACGATATATTTTCACTCATACGTGATTTAAATTAAAATGAAAAATATGGAATTTTGTTAAAGTGAAATGAAATGTTTCCATAGAAATACTTCTTTGTTAGCAATAACGTAGTACACATGTAAAACTTATAAAAATTTACCTCCTCCCTCATCCACTACCATTTTAATTTATAAAAAAATTACCCCCTCCCCCTTCAACTACCCTTTTCATTTATAGATATTTCGTCTACCTTTCTACAGTGGATTATTATGACCTTCTTTTCAGGATACTTTATTTATCAAAATTAAGCACTTTACTCTTGTTAAAACATAAAACGTTGCAGGTAAACTACCCCTTTCCTTAACCGATCTTCACCAAAAACAATAGGGCTTGAGTCCTCTACAATTCAGGGGTGTATGCAAAAAATTATTTGATTCTGTTTGAATTTGCGGCTGTTATTGTTCGCCATATAAAAAAGTCTACACATACACACACACACATACACACACACACACACACACACACACACACACACACACACACACACTTTTTGGAAAATGACTTTTTTTCATGTGTTTAGGGTAGTACAATCAGAATCTGCCGTTATCTCGAACTTGATTTTTTTTGCCATGACCATACTTCTATTTCCTTATGGAACATGGAAGTAAAAATTAATAATAGTAGTTAAGATAAAAATTAGTGCTGGTGTCTGATTTTGACAAATGTTTAGTTTTGTAGTGGGGCTGATGAGAGGCACAAGTTAAAAAGTAGTAGTACATTTTTGTAATAATTAGGTTTTTATTTTCGTATATATTTTTTCGGTAATTTATTTTTGTATCTATCCTCATGAAATCAAGCCCTGGTGGTATGCATGTATGTATGCGTGTTGTAGTATGTAAGGAAAACTGATGCACTATGTGTTAAAGTCTGCATTGATTGTACATAATTAAAACTTACACACAAACATGTATGTGTGTGTGTTAAAATAATGTAGTTTACTTACTTTATTATATTTTTTAGTTACTGAGTAACCAACAGAAATAATTTATTTACATTATAAAAATTTGTATCCACTACAAAGGGACTGTACCATTACACAACTTCTAAACATATATATCTGTATGTATTTTAGTAAATGTGGAAGTATGAATTTATGTTAATACTGGAGATGGAGAAATAGGCTTGTAAACTATTTTATAATATACATACATCATATGTACTTTTTTTATGTACAGTCACCCTTAAGCCGAAGTCCGGACACACGTGAAGTTATTGATAGCGACGACATTAGTGATTCCGGAGTTATGTCTTTGTCAGCCAGTGAAGACATTAGTGAATCAGATTTACAAGATATTAAACTGGTAAGAGTGAATTATCTTGATCTCACAAAAATATCTTGTTAATAGTTGTAGCAACTACTTGTAAGACTTGTAGTTGTAGTGATTGTGTAGCTGTAGTTGTTAAAAATGCCAAAACTAGCTGAAAATGAAATATTTTAATGAATAAAATAATAAAACCGTGGGGAAATTATGCAGGCAAATAAACCAATGATAAGAAACGTCTATGGTCAATTTCTTATTGACACTAGATCAATTTGGATATATCTTGGTATTAAAATATTTATATTACTTATATGTAATAAAAAGTATTTTGCTCCAAGTTTTCTCATACACAGTAGTTATTACTTGAATGTTGTCCACCTGTACATTTTTCCTAATCAAAAACATTGTTTTACTATGCAAGTCTCAAGGAAAAAATACAAGTCTCATTAGAATTTAAAATGTTTTTTCCAACTCAACTTTTCCTTCCACTCTGACATTTATTTCATTGAATGAAATATTGTGTATAATTTGGAATTTGCCTACCCCTGAAATTTTAAAATATGCACAACTTACTACATCAATGACTTCTAGAGCTTTCTTGCATATAAAAGTTCCAGTGAGAGAAACCTTTCTCTCCCTCTCTGTGCATGTATAACATTATTATTATTAATGCACAAGCACAAGCCCTGCGTAACTATTCACACATCAAGTTGTTAACCACTAGGCCTGGCTTTCTGGGAAAGATGCATTTGCTTAACTGATTGTTATTTTCAGTCCACAACTTTTGAATAATGTAATTGCTGCTTAGGACATCACCTATCTTAAATTCCTTCACATGAAAGTGTGTTTATTCTCACTTATTTTTTCATTCAATACACATTAATGATTTCCACTTTTTCTTTTAACTTTTTGCGGCAAATATCTTCGTTCTAGTTTTAATTTTTGTGACAAATGTTTTTGATAGTGAAGTTAGTGAAGAATTTTACAAAATATCTACAGACATTATTAAAACAAGAAAAAACACTTTGCTTAGAAAATGTAGTATACAGCCAGAAAAAAAAAAACAGAAATACACACATACTATAATAACCAATAACAAACTTGACAACTGGTGTTATAATATTATCATTTCTGTTATCGGTATGCAAGATGTGACTCATACAGCACAGATTAACAGATCACTCATAGTTTGTAAGACTAAGATGAGATGAACTTAAATTTTTTACTCCCACTGCCACTGTTTGGAAGTCCTTATACTCTTGTTATATGTACTGCCCGCATCAGTTTATAAGGTCTGTTATTAGGAAGCCTTTTACTTATCACATCCACTACAAAAATGCTGGGAAATCTAAAATTGCCCAGTATATGGATAAATCCATTATTGAAAAATTCCTGTTAGGGGAAGTCTCACTGTGTATAAGAACACAGCCCTCCCAACACCCATCCCTCACCATTTCACTATTCTTCTTTCTCTCTTCATTCACACATACTTAAATATATGCTAATAAACTTGCAATTTGAACATTATTTTTACTAAAATAATGCATATAAAACTGAACTACTTATTTCATATGTAATAAATTTGTATGTATTTACACTTTTTTTGTATTCTAGTACTTGTATTCTGGATGACATTATCTGTAAGTATTTCTTTACATGATAGTGTATTTCATTAAAGGCATATGACATCAACGTATAGAAATGTTTTCTTTAAAAAAATTTAAGATTATTCTTGACCACATTATGATCACTAATAAAATGTATTATTATGACAGGGTACAAACTTATTGTAGATAAAATTTCTTTAAATTTTTACCTTGCTCCCTGAACCAGTTTTTGCTTTTTACAAGCTTCATCAGAGGCTGCTTCTAGGAGTGCTGTCCATCTTGTTTTTGGTGATGGTGCTGTTAACACCAAAAGCCACTTACTTATCATTTATGGTTAGCTCATAATGAGCAAAAACTGGTTCAGGCAGTGAAATATAACTTTTATCTAAAATAATTGATCATGTTCATAATAATATATGTTAGTTAGTAATAACTCTTGGACGTGTCATATACAACAAAATACAAGAATTTATATTACGATGATTAGGTTTGTTTTGGTACTATTGTTATTATTTTGTTTTCTTGGCAAAGTATCTATTTGCTATCAGTCTGAATATTATTCTGCATTATCAAAATTTCTTTTAAAAATATTAAATGTGGGTTATATTCCAAATGTTCTAAATTTAGCAATATGTATCATGTTTTTAAGGAACCAAGCCAGCGAGACATAAAGAGTCGTCTCATGCAAATGTGTCAAACAGTAGAAAGTGTTGCTGACAGAATGAGCCTTCAACAAACGCTGTCTCTTCTACGTCATTATGAGTCCAAAATAGAAAGCTTAGAGTCAACACTTGCAGCTATGTGCCATGAACCAGCTATGGTAATTTCAACTTATTAGACTATGCCACTCTACTTACTTATACTCTCTCTCTCTCTCTCTCTCTCTCTCTCTCTCTCTCTCTCTCTCTCTCTCTCTCTCTCTCTCTCTCTCTCTCTCTCTCTCTCTCTCACACACACACACACACACACACACACACACACACACACACACACACACACACACACACACACACACACACACACACACACACAAAGAAGACTATAGTATTTTTTGAAAAGTATTAATGTGAAGAGTGCTTCACAGTAATGGCACCTTTTTCAGAAATTAAGTTACAAAGCTTTATTTATTTTAATTCATAAAATTCCAGACATTTCTAAACCAGCAGCTGATAGTATTAGTCTTAGAACATTTTATTACCATTTGAAGATAAAAAAATTATTTATTAATTAATTTATTTTATTTTATTGTACTTGGTATGTTCAAGTAAATAAATCAGTAATACAGTAAAATACATTCATTCAGTTGGTATAATACAGTAAAATATATTCATACTTTTTTGAAGTAAAAAAATTGTCATCTGCTGATCTGCTTCTTGTGATTGAAAGTAGCCCCTATCTTGTATAATTTCTAGTTTTCTTTAAAGATTAACACTTTATAAATACTAATTTTTATAGTTATTAGCAGTTATAGAAAGTTTTTTTTGTAGGGAAGGCAAAGAGATGTTTCTACAAAGAAAACAAAGTTATTAGATGATACTACAAAATCACCCTGCAGAATCATTGCAACAGTTCTGCCATTTACTGACCTTCCACACAATTACAGTAAACAATTAAAAGAAGATTTCTCACTGAAAAAATTCTTGAGAGAAGCAGATGGCCTTCAGGAGAGTGGTATCTTTGATGAGTCTGGTGATAATAGCGATGTGATATGCACTCAAAGCACACAGACTGAATGGTCATTTGATGATCTCGATTCATCTCCTGGAGATCTGGGGACAGAGATTAGAAAGTTAACACAGATAAGGGAACGGATAGAAGAGCAGAATGGAAACAAAAAACTTCTTAGATCACCCAGTGATGAGTTACTTATTCAAGATCCATTGAAGGAAATATTATTCTATAAAGAAAGGCTAGAAATTTTAGAAAACAAAGTAGCTGTGTATGAAAGTAATGGTAATGAACAAACTAAAATGTTGTCATCAAGACTAGAAAGAGAGGTGCTGCTTAGAGCAGAAGTAAAACATTTAAAAGCAACAGTAGAGAAACTACAGGAAGAGAACAGGAGGTTAGAGGAAGATAAATGTGAATTTGAAGAGGCAGAAAATGATACGAGGCTTAGATGCCAAAAGTAAGTACATCTACTGAATTTTATCCATATAGGCTAATAATTTTTTAGTTAAAAAATGTTTTGTTTAATACTTATGAACAAAAAATATAAAGTTTACAAATTCTATTTATACCAGAAATTATTTATTAAATATCGTTTATATAGGTGTGAGTTTTGCCCTTCTCTGCTGCTGTATCTTTAAAAATACTATGTTTGTCTTTTCCATATTTAATATTAAGACAACTTTTGTTGAGCTTATTAATCTTCTTCCACCTCATGACATTTTCATTAAACAAAACAGCAACCACACCATCTCCAAATCTCAGAGACGAAAGATGTGTATCTAACCTCCAAGCATGTAAGATATATATCTAAAAGTCAACATGGAGACCTAAAGCTTATATCTAATGGATATTCCTCATTATAATATTGTAATGAATGTATTTTTCATTCATAGAAAAATGTAATACATAGATTTTTCAAAATGTATGAATACATTGTCATCAAAGAGTGACATGCTATGCCGTATCTACAAGTGTTTTAATTGATATCTAGTGTAGTTTATTTAATGTGATATCTTATTATATGAGAGTAAGTCAATAAGTATCAGCAAACAATTTTTATAATTTATTATAACAACAGTACAAATCTTACAGTTAGCTCATTTTTCAACATAATCCCCTTGCTTTTCAATACTTGGTCCATCGTTGCACAAGCTTCCTGATCCCCTCAGAAAAAAGTTTGTCAGCTGAGCAGCAGCAAGTACTGTATACACCACTTCCTTCACTTCTTGGTCTCTGGAGAATCGAAGGCCCCTTAAGGCATCTTTAAGTTAACCAAAGAGATGGTAATCTGACAGGGTGAGATCGAGGCTGTATGCAGGATGCTCCAATAACTCGAAATGCAATTGCTCAAGGGTTTGGACAGTGGGGGTGGTAGTATGTGGGCACACAATTTCATGCAACAAAAGCACTCCTTCCGACGATAGGTCTCAACATTCGGATCGAATTGTAGGCTTCAGTTTGTTGGACAGCATCTCACTGTAGCTTGCACTAATTACTGTTGAACCCTTCTCCAAGTACTGTTGCAGTATTGTCCCTTGTGAGTTCCAGAATACTGTGAACATTACCTTTCCTACAGAGGGTTAACTCTTGAATTTCTTTTTGATTGGAAATTCAGGGTGTTTCCATTCCATGCTCTGGCCTTTCCTTTCAGGCTCAAAGTGGTGGATCCACATTTCATCTCAGTGACTATTTGTTTCAAAAAAGCTCCACCTTCATAAGCACAGTGACCCATTAAGCATTGACAGATGGCCACTTGATTGCGTTTGTGTGCTCTTCAGTGAGCTGTTTTGGGACCCATCTTGCACAGAGTTTATGAAAATAAAGCCTGTTATGGATAATTTCATATGAAGAACCATGTCTAATTTGCAGATGATATGCCACTTCATCCATAGACACACTTTGGCTGGTCTAAATCAAGGCATTAACTTGTTCAATAATGGCATCAGTAGTAGAAGAGGTTGGGCATCCTGATATTTCCTTGTCCTTGACGCTTGTTTGACCGTTTTTGAATGTTTTGATCCATTCATATACTTTTGCTATGCTAAAAGATCATTATTTTTAAAGTCTTCTATGGATTTCGGTTCCTGATACATTTTTAGACCCTTAAAATCTGAATCACTGTACACTGTTCTTCATTGGAGCAAACAGGGAGAAGGGCAGCTGTGTTTATCCACAGCTGACTGACTGGACAGATGGTCTAACAGTCCACAAGTAGAGATAACGGCACCATCTGTTGGCATACAAGAGCACTAAGTGGTATTACCAACCTACAGGTAAAATAATAAAATTGCAGATACTTATTGACTTACCCTCATATATGCCTAAATGTCAGATTAAATGTTCTCTTTATCATCAAATGTCATGCAAAGATGTTTTCCATATTACCTGTAGTGTTCTTGAAGTACACATATGCTATATTTTCTTCAAATTCTGTTTGATCAACTAGCTACTGACTATCAGGTTCTCTATTTGTAATGAGATGCTTGCTAAAAACTTTGAATAGAGGTGATATCAATGAAATCGTTCTACAGTTTTTCCAATCCTATGTATACTTCTTTTTGAGTTGTAAGACCACTATACTGTCTTGTTTTTTCTATTTTATTCAGTTCCAGTTCTTATTCAGCAGCAACAGCATTTCTGTTCTTATTCTGGTTCCTCTGTACAACAGCATTCTTGTCCTTATTCTGTTGTTAGCTGGAGGCTTTCCTTTTTCATATTTATCAGTACTTGAACAACTTCTTGTAAATTGTCTTAAAGTTCTGTCATTCCTCATTTATTTTCCACACTAAAATAGTGTATATATTGCTTATATCTTCCAGAAATTGAATTATCTTCCTTTTGTCTGGTATATATTTTCATTTTTATCTCTGATTATTATCATCATTTGTTGTCCATTTATAATAAATACCTTTGTCACAAATACCTCTTTATACTCTAATTATTTTCTGTAACAATAATAATTATCCAATAACTGTAGCTTAAAATTATTGTGTCATGGTTTTTATTATTTTGTAGAGTTCAGTGTTTCAATTTTGTCCACAATTTTTCATTTTCTCATATTTTTTATTTGCCTTTTCTCTGTATGATTAAGTTTGTGTAAGATAAAATTGTTTGATATCCTTGACATTACCATTGCTTCAATTAATTTGTTATTGAAATATTCCCTACTTATATCACTCTGTGGAATAGTTTCGTATATACTTTTCAGTATCATTTTATAACACACTTTTCCTGAGTTTTAGGTATAATCTGTTATCATCTCTTCCTTCTTTAATCATTTTATTCATCTGCTTTTTTATGTATATTAATATTGTTATTCTCAGGTCACTTTCTCTACTCAGAATGTTTCTGTCTTGTTGTTTATAGAATTGTATGTATGTGTGTGTGTAGACACACAGATTATGTGTTATCTTTAATATGTGTAACCTTTTTGATCTTTCATGTACATTATCTGTCCTCTGTTTTCTCGAAGAATGTGTTATAAGCATTTACGTAAAACTCTTCAGGTGTCACAAAGCCCATTACCCTGTCCCATCTTTCATATGTATTCTCAAACCTAAAGTTGTAACCCCTCTTTATTTTTTTTTATACTTTATAATTTTTTTTTTTTAAGAGGGGGGCCACTAGATATTTATAACTAGGCAGAAGGCCTAGAAGAAGCATAAAATGTGCTGGGTCCAGTGAGACGGGACTTGCAATTAAACTCTCTGTTAACCAACAATAACAGCTTTTATTATATCTGAAATTATCCTTGCATACATACATATTAAAATATCACATAATATCCAAACGATCAACATCATATAAATTGTTTAAATCCCCTTTGTAATTCTTTACATGAAGAACCCATAATTAAACACACACACACACACACACACACACACACACACACACACACACACACACACACACACACACACACACACACACACACACACATATAGATCTATATCTTAACTTCAACTCAAATCAATCATGCTAATTCAATAAATCCCCTTTAGTATTACATATAGATTAAATGTCGACATTACAAAAATGTATATATACAAATATATATTACTCATCCACATAACACACATAACTGAACATACAATCACATATAATTTTACAAGATCATGATTATAGTTCACTATCACATCATACCCATAGAAGCCCTGCAGCCCGCCTATATGTTATACCTTTTTTTTTTATTATTGCCCCATCATATTGGAATATCAAATGCCAGTAACCGGCTAGTATTTATCAACCAGCTAGTACATTATCAATATGTATTCAGGGTACTTACCAGTAGGTCTAAAGGCTGTTACTTAGCCATTAAAGATGAAAAAGAAACCACAATAAAACTCTGCCGACTCGAAGGGTAGGTAGACTGGTTACGTAATGTAGCGATGCGGGCAGCAAACTGAACTCAGCCTGCCAACTGTGCCTGACCGGCCAAGCTAATCACGGGCTCCCTCACCAGGCCGCGTCACCAAGCAGAAGGCACCCGATTATACCGAACAGCTACGCGCAACATATATAAATCGAATTTATTATAAATCGTATTTTTTTTTTATTATACAAAAGCCGGGTCATCAAAACCCCGGCACAAAGTGCCCTACAGATTTTTCCTGACCTTTCATGTTCCCACATTTGTGCCAAAGCTTCCTATGACTATTTGTTTGGTTCACATTTATGATTCTACATAAATCAATTATATTGCTATACAACTGTTCTCTTTCTTCATGTTTGCTGTATGGAGTAGGATAAAAGCTTGAATTACCGTCATCTTTTATCCTTCTACAAATTTATATACACACATACTAGGCGCTTCTACCACTTACACATTTGTATTTGTAGTTACAATTTACTTATTTATATTGTCATTTTGTATTTTTTTAACATGTCCTACACTTTTTTCAGTTACTTGTAGAACAGCATGATCCCATTTCTTATATTCATCTCTCTCTTCTACCCTACAGACCATTAGCTCCACCACATTCCACTTTATTTACGTACTTCAATTCCTCATCCAACTCTAGCATCTGATCCTCTATTTGTAGAATCTGGCATACGGGAACGTATCTTGGAACGTATCTTAAAAAATGCAGTTGCCACCCTATTGCATCAGTGACTCCAAGTACCCTCTTCTCCAAGTTTGCTATGTCATTGTCATAACAAGAGTTTGCTGTATCAGGGTGTTGTGTATCAGACTTTGTCGCAATTTAAAGTTGTGACTATTATTTAGATAATGGTAGAGCTCAATACCAGCCTACTTAAGACAATGGATGCCACTGTTGAATATCTGAGTAGTTCATTTCGTATCTTTCCAGGAAGACTGTCCTGTCTAAACACTCTTCAGCAGATGAGATGACCCTCTTAATCTAATAAGTAACTGAATTTTACACAAGCAATTGAAATATCATTAGTTTGTTCCTAACTTGGAATCCCAAAGTATGTGTGTGTGCGTGCGCGTGCGCGTGCGCGTGCATGTGTGTGTGTGTGTTTCACTATTAAAGTTTCTTGTTTTATGCATGTATATATTTATTTTATTTATATTGTTTACTCAGTTTGAAACAAACATATACTTATAATATTACTTTTTTATTCTTGCTACAAACTTTGTTTAGGCAGTATACATACAACCTTAAAAAATATATGTAAACATAATCTTCAAACATTATTATTTATTTTAAACATATAACAATACAAATTATATGAACCATATATTTACTACGTATTAATAGTCACTAAAGTTGATAATTAAAATATGATTTTTATATTTATGTTAATTATGTATTTTGTATGCATATAGACTGGAAGTGAAGTTAAGTGCTCTTGGTGAAAAGAAAAGTGATTTACAAGTTCAGCTACAACAGAATGCAAGAACTATGGCAAACTTGCGAAGCTCACTAGCAGAAGAAGAGAGAAAACGGACTGATGCACGACAGCACGCAGCAAGATTGGAATCTTTAGTAAACCAATATGAACAAAGAAATTTCGAACTAGAAGAAAAAATTTTGGAAGTTAGTTTTAATTTACAAACATTAGAAAACGTTTTAACTGCACTAATAGTTTGGCATTTGTGGCATATATTGAATGCTCTAAAGCCATGTGTGCTTAATGCATTGGTAATACAACATTCAGGTTTAGGAAAAGAGCTTACTCTATGTGCTTTGTGCACAGAAACTTGTAAAAATAAAATTTCAGAAGACTGTTCCTGTGAACTTGAAAGGACTTCAACTAGTGAACATTCATACAGAAACTCAAGTGATCTTATAAAGTGTAAATGTGTTAAAAAAACTATCTCAGATTCAATTTGTAAACAAAATATACATTTAAATGAAACTTCAGATCAAATAATCAGTGATTTGAGACATAAGTGTTACAGGTTAGAAAATCGACTAAAAGAATTAGAGGAAAGGGAAAGAAAGTATAATATAGCTTTACAAAAGACTGATGAAGTATGGGAAACAATGGAAAACAAGTTAAAATTGCAGTTACAAGAAACTGAAGAAGAACTGTTAAAGAAACAAATTGAACTTGATAAAAAAGAAACTCAAATTAAGAAGCTAGCAGGAAATAATGAAATTGAATTGCATTTAAATGAGAGACTGTTACATTTAGAGGAAGAAGTATATGAACTACATGATCTTTTGAATCAAAAAGAAAAAGAGAAGAAAACATTACTAGAGACACAACAGCGTATGTTTCAGGAATTAGAAACGTATATAGAGAAATTGCATAATTTTAAAACACATGTTGAAATTCCTTTAAGAGAAGAATTAGAGCTTCAAAGTAAAAAGTACAAAGAAATTCAAAAAGAATTAGAAATTCAAGAAAAAGAGAAAAGTGCAGACGATGAACTATATGTTACAGAGGTTAGTATACAAACTGAATTTGTAAGATGTAATATAAATAATTTAATGAAAGCTCATTAAATGGTATATCAGCCATTTCTTCTTTGTGACACACTTGGGTGATCTGATAGTTCCATTCTGTGACTATTTATTTATAATTTATATTTCTTTTGTGTCCCTCAGCTTAAATCATCCACTGAAGGGCATAAAACTTAAAACCCCCTTTATTCTGTCCATCTGCTCTAGTCTTGTATGATCTGGATCAATTTTTTACATTTATATGACATATAAAATTAAATTACTTGTTTCCACTTTGTGCCCTCCCTAGTTGTCAAATCTGTTATTTGTTTTGTTTGTTAATTTGTAACATGACTATCCCAATTCCAATACAACTTAGTTTTCATGACAAGACAAGTACTCAAAGTTCCCTTAATGCATTCAGTCTGTTAACATTATCTCCACCACTAATCGTTTAATTCCTGTTTGTGCTAAACTTAACTTTCTGTGTAATGCCAGTATTTTAGCAGCACACATATGAACTACAGGTGTAGACTACAAAGTTATATAATCTTCTTTATAACAAATCAGTTCTTTATATATGATAATACTTTTATTGTAGTCCAATTCAGTACTCTTAAACATGATGATAAATAATTTAAAATAAAAAATAAAATATTGTTTAAATTTTCATCATGTTTAACACAATACATCAAATTGAAATGGAAGATAAATAACAAACCATTAAATCAACCCTTGTGATTAATGTTTCTAGCAAAGGCAATAAATTCTTGGACAGATGTTAGGAAAAGCAAACTGTGAATTGCTTATACATTTTTAGTTAAAACTTTTTTTGATCTGACTGATTCATGTAGGTCAGCATTGACAGTAATGATGTTGATACCTTGTATTTTGTATCTAAAATTATCACCCTATATCATGAAATCAGATGATGAGTACACCAAATAATAAAGTTGTGTGTGTGTGTGTGTGTGTGTGTGCGCACACGTGCGCACGCGCGCAAATATAAAAAATTATAGAATTTTATTTTAAAATGTATGAAACATGCAGAATTAAAACAAGTAGAACTTAATGTGTTTATATACTGTAGAAGCATAGGAAAACAGAAGTTAATTATGACTTTTTTATTTTATTATTTTTTACTTGTAATATTTTTGTGTGAATGATCAATACAAATTAACAAAAACATCCTTCTTATTTGATATTTCTGATAAAAATATAACTTTTAAACATAGTATTTTTATAATAAATGGTAAAAGTGAAAATACTTGTATGTGAGCACTCGCAGGCCCATACACACACACACACACTTTTATATACGTACTAGCAAAATACCCGTGCTTCGCTACGGAGTTTCATGTTGTACGTAATGAAAATCTTATTTAATTAATAAAGTTCAATTAAAGTAGGTTTCTTATAAATAAATAATTAAAACCTCTTATGTATTTTATTTAAAATAAACATTAAACATTTTTGTTATATGAAGTTGTGTTGAGTATGAAAACATTTCAGATTTTTCTTCAATTTATGAACTTGTAATGAAGAACTAATCATCGGATCATTAAAGAACTTCTTTGTACACAAAGTTTTTAGTTTTTCCTTCTGGCTGAAGAATAACCAGACTGTCAGGAGTGCTAACTCTTGAACAGGCAACGTACAACTGGCCATGAAAGAAACAGTCTTCCCTCAGATCTACGCCAGCCATTTTCAAAGACTGTCCTTGAGCTTTGTTGATTGTCATTGCAAAACAGACTTTGATGGGAAATTGTAGTCTTTTAAACTGAAAATGGTAGTCTGACGGGATCAAAGGAATGCGAGGTATGAAAACTGTTTCTCCAGAACCACAGCCAGTGAATATAGTTGCCTCAACAACGTTCTTATGTAAAGATTTTACCTGCAGTTGGTACCATTGCAAAGTTTCGGTGGTATTAAGTTCCGCAGCAGCATAATGGGAGCCCCAACTTTTAGGTGAAGGTTATGTGGGGGTATTCCTGGAGGGTTGAGCGTGTGGAGGAACTCTACCGGATAATGCACAGCGTCTTCTACCTCTACTATGGAATCTACCGACTGATATTTTACAACATCGGCTGGAAGTTTTTCTAACAATAAGTTGTTAATGATTGCTGCTGTCTCATTTCTTGGGGTTAGAATAGCTCTTTCTTTGAGCCAAGATGAGTCACTTATATTCATTAAGTCTGGGTATATTTTATCTGTCAAAGCTTAAGGTCTTTTACAACTTCACATAGGTTGTTTGGAATGTTAACTTTTCCATCTTCCTCTTTTAACTTTCCATCGCCAATCTGTAACAGTAAGCTTGAAAACTCTTCCGCTTTAAAATCACCTTTAAGATCCACCCACATGTTTACTCTTAAGGAACGAACTTGAACTTTGGGCCAGAGGTAAGATGACTTCAGGCAGGCTTTAACTTCATCTGCTCGTGTTCCCCGAGGCACAACAGGTAAAGTCTGTCTAAAGTCTCCGGCCAGTAGTACTGTTATTCCACCCATCAGGTTTTTACTGCTACGAATGTCCTGTAAAGTTCTGTCTAGGGCTTCTATCCCTCGTTTGTGAGCCATGGTGCATTCATCCCAAACTATCAACTTGCACTCTTTCAAGACCTTGTCTGTGTCACTTTGTTTTGACACATTGCAGAGTGGAGTCTGGGAGATGTTTAAATTCAGAGGCAATTTAAAGGCAGAGTGAGTTGTTTTACTTCCATCCAGCAATATAGCTGCTATACCTGAAGAAGCCACAGAGATGGCAATCTTTCTGTCTTTCCTAACGCTGGCAAGAAGTAGGTTTAGTAGGAACATTTTTCCAGTGCAACCAGGTGCATCGAGAAAAAACAGCTGACCGAGTCCATCATCAATGTTGGCAATGAGCTCATTGTAAGCGTTCTTCTGATCCGCATTAAGTTTAGGAAAGTTCTCAGCAACCATATCAGAAAGCTGAACTGTATTGTAGGAGAGCTCTTTCAGGTACTCGCGATTGACTGTAATAATGTTTGTGTCTTGAGTTAGTGGAGGTAAACCAAAGTCTTGGAGAGATTGGCTTGACATAGAAAAGATCATATTTTCAAGACATAGTAAGCATTTATTATAAACTGTGTCCTTGCAAAGTTCAATCTCTAAACCATGACTTTCAATCTCAATCTGCCTTCTTATGTCCTCTGATAGACTTTCTTTGTGTTTTTCCCAAAGTGCTAAGGGATCTGCAACTTGGCAAAACACCAATATTACAGCAAACAGCTCTCGGATCTTGTGAGGCAAATCTGAAATGGAAGCTTCTTGCAGGGTTAGGTCCCATTGCATGTCGTCTTCCAACAACCCTAATGCTCTACAAGCAGACTGGTATGTAGGATGAACTATACCAGATACCTTTTTAAGATCATTGAAACACGTTGGTCCTCGAATCTCGTGTAGCAGGAGACGCAGATAGAAACACTTGACATTGTTAGGATGTACAGTATATACCCTCCCAAGTAAATGATCTTTTTTTACTCCTGGATGTCCTGGAACGCCTTTTTCTTGCTTTCTTCTGCAAAACTCGTTATTTTTCCAGACATAGTATGTTGGGACCTCACAGTAAAGAAGGCCTCTGGCAAAGGAATCGGTTTTGGAGAGTTCGAAAAATGCTGTTAATGTGGTTTTTGGTGGATGTTGGATTTTGTCCAGAAGGTTGTCGGAAGTGAAAAATACCCTCTGGTCGTTCTCAAGGTGGACTGCTAACTGCACTACTGGTGGGAACCTTTCATGAATAGGAAAACAGAAAATACGCCAAGCCGCTTCGGAAGTGCTGATGTAGTGACCTGATTCGTACTTAGAAACTTCATCCCACTCATTCTCCAACCTAAATGCTGCCTGATCACTGCCTTTGTTCACATATTTACAAATATACTTTATCGACTTGACGGAGTTGCACAGTTCAACATGTATGTGGGCTAAGAAAGAGCGGGAAAGAACAGGATTGTACGGTACCACCCATTGGTTGTCAAGATCAATTCCTTTAATGTTGACCGAGAAACCACCATTGGCAGGAGACCGTCGGCGATACTGGGGGTAACCGTCATCCGCAGTTTGAGTTTGTGTTGCTAAAGGCTGCGGATATCTCTTGGTGCATTGGCCATTTACCATGCAGGGTGAGTTTCTGTTAACATTTCCACAAGGGCCATGAATCATTGTGGACTTAACAATGTCATGAAGGGCAGGATCGACTTCAGGATCAGGGATCTCTGCACTTATCACACTGGTGATTTGAAGGGGCATGATCCTATCCTGCAGCCAGAGCAGTATGTGCACGTGCGGTAAACCTCTGTTTTGCCATTCCACAGTTAACATGCAACACCTTGTTGGACCGAAAACATTGCCTTTTGTCAAGACATGCATCATTTTCTTTACTTT
This sequence comes from Magicicada septendecula, assembly GCA_034769895.1. Taxonomy (NCBI): domain Eukaryota; kingdom Metazoa; phylum Arthropoda; class Insecta; order Hemiptera; family Cicadidae; genus Magicicada; species Magicicada septendecula. The sequence continues at coordinate 752,907,552 of CM068367.1, read as the reverse complement.
GAGGTGAAATGTTCTGGCAATAATATCGTGTCTGTCTTGACGCTTTTGTCGTGCACTTAATGCTTCTTGTATTTCGGTCCATTTAGGTTATATGTAAATGTGATGAACAGATCAGGACGGCCGTACTTGCGTACATATGTCATGGCGTCCTGAGTCCGCTCGTGCATGTAACGGGGTCCACCTGTAAAGCTGCAAGGTAAAACAACCATTTTGCCTATATTATTGGCTTGCCCATCATTTTTGCACATGGAGTCCCGCAGATGCACATAGTTTTCGGTCCGCAGCTTACTCTGATTGTTCCTTACAAAGTTGAGTCTTTCTGTCCCAATTTTGGCGTACAAGTCAACCAAAAATTGATTCAGGAGACTGCGATAAAGTAACAAATAATTTTGCTGCCCATCTCTCTCCATTATGCGGAATGAGTAAAATTCTGAAGCTGAAACAGTTTTTTTTAGAGGGGCTTTAGTGTTTGGGTCGCACTGTGGAATGGCAATGGAGTAACCATCTTCCCCACGACAGAACATAAGTGGATACTGCAATGCATCATAAGATCGATGAGTTTCACTTATGCGCTGTAACTTAGAGTCTCTGCTGTGGAGAATGATGTCCCTCTTTGCAAACTCCTGGCCTACGATCACTAAAGCCACCTCGCTTGTTGTGGGTGCATTGAACTGACCCCTATGTCCATCTACGGGCTTTCTGTCATGTCATGCACTTTGAACTCCTAGCCTTCTGGAACACTTTCCAATGCTGTTTTGAAATCGTTTATGTAAGAATTGTGATTGTGAAGCACTTTTTGAAGTTTGGCAACTAACCAAGGCTTTACGTTTGGAAAATTGTTACATCTAGTGTTTGTCTCCTTTTCGTCATTTCTAAGGAAATATATTTGTAAAAATGAGGGATTGTTTGGAGGTGAAGACAACAAACTCCCTATCCTGTGGTAGACTTGACCTTGTACTTTAAAAGTTGGCGTGAAGTTCCCTTCTTTTATTTCTTTGGCTCCGAAAGATGTCATTTGGAAACAACCATTATATTTTCTTATGTTTACCAAAAAGTGTTCAGACTCTGGATGTTCACTTGTGAGAAGGCTATGGAGAGGTTCTGGTAGTTCTTTAATGAGAGGAAGGTGGACTTTTCTGTTGCTACAACATAACCCAGGACTTTCCTCTTTCCACTTTTTAGCATTACACCATTTACACTGTATAAAATCACCAATAGATAAAATCTTGTCATTGTTGTAGTCAGTATTACAGTCATATTTAAAGCCCGACAAAGATTTTATCTTCCAGGGAATAAGTGACCTCTTTTCATTGTATTTTCTCACCGCTTTGCATACACCACCTTTGATATCATAACCTATATCTTTATTTATAAGAATCGTGGACTCTGGCCCCGACGTCTTTCGTGGGATCCGACCTAAGACTCCCCGGGTTCCGTGGATGGACTCCGGGGAAGGCCCGTCGGACGACTCCCACACTATTTCCTACGCGGGAGACTTCCACCGATGCTATGGTAATCAGAATCTATTCTATTGGGTTGCCATAGTAACCAGATCTAATAGTTTTTTAAGACCAAAGGACCCCCCAGAGGATCGTATCGAAAAAAACACCTGTCCTATGTTGGTTCTCCCGTTGTGTAAAATATTTGTGCCAAGTTTGGTTGAAATCGGTCCAGTAGTTTAGGAGGAGATGTGGAAGACCCCAAAGGACCCCCCAAAGGATCGTATTGAAAAAACTCTTGTCCTATGTTGGTTCTCCCGTTGCGTAAAATATTTGTGCCAAGTTTGGTTGAAATCGGTCCAGTGGTTTAGGAGGAGATGTGGAAGACCCCAAAGGACCCCCGAAGGATCGTATCGAAAAAACACATGTCCTATGTTGGTTCTCCCGTTGCGTAAAATATTTGTGCCAAGTTTGGTTGAATCAGTCCAGTGGTTTAGGAGGAGATGTAGAAGACCCCAAAGAACCCCCCAAAGGACCCCATCGAAAAAACACCTATCCTATGTTGGTTCTCCCGTTGCGTAAAATATTTGTGCCAAGTTTGGTTGAAATCGGTCCAGTGGTTTAGGAGGAGATGTGGAAGACCCCAAAGAACCCCCCAAAAGACCCCATCGAAAAAACAATATCCTATGTTGGTTCTCCCGTTGCGTAAAATATTTGTGCCAAGTTTGGTTGAAATCGGTCCAGTGGTTTAGGAGGAGATGTGGAACATACATACATAGATACATACATACCTAGTACTGGGGGGTTTTTTGCCCCTTAGGAGTGAAAGTTTTTAAAACCGTTTCTTAGTGAGCACCTAAGACCTATGATGAAGCTATGTTCAAAGTTTCATTGATATCCATTCAGTGGTTTCAGAGATATCGTGATCAGTGAGTCAGTCAGTGGTATTTGGCTTATATAGATATAGATTTACATGTAACATATTTTCCATTGTTATGCTTGAGTTACTAGTATTTTTCCTGTTTCACCTACTTCCTGTATACATACTCGTACACTATTTTGAAAACACGATTGAAAACATGCACTTGCTTAAACCTTATAATAAACAACACTTATTACTTATATAATTGCATTTATTATGTCTTTATAAACATTAACAATTATAAATAAAATAATAATTTATTATGATATTTTATATCAGTTCCATTTTCATTACATACTCTTAATATAATTAAGTCTTGCATATTTTTAAAAGATTATTCTTAAATGTTATGGCTATTCTCTTAAAATGAATAAAGCTGTAAGGAAGTTGATGTTTAATAATTTTAATGCGTTTGATTTAAACTCATTGGTTTACCATCATAAATTTTCTTAACCGATTATAAACTATAAATACAATAAATGCAATAATTTCTTGCCCGTGATAACGTACCCACTACTGTAATTGATGGAAAAAATCTCTACTCAGGAAGAATTAGTGTTAACTCGTATGTACAACATGTTGAGCTATTTCATTAAATTTTATTAGCTTCTTTTAATTGCAAAAGTTATAGAAAAGTGAAAGGTAACATAGTCTGTATTCTGGTAAATTACCTCTTCAAGTTACTACTGTTTTCCTGTTTTACTCACTTTCTCCATACTTACAATATATTGAAAAAAACGATACACATGCTCTTGTTTTGTATGTTTAACATTTTCCCCTTTATAATTGTTTATATTATTTTTTTATAATCATTAATAATTATAAACAAAATAATGATATATTATGATATTGTATCTCAGTTTTTGGATAATTATATTTTATTTATATTTTACGTCTTGCAATATAATTGTGAGTGAGGGTAATACAGAGTGGGGCAGAATAACGGGGGGCAATTTTGAAAAGGTTGGCAATCCTGCTGCACTGAAGGGAGGGGTTTAGAAAGCTGTCGGCCATGTTCTACACACCGTAAAATTTAGTTACAATGGAGCAGTGGACCATTCTATTGTGGTGACAATAAATTTAGTACATACTGAAAACTTTTTTTTTTAGAATTAATATTAGGCAATTACCTGTATTAACTTCCGTCTTGTGACTTCTTTAGTTTTTTCCTTAAAACAACGCGTTTCGAGAATAAATTCTCATCATCAGGTTTTTTAAAAATTATAAAAACATCAAATTCACCCAAAAGGGGTCGTCAACTATTTAAAATACACAAACACAAAAACACCACACATAATTAAACACCGACACAGTCACGGCACAGTCCGATGCGCATCGTCTCGCCGCCAACGACCAACTGTTGCACTTTGTCTTATATGACCGTTATCATTGCCCGCTGACCCATTGATATCGATGGCCGTGTTGTACAGCAGATTCGATCGGAACGAAACTTTGTCATTAAGTAGCTGGTCCGTTTGTAACTTAGAAGCCCTGTATATCTCATATTCCTCCACAGCATTCATGTATGCACCCTTTTTACAATTATGAAGCAATTTAAAGTTTGTGTGGAAGTCTGAGTACTTATGATTATACAGCATTAAATGCTGAGCGTAACTGGATCTAGTTTTCGAGATATCACTTTTGGGCAGGTGTTCTTTAAAACGTTCGGCTGACGGCCTGCCCGTTTGTCCTATATAGAATTTGTTACAGTCATCGCATTCAAGCTTGTACACTCCAGTTTTCTCTTCAGCCGGGATATGAGTTCTTTGTCCCAAACGTTTTTTGATGTTATTTGTGGTTTTAAAGGCCACTGCTATTTTACGTTTTTTCAGCTCATTCTTTACAATGACTGGTAGTACATTTGTGTACTCAGTTACTATAAATTTAGTATCTTCTTTAGATGGGCCGGTTAATCTGCTTTTACTATTGATTTTTACCGAGTGTTTTCTTATAAGCTTGTCTATGATTCCACTGTTATACCCATTAGCGATTGCTATACTTTTGATTATATTAGTCTCTTCCACTCTGTCTTTTTGCTCAAGGGGAATAGCAAGCATTCTATGAACGAACGCGTTGAAGGCTGCCATTTTTTGGGAATATGGATGGTACGAATCAGCATGAATAGTAATATTCGTGGTGGTGGGCTTTCTATAAATTTTGAATTTGCTGATAGTGAGATCAAGAAAGTTCAGGCAGCTATTATTCTCCATTTCTAGGGTAAATTGGATTTTCATGTTTATGCTGTTCATATATCCTTTCAAATTTTCTATTTGTCTACTCGTTCCATTGAACACCACGGCCATCGATATCGATGGGTCAGCGGGCAATGATAACGGTCGTATAAGACAAAGTGCAACAGTTGGTCGTTGGCGGCGAGACGATGCGCATCGGACTGTGCCGTGACTGTGTCGGTGTTTAATTATGTGTGGTGTTTTTGTGTATTTTAAATAGTTGATGACCCCTTTTGGGTGAATTTGATGTTTTTATAATTTTTAAAAAACCTGATGATGAGAATTTATTCTCGAAACGCGTTGTTTTAAGGAAAAAACTAAAGAAGTCACAAGACGGAAGTTAATACAGGTAATTGCCTAATATTAATTCTAAATATTAGTAACGTGACTTGGAGACAATTAAAACAAAATGAAAACTTTTTTGTTTACAGTCATTTCAAAATCGCCCATTATTCTGCCCCATCCTGTATTTGGCTAATTTGATGGCACAGGGTAGGGGACAACATCAAACATAGTTTTTTATTCGGTACTAAAATTAATAAAATTAAGGCATCCCCTAATCTAGCCTATGATTATAACTAATTGATTACTGTGTGTGTGTGTGTGTGTGCGTGCTCGCGCGCGCGTGTGTTTATGGGTAAACATAATTCTACTTTGACAATATTCAACATATTTTTGCATTTAATATTCACACACATATATAATCTGTTTTCTGATATTCCTAGATGTTGTCTATTTGCTTTAGAAAATAATTATATAAAAAAAAATATAGTTGTTTAGAAAAATACCAATATGTGTAGAAAGAATATACATTTAGTGAATAAATAAAAATAATTAATTTTAATAATTTGTATTACTAATGATAGCATTGTCTTGTATTGTTAACTTTCTTCTATTTATTTGTTTTTATTATCTGTTTTAGTGTTCATCTCATATTTTATTTTAGTTAACAGATTATTTTTCATTAAAATATTAATAATTTGGTAGTTATATCAATACTTATGGTTTACATTTTACCACAATATATCAAATGTTCCAAATTTGAGTCATAAATTTACTTTCAATGCAAGTTGTAAGCAGTGATCATAGTTATTAATCAATTTTTGTATTTATGAGTAGAGTACAAGTTTTTAAACCTCTACTGTGTACATATACTGTGCACATATAGCTTGCTCATACACATACCACCACTACTACCAACACCATAAAAAATATTTATAAGGAATGGTAAATAAATACCTCTAGCAAATGAATTCTCTATGTTTTAATCACAATTTGGATTGTTACTGCAGATTAACAGATTGAAACAGTGTCTTCGCAAATCTAACAAGGATTTAGAAGAAAATGAGGTCACCATCAGTGAGCTGAAGGAGGAAGTTCAAACACTAGAAGTAAGACATATGTGTATGTATTTTGTGTGGCCACACTTTCTTATATGGGCCTACTATAGAGAACTGTACACACTTCTCATGCATTTGTCAATTTGATCTCATCCAGTTGGCATCAGTAACATAACAGCCAGGCCCACAGGGGGCCTGTAAACTAAGGGGATCCACACAAACATTGCTCTTAATTTTTTAATTGTATAAACAACTGAACTTAAGTAAAACCAAATTTACCGTATGTATTTGACATAAAAAACAAATACATGTATTTATTTACTATTATTTTACCAGTGCCGTAAAGTGAGTATACTTTGCACCACTTTTTTCCCATTTTGTAAACAAAGATTAATAAATCGTTTCCAAGTAAAGCTGTAAAGTTTTTTTTTTTTTTTGTACACAGATTTTTGAAAGGTTGTAGAAACACATACTAAAATAGCAAATCAGTTAATTAATTATTTTGTTTTATGCAGCACAGTAAAAATTGGTGCAATGAAACCTCATTGGAGAGGTTACTTTGCACCACTACTGATATGTGTTGAACTCAAGGGAATAAATTGAATTGGAGAAAACTTAGCACACAATTAAATTTATTTTGTACCATAGCATTAATTAGGTATTACAAAAACAATATTGTTGACAAAAATAAGAAATCATATTAAGGTAATAACAGTCTAACTTTCTGCCGAGCACACATAAAAAAAGTCATTTTTGCATTTTGTGCACATATAAAGAACTACTAAATCTAATCTAAAACCAGATGGTTGCAAGTTCTGGAACTTCGTACAGACCACGCTTATTAATCTGCTTTGGTGGATTGATAGCTCCCAACACATCTTGCCAACTGTACTCCATAACATCAGGATAACTTGGCCACTTCCAGGATTTAATTGATCTTTGCATGGCTGCAATTACAGCCCCATCAAAACTGCACTTTTCTATTTTCCCTGGGAAAAGTTCTCCTTCATATTCAAAAACAACAAACTCCCCAACAATTTTTTTTTAGTGGGTGCCATTGTGCCGCGTGTTTTTCACGAATAATCTCACCATATGCAAGGGCACCATGCACATCCGACACATTTCCCAAATCAGAATCTGAATCTGAATCTGAAGCTCCAAGCTGATTCCTCATTCTTCTTCTTTCAATAGATGTTTTCTTCTCTATCAGCTCTGTGTTCTTAGAAGAATTTGCTTCAACCAGATCTGCTGTACTGATCTCATGAGCAATACTTGTCACAGAAGCAACATTAATCTTTTTTCTTTTAGGCGGGGTTTTACTGGTTGAAATGCTGCTTCTTTTATTGGTTAAGAAATCTACAAAGCTACCCTCAATCAAATCATTTTCACATGTCTTACCAGGCAGACGTTGCAACAGCTCATTGACATCACATGGATAAATTCCGCATTTATGGAAACCACTTTTTAGATTCACACAAGCATTTTCAGATACTCTGTTCATCAGATCATTGAGAAGTCTTGGAAAATGTTGCTTTTGCAAAACAGGACTATTAATCCCTGCTTCACTTTCTTTATAACTTCCCAAGATCTTCTTCCATGCTTCTTTAAGTGGTTGAAAGAATGCCACATCCAGCGGCTGAGTTAGGTGGGTGCTGTTCAGTGGAAGACAAACAAAATGAATGTCATTTTCTTTGCATAATTTTAGGACTATGTCAGTTATGTGTGAAGATAAATTATCTCCTAAAAGAACTTTTTTCCCTTCCAGCTTTCGCAGCTTGGGGAGCATAATGCTCTGAAACCAGTCAGTATAAATATCTCCTGTAAATCACCCAGATTTAGTATTGTTATATCGACACCCAGGAAGACCTCCTTCTTTCCATGTAGACCACATGTGTTGTGAACGGTAAACAACATAAGGAGGAAGGAGTTCACCATCAGCTGAGCCGGTTATCATTATAAAAGCACTTGCTTTAGAGGATTTTCTAATAGTTTCTGGGTACTTTCTAATAGTTTTGGTCTTTTGTAATGATCCGTTTTGACCCAGGATCATCAGTTAAGTTACTTTCATCATAATTCCATAGGTTTGCTGGTGGTACCCCTTGTAAAGTGATTTTTAAATTGTCTATGTACTCTGTGAGCACCTTCTCATCAATTGAAGTTCTAGATTTCTTAATGTTTGTTGCAAACCGTCGACACAGCTCAGAGTGTCTTTTTAGAAAGCTCCCGACCCATTCAACTCCAGGCATGTTGTTTGTGAATTGTTTGACTTCTCTCCCAATTCTATTTAAATAGGCACTTACAATATAACGAAGTTCACATTCGTCAACTGGGAAACCAAAATCACTCATTCCAATAACACAAGAAACAAAAACTTTTTCCTCCTCTTCACTAAAAACAGTTGGTTTTCCAGGTTTAGAAGTGTGATGTCCTTTCATCTTATTAATGATGGTACATCTTGGTATTCCATAGGCCACCCTTGTTGTAATTTCACCAGCACGGATAGCTGCCAAACATTCATTTAACTTCTCTATTGAGTAGTCTGCATAGCGGCGACTCCCAGGCTTTCTGACTTGTGTTCTCGGCATTTTTACCTAAAGTATTGTTTTTGTACTATTACTTTTACTATTATTTAACTTTTCACTTGTATTAGCATTACTATTAAGCCTTAATAACAATATACACTTATCACAAAACATGATTCATTTTAAAATAAAAATTGGAGTTACTTTGCTCCATTTGTGCTCTGGTGCAAGGTATCCTCAAACTAACCTAAAAGTTGTCACCAATGAGGTTATGCATCTATTACACGTTTTATACACTTATAAACATAAAAAATCACTGTAAATTTAAGACATAACAATATTTGGAATCAACTAAAAAAAACTCACCTTATTCTCAGTTTACCAAGTATCTAGTATTCATAAAAGTAAAAAAAGTAAAAAGCTCCAACTTTTTAAAGAAAATTTCCAACACTGAAATACAGGAAAGGAAAGAATTGTGGGAAAGTCTTTTAACTTCAAGAAAGTGGTTTGAGGTGCCATCTTTTAGAGTAACTGTGAACTAAATCATTATAGTTCATGATTTTGCCACTGAAAGCCTGTAAAAGTCATATGGTAAGTGGTGCAAAATAACCCCCTAAGGCGCAAAGTATACTCACTTTACAGTACCTAATGATGTATTTTGAAAGTATACATTATTTAGTTAACTGCACAATAGAGCGATGATTCCAGTTAAGAATGTATTGAGATCACCAACCAGTCCTGCATTGTTTCCATTATTATATACGATAAGAACCTAATAAATGGGCCAAAGTACTGATCATGTTGTAACTGTTATTGTGACATTAGAAGCGTCAAATTTAACTTTAGAGCCTATAAAGAGAAGATAGGCTAGCTCAGTAGCAGAAACGTTTTGGCAGTTATTGATCTTTTGAATAAACATGACCCATTGTTGCATAAGGAGAATATATAAGTCCGAAATTTCAAAATGAACTCATTGAGCTTTTATCTAAACAAGTTGAAAATATTATTTTGAAGCAGATTAAATCTGTTCGGTTTTTCTCTCCAATAATGGATACTAACACAAGACATTAATAGAAAAGATCTACTGACAGAAATAATCAGATATTTCTCAATTTCTGAAGATGAAGCAAGAAGGCTCACCAACTTAACTTAAAACTTAATGAAAACTTTTTAGGATTTGTAGAAATATCTGATGAAACTGGTCTAGGATCATAAAAAGGGATTTTAAATGTTTTGATGAGAACGTGTTGTGTTTATGTTATACAATTTTAGTAGCTGTCATAGCTATAAGGGGAGGTTAGTATTTAAGAGGCAACAATGGCACGAATTAAGTAAGGGTAGTAGGAGGGCCTGCAAAGAATTCCTGTGAGGGATAAGAAAAAAAAGTTATGCTATTGGTTAGTATAATTTGACTCCCTTCTGTTTTTATACTTACATTCAATTTAAAATAGTGTGTTATCCAAAATACTACAAATTAGCAGTTTTCAAATTGAAAATGATTTGAAAACTGTCCCTTTTCTTGCAAATCAACTGAATTCCTGTTTATGTATGTCAACTAAATTTGAATTTTTTTTATGACTGTTATGAACAAACTGATAAGTGAATCAGCAGAAAGGTACAACAGTGCTGTTGTACAGCATGCATTACTATACAAGACACATTTGAACATTGTAATAACAACTTACAACTAGGTTATTTTCGCTTTCCAAGCATTGTTATTGATAAAAATGATCATTAGAACACTAAACCCAAAATGAAATCCCTGCTATAGTTCATTTCTCAACTATAAAATTTGTATAATAAAAATTCTTAAAATTAAGTTATATAATTTTTAATTATAAAAATAATCAAAGCTCCAATTGAAAATGTTGAAAACTATTTTAAATTTGCCAAAAATTTAAACCATTTGTTGTAAACAACAATCTGCTCTTAGATTAAATAAACTACCCTGCCAGCTGCCAGCAGAGGAACTCGTGTTTGTAGAGTACAGCATAGCAACACCATGTTCACTATTAATATGACATATGACATACCTTTGATATGTCAATATGAAACTTAAGTTAAACAAGGCATAGTTATTGTTACACTGTACATGAATACTCAGTACGTACTTATTGACTCTTTGTTTTCCATTTTCTTGTACTTCACATTTCAGGCACATTCAAAATTACAGTACACTCTAAGAAAACTACTTAAGTATTCTTGTAACAATCTGATTTTAGCAAGTTTCCATGTCACATTTAATCCAGCATTTAATGCACCAAATTGATATTAAATGAGAATTTTTGTTCTGAAATATTTTTGTTACATAAATGATTTTCAAATATTTCTGTGTAATTATTAAACAATATGTACTATGATTTATTTAATTTATACACTCGCTGTTGTAACTTACTGATCAATACATAGGACATCTAAACTTTAAATTATGAACTTAGATAAACTATTGCCAGTAACAGATTGTAGTAAAAATTGTAGCTCTGATCAGATCTGCGTGATAAGCTTCACTGTTACTTGGTAGTCTGTGATTATGGTTATGGTTATGACTTTCTTTAATCAATGAACAATTATTTTAATCTTTGATTGTCTATAGAAAAGTATCAAGTATACAATTATTTACTAAGGTCCACGTTTTTCATCTCTGTTGAATACAGAACTGTTTTCACTTGAATGAATAAACTAATTGTAACACATTGATTACCAAACAAACCTGTTCATATTTCTTATAAAATTGTTGTGTGTGTGTGTGTGTGTGTGTGTGTGTGTGTGTGTGTGTGTGTGTGTGTGCACGCGCGTACACGCGCATACTTGCATGTGTGTGATGTATGCTTATGTGTGAGTTCCCTGTACTTTGGGTTATCTTCAATTTCTAATCAACTTCTAATTTTGTCTTAATTTTAACTGATTAAATTGTCATCATAATTCTATTAAAACTCTGCAATTTTAATGTTTCACACTAAAATTTTTATTTGGCTAAAATATATTAAGAAGTACACACACATGATAAATGGCCTATTAATAATTTAATAACTTGTATTAAGTATTATGACAGAATTATTTTTGTAACAATTTATATGAGAAAATGTAATACAATTTTAATTAATAAATGAACAAAATTGCTGTTTAAATGTTTTGAGTATTTATTGAAAAAAACTTGAAAGCTTACAGTGAAAGTAGAGTTTTGAAAATTGAAGATTATACATATGCAATTATCTGTCTTGGATATGAATCTTGTCATTGTCATTATAGAACCTATAGAACACGGAAAATGTGTACAGAAATTTGTTAATTCCACTTTAAAATAGCCTGTAATATAAATATCACTTAATCACTGAGATTATAAGTCACAACATAAAAATCTCATATTTAAAGCAACGTATTCTTCTATTTACAGATGGCACTAACAGAGTTGCGGAATACATTGAATCAAGAAAGAGAGAAGAATGAAAGACTGAAAATAGAAGTAGGTGCAGAATTGGAAGCAAAAGATTTTGAAATAAAAATGCTTAGAGAAAGGAGTGTTGTAAATCAAACACTTGATATTGAAATGGCTGAGTGCCTTAGAAATTGTGAAGGTGGCAGAAATTATCTACACATAGCTAATAAAAAAAGAAACCGTTCTAAACATGCGATGCGTACATCAAAGAGGAGGCCTGAGGCTGGATTCCAAGTTGAACTGGATTCAACAGTGGCTGATGCAGCTTCCACCATTCCATGCACTCAAGAGACTATTACAGTAAGCCATGAAATTTACTATATTTTGCAGGTTGTGGGTAATATTAGATTCCTAATTTAGTGAAATAAAATTCTAACTTGATAAATTTTTGCCATTAAAACAGTTAATGCACTTTATAATAATGTTAATTCTGTCATGTTATTATTCACTAATCATTTTTCTATAAAGAAATGTATATATATGAAACTGATGAAAGTGGTTTAAACAACAGTCAATATAAGGGCAAAAGCAGAGGTTATCAATAGGATGGGTAAAACCAGTAAATTTAACATTGGTGTGAATAAGGGTAATTGGTCTCTCAGCAGTCCTATTAATATGGCATTATACTTAATATAGTATGATAAACAAGATGATCAGATTGAAATATTTGTAAAATCCAGCCAATATTTCAATATCCAAAATATATTGCAATCACAGCAACAAATGTGAAAGTAATCAAAAACTATATGAAGGTATGAAAGCAGAAACTTGGCTTATTGTAAATGAGACCAAGACACCTATTTAATAATGCCCAATTCTGATGCCAGAAGAACACCTTGTGTTTTGGAGGTAAATGAGAGGTGAGTGCTTGCAAGGAATAACCCCAAACTACTTAGGGGGGGGGGGGGTAATGCAATTACCTTGTATTCATAACAAGGTAACAAGAACCAATGTATTAGTAAGAAAATACAGTGTACAACGAAATTATATTTTTCACTGTCCGTATATGATCAAACATCTCAATAGAGCACCAGGCTTAAAATATATCATTTGCTAGTACAACCTACAGTCACATACAGTGCAGTGCAGAGGTGTCAATAAAGTTAACAATAGATGTAAAGTGCCTACACCACTGAGTATAAGATTTTCACCTTAGTGCCTACACCACTGAGTATAGGTCTATACCTATGAAGGAAGGGAAGAGCCATGATGAATTATAACTTGTGATACAGGAAAAGGATATTGATAAATTAATTAAATTCCAAAATCAGACGGCTAAGAAAATGAGGAAGTGAAGACTGTATTGTGAAAGATAGAGGAGGACAACTGAGAAAGAGTTTCTGTTTAGCAAAGGTGTCTGGAAAACTTACAGCTGCTTAATGTTTAGATGTCCTGTATATACTGCTATACTATGTGCCTATGTGTTTATGGTTTTTCTATTATTATTATATTGTCTTCTAGGTCAGTGATTGAAATAAAACACTCGTATCAATGTTGACACCTTGTTGTTTTTTTTTTTTTTTGTGGGGGAGGAAAAATGCATTATGCACCATCAGGAGACACCCGACTGGTCTGGTCTCCTGGTGTGTGGGACTCGCACCCACTAAAAAACCTCCACTTTACAGGCAGGGAACCCCCCCCTGGAACAACTATTCGTATGGCTTCAGGGTGGCATCTCATATTGTGCCTACTAGGCTTCTACAGCTTTATCTATATCATCGACCTGTGAGACGGTCCAGTTCAGGCTTCTTCTGCCGCAGGACCATCCTCACGAAGGTCACAACCATGTCCCAGTTCTCTTTGCTGTTGAGCATGACGCCTATGATGTTATCAGGCGTCATGAGGCCAATCTCCTATTCCAGTCCTCGCCTCTCCAGCAGCCACCGTTGACACTAGAAAAAAGTATGATGAGCGTCATCAGAGTCTGAGTCGCCATACACGCACGACGGATCCTCCATCTTACCCATCCTTCCCAGGTATGCATAGAAATAACCATGCCCTGTCAGGAATTGAGTAAGGTAATAATCTACCTCGCCATGCGTTCTGTCCACCCATTCAGGGAGGTTCCCAATCAGCCTCGCCGTCCACCTAGATCGACTCTCCTGCTCCCATCATAGTTGCCAGCTCCGCATGGAGTGTGCCCTGGCCACTGCTCTTGCTTCTACAAACCCCAAGTCTTCCTTGGTCGTGTAGACCCTCCTCCTCTCCTCAGACATCAGATCTATTGGCATTACTCCAGCGACGACCAACACTGCTGGTTCCGACACCATTCTGTAGGAGCTTGCAATCCGAAGTGCTCCTCTTCATTGTATGTGGTATGTATGTATCCTCCCATCTGCTTGCGGTATTTTTCTTGCTTCAGTGCGTCGGCCCAGACCTCGCATCCATAGAGGAGAATCATGTTGGTCACCGACATCAGCAGTCGCTGTCTTCCTGCAGCTGGGCCTCCGACATTTGCCATTAGCCTGCTCAGCCCAGCAACGACCTTAGCGGTTTTCTCCGAGGAACATCGAATTTGCTCCCAGTAGGAAAGCTTAGTATCCAGGTGCACCCCTAGATACTTCACCGCTGGCTTTGATATTATCGCCTTTTCCCCCACCACGAACTGTGTGATTGTGGGTATACATCGTTGAGTGAGCAGCACAATCTCTGTCTTCTCTGTTGCAAGGGTCAGACCATGTTCTTCCATCCAGATGCGGACCCTGCGCATGACCTGGTTCAGCATGCTCTGCGCCTCCTCTGCGTCTCTCGCGGTGATCACGGCAGCCACGTCATCAGTATATGGTACCAGAAAGGTATCATCTGGCATCTCCATCTGGAGGATTCCATCATAGAAGGCATTCCACAGGCCGGGCCCAAGATAGAGCCCTGAGCTACGCCTCCTGTTATTTCTCTGCTGCGTGACCCATCTGCTGTGTCGTACTGGAGTTCCCTGTCCCTCAGGTAACTTCGTATTATGCGGAGCAGGAGTCCGGCACTTGAAAGACGTCCTCCAAAGCCGCTAGCAAGTCTGTCCACCTGGCCAAATTAAAGGCGTTGCATACATCCAGTGTAGCAAGTAGCACCATCCTTCTAGAGAAGTGATTACCCCGCTGGGCCACCTGGACGGCATTCAGGATCTCCTGTATGGCTCCAATGGTGGATCTGGCCGTTCTAAACCCATACTGCCTCGCTGACAGATCTCCCGCATCCCGAATTGCCACTACTAGGTAATTGAATCGCCTGAGTAGACGTTCCAGTAGTTTCCCCACCGTGTCCAGCATACAAAGAGGTCTGTATGTCGACGGGGAATTCAGGCCGCCCTTCCCTTTGCTGACTAAGACTAGTCTCTGGATCTTTCACCTCTTCGGGAGACTCCCTTTGAGGCAGCGGTTGTACATATTGAGTAGCACCTAGGGGCAGGATCTAGCGACCACCCTCAGCACTTCCACAGGTATATCATCCGGCCCTGGTGCCTTCTTGTTGTACAGGGAGCTAGCAGCTAGTGATAACTCGTCCTCGCTGAAAATCAGGACGTCTTCCAATGGGCCTGAATATTCCTCACGATCCCTCAGTGGGTGACGAGGAAATAGACCATCCACGATGAAGTGCATCCGATTTTTGTCCATCCTTGGGCTACGAGGCCAGGCTCCAAGCCTGCTCATTACAAGCCTGTACCCCAGACCCCAGGGATCAGAATCTAGATCACTCCTGAGGGTCTCCCACTTGAGCCGCTTGCTTCTGTTGATGGCCTCCCTCAGTCTTTTCCTGGCGAGCCGATATTCGTCTTGCACTTCGGGTGCTGCAATCGCGTTTCTCCGTCTGTTTCTGGTCGCCATGCGACGCGAGCACAAGCAACGTCTCCTGAGGTCAGCAATCTCATCTGCCCACCAGTACGCCACTGTCTTCCCCCCGCGGCGTCTCGCTCTCCTGGGCATAGACACATCACAGGCATTCCGTATGAGGCACATTGTCGCACCGACGACATCCTCTGTTGGACCCAAGCTGTTCATCACCACCTCCTTTTCCAATCGCGATGACATCCTGCAACAACTCCACGTCCAGTTTGGACACGTTCCAGCCAGGTGTTCGGCTGGGTTCAGCTATGGGCGAATGCTGAACTCTCCGCAGGGTGAAAGTGATATACTGGTGATCACTACCAGTATAATCTTCCAGCACCTCCCAGTTCATGACACTGTGCGCCAATGTGTCGGACACCAAAGTAATGTCCGGGATTGTCTCGGCGTAACCAGGTCTTCTAAAAGTTGAGACACCGCCCACATTGACCACCACGAGCTCGACTCTTGCTGCCATCTCTAACACATACCGTCCCCTGGCACACATCGCAGGCATTCCCCACTCCACCGCTTGGCATTGAAGTCTCCAGCGACCACGTAGGGTCCTTCCATCTCACGAATCGTGTCTTCCAATTTGTCCACTTTCTCACGAAATTCGTGGATGGTCTCATTAGGAGTGAGGTAGCAGCTCACATAAGTGATGTCCTCGCATCTCATCCACATGAAACCACTTCCAGCACCATGGCTTGAAGGGAGCGGCACGGTCGAGTCGGGAATCCAGATTGTAGCCTTCCCGAGTAAGTCAGCATACCATCCCTGTTCCTCTCTATCGTGGTGCTGCTAGCTGATGATCAGAAGATTGGCACCCACGCCCAGCTTCAGCTGTTCCAGAAGGGCGTCCGCCGTCCTGCTCCTATGCAGGTTTCCCTGGAGAATCTTCATCGGCCAAGCCTGCTCTGGGCCCTCCCAAGCGCCTGTTGAAAGACACCTTGTTTATTTACTAGTATCACAAATAATAATATAACACAGAAAATACAATTTTGATCCACAACTGTGATATCGATTATTAACACAACCATAATTTATACAAACAAAAAATAACACACAAATATTAATCCACAAGTGTGGTATCAAACACATGCACTAACTCTGTAACTCAATAACCGAACTGTCAGTCTAGACTCTCCACTCTCTCTGACTCTACTATCTTATATATTTAGCTGGTAATGGTGTCATTCACAAACATGTATCATTTGATTACCAACCACATACTAGTATAGTCTAGGTTGTTCCAGGTGTATATTCTAGAACCTGGTAGAACAAACTATGTTTATCTAAAAATGTATTGTTCATTGATACAGAACATTCTAGTGTATTCTATAATTAATGTCTCTTTAATTAGTGGCCATCAATATACATAAGTTATATATCAATTGTGGATAAGATAAATACATGTGAGTAACATAACCTACATACTTAACCAACACTATTATTCTAATCATAAATAGTTTTACTAATACTGATCAGTATTCATAATAGTATTTTGAATGTGGGTTGGGGGTTCTATAGTTTACATACTATCCTGTAAACTAAAATTAATTATTCTAAATTCTAACAATTTCTGGGTTTAAAGTACTGAAAAAGGCAACTAATTTTATAATAACAAAGAGATGATATTACACTGTATTCCAACTTTTGGTATTGAAAGTGTAAGTATACCTTTAATTACAGTTATATTACATGGATAATTATGCTTTATTAATCTATTATTTTATATAGGTTTATTTAGTGTAATATAGTATCTGTTATTTGACAGTAAAAATGATAACTTTAGTTATTAAAATTTTAATGCTCTGTGTTTATTATTATGACAGTTGCGTTATTGATTGTACATTTTATTGTTTCTACAGAATCAAATCCCAAAAATAACTCAACAAAAGTCTGAAATTTCTGTGACTGTTCCCACTAAGAGCACAAATTTACCTCAAAGGATAATCTTCATGTGAAAAATATTTCAGATTGGCTGTAAAAACTTAAAATATAGTCAGAGAACATGATAATTCCAACAGCCATCAGAAACATCGAAAATGTAATGAATGTATTGTTATGTATTTTGTACTGGAAGAATAACAAAAACTTATTAACTTCATTGTCGGTAAGTGTAATTTTTCATTGGTTTATGAATAATTAAAGTTTGCCATAATGATTTTACCAATTTTCTCCCTTTATAAGTATTATGGTTTACGCGTGCATGCGCATGTGTATGTATGTGTTAATTAATAATCTTATTAAGCTTATCTTAACGAATTACTTTACTACAAACAAATTCAGCTGAGGTAAATTATTTTTAGCTAAATTATGAATGTTAAAGAAAATGATTGTATAGGGCAAGATAGTGATGAAATCTAAATAGAACAGTATAATATAGTGTAAAATCTAAATATCATTTTTAATGTTAATAAAAATATGAATTGTTTAATACTTTCAATAATGTTTGCATGTACATAAAAACAGTGTAAATTTACTTAGAACTAGTAAAGTTTGTTTGCATATTTGCAGAGAGAACCAGTAAACTTCTGCTTAGCTTAAATGAATGGCCTCAACTAATTTGCATGCCTTGTCAAGCGTTCAGGTATAGTATATGATTGCTAGACTGAATAAAATGTCAACAGTATTTATACATTTTCCAGTATTAAATTCTTTAACATTTAAAATTATAGGCCTGCTGTGTGTTCTTATATTCTATATGTTTGAAGCTTGTGTTTATTTCAGTTTACATTTACTGTTCTGAAGAGCTAAAAATAAAATCAGAACATTGCCACTATTCAGAATTACTACAATTTTTTAAACTTTGATAATTTTGAATATTCACATAAACTCCTCATAACATACTGATGTGTGTGGATTCCTTATAGCATGTACCTATATACAGTATTGTATTGGGTTTCTTATTAAACTTTTTTGTATAAGTTTAATATTTGTATAAATAATAAATACAAAATAATACGTATAATTGGAAGTGCATCATAATCTATTCAGACATTGGTTATGTATATTCTACTTTAAAATTGAGGGAAAATTTTAATATTTAATAAAACTGTACAAAATCATCATTGCTATGCCCTTAAAACACATGTGCAGTAATTTAAACCAGCATGGTGTGTGTGTGTGTTTTCATTAAAGTTAAATTAAATAAAGTGTTGCTACTTGTTACAGGAAGTTATAAATCAGAACTGAAGTTGTCACAAGTTTCTTCAGAGGAATCAGCCTCTCGCATCTGCCCTTTTTTGTGCAGAGAACTAGTCTGATCAAATCTTTTCTAGTCATTAATATTGTTAAATAAATATTTCAAAATACTTTCTAACTGTTTAAGTCTATTACCAGCAAATTTTGTGATGATATTTAGAGTTTATTTGAACCAATTTTTTAACAAACTATTTTACCATTGTTGAAAAGAAAGCTACTATTAATAAAAATAAATATTTATTTTTTTCTGTACGTGTATTTTTTTATATACAAGAATCTTTTTGTTGCCATTATAGTCATTGATACTGAATCCCTATAAAACTTACAATTCAATAACTGCTTGCACTGTCTACATTTATATCAAAAATCCAGTTGTAGTTCACAGCAAGGGTGCATGGTAAGTACCTGTGTTATGAAGGAGTGAGCTATGACACCACATTATAGATGCATAAGTTTCTTCTCTCACTCTACCTGAAGGATAATCAAGGTTATCTATCTTTCACGCATACAGAATTATTACTGTTGCACACCACTATAGTAAAATTACTCTGTTTAACACTTTCAAGCTTCTCAGCTCATCGTCAGATCGGAATTAGCAAGAAGAAAGTAAAACCAAACCCTTCACATCCCCGCCCCTCCCCTCAGGCCACACACAACAAGCTATAATTCAAATGTCTCTTCCCTACATCTGAGCCCTGTCACCCCCGTCTGTACAGTTACATATTTTTTTAGCATATTCCTTGTGTGTGTGTGTGTGTGTGTGCAGTCTTTTTAAAACCTACCGTTGTACCGCCTTTCTCATTCACACTTGTGGGCGCGGTCACTAACCCTTATTTCAAAAACATCCATATAGTCCTATGCAATTTAATTTTTAATGTTATCTATCCGTCCTCTTTAATTTCTTTTATCTATCTTTTATCTGTCTCCTGTTATCTATCTTTTACTTTTTAATTATATTATAAAATATTTCTTCATTATCAAATTTAGTTTTAGTATTCATTAAATTGTCTAACCCTTTTTCTCTTTCTTTCAATATTTCTAACTACTCCCTAAGCTTCCTTTCAACTGTATTATTTACAAACTTACTGTATTATCAAATACCATTTCATAACACACCAACTGTGCTGTGGTTAACCAGCTAGCACATCTGTGCTGTGCTGTGGTTAAGCACACCAACAATGGAGGTTGGTGTAGGTAGCCCTCAGTTTTGGCTACCTACTTAATATGCAATACTGCTTGTTCATCTATTCCTTTACAGTTTACAGCATTCTGTGACTCACTCGCATGAGTACATACCAGTAAATAATAGGCTTCAATTTTTCTTATGCCAATTTTTTAGAGAGCATTTTTCATAAATAGATAATTTTCAGTATGATAGTAAGAGTCAATTAAGTACTAAAGTCCTCTTCACATTTTTATTCACATAAATATAAATCATAAAATTTGTTATCACATTTACTGAATGTTTAATAAATCTCTGATATATCTGAATGTTTGTATATGCAGTGCTTTTTTGTGGGTAAAAATGTGGTGGAATGTATTGCTGAAATGTGGAGGGGGAGAGGATTATTTCCTGCAGTCCATGGTAATTTTTAATTTATGAGTAGTTCACAATTAGAACTTTCAAGTCATAAGCAGAATTCAGAAATAAAAAGAAAATTTATTCACATTACAAAAATTAACCTTTAATTATTTCAGTTACCTAGTGCCTCTTAATATCATATCTATACTGAATAGTATATCTATATTCTATTAGAAATAGAATAGCTAATTTTTTTCAGCTGTATAAGTTGTATAGAAAGATTTTACAGGTAATTTCCTTTTCCTTACCCACTGAATTAATCAATCTTTCAAGCTTTTTTTGAGTCCTTATCAATTTTTACTGCTGCCCTAATACAATGCTGTTCTTATGGTCAAACATTTTATCTTAACGATGTGAGTTGTTGTTTTCTGTTCTTCACAAACTTGCTCGTCTGTGAAACAGTCCAACAGATAGGGCAGCTTGATTCACAAGAGCCTACAACTTTGCACTTAGTATCGAATATCGCTAATACCAAACAACAATAGAATCACCCGTAACGTATATGTAAACATACATATAAAAAAGAGCATGATGTACTAACTACACTGCTGTAAAACATTAATAAACAACAATATAAATACTCGTACCATACAAATACACAGAAAAAACAATGTAAAATACTAACTAAATTGCCATAAAAGGTTAATAATAAAGAGAGAAACAGTAGTAAAAGAGAAACTTTTAATGACTGACAAGTGTTTGTCATGGCTGCCACTGCTGGCACTACATGTTTTATTACGAGGAAAGCCACAAGGTACTGCTGGTATACCAGAATACCTTGGAAGCATGAAATTTATAATTATTTTTTCAATTTTTTTGTATCGAATTATAAAATAAATTTAAATTTTTTCTAATGCACGTGTAAAACTATTATCAAAAAGGTGCCTATCACACACACACACACACACACACACACACACACACACACACACACACACACACACACACACACACACACACACACACACACACCTTGGAAAACAAAAAACCAAGGTGTACTTAATAACAAAAAAACCAAACATAATTTCTAATTATAGCAAACACAGGAATTATAAAATTTATTATTTACAAAATATATGTAAGGAAATGCAGTAATAAATATGTACTGCTACTATAATTACAGTTTACACAAGTAGCATGTATAAAATCTATTTTTGAAAAATAAAGGCACATACCTGTGATTACTGTTTTTCACAAAATTACCTGTTTGTGTTGGTGTTTTCTTTTAAACGAATAAAGTTCTACAAAGTTTAAAGAAATTTACATTCTGTATAAGGCAGTTTTCATTGCCTTCTTGCATACAATATTGCTGAAGTCTAGCTATAAACTTTCTACACCTTGCATTTGTTACTTGCTGAATTTCTGTTCATCTTCATTGTCATTACTTTCCTCTCCTTCATTTAAGCCTACTGCAATCCTTTCTAATATGGCATCATTGAATTCTTCATTTTTGTTAAACATATTTTGTATGTTTATAACACAAAACCATCTGGTTTGGTGAGATGAAAAAACTAGTTTTGTCAGTATTATAATTATCATCTGCCAAAAATTTCTGGAGCCTTTTGGGTAGTGTATTAATCATTCAGTTTTCAGCATTTCTTATGTCAGTACTATATAGCTTTATCCCAAGAAAATTTCTTAAATTTGCAGCGAGATAACCAACCATCGTGGTTTAATTTATTGGCAAATTCTTCTGTTTTTATTTTAAGCATGTGTCGTTAACAGTCTCTGAGCAGTTACAATTGAGAACCATTCATTTAAAGTATCGTTAATGAGCAAATCCCTTTTGCTAAGTTTCCATTTTTGAGAAGTCTATTGAAGTCCATCGGATATTATCTGCTAATAGGTGTTACTACGGACTGGTGAAACATTTTAAGTCAAAATTAATAAGTAAAGATACAAAAGCCACCCTATACAAGACCTTGATCAGACCAGTCCTGATGTATGGCTCGGAATGCTGGGTGCTAAAAAAACTAGATGAGCAGAAACTATCCGTTTTTGAGAGGAGGGTACTGAGGAGAATCTATGGCCCTGTGAAGGAAAACGACATTTGGAGGCGATTGCATAATCGAGAGTTGTACGAAAGGTTTAAAGATCTTCCGATCGTCCAACTCATACAAATTAACAGATTGCGTTGGGCTGGTCATGTGCAGAGAATGGCGGAGGATAGAATCCCAAAAAGAGTTATGAATTATTTGCCGATGGGAAGGAGAAGGAAAGGAAGACCGCGTACAAGATGGTTGGACCAGGTTGGTAAGGAGGCAGTGAGGCTGGGTGCAGCACACTGGTGGACATTGGCCGGGAGTAGAGACCAGTGGGGAATATTTCTTTTGGAGGCCAGGGCCCGGACTGGGCTGTAGCGCTGAGGATGTATGTATGTATTGAAGTCCATCCCGGAAGACCCATTCTTGTAAATTTCCTTCCTGTAGCAAGACATGAAAATTATAGTTTTCGGTACTCCGATTAGTCCCACGAATTTTTGTTGACTGCATAAGGAAGGTAAGTTTTGACCATGTCAAGTAACTTCATTCTTTCAGCTAAACTCATGTCATTCCATGGTGTATTTGTAGCGTAAAGGAAAAGAAATTATAGGTTAGAAAATTTAAATCATAGATCAGAATTTTCAAAACAAATCAAAGTCACTACACAGAGATAATTAACATTTTAAAAATAATCACTATACAAGTGTGAGATTTGGTCACATTGGAAAAGTTACATACAGTAAAACAAACATTAGTATTCCAATACACAGTGCATGGATGTGTAAAAGTAACAAACTGAGATAGCACATGTTTATCCAAAATTACAAGATTTAAAAGTAATGTGCTGTGTTAACGACATGTGATGAAAACACCATGTAGTCGAAGGGAGTGATACAAAGTCAGCATTACTAAGCACTACAGTTTTGTAGTGGTGCATGTAGTTGGTTTATGGTATGTATTGTACATAGAAGTCTATTTCTATTTGTGTGAATTACATACTTAAAAAATGGCCTATTTATTCTATTTAAGAAGAGGAATACTGAGCCATTACTAGACTGAATAAGCAGTCCTGACTTATTAACCAAAGCCACTTTCCAACTTTCTGTGTGTAACCCTAACCCTGTTTTGTTTTGTATTTTGAATATTGGCCCATTAAAGCAGCTGGCCCTAATAACCCTAATAAATGATGACCTTATTAGCCAGAATCAACTGTGTGTGTGTGTGTGTGTGTGTGTGTGTGTGTGTGTGTGTGTGTGTGTGTGTGTGTGTGTGTGTGTGTGTGTGTGTGTGTGTGTGTGTGTGTGTGTGTGTGTGTGTGTGTGTGTGTGTGTGTGTGTGTGTGTGTGTGTGTGTGTGTGTTGATATATATAGTTTCATAGATAAATCATAAAAATTGTGTTGATATGGAGGTTGATATTAATTGGAAATTATTTATTACTACTTAACACCCTTATATTGTTTGTAATAATCTTATATAAATAAAATAAAATAATTGTCTTTGAAACATAGAAATTATTATTAAAATGTTTTAACTGTTTTATGAATGTTTCTAACTGTTGGATGTTACTTGATGAATGAATTCCATACTTAGCTCCTTCTGCTTCAGTGTATTGATCCTAGATGCGGTATTTCACCACACCATCCGGTGTGGGCCCACTTAACATAGGACGTCTATTCCAGACTTGGGAAAGTTAATAAAAATTTAAACTGATGAAAGTTAAAGTTAGTGCCCCCCCCCCAAAATTAACTAAGTTAAAGTTAATGTGTGCAAAAAGTAACTGATTAAAGTTAAAATCAAATTAACTGATTAAAAGTTAAAAATTTATGTTTTCTTTTTGTTGTTGTTTATTGAGCAAGCTGCTTTGGCTGTTGAAAAATTAAAATCATCTTAAATAAATCCATGAATTAAGCTTTTTCCAAAAAATTAATTAAAATTTCCTATGCAGAAAAATTACTTAATATTTAGTATTCAAAAATACTATTTATTTTTAATTAATCATTAACAAAAAATTTAACGATTAATGATTAAAGTTAACCATTTTACAATTTAATGATTAAGTTAAAAAGTTAACTAATATTTTAATGATTAATTTTTTTAATCTGGTCTATTCATTAGAGCTGATAAACACTGTAACGTGATGTTTCCCTCTACATAAAGAATATACTATAACCTAAATAATTATCTTATCCTAATAATGAAGAACAGAATAGTAATTAAGTAAGGAACCTGTATAATGTAAAATATGTGTTATATAGTAAATTTAAGATGAATATGAAATAAAATAATAAGATCAAAATACCAAATATGATTATCTGGAACTTAATAATAAATAACTCTAGTAAACTGCATATGTAATGTTGTAAAAAATAGGTGAAAGCCTATACAGCAGAACTTAAATGGTTTACCCAGGGCCGCTTTTAAGGTTTATGACGCCCTGGGCAGACTTTGAAATAGCGCCCCCCCCCCCACCCAAGTCATTAATGAACGGTAATGTGCCAATTCCAGTTTTGGTTCGGGAGGGATATCTCCCTTAACCCTCAAATGGAGAGCCGTCCCATTATCCACCACCTATGGACCCGCCGTGTCCCGGACTGGAAACCAGCAGCTGAAAACACATTCCAAAAATATTTCAAACCTGTTGAGCTAGTACTAATTAAGTATTGCTCACTTATGTTAGAATTGTGTTTTTCAGCATCACGGACCACCCACCCACCACAGTCCTATAATTCATGACTTTCACAAATATTTACATATTTACACTAATGTAAAATTTTTTTAATTTCTTCCTTACTTCTCAAAATGTTATGACACAGACAGATAAATAAAAATTTAAGCATAGTAATGAAAATAACACTTCAGGTTAGCAAACCTTTTTCTTCATGAGTTAATTAAAGCAATGCCTTTTTTCTTTGTTTGGATCGGGCAAAGTCATCAATCAAGTTGTTGAAGTCAGTCTTCAAGGTTATGTCACTTGCTGTGCACAAAAGCATTAGGTTGTTGAGCTTTTCCTCACCCAAGGTCAATCTTTTTTCGTTTTTTATACACTTTAAAGCGAAAACCCCCTCTCTGCGGAGCAGCTTATGACAGGTATTGTCAAATAAATTCGCAGAGAGATTTCTAAGTTTGGAAATGTGCTTTCCAATCCGTTACTTTTAATGTAAACATAGCACTCTCTAAGCCCTTTAATTTTCTCTAATTTCATGTATGCCTGGAAATGTAAGCACTCGTTCACAAATGCATCTTGGTCAAGATCTTGGTTATATGATTGAGCTAGTTTTTTGGCCTCAACAGTTATATTTCTGGGCTCTTTATCATGGAGATTTCGAAATACTTCAAACCTCGTACCAATGATACGTTTTATTTTCTTGATATTAATAAATCAAATATTATTGACGTTAAATTTATTTACTTTTGTACTGTCTAATTTTTGTCGGCCGCCATCTTGTTACCAACTACGCATGAAATATATGTACTTACCATTTTTTCGGGTCCTTTTCGGCGAACACAGGAGATCAGAATTGGTTGTTCAAATTAAAACAGAAACTTTATATGGTTCCCATGATTTAAAATTTATTAACAATTAGATATTCTCATCATTTAACTTTAAAAAAAAATCATTAACAAACTACCTCTTTACCTCCTTCATCGGTTATACAATTCTCATTCTAAAAACTCACATGAAATAAAATTGAAACCTAGTATAAACTTTTAATTAACAGAAAAAAAAATCAAGATATTAAATAGAAATAATTTTTTGAAACACAAACCAGCCTTCTTAATTTATACAGTCTCTATACTCTCACACAGACACGCACACACAATCATTCAATTCCTCTAGAGATCTCGTTTATAGAAATATGACAATCATGTTAAAATTTTGAGTTTTTGCCCTTATTTAAAGATTGTTCTGCCCCCCGTTTTGTTACTTATCTTGCAAATCAGTCCAAAAGACGTCATATTGCTCCACACGCACTACCTCGATTATTTTTTAACTTTCACTGGCTTTACATGTTTTTTAAAACTGTTATTTCATTTTGATTTAAGTGAGAATTTTAATACTTCACTTTTTACATTTTTACGTGCATGCGGGCGCCCGCGATTTTACGTTCCGGAACTTTTATATGTGACCGGCCGGCTCACTGACTAATTTTATACTGGGACTAGGCCACTGGCGCTATTTTATGAAGTCACCGTGGTTATATGGCCAAGTCTTATTGTTCATAGTTTGTATCACTACGCCAGCAGACTGTTGTTCCTTTACACACCCGAATTCCACAGCAAGGATAGGCTCTGACGTATATATTGACGTCAGATGGTCTGATGTGGTTACATAATTTGTTGACAGGTTTTGTATGTCATTGTCTGACCTTGGCACAGTTCCGTCGGTTGTTAAGTTTATAAAACTCGTTTCAATAATTTACATACAATATTGTCAATCAGTCGTACCACCTTCGCTACCGTCGCCTACCACTAAATTTACCTTTCGTTTATACGTTTTGTCCCAATTATTTAAACAAAAATGTTATCTGCTTTAATAAAATAAAAAAAATACAAATTTCCTTATTACCCTGAAATAGGCCCGTTACACCAAGAGGTGAGTAGCTTTCTCTTCGTTGGTTGAGTTGGGCGGTAAGATTGTCTACAATTTAAAAAAAAAACACTGGTTCGGAATTTATTCCTAGGATCTGCATCTGCTTCTGTTTGCATACTCATTTTTCATCTGCAAACACTGTCCGTTTTCTATTCCATTGGTAGTTGGCCTCTTGCAAGTTAGTAAGGGTCAATGCCTTCTTTTCATACTCGTCAAACGAATCTCTTTTACTCTCCAAAAACCTTTCTAAAGTTTCCAGCTCTTTTGTGGCATCGAGCAAATCCAGTTCTTCTTTTTGAAGATTGTTACTAGTTTTGTCAATTCTCTGGAGGATGTCATTCCAAAACAAGGCGAGAAGACCTGTTTCCAACTGCCCAAACTTTTTGTGTAGCCCTTATGCTGTTAATCACATTTCAGGAGTCTGTGAAGTGTCTTGCATTAGAGTTTCAAGAACACCCTCTATTTCCTTGTACCCTGAAACTATACTTCTAAGAGCATCAGCTCTCGCAGACCACCTTGTCTCACTTAATGATTTCAGCATGGTGGTTTTTGTCTCACCTCTTTCCTGCTTAATGGAATCTTTTAAAAGACACCATCTGTAAGTAGAGACTGAAAAGAAGGTATAAACTCTTAGAACAAATGAAAAGAAAATGTTACCTCAGAGCAGGATTTTTCTGCTGCATAACAGCCAACTAAATTTAGTGAATGGGCCGAACACGGTACATAGTCTGCAAGGTGGTTTTTTGCCTTTATCCTGCTTTGAAGGCCAGTATACTTGCCCGACATATTTGAAGCATTGTCATAGCTTTGTCCTCTGCAGTTTTCAATTTTTAGTTTCAGTTCCTCTAAAAGGTCCATAACAGTCTCTTCCAGATCCTCGGCCTTGTGCGAAACTGCTGGCAATAATGCAATAAGGCGCTCTTTGGGACATACATCCAAAAGCGAAACGTACCTCAGTACGAAAGCCAGTTGGTCTATGTTAGATACGTCAGGGGTGGAATCTACGATTATTGAAAAATATCTTGCATCACTTACTTCTTTCAAGATTTGTTTGAACACTAGTCCACCCATATACTTGATGAACTCGTCGCAGATGTCTGCAGACATATAAGATGTATTTCCTTTGCCCTGGTTTCCATATTTGGAAATGTGTTGGGCAATAAACGGATCAAATTGGCTTATGAGTTCAAGACAGCCCAAAAATAGACCATTTGATAGTGACCCTAATTTTTGGTCACTGCCCCTAAAAGGAAGACAAAAATCTTATCACAGTAACAACTCTTGTTAAAACGTCCCTCCAGTACTTAACTTCATGTTCATGTTGGGATAAAACTAAACAGTCAACTGTTGTATTCTTTTTTCTTGAAATAACAGTGAAAACATTTTTTCTGTGGTCAGCAGACTGTTCATGCTGTTTAATAAGTTCAAAGGCGTGCTTCCAATCGTTAAATCCTTTTGAGAAAGGGGTATATTTTGATTCAGGTTGGAATAACAGACATGGAACACAAAATAAACATCCTTTGGAACTTGAGTAACGAAGCCAGTCTCTTTTAAACGTGTCTCCATTAGGTAACGTACAGGAAAACAATTTCACTGACAGTGAATGTTTTGCATCTTTATATTGACGCTCAGACATAGAAAAATCAGCTTGTAAGTTCTGTTTAATATCAGACTGAATTACTTTTTGTATTACGCTCTCATCTTTGACATTCCAGGTTGCAGGGTCTTCAATTAAAAATAATGGGTCATTACATTTTGCAGAACAATCAGTTGTGTTAAGAAAAACAGGGCCTACACCTACAC
This sequence comes from Magicicada septendecula, assembly GCA_034769895.1. Taxonomy (NCBI): domain Eukaryota; kingdom Metazoa; phylum Arthropoda; class Insecta; order Hemiptera; family Cicadidae; genus Magicicada; species Magicicada septendecula. Next base: position 752,878,681 of record CM068367.1, on the reverse strand, counting down.
TATTAGACGTTGACGGTTGAGAAATTACGCATTCATCTTTGTAGTATTGCTCACCCTGAGTCTTTAAAAGACCCTTAACAAACTCATTGGTTTTAGCTAAGGAGGCATTTAAATTTTGACCAAAACGTATGTCATTACTTAGCTCAAGTTCAACAATAGAGGGCACATCACTTCCGGAATAAGAGGACTTTTCATTACTGTCAGTACTAGATTTAACAGAAATGAACGATTCAGGTTCAGGTACAATATTAAAAAAATTCTTAATAGTCGGTACTTTCTTTAAAACAGTTTCTTCTTCAAGTAGTTTTTTACCTGCCCGTTTACGGTTTTCAGCTCCACTAGGTTTCTTATTCATGTTGAAACAAAATATATTCTTACCTTAATTTAATGCATTCAATAATAATAATACTACAATCTTCACAGCACCACGCACGGGTCATACCTTATAAGTTCAAATAATAACATCCGCAAACTAAACATAACCTCACCGCACTAGCACTCACAAAACTGGACATCAACTGAGTTGACTAACATGATGCACGCATGATGCAAAAAATTAACTATTCTGCATTGCAATGTAAGCGCAGAATCGAACATGAAAATATTTCCATACCTTTTTTACTTTTTATATATTTTTTATTGATTTGTTCGATTCTGCGCTTACATTGCAATGCAGAATAGTTAATTTTTTCGTGTAGGATATACGCTGTAGCTAACGAGACATTCGCGCCTTGAAATCTGAATTAAAGGGATAAGCTTCGACTGTCTGACCGCAAGGTGGCAGTCGTGGACGCTACTTTTTTTTCTGTCCCACGTTTTTACCAAGCATTGCTGATCTCGTAGGTTCATCTCTGGTATTACTGTATTTGATCGACAGATTTAATTTAAAATTTCTCCCTTCTTTGCGCCCCCAAACCTCGTCCACCCCTGGGCATCTGCCCAGTCTGCCCAGTTATAAAAGGTACACTGGGTTTACCAATCAGGAGAATGTATAAACTAGATAAAATTTGAAGTAAAAGAACTAAAGAGTCAGAGAATAATAATATCTGAGTGTGAATCAAGTCACCAAAACAATTCAGAGAAGGATTAGTATAAAGTAAGTGAATAATATTGTATAATATTATAAAACAGTTTTAATATTGTATATAAAAGTGTAATGATGTAAGTTAGGTTATGCACCATATGTCTATGTTAAAGCAAGACAAAGAAATTGAATAACTTAGCCAAACTAGGTTAACACCAACACCGGACACTGTCCGAAATACGAACTGTTCGTCACTTTAGATTTTACTTTATTGTTTTATATCATATTTAATTTTATATTGTAATGTGTTGTTCTTCAAAAAAGGTATTTTTGTTAATTATTGTGGTCAAAAGAACTCATAAGGGTTATATTTTCCAAACGTAAACAATAGCCTACATCTCTGAGATTTTTGAACTCATGCTACCAACTGTTGAGGTACGGTATCAATGCAACAAGCCTGGTTAATTCATATAATGAGAAATGTTCTTCATTTTAAGGGTAGAAGAATAACATTTTAAAAGAAAAAGTGAAAGGAATTAATGGTGTATGACGTATTATTTTATAATAATTAACATTTTATCATCAACTTTGAACATTAGTGTTTACTGTAACTCCAGAAGAATAAGTTGGCCGTATTTATGTGGGACAACCCGGGTTATTTAAATGATTTAACTAGGTCAGTGAACTGTAATAACATAAAGAGAATAGATTAGATAAACTTTACAAATAATCAATAATACAAACTTTTAATATCTCAAGTAATTAAAAAATAAAAATAAAAGAAATTTAGAAACATCTAGTTACATACCAGTGAGCACAAGGGCATAATTCTAATTATTTTAATAAACTGACCAACCTATTTAATTTATAATTAATCTTAGTGAATCGTCTTAGCCAACCTAAGAAGAAGTATCCAGAAAATCATTTAATAATTAAACCATTAATTAACCAAACCATTACCAGTAGTAAAGACAATTACAACACAAGATATAATTTTAACTATTACAAATTGGCGCCCAAGACATTAACGATTTTAACCAGGTAATCCCAAGTTTTATAATATCAAGTCAGTAATATTGAACCGAACAAAAATACTACAGCAGAGATCATACTACAAACATAACAAATAAGAAATGTGACTTTGCAAAATTGGCGCACCAACTAGTGAGGCTAGAAGTAGGAGAGAACCTAATATAATTTCAGTATATTTTTTTAATAATTTGTACTCTAGCGGCGGCTACAATAAACAACAAAATGCCACAAAGAGCAACTTCAAAAAACAGCAGAGGCTGAAACAGAGTTAGACATGCTCGAAAAAGAGGCGACACCTGACGAAGGAATTGAAACAGTATTACCGACAGAAGAGACGGACAAACCCACAGAGAGTGCCGACTCGAATGGCCTAATGGAATTCCTGCAGGAGGCGTTTAAACAAATGAAGAAATACAGTGAGAAACAGAACAATGAAACATTAAAACAAATGAAAGAACAAATGGAAAATAATAACAAAACGCTCAAACAACAGATAAAGGAAGACAATGAAAAACTAAACAAGAAAATTGAAGGAAATAACGAAGAATTAAACAAGAAAGTTGATAATAACAATGAAATATTAAAATTACGGTTAGAAGCATACAGAGAAGAAATAACACACACAATCAATGAAACAAATGAGAAGATTGAAAGAACTAATGAAACATTAGTACAATTCTGTGAAGAAATTATAAATCAAATAATGAATGTTGAAGATAACAGTAAAATTAGGGTAGAAATACTTCAACAAGAGACCCAAGAACAATTTGAAAAATTACAGGATAAGTTAGAGGAACAAAACGATCAGCTAGAAAACAATTTAGGACAAGTACAATGTCAAGTGAACAACAACAAAGAAAAAATAGAAGAAATCCAGAGGAGAGTACTCAACAACATACGAGAAGAATTAGAGATGCTGCGAAATAGACCAATCATTTACACACATATACCTCTAGGAGAGAATAGAGATATAATAAATTTTAAAGAATATTGCAGAAACCCTCTAGAATTCCTGGAGAGACTAGAAGAATTGTTGAACAGAAACAAAGAAAACCGGTGGCACATGGTAAAACATCTTCTTGATGAAAATTTCAAAAACATTACAGATAACTGGTGGACCGCGATAAGAAATGAGGTCAACAGTTACACCGAATTTAAACAAATCTTCAAGACTAAATATTGGTCGAAGTCCATACAAAATATTTTCAGGGATTATTTGTGCAATGGCAAGTACGATGCAACAAGAGGACAAACACCAACAGCCTACTTTCTGGGTAAAGTCTGTGTAGCCCGACATTTAGAACCCAAGATCCCAGAAGAGTGTCTAATAACAAAATTATCGTACCATTTCGAGGAAGGGATTGTACATGCTCATCTGTGTGGACAAGTGAAAACGATGGGAGGAATGGAAGCCATCTTAGAAAGTTATGAGCAGGAGGCTTATTATCGAAGGAATCGACGAAGGCCCGAGAATCGAAATGAGAGGCCCAATGATGAACAGCAACGTGACAACCGACAATGGGTAAATCACGTGAGAGCAAATAACAGCAATAGAAGTCCATCCAACAATCGATTTTGAGAATTTCGTCGGAGCTTTAACAATGAACGGACCTACAATAACCAATATCGAAGAGATGACAACAATAGGCGACCACAAAGAAGTCGCAGTGAAGAAAATCAAAGATCAAGAAGCTGGGACAGAAGAAGGGATGTACCCTCAGGAAACCAACACGGGAATGAACAAGAATGACGTATCAACAGTGACGAAGGTAGGGTAAACAAGAGTCCGCCCATGAGAAAAATAAACCCATCCAACCGAGAGGAAGAACCAATAACGGTTATACGGAACTATTATCTAAAAAATATACAAACGGATATATTAGAAGAGAGAGCAAGGAAGAGGCAAAACCAAACGGCGACATAGTGTACGTCAGAGTAGAACTACAAGGGGTGCTGACAGCAGTGATGATCGATACTGGAGCGAACATTTCCTTAATAGACAAAACAGAATTGAACAGGATACAGGAGTCTAATACGGAGAAAATACCCACACTGCCCATCAACAACATTGCGATTATAGGACCAACAGGTAAACAAAATAAAACTATAAAGCGACAAGTAACCCTGGATGTTACAAGCGAAGGAATAGGAATTCCTATGGTATTTTTAGTAGCCCAGGGGCTACCCTTTAAGATGTTAATAGGGTGTGATATGCTACGGCGCCACTCTGCGGTTATTAATCTGGGCAGTGGTAAAGTGACACTGCGTTCAGATGGCTATGAACGGTCTGCTGAGATAATTGGAAGCACAAGTGCCCCTCAGTATAGGCATTCATACCACATTAGGGAAGATGTTAGAACACACATAGGAAACAAAGAAATCGTAACAGAATCAGAATTATGGCAGGAAAAACTGCAAGAACTCATGTCATTCCAAGAACGAGGAACTACAGAGATAATCAGTGTGGAACAAAAGAAGAGGTTAGTAGACATTTATAACAACTACCACAAAGTATTCTCCAACTCACCTGGTAAAGCAAAGAATTTTGTATGCGAATTAAAGTTCCAGGACTCTGTAAATTTCAAAAAGAAGTCATATCCTATCGCACAGTCATTAAAGGAAGCTGTAAGGAAGGAAATACTAAGAATGGTCGAAGAAGACATTATAGAAAAAAGTAGTTCACCATATACCAGCCCCATTGTAGCAATATCCAAGAAGGACGGACAGGTGCGTTTATGCCTCGACGCACGTGAGATCAATAAAATGATAATAAACGACCGTACATCTCCAGGAGAGATAGAAGAAATAATGAAGAAGTTCCATGTATGCAAATTCATAAGTACCTGGGATGCTGTCTGCGGATACTGGCAGATAGAATTGCACCCGAACAGTCGCCAGTACGTCGCATTCATCTTCAAAGGAAGAAACTACCAATTCAAACATTTGCCTTTCGAGTTAGTAAATTCAGTAGCTATCTTCATACAATGCATGGACCAAATTTTATGAAAGGAAGCGTTAGAGTTTGCAACAGTGTATGTGGACGACATACTGATCACTTCTACAACATGGAATGAACACTGCAATAGAATTGAGTTAGTACTGAGGAAACTCCAGCAAAATAACATTACCCTTAAACTCGATAAATCCAAATTCATAACACAGGAACTACAATTTCTCAGATTTATACTCTCAGAGACTGGGATCACGCCATCACCTGAGAAGGTGGAAGCCATTCAAAATTTTCCAAAACCTAAAAACATTAGACATTTACAATCATTTTTATGGATCTGTAATTACTATAGAAGATTTTAGCAAAATTATTCGGAGCTGACCGCTAAATTTCAGCATTTACTTTCAATAAATAACAAGTGGAAATGGGGTAAGACTGAAGATGATAACTTTAATTTAATTAAAACTAAATTCCTGAACAGTATTATACTACACCACCCTGATTATAACCAAGGATTCTACTTAAATTGCGATGCTAGCAATGTCAGCCTGGGTGCTGAATTATATCAAGAAGACGAAGAAGGAAATCATCTAGTGATTAGTTTCGCCAGCCGAGTTTTGAGCACCTGCGAGAGGAACTCTATACAGTAACAGATAAAGAACTCCTCAGTGTAGTCTTCGCCTGTTTAAAATTCCATACATATATTTTGGGATATCCGTTAACTGTAAGATCGGACCATAAATCAATATCCTTTCTTATAAAATGTAAACTCAACCATGGCTGACTAACAAAGTGGATTCTCATCCTGCAAGAATACAATATAAACTGGGAGTACGTGCCTGGTAAACAACACATAGTGGCTGACGGGCTATCCAGGGTAAACATAGAAAGAGGAACATATGACATAGATCAAGAAAACGTTGGAAGGGTCTATCATACAGTGAAATTCAGAGAAGACTTGGAAAGAGTTTTAAATCAAGTAAAGGAACATCAAACCACTGACCCCAAACTAAAAACAATTCGAGAAAGATTAGAAAATAATGACCCAACCATCATACTGTTCTACGGTGTACATAATAATTTAATATTCACACGTCCCACACCCCAAGACCAGGTCTGGAAATTATTTATCCCAAGAACTGCGGAGTCATCTGTTACATTAGAGTATCATGTAAGGTATATGGGACCCCTCAAAGTAGTAAAAGCTTTAGCTGAACAGGTGTATATAAAGGGCATCAACAAGAAGGTGCGACAGACGGTCAGAAATTGCAAGATTTGCCAGATGGCCAAGGTAAACAATGAACGAAAGGAAGGCGCCATGATCACCATCACTTCAAACCATAACCTGCAGAAGCTCTTTATCGACATATGTGGTCCATTTCCCAGAAGTGGAGGAAGAAGCAGATTCAAGTATATAGTGATTATGTTTGACCATTTTTCAAAATTTGCAAAATTGTACCCAATAAGTAAGGGCACGACCAGTAAGATCCTTGCAATAATAACAAATAACTACATTCCGGAGGTGGGGAAACCAGAAACAATTGTGACAGACCACGGTACACAATTCAAGGGCAAGAGATAGAGAACAGAATTACTGTCTGTGGGAATCAAAACGTATCAGACATCAGTATATCACCCCAGCAGTAACCCAGCAGAACATGTCCTCCGAGAAGTAGGAAGGATCCTGAGAACATATTGCCACAAAGAACACCGTGACTGGAGCAAGTACATGGAAGCAATCGAAACCTTCCTAAACCTGGCCTATCATGAGACTATAGAAGCCAGTCCATATCAAGTAATGTTTAACCAACCACCACCCAGAGAAATAACTTCCTTAATAGAATTTCCTCCGAGGGAGAAGAAAGAATTGACAATTACCGAAATCCATAACAGAGTCCTTCACAAGGCGGAATTACGCAGGAAAAGAGAAGAAAAACACTGAACGAAGATCATAAAATACAACATTGGCGAAAAAGTATTACTCAAAAATAGGCAACTGCCTAGTTCTGTGGAAAGAATCACAAAGAAATTATTATTGTTGTATACAGGACCATATAGAATTACCCAAGTCAAAGGTAATAATACTTATGAATTATCTACCCCAGACACAAGTCTAGTCAAAGTGTATATAATCAAGCCGAAATAAAAAAGTATTATGAGAGTTGAAGAGAAAATAATTTTTTTGAAAAGCCGTTTATTTCAGTAACTATAACAATTACTGAAATAACCAGACTTTAAGAGGGGGCATTATGTAACGTGATGTTTCCCTCTACATAAAGAATATACTGTAACCTAAATAATTATCTTATCCTAATAATGAAGAACAGAATAATATTATTATATATATAAACTTTCACAATATGAACTTACTTTCATTTATCTTTCCCAAACGTTTCGAGGTGATGTTCCTCTTCCGCAGTGGGAGTACTACTACTCTCCAGCACTACAGCCCATGGTGAGCCTTGGCCTCCGCTACGACCCGTCTCTAAGTCAGTGGGAGTAAATACTGAATGTCATTTTAACAGTATAACGGTTATGGACTGGTGTGTGTGGTGGGGGTTGATGGTGGGAGGGAATTGGCGCTGAGGTTCAAATTGTGTGTTTGGATCAATGTATTGAATAGTGTATGTGATCTATAATGTAACTGTTCATTTAATATGTTGTTTGGTTGTAGTGCGTGATGTCTGTATATTTCAAATTGTTCAGCTGTGTTTAGTTTTCTACTTTTAGGTAAGTAGTGTAATATTTCCATGTTGTGTTCTATGTTTGTGTAACTGTGTTTTCGTTTTGTAAATGTGTGGCTAATGTGGAATGTATGTAGTTTGTGGTGAGGGCTTTTAAATGTTCTGAAAATCTGGAGGAAAAAGATCTTCCCGTCTGGCCGATGTAGAATTGGTGACAATCATTACAATTTAATTTATATACCCCTGTTTTGCTGTATGTGTCTGTGTCTTTGTTAGTATTATTTATGTGTTTCCTAATGGTGTTGTTGGTTCTGTAGGCTACTTTATAATTATGTTTTCTAAATGTGTTTGCAATTTTGTGCATATTGGAATTGTAGTATGTAAGTGTTATGTATTTACTGGGTTGTGTGCTGTTGATCTGATGTGTTTTACTTTTTGTGTTTAGGATGCGTTTGTGTAGTTTATTTATTAAATTGGGGTTGTATCCATTGTTGCCTGCTATATATTGTAACGTAACCGCTTAAAGGTACTAGTGTACTACAGTTACAGGTATATAGTTAATTCAGCCCCAATGTTGGGTTCGCCAACTTGTAACGTAATCTTAAATAAGGTGTGACGTCCGTCTTTTGACAGTCTAGGAGTGGTCAGAGTACCTTTTCGCGATCGCCACTTATGAATTATAAGTATTAATGTTTAAATAAATCGGATTGTAAGTTTACCCAAATGAAACAGAAATCGAGTGTGTGTGATTTGGTAGAGATTAAGGAAGTTGTTTAATCTTAGTTGGAAGAGAGAGTAAGTACAATTTGGATACACCCAGAGTAGAGAATTTCTTATTTTCAAATATTCGCCCGCGTTCATAAGATCAGCTGATTTTGATATGAACCTCCAAATGTTAGGTTAACCAAACGACACTGTTCAGTAATGCTCCCAGGTAAATAATCCTCTTCTTGGCTTACTAAAAATCTACAACAACTACCCTCTACAATAAAGAATACACATTTTATTATTCAGCGTAAAACATTAAGAGTATTTATTTGTATAATATTGATTTCCTCTTCTTCCAATATACAAATATTATAATCGATCTTTTCAGTCACTAATACATTATATCGATTTAGTTAGGTAAACATGGAATTATCATAAAATCTGTTTTTTAATGATTTTATAATTTTATCTTTAATTAGACATCAATCAACATATAATTCATTTTATTTATTTCCCCAGGGTTAAGGGTAAGTTCTTTGTGTTATGAGATGGTCAGAAATGGATAATTATATACTACGCTTTACAAGATAAAAATAATCAATTTCGGATTTTTTTTGTTTATTTTCGTAGTACGTAGTTCCGGATTTGTCCGCGAGAGTGCAGATTATTTCTTTATTAGACACAGGAAAGTATTTAAGAAATTTCTGAACTGCACAACGATTTGATATGATGTTTTCTTGGTTAAATATAAAAAGAAACGTTTATATTACCTCTTTCCTCGAAGTTCTTACTTGCGTGAAGCTGTTTCTAGTGTGGTTGTTCTAGTTGTTTTGTAATTTCATTTAATGTCTTTCAGATACAATCTCGTTTAAAAACTCGAAGTTCGGTTCGGCTAGGCCAGATCTTGGAATGGTTTCTATCACTTTGTTATGGGGTAAAGTAAGTTATATTTGATATCTAAAAGAGTTTGAACATAATGTGGATACTGTGAGTTGATTTTGTTCCAATTTTGTACCGTTTTTGAACGTTTTAAAATGTTTTTTAATTCAATATTGGTGTCATCACTTTTCTCAACCGAACGGTTTTCAATATCTTTTTCGATTAAACAATATGTTGTTTATCTGTTACTCTTAGTAACCCATAATTTCTATATCATTTTTTATTGGTGCTTCTATTTACTTTTGAGTATATAGGCTGTTTTTAATTATTATTATTTTATTTCTTATTTATAGAAAAATAATTCCTTTTAATTTTGGTTTATTTTCCAATTTGATTTATATAAAGGTTTTTCGTTTATTTTCTTATAACTGTAGATATAAGTCTTTAATATTATTATTAACTCTAATTGAATTTATATATTATTTATTAATCTCTTATAGTATCCTTACACTGTACTATTTTCTTCTGCCATCTTCCTCATACAGTATTATTTTATTTTTTATTATCATTTTATATTTAACTCTTTAATTTTTTAACCCTGGGTTATCTTATATTCAAACATAATTATTTTATTAAATATAAAATTAAACCTAGGTACTAACTTTTAGTTGCCTACACAATATAAATTATACAATAATTAAACAAAATACATAACTGGTTAGTAGCATTACAGTCTACTATTATAATCCATAATTCCTACATCCACAGCACAAGTCTGTAAGATGCTCCCTTCACAGTCACTTATTTACGCACTGGGTACACTATAACTCACTTGTTACACTGTATATCACTTCAATATAGTTTATAATATTTGGTGATATAACGTAATTTAGAGCTAGTTATAGTTTACCCGTTTCTGACCTTTATGGTAGTATAATTAAGTTATCATTTTTTGGGACTGGGTTATGTAACGTTACAATATTTGATTGTGTTTAATTCTTCTTGGTAGTCATGTGTGTTTAGGGGTACTGAAGTGAGCCTATGGAGCATGTAGTTGAAAGCTGCATGTTTGTGTTGAGTTGGGTGGTTGGATGAGTTATGTATGACCATGTCTGATGTGGTGGGTTTCCTGTATATTTTGTATGTGTGTGTGTTGTTTGTTTTGGTGATTGTAAGGTCTAAGAAGTTTATGCTATTATTTAGTTCTATTTCAAGCGTGAATTTTAATTTATGGTGTATAGTGTTAATGTATTTGTGGAAATTTTCTATTTGTCTTTTGTTGCCGTTGTAGAGGAGTAAAATGTCATCAACATACCTGTGCCAATATATTATTTTATCGGTGTATTTGTTATTGTTCAGTATGTGTTCCTGTTATATGGTGTGTATAAATATTTCGGCTAGTATACCTGATATAGGGGAGCCCATGGGTAGTCCATCTGTTTGAGTGTAAAACATGTTATTGTGTGCGAAATAATTTTGATCAGTGATAATTTTTGTTAGATGGATGATCTCTTTTATGTGTGTTTCAGGTGTTATTTATTTTTAGTAATTGTTCTAATGTAGTTATAGTTTCTTTTATGGGAACATTGATGTATAGGTTTGTTATGTCGAATGAAGCTAGTGTGGAATTATGTGGAATGTGGACATGTTGAGTTTTATTCACTAGATCTAGATCCCTCCCACCATCAACCCCCACCACACACACCAGTCCATAACTGTTATACTGTTAAAATGACATTTAGTATTTACTCCCACTGAGGAAGAGGAACATCACCTCGAAACATTTGGGAAAGATAAATGAAAGTAAGTTCATATTGTGAAAGTTTATATATATAATAATATTTATAAAGTGAATGAAGAGGATGAATCAACAAGATAACAGAATAATAATTAAGTAAGGAAACTGTATAATGTAAAATATGTGTTATATAGTAAATTTAAGATGAATATGAAATAAAATAATAATGTCAAAATACCAAATATGATTATCTGGAACTTAATAATAAATAACTCTAGTAAACTGCATATGTAATGTTGTAAAAAATAGGTGAAAGCCTATACAGCAGAACTTAAATGGTTCACCAATCAGGAAAATGTATAAACTAGATAAAATTTTAAGTAAAAGAACTAAAGAGTCAGAGAATAATCATATCTGAGTGTGAATCAAGTCACCAAAACAATTCAGAGAAGGATTAGCATAAAGTAAGTGAATAATAACAGTTTTAATTGTATATAAAAGTGTAATGATGTAAGTTAGGTTACATGCACCATTTGTCTATTAAAGCAAGACAAAGAAATAAAGAAGAAAGTAAGATAATTAGTTTCATGATAAAAAGTATGAACAAAAACAGAATAATAAATAAGACAATTATAATTAACTATTGATGTTTAGAAACTAAGTAATAATGTAAATAGTAAGAAACTGATGAGACAAAAGCCTACATGTACTGGGTAGGAAAAATGATAACAATTTATGTAATTAATGCTTGATGCCTTTACTTGGTGAAAATCCATTGTAAATTATAGTAAAAAATAAAACCATAAAATAGTTTTTGTGATTTCCACTCGTCAATTTATTAAAATTATAAAACCATGACAGCTGTTTCGGCAACACAGCTGATGATGATGATGAAGGCACTGTGTTGCCGAAACAGCTGTCATGGTTTTATAATTTTAATAAATTGACGAGTGGAAATCACAAAAACTATTTTATGGTTTTATTTTTTACTATAATTTACAATTTATGTAAATAAAACCTGTTAAATGATATAGTATAGATTATAAAATAATGTATGTGAGTGGAGTAAGAAGGTAATAATGAGAAATGTCAAGAATTGACCAGGCATAATGTAAATAATAAGTTGTCAGCTTTGACAAACACTTCATACAGCTAACGTGGAAGTTTATAATGGACAGTACAAGGAAAAAAGCTTGTAGTGAAGTATAAAATATATTGTAAAAGTTCAAGTAGATCATAAGTGATAATTAAGAGTTGTTACTTTGTAGTAGAATTAAGTAATTTTAGTTTGAAAAAGGAATTAAGGTCCCAATGAGCATGGACATGATGAGACCTAGATGGCAATACTAGGTTTTTATAATAAATTGATGTTTATAATTATTATTACTATTGTTAAACCATATAATGTTAAAGTAAAACCAATTCTACAACTAAGAATTAAATAATGGAACAGAAAAATTAATATTTTATAAAGAATACTAGATTAAATCAATCTGTGAAAATTGTTATTTTATAATTACTGAAAAGAACCATGCCTTAAAAGGTCTCAAAATGATCAGCATAAAAATGCTGTGTAATGGTGGTAATATCTTTGTTATATTCATTAGCATAAGGAAGATATGTCAATTTAAAAATTTTTTAAATATATTTGATAAAAAAAGGGAGACTTAACTTGGCGTCTGTTGGTGAGCATCAACCAGAAAACGGAATTTTTGTCATTAAAAACGAAAATGTTTAATAATTCCACCAATCAGAGTCCTTCACCGGTCAGGTGAATTAACCCATAATGAAACGCTAACGCATCAGTCTTTCGCCGGTCATCATACAGTAAAGAACGCCGCCTCTGTGACACAAAAAATGTAAATAGTCTTGTCCCCAAAGTCTTGATCCTGATTGAGGTTATGTGTAGTGTAAACAAACCACAGTCTAACCTACAAATGGGCACGTAACCCAACAGTGAACGTCAAGCATAGTGAAGTGGTTTTAATCATTAAAGAACATTACAGTGAATAATTAATAACAGTGAATTATAAAGAAAAGGAAAGTATAGTGTATTTTGAGAATTTATAACGAACTTAATAATTAATGATCACGATCCCATAGTAACTTGTAATAGACACTTGTGAACTTATGTTTATATTATCACTGTAGATAAACACTAACACTATTAATATTATTTCATGTTTAACTATTGTATTTTGTTTTTGTATTCAATGTTTAACTAAATAACTTAGCCAAACTAGGTTAACACCAACACCGGACACTGTCCGAAATACGAACTGTTCGTCACTTTAGATTTTACTTTATTGTTTTATATCATATTTAATTTTATATTGTAATGTTTTGTTCTTCAAAAAAGGTATTTTTGTTAATTATTGTGGTCAAAAGAACTCATAAGGGTTATATTTTCCAAATGTAAACAATAGCCTACATCTCTGAGATTTTTGAACTCATGCTACCAACTGTTGAGGTACGGTATCAATGCAACAAGCCTGGTTAATTCATGTAATGAGAAATGTTCTTCATTTTAAGGGTAGAAGAATAACATTTTAAAAGAAAAAGTGAAAGGAATTAATGGTGTATGACATTATTTTATAATAATTAACATTTTATCATCAACTTTGAACATTAGTGTTTACTGTAACTCCAGAAGAATAAGTTGGCCGTATTTATGTGGGACAACCCGGGTTATTTAAATGATTTAACTAGGTCAGTGAACTCTAATAACATAAAGAGAATAGATTAGATAAACTTTACAAATAATCATTAATACAAACTTTTAATATCTCAAGTAATTAAAAAATAAAAATAAAAGAAATTTAGAAACATCTAATTACATACCAGTGAGCACAAGGGCATAATTCTAATTATTTTAATAAACTGGCCAACCTATTTAATTTATAATTAATCTTAGTGAATCATCTTAGCCAACCTAAGAAGAAGTAACCAGAAAATCATCATAATTAAACCATTAATTAACCAAACCATTACCAGTAGTAAAGACAATTACAACACAAGATATAATTTTAACTATTACAAATTGGCGCCCAAGACATTAACGATTTTAACCAGGTAATCCCAAGTTTTATTATATCAAAGCAGTAATATTGAACCGAACAAAAATACTACGGCAGAGATAATACTACAAACAAACAAACGAAGAACGATGATTTTGCAACATTTAGTTAATTATATTATTTCAGGGTTTGTTCTACTGGTTTAGTAATTTAATCATTTTAAGTACTTGACCAATCTTGAAGTGTTCACACGTATACTCAAGTTATAACCCCAGGTGAGATATAACTTATCTAAGTAGACATCTTCCACTCACACAGACAGCACTGTTTGACACTGACTCGTATTATTAGTTAAATTATTATTATCCCAGTAATTTAGGACACATTTTGTCTGATGATCTCAGACTGGTATTTGAAAATTATATGAATGTGTTGCGGTTTGGAAGCTCTTGAATAATCGTGAGTTATTCCAAAGACGCTAATGAGGAAGGTTGAATTGGATTGTTTGTTAGAAAGAAGTGGACTGTATTAAAGATGTTGAACATTCGTTTATTGAAAAAATCTGATTGTTAATTACGATCGGCACGTGCGGATGCATTTGAGGCAATAACGCCCGAAATTAATTTTGAATAAAATCGTGGTCCATTGTAGATGGACGCAGGTAGTTGAATGAAATGAAATATTATAAATGCATGCTAAAAAATAGCCAGAAGCCGCGGCTGTAAGAGAAGTGTTTTACGAGAGTTGCGCTCGGAGTCGTGTTATAAACTGAACTAAACTGGCTTGCAGTCGGCGGTGCTGGCCGGCTGCAACGTTTGATAAACGCGTGACGTCATCCGCGCGTGCCGTATACGGTGGTGGACCGTTTACAGCTGATAAACCAGTACAAAGTTTAAACATACTGCCCGCCAAAATCGGGACGATTTTGTACATTAAAGGTTAAATTGAACAATATAATAATTAAACTTACATGTCGTAAGCGATACAATAATTGGCGCACTGGCCAGAGAGCAATGACATAATAAACATAATATGAATTCAATTAACAATCACCAAGCATACAATAAATTGACCCTTACGCCAATAGCAAGGGCTTACTGACGTTAAAATTACTCAAAACATAATAGTAATACAATACGCACAATAATACAATAATTAAGTAGGTATTGATCTTTCCCAAATAATACCCCTTGATATTTGCCAAGATTACAATAACAAGTGATAACACATAAAGAATACAATAATTTCCCCATGATATTGACATAACAACCCCAATGAATTTCATAATGTTTGACCCTTAGAAAATACAATACATATATAGAATAATTGACACTATAAATGACACTTGTGGTTCTCAGAATTTGAATCACACAAACATATTAACAATACACAACATCCATAATGATTGATAGTACATATGAGACACAGTCACTATTGCTGTAATAGCTAGCGGCACGTAAACAATATTACAATGCTTATGATACAATTGACTTGTATGCTCGCCCCGGGGAATGTCCCGGGCGTGGTCCATGTAATGTGACACGCACACACTCACACACACACACACACACACCTCGTATGGCACGCATACGATTAGTGTGTAGCCACCGGAAGGGGGCATAATTTGTGGATGGGTCGGCGTAAGATACCTAGCGCGGTGCGAACTTCTGCGACGCGTACTAAGGAATCTTGACCCGGAAAAACATTGGTAATTATCCCACGCTTCCATTCTAGAGGGGGGGAATTGTCATCCAAAATGAGGACAAGTTGTCCGACGTTCAAATTCTTTAATGGGGTGCGCCATTTATTGCACTGCTGCAGCTGGTGCAGATAATCCCTAGACCACCGTTTCCAGATGGTCTGCGTAAATTTTTGGAGCAGAAGCCATCTGCCCAAATGAGTATTATTGCCTTGTGTATAGTCGGGTTCCGGAAGTGCCGTCAGTGGAGCACCGACCAAAAAATGAGCGGGTGTTAAGGGTTCAGGGTCTCTAGCATCGTCGGACACCGCGCATAACGGGCGTGAATTAAGGCAAGCCTCAATTTGAGAAAGAAGAGTAGAATATTCCTCAAAATTCAAGATCGTACCGCCAATTACGCGACGTAAATGGAATTTAACACTCCTTACACCACTTTCCCACAAACCACCGAAATGAGGGGCTGAAGGGGGGATAAAGGACCATTTGATGCCGTGGAGACCGCAAAACTCCAGGGAAGATTGCTCAACTTCCTTGGAGGTTAAAAATTTGTACCAATCATGCAACGTGTGGTTGGCACGACGAAAATTCGTGCCATTATCCGAAAATATTTGCGCGGGAATACCTCTGCGCGATATGAACCTTTTTAAAGCCGCTATAAAGGCGTTGGAAGTGAGATCCGACACCAATTCTAAATGGATGGCCCTAGTACACATGCATATAAATAGAGCGATATATGCCTTGATCGTGGACTTAGAGCGCTGCCCGCCATGGCGCAAAAGCACAGGACCGGCGTAATCCACGGCCGACTGTGAGAATGGCCTTGACGGCGTGACCCTAGAAGAGGGTAATTGACCGAGTAATTGATTCGCGCCTTTAGCCCGGAAACGAAAACAAGTGACACACTTATGTATCACTGAGCGGATATAGGACTTATCGTGTATGATCCAATACTTACGCCTAAGCGAAGCTTGAGTTGATTGCACTCCAGCGTGCAACAAACGGATGTGTTCGTATTCAATTATTAATCTCGTGAGATGAGAGTGCGGGTGCAAAATTATTTGGTGTTTAGTCTCGTAGCTAAGTGGGGAGAATTGCAAGCGTCCACCCACTCTTAAAATGCCTGATTTATCCAGGAATGGGTTGAGAGCAAGAATTTTACTACTGCGTGGAAGGCACCGGTGTGCCTCAAGTTCCCTAACCTCCACGTCGAAATGCAACTTCTGTGATTGCCGGACAAAAATCAAGAGCGCGTCAGACAATTCTTGAGCCGACAAAAAGGACGTGTCTCTATCAACCACCGCGAGCCTAGAATTGCGAACAAATCGACGGCAATATGCGAAGACGCGAATAAGCCTCGTAACAGATGAATAATTTTCAATGTAACTATGTGTTGAGGACGCGACAATTAGTGAGGTTTGAGCTTGCTTGCGACGTTCCTCTTCAATGTCGGGAAAAGTACAAGGAGTATTAATGTCGAACGCGCTGACCGGCCATGAGGCCGCATCACGAGCCAACCAGGAGGGACCATGCCACCATTGAGTATGACAGTGCAAACTACGAGGGAGGCAACCGCGCGATAAAACGTCGGCAGGGTTGTCATTTGATACTACATGACGCCAAATTCCCCTGCTGCTAACAAGACGCTGTATTTCCGCGACACGGTTGGCCACAAATACCTTCCAGCGGGAAGATTGCTGATGTATCCAGTACAACGCTATCATCGAATCCGAATAAAGATATAGTCCGTCAAAATTGTAATCGACGGCATTTAAAACCTTGGAGGTTAATTGAGCCAACAATAAACAAGCACAAAGTTCAAGTCTAGGAAGCGTTATCTGTTTCAGCGGAGCGACCCTAGATTTAGCACACAACAAGTTTGATGATATGGCGCCGTTCGAATAGACCGCCCGCACGTAAATGCAACACGCGTAACCTTTAGCCGAAGCGTCGGCGAATCCGTGCAGCTGCAATGAACTAACTGGGTAACTGTTCGAACTCTTAACCGACCTCGTAATCTCAAAATGAGTGTCGGAGACTAATTGGGCGTATAATTCCAACCATTGATTGGCTAATGATCCGGACAAGGGTTCGTCCCAATCAGTGCCCGCCAACCACAACTGCTGCACGAAATGCTTGCAGCAAAATGTGATGGGAGCGATTAAACCTAGTGGATCATAGATCCCGGCGATGATTGCCAACACGCTTCTCTTGTTGAAAACGGTTAAATTGTCATCACCCCTAACGGTGTATAAAAAGTTATCCCCCTCAACATTCCATTGTATGCCCAAGGTACGCACGTTTTGACCCTTGCTGAAGTCACGGGTTACTTGGGCGCGAAGAGTCATAATCTTATGGTGGTTAGAGAACCATTTATGTAACGAAAAACCATACCTCCTCAACAACTTCTCGATCTCGCATTTCATTTCAGCTAAGCCGTTCGGATCATCCGAACCCGTTATGAGATCGTCTACGTAAAAGTCATTTGCTATGGCCTTAGCAGCTGTAGGGTAGTCGGATTTATTTTCATATGCTATTTGAGCCAGACAACGCATAGCAAGGAAGGAGGCACTAGCAGTGCAATATGTAACCGTCCTTAACGCGTAATGTCGCAATTCCTTATGCGGTGCATCACGCCAAACAATGCGTTGCAAGTTTGAATCCTTAGGATTAACAATGATCTGGCGATACATCTTTTCAATGTCCGCAATAAGTACGTATCGGTGGGTGCGGAACCGAACCATTATCGATAACAGATCCTGCTGGATCGTAGGACCGACCATTAAAGTATCGTTAAGGGACAAATTATTGGTGGTTTTAGCGGATGCATCAAATACCACGCGCAATTTAGTGGTTAAGCTAGAGTTTTTGAAGACTGCGTGATGGGGCAGATAAAAGATCTCTGACCTGTCAAGCGACAGATCGTATTCATTAAGCGGCGACATGTGGCCAAGTCTTAAGTAGTCACTCATGAACTCACTATAATCCTTATAAAGGATAGGGTTCTGCTTGAATTTGAATTCTAACGATTGGAATCTGCGTATGGCTCCGCGGAGAGAATCTCCCAAATAAGATTTATCAGATCTGCGGGGCAGGGCTACCACGAATCTCCCGTCGCGATTGCGGCTAGTGTTTTCCACGAAATGCCTTTCACACGGCGAGTCCTCAGATCGGGCTTCGCGACTAGAGATCTCCTCCAACTTCCAAAATTCCTTTAGTTGCGAGGAAACCTGATTATCATCCCTACAGACCATAAAGGAAGAAACCGTTTTAGTCATATCGACGTTGAATGGCAAGTCACCGGCCAAAATAAATCCTAACTTGGTTTCCTGAATTATAGGAAAGTGTGGTCCGCGCGTATATTTCACAGGTTCAATTAATTGGAGAAAATATTGAGCGCCGATTAATATATCGACTTGCGACGAGCAATGTAGGTGTGGATCCGCCAAGAATATGCGCTTGGGTAAATTTAAAGAGGCAAGATTGAACGACTCTGCCGGTAAATTATTAGTTATACTGGGTAATACGGCACAATGTACGTTTAACGTGAAGGGTTTATAGCGCGAATGTAGCCTTACATTAGTACTGAAGTCAGCCTGGGAAAGCGAGTTGTTGATACCCGTGATGGGCAGTTGCGATTTAACCAATTGGAGGCCCATCCTGCGGGCGAAATCCATTGTGCAAAAGTTCGCTTGAGAACCGGAATCCAGTAATATCCTAACGGGAAATTTTTTGCCGACTTTATTGTATGTCATACAGACAGCGGTAGATAACAATACCGATTTATTGGTCTGTGATTTTAGTGAACACTGGTTGTTAACAGAAGTTACGTCCCTGTTGGACATGAATCGTTGTGTGGTGACGCCTAGAACATTTTTTACATGAGAATTTTGAGGGACATTTTGAACCCTCGTGTCCCGAACGGAGGCAGTTTAAGCAAAGTTTGTTTTTTATTAACGCGTTTTTCCTATCAGGGATAGACAGCGATGTAAATTGTGGGCAATCGCTAAGTCTATGTACACCGTTACACAGCCTGCATAAATTGTTTCTAATATGTGAGTGGAATGCGCCCTTTCGAGTGCTTATCTGTTTAACTGCCTTGCGATAAGGAGACTTATCGCTTTTGTTCAATCTGCTCGTTGGGCTAGTCGCGTTATCGAGATTTTGCAATAATTTCCTACGTGAATTTATAAAATTTATAAAATTATTAAAATCAGGGAATTTATGCTCCGATAAACTCTCTTTCCACAAACGTAAAGTGTAATTGTCAAGTTTTTTGGCTAAATAATTTACGACAATAATTTCAAACGTGTTGACTGGCAGTTTGAGATTATTTAAAGCGTTTATATTTGCAGAGATTTGATCAATAAATTGCGATATGCTAACTTGGGATTCCTGCTGAACTAATGGTACGTCTAGGACATTCCACACGTGGTGAGCGGAAACAATCAGCTTACTATCATATCTATTCCTCAACAGATCGATAGCCACCGCGTAATTCTCATGTGTTATGGGCAACGATTTTATTACGTTAAGCGCCTCGCCATGTAATGACGAGTGCAAATAATGAAGTTTCTGTATATCTGTCAGATCTGCTCTGACATGAATTAGTTCCATAAAAATATGGTAATAATGTTGCCATTCCACAATACTACCCTCAAACCGTGGTAATTTTATTGGTTCCAATTGAATGGGGGGTGTTTTAGGCTGTTTACCTTCAGCATTAATTACTGGTTTTTGGTTCATATGCTCAGCTTGCTCTAGCAGGTGTTGCAATTTACATTCTATAGTACAGAGATCGTCCTCCGTTTGTACTCTATCACTCGTTAACGCAACGTCTGCTTCCTCAGCCTCGATTTGTGACTGAATCTCGTCATATTTGGTGGATAATTCCATCAAATGACGCAGTTTTATTTTCAGCGCATGAGGATCGCTGTTTAACAAATCGAAGTTATCCGCAAAGGTATTTACTCGGGATATTGAGGCCTTAATTGTGCCTCGTTTTTTTATTAGAGCCCTTACATCGGCCATTATTACAGTTTAAGATAAAAAGGGAAAGATATTTAGAAAGCAATTGAGCATAGAGCATGTGAACCACAAACTTAATTTTGAATGAGTTTAAATACGTTTTGGTAGCTAGCGATCGTTGTTTTGAACATAAACTTACTCTCTCTAACTAATCAAACTTGTTGGCAGTTAAATTATTGAAATTATGAATCTAAATGGTTACAAAGTATATCTTTATCTTTAAAGTTCTGACTGATAATGAGCTGCCAACCATTTATTAATTTGTATTGTGTAATGAGGTATTTGTTTATATAAATGTGTCAAAAAATACCCACTGAGTGAAATATTATTAAAAATCAAATATAAGTAAAGTTTATAGTCACGTGGCCGTCGATCCATTCGTGATGAAGCTGGCTTCGATCCCGTTTGGAGCTGCTACACCTCCTGTCTCTGCCGGTCAGCCGATGCCTCATGTTGTACCTTCCATCAATTAAAGCTGTGGAATCTCGAAAATGTTGTCCTGTTTCGTCCCGTCGTCTCTGGTCTACTGCTTGGCTGAATCTTGTCGAGATGACTGCGACGTGATTCACAATAATGGTGTCGCTCAGGACGAAAATGATGCCCGTAGGGCGTGATTAACTTCAGATTGGTTTTTCCAGAAATGATGTGTATAAATAAATGCTGTCGCCTGTGTACTCAGATATGAGAAATCTGTGCCGTGGGGACCAAAAATGATGTAGTTTTTTGGGCCCGAAAATGTGAAATCCGGCCCGGAGGACCAAAAATGTTGCGGTTTGGAAGCTCTTGAATAATCGTGAGTTATTCCAAAGACGCTAATGAGGAAGGCTGGATTGTTTGTTAGAAAGAAGTGGACTGTATTAAAGATGTTGAACATTCATTTATTGAAAAAATCTGATTGTTAATTACGATCGGCACGTGCGGATGCATTTGAGGCAATAACGCCCGAAATTAATTTTGAATAAAATCGTGGTCCATTGTAGATGGACGCAGGTAGTTGAATGAAATGAAATATTATAAATGCATGCTAAAAAATAGCCAGAAGCCGCGGCTGTAAGAGAAGTGTTTTACGAGAGTTGCGCTCGGAGTCGTGTTATAAACTGAACTAAACTGGCTTGCAGTCGGCGGTGCTGGCCGGCTGCAACGTTTGATAAACGCGTGACGTCATCCGCGCGTGCCGTATACGGTGGTGGACCGTTTACAGCTGATAAACCAGTACAAAGTTTAAACAGAATGATTGAGTTCAACGTGACACTGAAGCACTTTATACCTTGCCTTTGTGAAGGTTTTATACCTAACCTAACCTAACAAAAACAGCTATGTGGAAGCCTTTGTGAAATTGGAGGAAGCAGCAACAAGAACGCGTCTTCAGATCAGCCAGGGAAAACAAAGTATATGCCAGTAACAAGAAAAGACTGTTGTGTGGGCCCTAAAAATTTATAAATATGATCTTATAAATTCAAGATATTACATAATATACCCAGCAACACAAGCGGCCCAAGCAACACAAGCGGCCGCTTGGGGCGCCAAGCTAAGAGGGGCACCGGAGGCGCCCAAATGTAAAATTAACAAAAAATTTGTTTGCAAACTTACAATAACAAAATTTTAATGATAATGTTTATGACATAAGTGAAAAGCTTCTGATTGAATATTATTAACCTCAGTGCATTTTGACCAATAAATTACAATCGCTCCTCACAGCAAAATACCGGGCGCTTCGCGGAAGAGCAGAAGCTCAGCGACAAAGAATACACAAATTCTGGACACAGAATTATGCGCCCTCGCTTGCTGGTGGTGCCCCCCCCCCATCACACCACCGACACTGCCACCAAGACAATGTAGTGACTCATCGCTGTCAAAACAACACTTAATTCCAGAGCGCAGTGTTTCAGTTGGTGTCTTAGAGTGCTCTTGTTTCGTGCTACTACATTATTTTGTGTACGTTTATCGGGCACGTTTGTGAAGTTAAGTTTTTTTACTATCTTTATTATGACGAATCAACTGACCAAAATATGTGATATGTCTGAAAAAAAGAAACCGTCTGGTGCGTTTTATTGAAAAAGAAAAGCACAAGAAAGTAAACAAAATGAAAAACATTTTTTTACGTCACCTTCTACGGATAAATACGTATAACGGATGCAAAAGAGTTTGGCGACAAACTTGCATCTCATTCAGATTTTGAAAAAAAAAAAGCAAATTCGTCCCAGGGGAGTGAAGAAGCAATTTACCTATGAGTCTGACGATGAGCCTATTGAGGAAGGTGAAGCAAAACGCTCCTTTAAGGTAAATTTTTCTACCTTATTCTGGATACAGCTATCAACTCACTAAAAGAAAGATCTGAGCTTATGGACAATCATAGTAAGAGCTCCAGAGCTTCAGCTTTCTATACGATATTCATGATCTGCAGACGTGGGATGGTGAAAAACTAAAAGCCTCATGCATGACTCTTCAGACTGTTTTAAGTGATGGTGATGAATGTGACATCGACGGGAAAGAACTCAACAATGAACTTTTTATCTTAGCGCCCATTCTTCCCGCTGGAAATTCTCCAGAAAGCTCATTATCTTATATTACAAAAAACAGTTTTATTGACATTTTTCCTAATACTTTTGTAAGTTTACGAATCCTCCTGACTTTACCTATATCTGTAGCTAGTGGCGAAAGAAGTTTTTCAAAACTCAAGTTGATAAAGACATACCTTAGGTCAACACTTTCTCAAGAACGATTGTGTGGATTGTCAACTTTAGCCATTGAAAGCGACACTTTGAAGTCAATAGATACAGATTCTATTTTGAAAGATTTTGCTAAGTTAAAGGCTAGACAAATTTCAATATAATGTTTTTATCCAAGGGAAAAATTGTCAGTACATATATTGAACAACTGTAGAAACTGTACATGACTTTGTTAATAGCCTAATTGTCTTTCATAACCACACACAAATTTAATTGTTCAAATTCATATTATAATTTCATTTTAAATTTGTGTTTTCCTTTTTAGTTTTATACTTAAATATTTTGAGCTAGTTTCTCAATGTTCAATTACTTTCATGTCATGGTAATTTTTCTAAAATTTAACTACTTATAGGTGAGTTTCCTTCACATCTAACATACAAATTCAGCAGTCAAACAATGTCATATATTTAACATGTTAATATAAAACTAGATGCTGTTTTTTGTATTCCTTTCCCACTTTTGACGATGGAAAGTGAAAAATAAAATAATTTGTAAGTTATAGAACTAAGCAGTTTCATTATTAAACTAAAAAAAATTTGATCTTTTTATTCTTTCTCGCTTCCACTCAGTTTACTAATTAGCACATTTTGATTGTAGCCAAAACAATACAGTAGTTCTTTGTGCTTTTACTAAAACCTTTTAAAGATCTCACGATCTACTGGAAATGGATTGTTTCTTCTTTTAATATTTATTACTGCAATGACATTCCGAAGTTTGTTTCTATTACAGAGGAATATCTTTGCAGTACTTACTTTAAAAGAAAAAACAATCCCATTTCCACGATAGGTAGATTTGGGTTTATTTTTAAAGATCTTACCAAGAGCGCAAAGAACAACAACTGTTGTTTGGGGGGGGGGATGATATGTCGCTTGTGTGGAAAGATATTCTCGGAGCCCTGCATAGACCTACCTCAGCTCTGAAGTTAACTGTAAAATAATATTAGTGTGGGAATCCGAAAGCATATTTTGTCAGCAAATAGGTGTGTGCAGAGCCTCAGAAAACTTCTAAAGTCTCAGTTAATACAATGGAAGACCACGGTATTGATGTATAAGGTCCTAGTGCACCCAATACTAACTTATGCATCAGAGACATGGACACTACCTAGATCAGATGCGAGGCAACTAAACATATTTGAAAGGAGGATCATCAGGCAATTTTTTTTCCAGTGGAAGAAGGGGGAGCCTGGAGGAAAAGATATAGTTTAGAGCTCTATAATTTGTGTTTTATGAACCTGATGTGGTCACCTTCATTAAATTAAAAAGATTAGAACGGACTGGACACATTCTATTTGCTTGTGAAAGCAGAGTTATTAAGGAGATATTTAATGCAAAGCCAGAAGGTAAAAGGAAACTTGGAAGGCAAAAACTGAGATGGAGGGACGGGGTGAGTCAGGACATCAGTACTCTTGGAATTAGAAACTGGAAGAATATGGCTATGAATAGAGAAGAATGGCGAAATCTTCTGAAGAAGGGCAGGACCCACAAAGCCAATGATGATGATGGTGATGATGTTCAAGCTAATGCAATAATAAAGTATAAAAGAAAATATGCAACATTGTTAAAACAGTTTTGGCCACAGGGCAAAAGTTTAATTCAGAGATACATGTTAATGTTAATTCATGTCAAGATTAATGTTAACATTCATGTTAATGCGTTTTTCTTTTACCTTATAATATTGAAATCATGATTGCTAATATGTTTCCTACAGATGTTAAATAACATCAATATAACATAAGGATATTTGAAGTAAGTATGTTATCCTTGATGTGTATTGAAACAAATCAAGCTATTTGCCACTTTATGAAGATTGTAATATTATAACTTTAGAGAAAAGTGTAATTAAAATTTATCTGACACAGCCAGCTTTTGCTTGTTCACAGGCTTCCTTTGAGCCTCTGAACAGAAGTCTTAAATCTTAATAAGGCACACTTGGTAATATATTTGTTAAAATTGTTTCTGATTTAAGGAGTTTTACACATGTTACAATTTCATTACTTATGAGTCACAAAAATCTTAACCCCACCCCCAAAAGAAAATTCTACGTATGCCCCTGAGTCCCACCTTTTTTGTAATATAAAGTGTTTTGATATGTCAATAGTTAAGTCAAGATTCCATGCTGTACTTATGAAAGTAATTATTTAAAACATACTTTATGTACCATTACTTTATAATTTGCTGGTCGTCCAGATGCACTAAGTAATGATATCGTGTCTCAAGAATAATGAATGACACCTGGCATGATGTGGTTTGGAGTGACACCAATCAAACAATCCTTGCTATAGGCATCCTTTTCCTCCAGTAATGTTCATCATGACTTATTTATAACACTTCAGTTTTTCATTGGCTCATAAAATCTATCTTTTAACTTATGAGTCGTTTTATCAACAAGATGGCTAGCTAAATATCATTTTTGTACAATAAATGTACACAATGATTTTAGGACACATAAGTAAATAATTGTTGCAAAATGTGGGTTAATATTTTTAATTTTAGTATGAGTGTTTTTCAGTGGATAATATCAATATATCAGATAGTTTCTTTTTTAAGTTTTGAGTTCTGCAAGCATGTTTAATTTATTATTTTATTTATTTATGTATTAGCAATCAGCAAATACGTTCTTTAAGCTAAGCTGCTGATTAATGTACACACATAAGAAATGTACAACTAGATGATGTGAAGAGATGTTCCATCGAGCGATGTCACCTCATTGTCCTTAAAGGTCGGATGGACAGTCTTCTCAATCTTCTGTCAATTGTAGGCTGTAGAAGTGCAATTATCAGCAGGTTAGGATGATCGTAAAGTCTTGTATGGTGTCTAGTGCCACAGTCATGAATAACTTAATATTCCATATGGAATATGGAAGTCTGTGTTCAAAGTGCAGTTGGACACATACTACGGGACATCCACAAAAGCTTGTAGGCTCTTTGATTGGCATTGCTGTATGATTGCTTATATTAAATTTGGTGGTACAGCATCAAAGCTCAATTCCATAATTCCATATGGGTTTAAAGACAGTTTTACAGAAAAGATGTTTGTTGCCTAAAGATAACCAGATTTTCTGCCTAGCAACCAGTCAATTTCCTTGAAGCTTAAATCTTAGTTGTTTTCTTGTATGTTTTAAGTGATGTTTCCAGGTAAGTTTAGCATCTAAATGAAGGCCTAGGTGCATGTTTTATTGATCTCCTTTAAATAGAACTTGATCTTTTGATCTTTTCGGATATCTACTTATCACTGGATTTTAGGCAGACAAGCTTCAAAACATATGAAACGGAATAATCATGTATTACAGGTACTGTTGCAGCAGCAGAGCAAGGAATGTAGTGAGGATGTCATCCCACTACCGTGTCACTGTAATACTACACATTTAAAATACATTAAACACAATTTTGGTATGCCTTGAATTTGTCTCTCACACACTATTTCTATTTGTATATAGCCATTATGTTTTATCTGTAACTGTTTCATTAATTGCTTAACCTTTTCAGATCACTATTATCTACCAGTCAAGTGTTTTAATTTTAGAAAGTGTAATTATATGCTACTCAGGGGCATATTTATGAGGGTGGACAAATGGGTTAGGAAGAGAGGTCAAAAAACGTTGACAAGGAATTTTGTTAATCTTGTAATTTTCAAATTATAGTAAAAAATAAAACCATAAACTAGTTTTAGTGATTTTTCACTCGTCAATCTTTGACAATCTTTCACTTTGACGAGTGAAAATCACTAAAACTAGTTTATGGTTTTATTTTTTACTATAATTTACAATGGATTTTCACCAAGTAAAGGCATCAAGCATTAATTATTTGTAATTTTCAGGCTGTTTTTATTTTTTCAGCTGTGTACATTAATATAGTAGTAACTCTTTTTCAAAAAGATACAACAAGGTTTATTACAGAGTATTTGCATATAGATTGATGTATGAAATATAGGAAAATCAATTCAGTCAATAAGTACAGTAAAGCCCCGATTATCCGCGGAATTGGGTGGCAAGGGCACCGCGGATAGTGAAAATCGCGGATAACCCGAAAAAAGACTAAAAATGAGGTGTAAACACGAAAAAATATTTCAGCATAAAAACTATGTTTTATTGTACAAAAAACATAATATGTAAAACTTTTAAAATATGTACAGTACAGCAGAAACCTTTGCTCTACGTCTAAATCACTAAAATAAAGAACAGTAAACAAAAAACAATACTGTAATGTTAACAAAAAGTGTTCAGTTACACCTTTTTAAAAAAATCAGTCACTCGTTTTTGCTTCTTGCTTTGGAAACACCTTTTCTTTATTCAAGATTGTACTTTCCTTAACATGAGTTTTTCTGCCAGATGTGCATCGTCATCTTGTTCCTCTAAATATTGAAGCAATCCGTCTACGTGCAGCAAAGCAGTTTCGTGTGTCATCCGCGCAGGGGCCTCGTCTTCTTTACTTTCACTTTGTTCTTCTTCGTTCTCGTTCACTCCCATTGCTTTGTTCATTATCTCTACGTCAGTCAGTCGTTCAAACCCCAGCTTACTTGTGTCGCATTCCAGTCACTCTTCTATGTTCTCTTCGTCGACATTCTCACCTCCCGGAACGGATGTCACTAGGTGAACAAGTGTAGCGGTCGGCATGACTTCATTCTCTTCTTCACAGATGTTTTGGTTGACATTTGTTTCGATACTCGGAAAGAGTTTTCTCCATGATTTAACAAGGGTTGAGGGTTTGATGTAATCCCATGCAGACGCAATATCGTAAATGCTATCCAAAATTGTATAATTCTTCCAAAATTCTTTGAGATCGCAGCCTTCTTCGATTTTTGACAGTAACAACTTTGTTCTGTATGTTCTCTTCATGGTTGCAATGACTCCCTGGTCCATAGGTTGTATCAGCGCAGTAACATTTGGGGGCAAAAACTTTGCGAAGATTTGCCCGTCAGAAGATTTAAGCACACATGTAGCTGGGTGTGAAGGCGCGTTGTCAATTAACAAAACAGCCTTCTTTGGCAAATTTTTTGAGTCAAGATGTTTACGTACTTGAGGCACAAAAATGTTTTCAAACCATTCTTGAAAAATCTGCTGGTTCATCCAACCTTTTTTTTGGTTGAAATAATCAACTGGTCAATTTTCTGCTCTTGTTCCCTCCCCTCTAATCTCTTTAAATTTTCTGTTTAAAAGACCTCGGTTTCTTAGATTTACCGATTACAAGAAGCCTAAGTTTGTGACTACCCACAGCGTTGCTGCATGGCAAGATTGTAATTCTTTCCTTGCTACTTTTGTGACCTGCCGCTTGATGTTCACTTTCAAATGCTAAAGTACGAGTGGGAAGACACTTCCAAAAAAGCCCTGATTCATCAGCGTTATAAATTTGTTCATATGACAGATCTTCAGAGAACACAAACTCTTCAAAATCACGTTGAAAATCATCAGCAATTGGTTATCACCACTCAGCTTCTCTCCGTGTAGACCAATCTCTCTAATTCCATGACGTTTCTTAAAACGATGTAACCAACCGGACGATGCATCAAAATTTCCTTCCAGGCCTAACAAATCAAAAAAGATTTTTGCTTTAGCTGCAATGGTAGGACTAGACACGGGGGTGCCCTCACTTCCCACCTGAGCTAACCATTCTGCTAATGCCGAGTCAAGTTCATTATATGTGGATTTCTTCATTGTTTTTCGTTTTTTCATCCCAGAAGCACTGTCCGACACTGATGCAAAGGCTAACAGTTTTTCTTTTTGCTTTAAAACGTCTCGCACTGTTGTTTCCCCGATCCCGTAATTCAAACACATCTGCTTCCTTGAAGCACCATTTTCTATTTTAGAAATCATTTCAAGTTTTTGTGCAATCGTTAACACAACCTTCTTTCGTTTTTCAGCCATTATTAATTTCAGGAACTAACGAACTGATCACGACTGATCACTAAGCACGCTTGCTGACAACTGACACCACTGGCAGACCGAGAGAATATGTATGTAGAGGGGGAAGGTTAGTGAACTTGACCAAAACAAAAGAGCAAGAGCCAAAACAAAATTCCGAGAAGGCCTATAGGATTACGATGCACAATAAACCTGTCAGAAATTTTCGACCTTCGCACTGTAGGGCCTATTGTATTTTCCCTGTTATTGGCTTGGATTAAAATTGTTTTTTTTTGAGGTTCGTAATTAAAAAAATTTTTCGCGGCACTCGCGGATAATCGGGGCTTTACTGTATTTTGTAAAAAATGTTTCAATAATACATTTTTTATTGTGTTATTACCTTTTACATTAATGGGAGCGATTTCTGGATGTTATCACATGTTTTTCAGCCACTGATAATACAGTAATATTGATTAGTCTTAAGCTATTTATTCTTTTGTATGAAACCGACCAGACCAGACCCACCCCCAAGACCAAATTCTAGATATGCTACTTATGCTATCTAGCATAAGTACTATTATGCTACTACTAAACTATGCTACTATTATGCTACTATAAGTAGCATATGCTACTATTAAACAGATTTAATGGCAATATCAAGTACAGTCAACTAATAAAAAAAATACTGATTAACAGGTAGAAGTTTTGTCACTGTCAGCACTTTTTCCTAAACCATGTAAAAATCAATGAATAATTTTTCTGATTACATATTTGTCAAACTTATCTATGTTTACTACAATGTTATAAGGTCTGGTTTTTCTGTGTTTTCCTGGACCATTTAAACGCTGGTTCGGGGAATTTTCAAAATGCATATCATTTTATTAATGGATTTTTAAAATTGTGAATTCTGAAATGCAAGTGTAATATGCTGCTCTTTCTATAGTGTTTTTATATAGAAATATGCCCCTTTACTTGATGCTGCATCACACTTTTCAATAACAGACGACATAATTCTATTTTGGACTGAATTGTTTTGTTACTTTTTTGAGAAATCATTTTAATATTACTTTTTAACAAAACTGCTCATGAAAATATAGTTACTAAGGTTAAATAAACTGCTTAGTAATTGATAACAAATAATAAAATAATTAAAAGAGAGGCTAATAGTAAATTCGTAGTTAATAAGAAAACACACTTTAACAATATATTTAACTAACTAAAATTAATAATCACTAACATATAGTGTACAAACACTCAATCTAATACACACACCAAATAACAACTAAATACGTCTTCTGAACAACTGAACAATGTCTATGGAACCAGTAATCCACCAGCAACACAAGCACGCATATTCATTCAGTAACCCCTCTGCTCGTCAGGCGTCTCAGCATGCAAATACTACATAGATCAACAGAAAAAAGTACTTCAGTCACTAACACTGGTTTTATAACCTATTCACTTGATAAAACAATAGATAGTTGATTTCCTAGCAGTGGAAAATCAAAATACTTTCCACGAATTATTTATAAACATGATAAATGTTCGCCTGATTTCTTTTTGACAAGGAAAATGTTTTGAATTAAACATGACAATAAAATATAGTTGCTTGATATCAATAAAACTTTGCACAATTTTAGCTTTCACCATTTCATGAACCTCATAGTACATAAGAGTGTTTGTAGACACATTGTCGATATATTTTCCTGTGATTCAGTAGCTTTAGCAGAACTGGACAATTATCAGCCTGGTTCTAGAAATTTCAAACTTCCTCCTCACATTGTCCAAACATTTGTGGTTTTCAACGTTTTTATATAATAGTAACCATGACTCAACTTCTAGTTAGACATAATAGAGTTAGAACTACTATTTATAAGTATAATACTACTGACTCAGGACACTAGTGTTACCAAGTTATTGTTCTGAGTCAGTCAACGGACACGTCATGGACAACAAAATCCCAAAAATTACTAGGTCGTCAACATATAGTAGTATGTCCTTCATGGAATCTGCTTAATCAGAACCAGATAGAAGAAATAAAAAGTTATAGCAAAATCAAGACAACACAATGCTGTGGATAACTTATGCTTATTTGCTACAGCCCTCCAAATAATTTCATCCATTATTATGATTTCATGGAGAATTTTCATTCCTTCAGTTGTTACTTTTTTCCACTTTATGTGAAACAGAGTTAATAAAATCGTTTTGTATTTCATTTATTAGCACAGAAAACACTGCAGAATTTTAAAGGATGTGCCAAATCTACCAAATTCTCAAAAAAATCAGCCTTATCATCATCAGCCTTATTTAATTCCCATGATTAGATAACTGTAGATTCATCATGACTATAAAATGAAAGTCCAGTTTTATCTAACTAGCAACTAATTTAAATATAGTGAAGACTTTATGTTATAATTCTATGCATTCTATGCATCCATAATTTGGATATTATATGCATTTTTTATATTAAATTTTAATGTATGGATTTGTTGTTCACTCATTATGTATCATGTTATATTTATCTATGAAATTACTATCACTAAATTCTTTTACAAACAAATGCAGAGAATACAAATTGGATTCATTCACTTGATGCAGACAACACAGGATCAAACTCATGATACTATATTAAATTTTTGTTGATTGAGAACAGGGAACACGTGCATCTAATGATCACTTAGCCATACAGTGAATACACATTGCTGGAGAATTAGAGCGACAGATGGCATGGCATTCATATTTACAACCAATCTTGATATCTACTTACAGGGTTGATGTTCAGGTTACTCAGTGATCGCTGTTCTTCACATAATCAGAATAAAATTGTGTCTACATTACTTATAATATTCTTGTTACTTCACTTCAGTGATCATAGTAATCATAATCATTTCTTGAGCATCAGGACCATGGCCTGTTATGCATACCTGCCTGTTATATCTATTGTGTAGGGTAAGATAATATCACACTTAGCATGTAAGAGAATAAAATGATAAAAATTCTCTACTTATGTTTAACATTATTTCATTAGTTATTTTTTTTTTTTTTAAATAACTGAACAATAAAATAAAATGAAACCATGACAACCGAAAAGTGAACTTAACTTCAAGTAATTTGACATACATCTAAAATGGACAAACAAAAATGACTTGCCACAACACATTAATGTGTACAAACAATATCAGTTAACTGGAACACAGTACCCCAAAAAATCATTAAAAGAAATTTTTTGTGTCAAGAAAATTTTCAAAATATTAAAAATTATATCATGTTATATTTATCAAAAAGAATTTGAACAGAGGGGAAGAGTTAATTACGTATATGCAATTTTATTCAGTTTGAAGTCTGTAGGTAAATGTAACAAATTTATTGTCTTTAATGTAACTTATGCAGATTAAAATACATTCTAAAAAATTATAAAAAGAGCAACTAAAACATTTTCAACATGTTCCTAAGAAATTTAGCTCATTCTTTGAGTTAGAGAATCACCTGTATCTGAGTAGTTTATAGTCATCCTATAGATGACACACCACACATTTGTATATGTTGTGTGTATGTGGGTGTTTTTGTAATTCATATTTTCCTTCTTCTCCTTCCACAAAAAATTTTTTATTTTCAAAAACATTTAAAGCATACATAATTAACAAGATATATGGAGCTGGGAGTAGAAAGGGCGAATATGAAAATCATGGTGTTGGGAAATCATGTTTAAAGTTTGTGAATGCTCTCAGGATAGAAGGGCGAATATATAATTTGAATGCTATTTACAAAATACTAAGGGCGAATATAGATGTGATAATGGTATTACCGTGTTCTTAACATGTCAGAAAATAGGACTCCTTAAAAAAAACGATTTTTTTTTTATTTGCCCTTTCTCCTTTGAGCTCCTGTTTATGTATGTATATATAGGTAATGCATAGTTCATTTGTCTAAAAGTAATTCCCAAACGCTGTGTTGCAGTGCTTAGGGATATTACATATTTTTGGTAATATAGTATGCTACCAAAATGGAAATATAAAATCTTTGTAGGAAGAGAGTTTTCTAGCATTTAAGTGCAGCTTAAATTCTTATAATCTACAATTACAGTTTACAGTATTCATCACGATATGTTAAAAATGTTAAAATTTACATCTTACAGTATTTAGGAATGACATTATTTCCCTTTAATATCAGGCCTTTTTTCTACAACCTCTGATTGTTTTATTATTATAAATTCATATAGATACTGATTACAATATACGTAATTTATTCTCAGTTATGCCACACTGGCAAAGAAGGAACTTATCTTTCTCACTGCATTAGCAGATTTATGAGGTGTCCGGGACCAGAATTTGTATTACATTGTCAGGATCTTAGCCCAGTGAGGTGGTAGCTACAGTCACTAAATTTGCTTCTTACAAGAATGTTCAGGAGTAGGTCCTGGCTGCATGTTTTTGGCTATACAAGAAGCACAGAATTTATGGCTGTGCTGTGTGAGAGTACTCACACCTGAAGCAATAGCTCTTACTTGTCACTTGCCACAGGAGTATATTGTGGAGAGGCCTTAGGAACATGTGTGTGGACATGGCTGGCTTGTAAGAATTGAACACATTCAGAAGGTACTGTTACTGGAACCTCATCTATCGGAAGAAGATTAATCAGTTCTCTGTACTTTATAACTGCTGTTTGAACAAACTACTACTGTGCTACCTTCAGAAGGGATAACACTGTTGACAAAGAGTATCTCTGATTTGTTGTGGCTCAAAATACAAACTATGCATGAACAAAGATTAGAAGATTCTTGTCTATTGGAATGAATTTCAAATAGACTGGTATTTAAATAACATTCTTTAAATTTTGTTGTTGTAAGGTTTTGAAACTATTGGATCAAATAACATTTAATACTTAAAAAGGTACCAAGTGCTGCTGTAGTGTGTGGCAGCCAAAAGAAGGAAGTGACTGTAGAATAGTAGTACTTAAGGTTCCATTGTATTTCGGGCACTTGCAAAAGAGTGCCAGAAACCCACGATATTTTGGAATAATTTGTCCAGAATTGTAAATACCAGAAGTGAATTTTTTTTGTTTATCAATTTACACATTTTGTTTATCATTAAAAACAGATGATCATACTCTCTTATGTTACCTATGCTTATATGTTATTTCACAAAAATCCATTAATATGGCATTATATATTTTGTTAAAGTAATATTATACAAAAATAATAGATATTAATAATAAAATATTGCACAGTAAATTAGACTATAAAGTTTGCAGTTTCAAGTAAGAATTTTTGTGCTATATAATTTGATCTATTAAAAATTTTAGTTTGGCCTACATACAATTTTAAAGCACTGGTATATTAATCTTTGTAACATACTTACTAGAGAGGTCATATGTTATTTATTGTTCATTTATTGGTTGCTAGGTAATCAGGTATAGTTTAATATAATATAATATAATATGACTAATGACATATTGTTAAAAAGGTGTTGAACTATGGTATCCTCTAATAATCAATTTATTTTTAGTCAATATTAATAAATATCATAGTCAGTAGGACCCAAACCTATAGTCTCATAGGGAATGTAATTTCCAAAGACCTGGTCTTAATCCAATCTGTGTTGCTGATTCTGCATGCAGTTTTATATTTTCATTTTCGACTTTCTGAAAGTTTTACTATACTAGTATATATACTATATTAAGAAAATAAGTATAAGTAGTAACATTGTTTATTAAACCATTTGATCCACTAAAGATACAGGAAAAATTCTTGTGAATTATACATTAGGTGCCAGAAAGTTATTATTTACACTTTCATGCAACACATACACATTCATATATATATTTTGTGTGATGTTATAAAAAAAATTGTTTTTTTTTATAAAAAAAAAGAATATATGAAATTATACTACTTGCAGAAGAAACAAATTGAATAACATCACAAATTATATGATTACTGCAAGAAACGTCGAGTTACTTATATAGAAAATGATATGTGTGTGTGTGTGTGTGTGTGTGTGTGTGTGTGTGTGTGTGTGTGTGTGTGTGTGTGTATGTGTGTGTGTGTGTGTGTGTGTGTGTGTGTGTGTGTGTGTGTGTTTTGCATGTATAATACAGCGTACATATAGTATATGAAGTAGATTACATTACAAATCCAAATTCTTATCACATCTACAGTGGCATAATTTTAAGCCTCAAGCATCTACTTTAAGACGTAATCTAAGAAGTCTATTGAAGTCCAGTGCAAACTATTTATATGGGGGTGCTCAAACATAAACTATTTTATATAGAGCACACTGGCACAGAAAGGTCTAGTAACATATCCCTATGCTACATGAATTTTTAATTTCAATTTAAAAAATATTTATATTATTGTTGTTATATAAAGTTATTTTTTTTTATGTACCTCTATTTTCTATTGTCTGTTATTTTTTTTTATGCTCTGTTGTCACACAACTGAACAATTTTATATAGAAAACTTCCACAAGTGGAAATCCATGAATTGAAACAATTTCTTTAAAACAAAGATTTAGTAAGGAAAAATGAACTGTTCCAGATCTGGGATATGTAATATAATTAATTATTAATGCTCACTCTTTTCAAACTGAGATAATATAACTTTAATAAAAATATAAAATAGAAATAGAAATATATAAACATAACATACATAATACACAAAATGAATAAAAACTACAATTTCAAATTACGTGTAAATATGAAACTTTGTTCACACTACATTTATTTCATTCTAGGCAAGGGTTTATTGATAAAAAACCATACCATAACTTCATCGCTACAGCCAAACCACAGCCTGCTCTCCATCACAATTTGTCTCCATCTATTTCTGTCCCTGTATACCTTTATAAGTTCCTGATATACATCCTTTAAGATCACTTTCCACATTCTCCAGCCACTAGTACCTTGATATTTGTTGGCGGAGGAGGGGGATAAAAAAATCCTCCAATTCTCATTATTTTGGGCATTTTACTCTCATCTATTTGGCTAACTTATTATTAGGGACTTCCATTTTCAATCAAAACCACACTCATCCCTTGTTTAACACCAGATGGAATATCAAAATCCACTCTCTTCTACCAACATCCACTTTGCCTTTAAAATCTGTTAGTGTAGATTCAATGAGTGT
This sequence comes from Magicicada septendecula, assembly GCA_034769895.1. Taxonomy (NCBI): domain Eukaryota; kingdom Metazoa; phylum Arthropoda; class Insecta; order Hemiptera; family Cicadidae; genus Magicicada; species Magicicada septendecula. Next base: position 752,842,241 of record CM068367.1, on the reverse strand, counting down.
GACATTTTACTGGGAATCCAAGCTGCAGCATTGAATTTAATGCTCTTTTTCTGTTGATACCATCAAGTGCTTGCTTTAAACAAAAATGTAAATTTATATCAGTATCATGCTTGTAACATTTCTCTAGCATTTACACATTAAAAAAAATCTTGTTAACTGTAACCCACAATGATATTCCTCCAATATCTTCTCTGAGTAGGAGCTAATACTTTTTAACTATAGCTTTGAGTATATATTACAGATGCAACTCAACAAAGTAAATTTTCTAGAGTTATTTTGTATTTAAACAAAAAACAAATATTAATATATTATATTAAAACAAAATAAATAAATCTTGTACTTTACAATGACTCTGAATAAACACAGAATTAACTAATAAAGTGATATTGGAGAATTAATTGTTTAAAGAGTTTTGAACAGTTAAAACAACTTTGGAATAAATACAGGATTGTAACTCTGAAAATTTGGGAACTGATTTGTACACGGTGGGAAACTGTAAACGTGCCTCAGGGATGGAAAGTGGATAGTATCTGTTCCATTTTAAAGAGGAGAGGTAAAGCAAGTGGATTAAACAGTGGATTTTGTAATAACTATTCAATGCTGTAAAACAGTTAATTCTTCAGCCTTTTTTTAATTCTATAATTTATTCAGAGTCACTATAAAGAACAGGAACAGAGATTTATTTATTAATCTAAAATCTTCTGTGTAAGTATGATATTTTTAAACAAAGCCTGATTGTTATACTCAGAATTATTTAATCATCTTCTGTAGTTAACCTATTAAAGCAGTGTTCTGTCATATACTAATTCGTATAGTTCAAATTTACTATAAGAAATTATACTATTTCTGCTCAAAATAAAAAACTACAAATGAACACTATTAATTTTACATTATTGGTAAAATAAAAGATACACTTTAATAAACTGATAATATTAATTTCCTAACTGTTGTTTTTTTTCAAAGAGTTTGGAAAACATCAATTACAAGGAATAAAGTCAAGCATGGCTGATGAGCCAGAAGCGTGTGACTGTAACAGGACAACAAAACTAGAAGAACTTGTACATCACTACGAGCAACGCAACCGTGAGTTAGAAACTTATGAAGCTGAAGTTACAAACCGTTTAAAAATTTTGGAGGAGACAATACCAGCCTTAAAAATATGGTATATGTGGAGAATATTTAATGCAGTTGGGCAACCAGTACAGTGTGATGAAAATCTAAATAAGCTTCTGGAATGTGAGAGTAGTTCTCAACCTAATAATAATAATTGTGATTTGAGAGATCTCCTGCTTCAACTTAAAGATTTTCAGCTTAAAGTTAGTGAAGACAGTTCAAAATTAAAAGACTTAGAAGAAGCTGAAAAGAGATTGAGAAGAACAATTACAGAACTTGAAAAAAATATGAAACTTAAAGATGAATGTATTATTGATGAGTTTGCACAGTTACAATCTGAAAAAATGGAATTTCTTAATAAACTGGTAATGGATTGCAAGTTTGTCACATTAAAAGTTTTGGATGAAGAAGAGAAGCAAAAATCTAAACCACGAGATGATTTGATACAAATGGATTCGCATAGAAAGCTTAATGCAATAAAACAAGACAACTTGAACTCCTTTGTTGATTCAGGTTTGCCTGAACATTTAACTCGGTTGGAAAAAGAGGTAATTGAATTACAAGAATTAATAGATCAAAAAGATGAAGAAGAGAAACAAATAGAATTTGAAAAGGAAACACTTACTTACATCAGAAGCGTAGATAAGAAAACAGAAAAAGATGAAGCAGATTCCACAATGGACAAGAATTTGCCTGATCGCTTAATTCAGTTAGAAAGAGAAGTCGTTGATCTAGAGGAATTATTGTATCAAAGAGTAAAGGAACAGAAGAGAATGGAAGCAGAAGAAGATAAGCTTTGTTCTCATCTACAAAAGTGTTTAGATCATTTACTGTCATTCAAAAGTAACATTGAAGCTCCATTACTAAAAAACTTGCAGCTTCAAAAAGAAAACTTGAATAAGTTGACTAAGGAACTGGAATTACAAAAAGCAGAGAGAGAACAAGATAACATAATTCATTACAGAGAGGTAACAAGCATTTTGTTGATATTAAATTATTTATATGTTTACATTGTAATATCCACTTATATTTGTCATCAAGTAGTAATAACTGTACAAATACATTTACATCATAAATATTGTAGGTTGAATGTCAAAACTTAGTTTAGCCACAACATAAATACGTAAAGTGTCAAATATCCAATAAAATACATTTAACTTTATAGAGTGAATACACATAGATGTACATGGTGTAGATTATACGCATAGATGTAAATTATTTAATGCACTCACAGAAGCTCTGCACAAAAATTCTTAGAGACTGTTCAAAAGCTCCCTTCTTTAAGCCTTTTTGGGCACACAAAATACCTACTTCAGTGCTCAAAAGTATAACTATGTGCTGTAATTGCTTCCAGAAAATACTATTTTTTTATTCAAAAATTATCTTTTGATGTTCAACTTACCTTTTTAAAAGCCCATGTTAGTTTTTACTGACAAAACTTTTCTATTTGTGAGTCAGTGTTTTATTTTCATACTCAAGAGCAGAATACTTATTCTGTTGCTTTACTGCTCAATCTAATTTCAGAAGTATACCTTTCTTGCATCCTTAACTTAGAAGAATTACAGATTTAGATAATAAAAACTAATTTAAGAAAATAATATGAAAAATTGATTTCATAATTTTAAAATTACTTTCTACAAAAGTACTTTGACTTTGACTGTGACCTTCATTTTGTTTCCTCTTTATTAACATTCAATGTAGAATAAGTTGTATGATTTTCATGTAACAATTACAAAAAACATGAAATCACTTACTCTCATAATGATCATCTGATTTAAAATCATATTTACATTATATACTTAGATAACATAATTTGTAATTATAATATAAGTGAATTTGAGATTACAATTACCATAGGTGCGGGTACTTTCAGGTTTTGCACTTTCACCATGTATAAACAATTCCAGCAAGTTTCTAACCAGTACACTCATATTCCTGGAGTTTTTTGTTAAAAGTTCATCAAATATTTCATCTACATGAGACAGGAGAATAACATGTTTTTCCAGCCTCTCCATTCATCTTGGTGTATTCAGTGCATGCTGCTGATCTGTAGGGAGTGGTATGGAGCACATGTGCTAAAGCTGTCCTTTGTGTGTTGTAGTGCTGTTACTACAGTTTCAGTGGTAACCAGTAAAAGTGACAGTTTCACCTTGTACAGAGTGTACTTTTTGTTTCTTGTATATGCATGCACCTGGCAATGTTAAACATTTTTGTACTATCAAAGCCTTTTAATAATGCAATATACTATAAAGCAAAGCATATTTTGTGTGCAGTTTCAAAAATTGTATAACATAAAATATTCCGCAGGACTGATGAAAACTTGCCAGATTTAGACTAAATACGTATTTTCTTAAATAACACAGGAGCAGTGAGCCAGTAAAAACTAAGAGCTGACACCTGTTAACACCCACTTTGTCAGCTAAAACAGAAAAAAATGAAACAAAACTTCATGGTTTAACAGGTTTTATTGGCTGACTGGATGTGCTGAAATAAACAAAATGTCTTGCTATGTGCAAACCCTTGTCCTCAAATTTTTTGCGTTCTGATTAAAATAAGTCACTGCTTCTAATATGAGTGTCAAGAAAAAGTACTTTTTAAATACCTAATAGAGAAATTTAAATTTAATGGAACAACATTATTATAGTACATGAATAATCCCATGATTATGAAAGCATAGAGGGAGGAGAGGTAACATGATCAATTATTAATTGTACATTCCTGTGCTTCCTCAAGTATTACTGTTAGTAAGGTCTGAAACAACAGAATATTTCTTTGTGAACTTTGTGTTCCGAGTTGGTAGTGAATTAATTATATTTAGAATATTTTTTTTCTCTTTTTACAGGTTTTGTAGCATAAAACTGTCTGTTTCAAAATGTTTGTTTTACTTACAACCAAATCTATACAAACTTTTAATTACATATAAACAGGTGTTCAAAATATTTTAATATAGAATTTAAATTACTTTATTGATTTCTCTAACATTTGTAAATACTGTATAACTGAAATTACAAAAAAAAAAATGTTTCTATTATCTGCATTACATTATAATTATATCATCACATTCATGTGATGTACTTATGTGTAAAACACAGTAGTACTAATTTTTGTACATTTGTAAAGATTTATTTACAATCTGTTGTGTGTTACATGGAAAATTCATTTTATTACAATTCTGCAGTTAAATGAATTACGAAAACAAATTCACAAGTCCGCTGAAGATATGAAAAGTGTGATTGGTGAAGGTAGTAAAATTGAAGAAGACATTCAGCAGGTAAAAGTTTCACATAAGAAATGCTTAAATTGTTTACCAGATTCTAAAACTGTTAATTTTTAAATGTCTACTATTGAAATAATTTCTGTCATGAAATAAATGTTTGTGTATTTTGTGCTTACTGACTGATTTATTTACAATCTAGTATTCACATTTTTAAATTTGTCTTTTTTAAAAAACTTATGAAAAGCATTACAAGAAAAATTTGTTTCTATAGTATTAGAATCAGTAGTCTTTCCTTATATTTATTTTCTATCGTGTAATAATACAATCATATTTTTGATGCTGTTATCCATTTTGTAGTTTGACTCTGATAATTTAGCCTTCTACATCATTAGAAGAATTATTAGTATACTATTTAACTTTATACCTTAATTATTTTAGAAAAGTTACCACGTTATGAAAAACTTTGGTTTTGCCTTTCTAAATAATGTTGTATTTATATCGACACATACTTTCCCTTTCTAAACTCTCTCTCTCTCTCTCTCTCTCTCTCTCTCTCTCTCTCTCTCTCTCTCTCTCTCTCTCTCTCTCTCTCACACACACACACACACACACACACACACACACACACACACACACACACACACACACACACACACACACACACACACACAAAATACAAATTAAGCATGTGAATTCTCCAAACAAATTTCATCAGATTCCCAAAAGGACTTTAAACAATTTGGCGCATTACCATCTACCAAATTCAGGTAGTGATGGAAAAATGAAAAACATTACAGAAACATTTTTGGAAACCAAATCAAATTTTTCCATGGGGTTTAGCCCAAAACAGTAATATACAACAAGAAAAAAAATACATTATAAATACATGTACAACCACATGCATACACCTTTGTGTGTGTGTGTGTGTGTGTGTGTGTGTGTGTGTGTGTGTGTGTGTGTGTGTGTGTGTGTGTGTGTGTGTGTGTGTGTGTGTGTGTGTGTGTGTGTGTGTGTGTGTGTGTGTGTGTGTGTGTGTGTGTGTGTGTGTGTGTGTGTGTGTGTGTGTGTGTGTGTGTGTGTGTGTGTGTGTGTGTGTGTGTGTGTGTGTGTGTGTGTGTGTGTGTGTGTGTGTTAATATCATAGTCCAAAAATGGGACAAAATGTTTTTGATAAATAGGCCTCACTTTAAAAATTAGAGTCTGCAGAAACAGGAAAAGTAGTAGCAGATTTGAGGTGTAAGAACAACTTGTGAGATATGTGAAGATTTGATTACCAGTTATGTACAATAACCTTAGTTACTAACAGTTGTACATAATGAAAGATAAATTGCTCAGTGCCTTTCACTTGCAATCCTAATACATAGCAGGCTAATGTAGCGGTAGTATAATATATATGTTATACGTATATATACACGGACTATATATATAATATATACAAATACTATAATATACGTATAATACTGTTCACGAAACATAAAGTGATTTATATAAATAATTAATATTTTCATATATTGTAAGAATATATTTTACTTATAACTGTATTTTATATATACAGTATTAGTTTTTATATTGTCAAAACACTGTCAATTTTTCAATAGGGCAAGAGTACATGACTATACTAGGAGCATAAATCTTACTATTTACCACATTTAGTTCCCTTTCAGTTCTGTGCAAAATTGGTTGTTTATATAACTTACTGTCCGTAGTTCTAATGCAGTAATATATAAACCAAAGTAATTAAACTAAAATGTATGTTTATTGTCACACATTTTGTTTGGCATGATTATCTGATGAAATGCAATGTAAGGACTTTGAAGTTCAGAGTAAATATGTCTCAGCACCTACAGACAATCATTTGGTTGCTTTTACTCTTGCAGTGCCTTTTAGCATTCAAAGTCATCTAATAAAATGTGTCAAAAAATTTTATATATAAAATTCCCTATTGACAAATGAACCATCTTTTTATTTTTATTGTATCATTTAACACAATTTGCTGTAAAACATTTTAAAATATTAAAAATAAGTTTTCAATAAGATATGTATTAATGTCTTCATAAAAGCCGTTGATTTATTAAACATTTGGCAGTTATATTAAATTGTTTCAATTTAACACATTAAATTACACCTGTACCCTGGGTATATTACCCAGTATGAGCATTTTGCTGCAGAAACTACTGGAAGATACTACAGAATTACCAGAAAATTTTTTTCTGTTACCGTACTCTATACTTGGATCTTTTAGTTTCTACTTCAGAGTCTAGTTCTTTTTAAGCAGGCCTTTTGAGATCATGAATTTTCTGTGTCCCTCATTCTAAAATTACAGAACAAAAACTTTTGTACAAGCAATCTGTGACTAAGAAACTATTTGCTACAATTGTATGATTTTGAAAGTTTACTTCTGAGAAAAAATGTTTTATAATGAATGAAAGTAGATGGCAGTAAAGCAAAAGAGAATGCATAAGGAGACAAAACCAATTTTTCTACAGAGGTTCTTACTTTTTTTTAAACAAAAATGTAATGCTTATGCTTGTGCTGTTATATATATGATCGTGTCACTGTGGCTTGGATACTAAATATAAACAACTTTTTATTGTTATCTAGGCAGTTTTTTGCATTTATTTTAGTAATATTCTCATTTACTTCCTTGACCTCTTGTCTCTTGTCACTTATTCATACATTATGTTTTACCAAATGTCTTCAACTGATAACTTATTGACAGTAGTATTGATTTTACAATTCTTGAGTGTCCTAAAAAGATTAATAAAGTTGATACAATGATTTGTTGTAAGCATTATGCATTGTCTGACAATCTGATCCTTGACAATTGTGTTTTGAAATTACGGAACTAATTACTACTTAAATGATATGTTTATGGTATACCATATCCTCATATGCACACAATATGTGTTAATTCAGTCTCCTTTATTTGGAGGATGTAAAATGTAGCATTCAAAAAACTTATTTCACAGACAGTTTGTCCCATGTGCAAATATACTGTATAATATTTAATATATTGTCTGCAGCCTGCACTGTTTTAATATTAAATGATTTTATAGAAATATGTAAGGAGTGAAGTAAGTGATCACTCTGACTTGTTTTTATAGTCAGAAGAGCTTAAAGAGTGACTATGTAACTTCACAAGTGGTGTAAAGCCAACCTGATGATGATGGAGGGTAGAAACAGGTTTGTAGCTAACAAATAAATATCACATACCAATTTAAAATCAGCTGTAAAAACTAATTTAAAACTATTTATCACTCTGTGTCTAATAACAAGATCTTTCACAAAATGTACTTAATACAGTTTCAGGTATTCTTTTACAATTAACTCAGTAAAAAAATTGCTAGTTAAGTAATAACTTTGTAATACTTGATGCTAACAACAATCAGATTTGCTAATTTCAGTGTTTTTAACTAGGATGCTAACAAAATAATAGTTTATGCCATACCATAATGATGTTCAACTTACATATAAAAAAATGTTGTAATAAAATTTAACACATGCAATAAATCAGTAATATAATTCCTTTCCTTCTTTGTAGTAAATTACCTGTCTAATTAGTGCTGTTCCAAGGCACAGTAGAAGTACAGATTAAAAAAGGTTGCTATCACTTGATATTGTTTTGGTGTGTATCATTTTGTCTGCATTTTTATATAACATAAATAAATATAGTATTATGGGAAAACTGCTAAACTTTACTTTCTATGAGGCAAACCCTCTACTCATACTACCTCTATCATATTTCCACTTGATGTTTCAGTCCCAAAATCTGGGATCATCCTCAGAATCTGTGAGTGGTGGTTGAAGGACTGTGTTGAAAGACCAAGGTCTTAATTTTCTATTTTGTTAGTAATAAAATTTTAAATATATCATAACTTATGCAGCAAATTATTATTAGTTTGAGCTGTAATGATTGTACAATAGCTATTTTATATTCATTATTTGCTTCACACGCATACACACATGCATGTGTGTGAGGAAGAGAGAGAGAGAGAGAATTTGTTATTCATCAGGTACAAAAATTATTTTCACAATATTATTATCAAACCTAATACTATTAAACAGATTTTGAAACTTTTACCACATCAAACAGCAGCATTATCTGCATAAATAACTTGTATATTTTACATAAAGCAGTATGTAACAATTTACAGAATCTTCATTGTTTCAATAATAATGACACTTTAGGATAGGCAATTAACTAAAACTATTTGTTACAGATTAAGCCCAAAGATAAGTGGTTACCACAGCTCGCCTCTTCTGCACAATGTGACATAAAACAAAAATTCTCAACTAACCAGGCTGAACATGCTTCAAATGAATTAAAATTAGAATCTACTGTTGAAGAGCATGAAACTGAACCAAGAGGCTCACTTATGTTAGCAGGAAAATCAAGCGTTCAATCAAAATTTGATATACAATTCAAATCTCACTCATTTTCAACCCATTCATATGGTGATCAGTCACCATATCCTGAACACCCACCACCTGAGGAACAAACTCTGTCTACTGATTATAAACATTCTACTTACCACAGAAAATCTGCTGAACATATGCCATCTATTGAAGACGTGGTAGTTACAGAACATGTGCCTTCTGTTGAACAGATACCATCTGTCGAACATGTGCCATCTATTGAACAGGTGTCATCTACTGAACACGTTTCATCTATCAAACATGTGCAACCCATTGAGCATGTGTCCCCTACTGAAGATCTACTTTCTACTGGTGGTGAAATATCTGTTGGTGATGATGTAATTGTAGAAACTGTACCATCTCTTGAACATGTGCCATCCATTGAATATGCAATACCTGTTGAACATCAGCTACTGTCAGCAACCAAGAAACTTGCTTTTCTAATTAATGCAGTGAGTATACCATTAAATATTTTAACTCCCACTGCTTGATCGAGAGTTCATTTAAGGAGAGGATTTTTTTTTATAAATCAAAAGTCAATTGAAGTAATATTCCAATATTGAAGTTTTTACCACTATTTAATCGATTTTCACCACAAATTCTTCAATGTATAACAGAAAATCTCAAATCTCTGAAATCATTATATTACATTCAGAAAATATGTAGTTTTTTATAATGTATTTTCACCCATTCACCTAGTAACATCCCCATCAATGTGCCCCTAATAGTCCCTGAAACTGATAGGTTACATTTTGAATAAAGCTATTAATAAAGCTACATATACTCTGTCTTTAATAAGAATATTGTTTAATGCTTTTTATACAAAACCAACAGTATAAAATCATATTGAATACATTTATTTCCCTAAACAAATATGGTTTTGATAAATGATCATAATCGCGGCTATATGATAATTATAATGTAAATATGGTTATATTTAGCAAATACTGAACAAATAGAAGTGTTTTAAGAATATTTATTAAACAAGTATAATCAGTATTGTTCAAATCTCAAATAAAATATTTTGTCATCTAATAGTCGGATAATTTTCTTCCTCATTTCATGGCTTAGGCAATACTGCTTGTTCTGACAACCAATACTTCCTTGAACACCTCATGTATCTGTATCCTCACAGATATACATCTGTATAAGAAAACTCTATTTTAATCATTCAAGTTTTCAGTACTATTTTAACCTTTTTTCACTAATTTTATATGCTGATTTATCATTACATACACTCTTTTGTAACAGAATCTACTGCACTTACATTTTAGTTCATCAAGCTGACTTAATTCATCAAATGAAAAATTGTAACTCAACAGAACTAACTGTAATTTCTGTAATTAATAAAGTAGAAAATACTTAGTCAGTCATGTTGTCTATGGGTGATACTAATTTTGTGTCTTAGATTTCAGAGTATTTTTTGAGCATTCCACTGAAACTTAAGGTCTATAATACTAAAACTTTGTCAATCAAAATTCTAAAAATTCAAAATTCAAAAACTGAATGGTTTTCCATTCCTTACTAATAATTGTATTATTAATATGCTGTAAATGTAAAATGATAAGGGAACACTTTCAAAAAATTACAGTTAGCTGCCCTGTAATTTGCTTGCTTCACTAAATTTAATTTTGGTTTTATTACAAAGTAATATTATAGTATTCCAATTATAATAATTAACAGTAAATATTTTATATTTTGTAAAAATAATATTTTTAATTATTTTACTTACAATGTTTGATAGTTTTTATATTACTGTCTTATGTTTAAAAGACTGTCAATAATATAGTATAACGAATACTATGTTTTAGAAATATAATTCTTGGAATAACTGAAAGATTACAAAATTATTCCAAGAAGATTTTCCTAATTATACATCTAGCATAGTTTGCAAATAACATTGATTAAACATTCCTTAGGTACAGAGATAAATAATTAATTCTTAAGTTTTTTGAAAGAATTAGAGGAAGAACTAATGTACTTGATTAAATGGACAGAATCTGTTAAAATCTTTCATTGATATACAATCATATATCGGACTGTGCAAATAGAATGATTAAAAGTTTTAACTTAGTTCTGCTATCCAAACTTTCTACATTTTAAAGTAATTATTCTGTTTAATATAATTCAAAATAATGTTAAGTTTTTTGTAATTTTATGACAATATTTCTGTGTTTTAGGAGATTTCCTTCTTTTTGTATATTCGTCTTGGTAACATAATTAAGTTTCAGCACAGTAATTAATTTTTCTTACTAAACCCTTTTATAAAATTCAAATGTGATACAAAACTGTTATAAAAAATGTATATATGTGTGTTATATATGTTATTATATATTCACATATGTTATATGGGTATGCATGTATTAGCATGTGCATGTGCGTCCACACACTTGTGTGTGTGTGTGTGTGTCTAGCTGTCTTTTAATTTAGTAACCAGACCTGTGTTCTTTTAAAGTTTTTTATGACTTCTCCCAAAGGACTGCCTGTATCTCGATATGCATTACCACAGGAGTACCTAAGCAACAAGTGTAAAACAACGTAACAGTAATAGAGTATATAATGACAACAGTAACAGAAAAGCCTGAAAGAGTGTCAGGTCACAAAAAACAAATTTGTAAACATTCAACACAACACAATACAGTTATCATTAGAATGGTTAAAATCTCATTAGCATTAGTTTCAATAAATACATTAAGCAATATATGTTTTCATTCGTTCTAGGAACTTATGGATGAAATGTCTGGAGGTGATGAAACATCAAATGTTTACAATGATGATATCAATGAGGATAAGTCACCCTCAGTACACAGTAAAGAGTCTAAAGCATGTAAGCTTCCTTTTTCTAACTTATCACTGTTATGTTAATGTGATCTTAGATTTTTTTCATCATGCTCTTTACTTTATTGTTTACACTTACATTTTCACATTTTATGTGTGTTTATATTTTGATAAATAAGTATTTATTCATCTTATGTGGACTACTTTTTCATTTTCGGAAGTACCAATACATGTTCATTTTTTGAAATGTTATGAATCAAAGAAAACGGTTTTATAAGTTAGTGAGAATGTGGATGTTTAAATCAACATTTTTGTGGTATGCTACATTAACTTCAAATTTTGTACATATATCATTCATCAAAGTTGGAATAATACAAAAATGGTTACGAGGGAGGGAGAAAGACTTTGGTGGCGACCCTGATAAAAAATTATATTCTCCATTATCAATTGGTCTCATATGAAGAAAATTGCAAACTGTTACCACAATACTATAAATAAGAATGAACTTATTTTTGGACTGCCTCAATTATAACGGCTGTATACTATCTTTTATAACTTTGTATACTATCGCCATTATAATCTCGGGAGCCCGGTTAATTGACGTCGGTCAATTAAACAGGCTGCCATAATATTCACAATATATATATATATATATATTTAATTAAAATACAACGTAACAAAACACTTAACTGGAACCTGTGAATTAAGGAATATTAGATTCGTGTTGCCAAATTAATCCACGCATGTTTACGTCCATGACATCTCTTTATTTACATACCTGGTAATTAGCATAAAAGAAAATGAGTTACTGTCTTGTTATTAAAAATTAATTAGGCTTGTGATTTGTATAGTTAAAACATACATATACATTGCGACAACACAAATTACTAAACTATTGGCGCATAGGATATGGTAGTATGTGTATCTTAAATCAAAAGTCTATATTGGAGGGTTTAAGATTATTTATTGCACAAGACATATGTAATTGTTTATATGGTATATTTGGTAAGTATAATAATGGTAGTGTTTGATATAGAGTCTTATAAAGTGTTAATCACTGTTCATACACATGATGTGATACGTTACATAAGTGATGATTCCCACGATGATGTTGCTGAAGAGAAGGGGGGGGCTTTGCTGCATTGTTGAGTCGTCAGGCGTGGCTTATTGATGATAGACGGTTCCCTGGAAACGCTTTCAGCTGGGCTGGTGTCCTGTAGTTCCAACGATGACACCGACGCTTCGCATACCACAACGGTTCTATGGATATTATTGGTTAAATTTCATATAGAGTTATAACTTACAAGTATCTCAGGTAACAGTGAGTTTTCTATAACAACGGTATATTAAACTTATACCACTCCGGACTCTTCAAGTGTTCACACGAATCACAGGGTCTACCGTGATCAGCAGACCTCCCTATGCGGAAATCTTCCACTAACGCGGAAACTTCTTGATGATAAAATTTACTACTATGTAAATATTAAATTTTACTGGCACTGCAGAAAATCTCACACAGTGACACAGTTCAAGCTCACTTATTACACACGTAATGCTTTAGTAATAATGCCGTGTGTAGAAAGGTAATATTCAACTGTTCTGAGTCTTCGCACGCGTTACTACCGCCGAATAGTCTTTACAAATTCTTGCAAGCGGAAAAATCTTGAACAAGAATTGCACATCCCGATCGTGATAGCTGCCAGAGAAGAACTCTAGTAATTATGCACACAATGCTTTAATAACAATACTGTGTGTAGATGTCAAACACGAACAGTTCTGAGTCTTCACACGCGTTACTACCGCCGAATAGTCTACAGATTCTTGCAAGCGGAAAATCTTAAACAAGAACTGCGCGACCCGATCGTGATAGCTGGTAGAGAAGAACTGCCTGTGTAACAACAGGCTTAAGAAAATTTCCGACTACCTTCCAGCATTTAATTGGTGGAAGGAAGTCACATGGTTACATACAACATGACATGCAACTTTTCATGCTGTAAAGTGCATTAACTTTGTAAGAGCATGCATAGCTGGTAATCACAGAATACCCTTATCTCATGCATAACTGCATACTTTAATAAGATCATATATGAATGTCAACTAATAGCCAGAAATATACAGGGATTGTAGCGAATACATTTGTCTATGTTCAGTTTAGTGTCATAACACAACGATAATTTATTCACGCACAGCCGGGGAAACGTTTATCACTCGCGCACGCGCGCACATTTCCACAGACATAGTACATGAATAAACAACAAATAAATAATACACAGTTTTACTAAACTTAACTCCTTATCCTTACTAAAATACAACTGATATCACAACCAAATCTAACAAACTACCAATTTAAACATGAATGTTCATAGTCTGTGTATTATATAAGCTTGCCCTGCTTATCAGGATCCTGTGTTTCATTGCAGGATTAACCTCTTCCTTCATAAAAAAAATTTTTTTTTTTTTTCAGTAGACTAACAAAAAAATAAAAATTTGTTTTTCTTGATATACCAAAACAATTTCCTAATCCAAAGAATAATAATACTAATACCCTCAACATAAAATCAAATAAACATCCTCATAGCAATACTAACATTTCATAACTGTCAACTTGACAGAAACAACAAACCAAAGACACGTGGTAACCTTTAAACCAAAACAAATACACATGTTCTTGACAAGCAGATAGCAAATTACGCAGGGTTACAAGGTACAACAGACTGCATTCCTTATCTAATAGATTATCGCTCATTCATAGAATTATCCTACATATAACATTTATACCTGAACTGACATATTTTAAATAGCGACACATTCTTACACCCTATATCCTGACATTTATTTCTGAGTTTTTTGTATAAATTTCTCTCAGTTTTGAAACGCACACGTTTACTTGGAAATATAAATTTGAATTTATCTAATATACGCCGTATTTGGTTTATCTCGTAACCCATTAACTGAACCTTGGGGGTCAGTGAGTTATTCGTTATCTTATCTTTCGAGCGTCCCAGTCTGATAATGTGCGGTCCACTATCAACTTTACCTTGCAATGTTTCATTCGGAAATTCAATTGTAGCGTGCAGTTTATTCAATTTATCGACTTCCAAAATAATATCATGTCCGAGTTTTCTAACTCCAAGTACAGTCACCTCTATTTCCGTTCCCTGTACCTATCTTGTTATAAGTGCCTGTTTTTCAACTATCTGCGACTCACACGTAGCTGATTTTATCCTTGTGTGACTTACCGGCAGAACCGGAGTTTGTATAAAGTGGTTTTTATGCCTCTTTAGTAACCGCTCGTCCATCAGCGATATTTCTGCGCCGCTGTCGAACAATATCTCGTCAACATAACCAATGATTTTTGCTTCGACAATAAGGTTGGTGCCATTTTCAATACTAATATTTCCCTCATATTTATTACTATTATCATTACTACACATTAAACTATCCCTAATTTCTACAGGATGTAGGCCAGACACAACAATTTTATTCTTACAACTAACATTACTCACATTCGATCGATTGAACTGCTTTTTAACTGAATCACTTTCAGTAACCGTTGCTAATAAGTTGGTATTAAATTGCTGAGTTGTATTTTTATGTTGTTGTGATTGTGGCTGATTTTGTGGTGGTTGAACTTGAAACTTATTACGCGGTGGTTCATTATTATTTACCATAATTGTTGTCACCTTATTGTCATCAGTATCATTCACCTCTCCGTCCTCCATAAACACCTCAGTATCTGATATAGATTCATCTAGTACCTCATCATTACGACATGTGTCATAAATACCTGCACCGTTAGTATCCATACTAGTTCCAGGCTCTACTACTGGTTCGGGATTTTTATGTGTTATGCATACACTGCCCGAATCCATGATAGCTTCAGATTCTACCATTCGTTCACGGTTCTCGCATGCTATATCTGTCACATTATAAACTATCACCTCATCACAGCAATTACCTGAAGTATGTTCTGGACTAATAGTGTTGTTACCTCTAATTTCCTTTTCGTTATCTTCACTACCATTTGATGCAGAGTCTAGATACTTGACTTTACCGAGAGATGAACTACTAGGCCCTAATTGGATTGTTTCTGTATAATCACTTTCAATCTCATCTACTACGCTACTGTTCTCCGTTAATCCTTCAGATGTAACATCTTGGTTAACTTCCATATTACTTTCTTTGAGAGTACGTTCCACAAGAACATTTGGTACTTCAAATTTATCACAAGGTACAATATTCTCAACAGTTAAATCTACTTCAATATCAGCTGACATTTCCTGTAGTTTCGCCATCCTCTCCTCTCTATCGGCGTCCATTTCTTCCCAAAATTTCTGCCTGATGGCTATCATCTCCTCATTCCTGGCTTTACATTCCTCTGAAATTCTCTGCATATCCGCTATCATCTCTTCTTTATTGGCTTTAATTTCTTCGGACATGGTTTCCATCTTCGCTAATATGGCCGCTAAAGCATTCTCTATCCCTTTTGATTCCGCCATAGTGATCAAAATTCAATTTTAAAAATTTAATAAAATTTAAATTTACTGATTTATACGCTAAGAAAATTATTATTACTACAAGATTATTAACGTAGTGTAATCAGTTTATACGCACACAGTAAGCAGATCAATATATCAAAATGTAAACAAACCTTATCTAACACACAAAACAACTAATAATCTACCTCCAAAATACTGATAAAATTGCTCATATATGACATACAAGAGAATATGCACAATTGATAAATTATATCCTCAGATTTTCATATGAACCATACACATACAAATATTACATTAATTATAATTATACGTCGGATTTTACCAACAAATTTTATACTCATAGACATATAGAGAATAGCGTAAAATTACCGCTATTTTACGTGCCCTACGTTGCTAAGCGCCAAATATCACTATGCGACAACACAAATTACTAAACTATTGGTGCATAGGATATGGTAGTATGTGTATCTTAAATCAAAAGTCTATATTGGAGGGTTTAAGATTATTTATTGCACAAGACATATGTAATTGTTTATATGG
This sequence comes from Magicicada septendecula, assembly GCA_034769895.1. Classification (NCBI taxonomy): domain Eukaryota; kingdom Metazoa; phylum Arthropoda; class Insecta; order Hemiptera; family Cicadidae; genus Magicicada; species Magicicada septendecula. The sequence continues at coordinate 752,825,679 of CM068367.1, read as the reverse complement.
TATATTTGATAAGTATAATAATGGTAGTGTTTGATATAGAGTCTTATAAAGTGTTAATCACTGTTCATACTCCCACGATGATGTTGCTGAAGAGAAGGGGGGGCTTTGCTGCGTTGTTGAGTCATCAGGCGTGGCTTATTGATGATAGACGGTTCCCTGGAAACGCTTTCAGCTGGGCTGGTGTCCTGTAGTTCCAACGATGACACCGACGCTTCGCATACCACAACGGTTCTATGGATATTATTGGTTAAATTTCATATAGAGTTATAACTTACAAGTATCTCAGGTAACAGTGAGTTTTCTATAACAACGGTATATTAAACTTATACCACTCCGGACTCTTCAAGTGTTCACACGAATCACAGGGTCTACCGCGATCAGCAGACCTCCCTATGCGGAAATCTTCCACTAACGCAGAAACTTCTTGATGATAAAATTTACTACTACGTAAATATTAAATTTTACTGGCCCTGCAGAAAATCTCACACAGTGACACAGTTCAAGCTCACTTATTACACACGTAATGCTTTAGTAATAATGCCATATGTAGAAAGGTAATATTCAACTGTTCTGAGTCTTCGCACGCGTTACTACCGCCGAATAGTCTTTACAAATTCTTGCAAGCGGAAAAATCTTGAACAAGAATTTTTGCAAGTCCCGATCGTGATAGCTGCCAGAGAAGAACTCTCGTAATTATGCACACAATGCTTTAATAACAATACTGTGTGTAGATGTCAAACACGAACAGTTCTGAGTCTTCACACGCGTTACTACCGCCGAATAGTCTACAGATTCTTGCAAGCAGAAAATCTTGAACAAGAACTGCGCGACCCGATCGTGATAGCTGGTAGAGAAGAACTGCCTGTGTAACAACAGGCTTAAGAAAATTTCCGACTACCTTCCAGCATTTAATTGGTGGAAGGAAGTCACATGGTTACATACAACATGACATGCAACTTTTCATGCTGTAAAGTGCATTAACTTTGTAAGAGCATGCATAGCTGGTAATCACAGAATACCCTTATCTCATGCATAACTGCATACTTTAATAAGATCATATATGAATGTCAACTAATAGCCAGAAATATACAGGGATTGTAGCGAATACATTTGTTTATGTTCAGTTTAGTGTCATAACACAACGATAATTTATTCACGCACAGCCGGGGAAACGTTTATCACTCGCGCACGCGCGCACATTTCCACAGACATAGTACATGAATAAACAACAAATAAATAATACACAGTTTTACTAAACTTAACTCCTTATCCTTACTAAAATACAACTGATATCACAACCAAATCTAACAAACTACCAATTTAAACATGAATGTTCATAGTCTGTGTATTATATAAGCTTGCCCTGCTTATGAGGATCCTGTGTTTCATTGGTATATACTTAACCTACTTTTCGTTTACTCCATTTCGTTCAACTGATTAGTTAACTATTAAAAAAAATAATAATAACTGCATATGATAAATAATAATGCATAATTAATCAACCTGGTTAATTATTTATAAAACTTTGGTAATTCATACCCTCGGATCCGAGATATATCCTTTCTTTATATTAAAGTTAAACAATTTACTTTTGCTGCCATTTGAAGAATGGAGTTATTAGTATTAGCATGTTATAGTCATTAAAGCTAAATACATCATATTGTTTATTACAAAGTTTCAATGGTAATTTAATTCGGCCAGTCTTTTGTGTAATTATATTAATTTTATTTTGGTGTCAATTGTCTTTCATATTTTTATTAAGTAATTTCTGAACTACAGAAGTTTGACTTCTGTATCACCTGTATGTAGTATCCTCGGTGAATCGGGGTTGTCTGTAGTAAATGGTGGCTCAGCGGCTTCTGGTCTATCCTGGAGACTGAAGAAGGTGTAATAATGGAAGGTGTGGTTTTCTCTTTTTCCAAGGTTTATGAGATTCTGGTGCTGACGGTGGTGGGAAACTTTCACTTGAACTCACTTACTTCGGTTTACCGCACTTTTTAACTTATAGTTAAACTGTTACATATACTGTGATCTCTATCACGTTGACGTGATTATTAAATCAACTGCAGAGATGTCATAAACACACACTTAAAACGCATCAAAGATGTTAAAAATATTGAAATTACTGCTAATTATTGCTATCTGCTTTACTAAGCATTAGCTTAAAGAAACTAAGAGAGTGAATGACATATTCTTTCATTCTCTATAATATTGTAGTTACTGACTACATTTTCAACTGTGTTGTTCTCGCTGCGGAGTCTGATTTACAACTAACTTTGGGGGCGCACCGCTGGCTTAGCGAAGTGCGTGTCCGCGCGTGTTATTATTTACCGGCGCGAGAAATAGTTCTTAATTTATTAATTATTATTTTTACTTATTTTAAATTGCTGGTTTATTACGTCTCTCTATAATTTATTACACGCTGATGAAACAGGAGGTGGTTTATATATTTATTTGTTTAACATTATTTAGTTTTCTATTTATTTCATAGGGAGAGAAATTATGGAAATTATGTAGTTTCATTTAGGATTATATTATTTTTACCTTTTTTTTATTTTGTGCTATTTAACCCTATTAAATCGTCACACAATATTCTGACTGGTGTCATCCCTTGTATATTTCCAAATCCCTGGTCAAACAATGATTTGGTATAGCCACTGGAAATGACGACCCATAGAAGCAATCCTGACTTCCTCCTTGCTTTAGATGTTATTATATCAACATGGCTAGGAAAAGTGATTTGGTGTCAAAGTTTATACCCAAATTACAAACTGAATTTACTTAGCATATACTTCACCCTATATGACCACCCTATATCACCCTATATACTTCACCCTATACTATCACCCAATATGATATTATGATATTTAGTCATATTTCACTAAAATTGTCTTACAGGGAAAAAGTCATGACCACTGTATTGTCCAGGTTCAGCAGCATATGACTCACAATTGACCTTTTATAAATTTTTTCAGCATCATTTTTAAGGTCAACAAAGTCCTCATAATTGTTCACCTTTGCACATAGCATCAAATCATCAACAAACATTAAGCTATTGAATGAATGTCTTTCCCAGTATCAGTAATAAACAAGATAAACAATATTTGCCCCAAATTTAAGCCCTGTGGATCACCTGAAGTAGCCTTAAACTGTTTAGAAATATCCCCAACTACCTTAAGATGAAACGGCCTATTGGTGAGGAAAGACTGGGTCTATGCTAACATGGATCCCATAATAGAGAGATCCCATATAGGAAGAGAGTTTCCTTAGAAGAATATCATGAGGCACCATATCAGAAACATTCTTAAAATCAAAATATATGATTCCACTTTCTATTAATAATATACACACAGGTCTATAATTCTTAATTTCATGTGGACCATCCTTCTTAGGAACTGCTGACACCAAAGCACCTTACAATACTCTGGAAAACAGCAGATTGTAGGTTAAAATTATATAATTATTATTTAATACATATTCAAACCTCACTGAAGAAGGAGAATACAACTCCGAAACGGTGTTTGAGAGAATATCAACAAGTAACTTTCACACAAGTGAAAGTACCATTAAATAATAATTATTAAGTGCTATGAAAAAAGTAGTGATGAACATTCAAAATAATAAAATTATATAGCCACACTAGAACTGGGGCAATTAGTCCAACAGTAAATCTGCAATAACCTTTGAAAATAAAATGCCACAATAGCTCTTAATTTTCTCCCTCAGTTATCACAGGCATGCCTATATTGTCACTAGTGCAATCTCTATTAGTATTTCAATTATTTCTGCTGATAATATTCAGGTGATATACAGAGTGAAAATATTTGCCAAACTCCTCACAAAGATTGTCTGCATCTGACACCACTTTGTTATTGACTTTTAGTGGATGCACACCATTAGAATCCTTCAAAAAAGACTTAACAAATGAAAAGAGTCTGTCATTTTTGTAAGTAGCCATCATCCACACATGCTGCTCTTCTTAACATGTATTTATGGAGAAGCATCTTTACTTTTTTTCTGAATACCGAAAAGTTTTCTTAATGCTGAACTGTGCCTGTTTTCTTTTGTTGAGTCATTTTATTAGCTCTAGAGAAAACCAAGCTGGATGCTTCTTGTTTTTTTAATTTTCTTATCTTATTTAGATAAGAATCTGCTGTGTCTACATCACATGCTGTGTAGACTTTATTCCAGTCAGCTGTTTTAACAGCATAATAGAAAATTAGATAATCTCCTTTTTGGTAACCTAAATTCTGCTTCTTATTGGTAGAAGAGATTACAGCATATCCACAGTGGCCCACAAAACAAGGGAGTCAAAAAAATAAGGGAGAACAAGGCAGTCGGTTTCTTATTGTCCTTTGCTTCAGCATTTGATAAAACCAAGTCCAAAATAGACATCCCACCCGTTGAGACACAGTAATTGTATTGGCTCAAGTTATGTTTGTCCATGCAAGTGAAAAGTGCCTTGGCTTTCTGTCTTGAATAAAAGTGTGCCTTAGAGTTTAGAGAGCAGCCATCCCAATTCATGCCACCAACACTGAAGTCACGAACCAAGAAGACCCAATAGCGATTGATCTATAACATATTTCCAATAACATTTAAATATACTACCACATCTTCAGGTTTGAGTCTGGATTGAAGTAATGATTGCCCCATCTCTCATTCTCACTTCAACCTGTATATACTCCTTTTCAAAATCTAAATCCCCTCTTTATGGTTTTGTAGCCCATATGCTGACTGCTATTAAAGAACAACCACCAGTTTTCTTAAACACATTAGCTGTAATTCTGTCAGGTCTATACACCATCCAATTATTGGGGAAATACTGTGATGTTAAAGATTTTTCATAAAAGTATACTTACATAACAGCAATATTATCTTGTTGAATCCATAAACTGATGCAAAAATTTATTATCTTTAGTATGCAAACCTCTAACATTTTGGTACAATATGTTGATATGTTTGCTACTCTTTACTTCTTGTCTATATGAACCTTCCTCCTAGTCAACAGTTTCATGATCCTCCTAATGGACCTGTTCAGGCTTCAAGCTCCTGTTGTATGTTAATACAAGAGCACCCTTGGGCAATATTTGGGGGTAACAACTTGTTCATATACATCTTGAGGTACAGCTACATGAAATGAACTTCATCCCTTGTGTCTAGTGACTAGTTTCATGAACTTGATATTGGCTATATTTGTTGCCTCCTATACCAACCTTTCAGCTTCTTTGGCTTGCACTGATGGGTCAAAACCTGACATAAAGAAGGCGTGCTTCCTTGTCTCAACAACCAAAGTCTCAATATTAATAATAATAATAGTAACAATGGAGACATCTCAACAGTTTTCTACATAAAACAGTCTTCCAGGCGCGAATTCTCCATATGTGCGACGTGTGCGCCGCACGCGTCAAAATTATTGCTGTGAATAAATAATTTAAAACTCTACTTATGCTTCAAATGAAGATGTGTTATTGCAAGGAATGTGTGCGCTGGGAGCGGCCGCACCTCTCATGGCTATTGCTGAGGTAGCTGACTGGCGAGAAGTGCGTGCTAGACTTGTAGAGGGAAGCGGAGAAGCGGAGAGGTAAAGTGGGGGTGCAGCGGTGTTAGCGTGCCTTGAGTGCGGCTTCAGTACCGCACCAACCAGGCGTGCCGAGAGTTGTTTGGTTTCTAAAGTTCTTTGAGATTTTCAAATAATTTCTGTTGAATCATGATTCTGTTTTTGTGATGTGCTTCTAAATCATGGAAAATCATAATTGTACAATTGATGACATTTTGAAAAATGGATTTTCATGTAGAAGTTTCGAAGAAAAACTTAAAATTGTTACAAATGGAAGACCGTGCCCTCCGTTGCCTAATTTAACAACTAAACACAAGGGCAAAAAGGAAGAATACACTAGACACTTTTCAGTATCATCTTTCAACTCGATTCCATTGTTAACTGGCTGTGAGAAATTAAATAAATTATTTTGTTGGCCATGTAGTCTTTTTTCCAAAGAAAAAAGTGTGTGGACGAAAACTGGATTTTCCGATCTCAGTCATTTATCCTCTGCACAGCAACGACACGAAAGATCGCAGTCTCATGTAGAATCATTTCTTAAATGCAAGATGTTTGGAAAGCAGAGAATTAATGTTTAAATTGACTCCCAACATAAAGACAATATCAACCAAACATAATGAGCTTGTTAAAAAAACTCGAGACATATTGAAGAGATTAATAGATGCTGTTTGTTATCTTGCAAAGCAGGAACTTCCTCTGAGAGGCCTGATGAATCAGCCGACTCATTAGACAAAGGAAATTACTTGGAGTTTCTTGAGGCACTCAGAGCATATGATCCTCTTTTAGACAACCATCTAAAAACAGCTACTGTGTTTCGAGGTACATCTCCAGCAATACAAAATGACATAATCCATGCTATATGGGATGTTATTATAGACGAAATACAGGAAGAAGTTTCTTCAGCAACCTTCACTTCTATCATGCTGGACGAGTCGTCTGATATCTCATGTAAATCCCAACTTTCAACTGTGCTCCGGTTTGTTAAGGATGGTGCTGCTTGTGAACGCTTTGTTGGATTTACTGACGTAAGTTCAGATAGAACAGCTGAAGGACTATTTGCACATGTGACAAGTTTCGTGGAAGAGTTTAATATCAGTGACAAATTGGTAGGGCAGACGTATGATGGTGCCAAAGTAATGAGCAGTCACTTGAACGGGCTTCAAGCTAAAGTTCTAGAATCTTACCCAAAGGCTCTCTTTACACATTGTTATGGCCATGTTTTAAACTTAGTTCTTCAACAATGTCTCTCAAATATAAAAGACTGCAGGATATTTTTTCAAACACTTAGTGGGCTTCCAGCGTTCTATTCCAAATCCTCAAAAAGGACAATTGCTTTGGAAGAATTTGTACAGAGGAAACTGCCATCAGTTGCTCCTACCAGATGGAATTTTACTTCAAGGTTAGTGCAAACTGTCAAAGAATATAGTGTTCAAGTTATAGAATTTTTTGAAAGTATTGTGGAAAACTGTAGTGAATGGGAAAGTGATACAGTAGTCAAATCAAGAGGTTTTCTCTCCTTTTTGAGTGAGTTCAATGCCGTATTTTTGTTGGAAGTATTTTCCAAACTGTTTTCATACACAGATGTACTGTATAATATTCTCCAGAGTGAATCTGTAGATATAATGTACTGTCATCAAAAAGTTATTGATACTGTACAACAATTGCAAAGTGAGAGACAAAATGGTTTTGATGCCCTATGGATAGCAGCTAAAGGTGAGAGAAGAGGAGCTGAGCCTAGAACTAAAAGAATTTGTCAGGACTCTGAGGACAACTATTGTCGTCGATTGTTCTGTGAAATCATTGACAATATTGTGCAACAAATAGATGTGAGGTATGGTTCAGTTTCGAAGTTGAGATTCTGTCATCTCCTCTCACCTAATAAATTTTCCATTTACAAGGAAAATTTTCCGTCTGTCCTTCTGGAGTCCTTAGGATCAGTGTATGAGTCATTATTTGATCTTGTAAGACTCAAAAGTGAACTTTTAGTGGTATATTCCAGTGATGAATTTCATGGTCTACATGTCTTTGAGTTGGTCAGGTTTCTAAAGAACAATGACTTAATTTCTGCATTCAAAGAAGTATACATGTTAGCTGAGTTAATTCTGACTATACCAAGTACCATAAGTTCAGTTGAACGTTCTTTTTCGGCTCTAAAACGCATTCACAACTACTGCAGGAGCACTCAGAGCGAGGACAGGTTAAGCAGTTTAAGTATTATTTCTATTGAGAAAGAAATACTCCACAGACTGAGACTCAAAGACTCATTTCATGAAAGGGTAATTGAGAAGTTTTTATGTAAAGAAAGAAGAGCAGAACTTGTTTATAAATAGATATGTAAACAGGAGAAAAGTTGACAAAACTAACTTTTAGGATACTTTTATTATTATTGTTATTTTGTTGTTGCATTTCCCTAAATAATGCAGCTTATAAACTAAAGAAAGAAGAGCAGAACTTGTTTATAAATAGATATGTAAACAGGAGAAAAGTTGACTGAACTAACTTTTAGGATACTTTTATTATTATTGTTATTTTGTTGTTGCATTTCCCTAAATAATGCAGCTTATAAACTTGATAATTAAATAGTTTCATAGTAGACGGATATGATTTTTTTTAAGCAGCACACCCACCTTGTCAAAGCAGGATACGCCCCTGCAGTCTTCATATTAACATCACCTTTCTAGTCACACAAAATTCAATACAAATATATCTTTGAAACGTACAAAGGAAAAGGTTGACTACTGACTGCATAATTATGAATAATTAGTTCATGTTGATCCACATTCACCATGTAAGATCATTGTACTTAACAGAGATTAAAAGCAAGCATAGGTTAAACGACACCATGCAAAATCTGTCTTCAGTTGGGAATAAGAAAAAAGACACATTTATACACATAATTGAAAGGTCAACATAAAATCATTCAAATCTGAAAATACAGAATACCTTTACAGAAAATGGTTAACAGTAGTGGTATGGCATAAATATAACTGTTGTTGCAGGCAGCAACAGTACAGGAAATGAAAGAAAATAAAATTAATTATATCAGAGAGTAAATACTGTAGTTATTGATTAATTGTAAATGTGAACAATATTAGTAGGGAAACTTGAAGAAAAGCGTATTATTGCTTTCATACTGCTGGGTGCTTGAACTGGCATTGTAATGTTGTGTTGCTGGCTCAGACATTGGCAATTGTCTACTGCATATGGTCCATTTAACTTGTAGTAGTTGTCACTATACATATTAGGGAAGGAGATATGTTCATATGCCTGATGTGTTGCTACTGTATTAACCGGCAAAGTGCTCAGTTATCAGCTGTCTTTGTTTTTGGAATCAATGTATGCAAGTTGCTACCTGCATCTATTTCTGTTTTGTTCATTTAGTTTTATGTTTGTCTGTGTTACTTTATTATTTTTAATTCAATTGTTTGTGTTCTGTTTATTTAATGTAAGTATAATGGCATCAGATTCTGTTGAACCAGGACCCTCTTCTTCTGCCAGCAAATGTAATTGTGTGATAGAAAGTATACTAAAAAATCTTTTTGTTTGAATAGATTTAAAAATGTGATATTATTAACATGGTAGAGCTACTCCCAATCTAAATACTTTAAAATCAAAATAATCTGGCAGTTATGACCAGCATTTTAACACTGCTTGCTGTATGGAATATTCTTGGCTATCTGGATTTACTAAGGTAATCAAACTTTTCTGCTGGCCATGTATTTTGCTTTCAACTAAAAAAAAGTACATGAGAAGTACATGAGTAGTGATGGTGATGGTAACATGGATAATTTTATAACTCTCCGCATTACAGTGAGGAGTGGGATGCCGAAGCACAAGCTTGTGCAGTCTGTTATTATCAGAAACTTGTAAGATTAGATTTTAAATTTTTACTCTAAACACTTTCTGCTATATTTTATGTCTAAAGTTTGATGTTTGTTCAATATTTTATAGAAAAAAGTTGCAGATGTAGGCTACTGTAAAAACAAAATCTGTAAATTTGTAAGTGATTGCCATCTTTATGTGATACTTTTGATGAAGTTTGGCACAAGATGGAAACATTAAATGAATTGGAGGAATACGTACAAATATACAAAAAGACATTGAGTAAATAAAATTGGTTTTTATGCTGTTGAAAAAAATTGCTCTAGACAGCTTTTTTTGAAATTATTGATACTCTGGACAGCCAAATTACTTTTAAATTTTCAGATATTGATAAACTAGAATTTCTTGTTTTGCTAAATTGCAAAAAATTCACTGACTTTTTAAAAATAATTTCTAAATTAAGCATATCAAATGTTATTTAAAAACTAGGGCAGATTCATTAATATGGCGCATTTCTCCGTCTATAATGACATGCCATTGGACTCAATAAATCTGATTACTTTTACAATCACTAAAGAATTACAGGAAATTACAAAACTGTATGCCTTACTACTTACAATTCTTGTTAAAAAAGCTTTTGCAGAATGGTCAATTTCAGTCCTGTGGTGAATACATACTTCCCAGAGCACCCTGTCTGGACTACCCCCTCGATCAAAAAATCTCTTTTACAAAACCTAAAGAATTTTATGCCTCAAAAATTAACCTCTTTCTAGAGAAGGATGGCCAAGTTAAGCAGCAGTACAACTAGACTATAAATACAACTCTAAGATACATTACAAATAATTAAATGTTTTGGGTACATTTTAGGCTGAACAGCAGCTGGTAACAACTATTATATACCCATGCCATGCCACTGGTTAAAAGAAAAACAAACAATAAATGATATAGAGGAAGTCACAGCTGTTGAAACAAGTTGAAAACCAAAATGTTGGCATGTACATTGAGAAACAATAAGTAAAAGATAAAACAACTAGCAACAGGTAAAGACATCATGGTTCACAGAAGAAGTGAAGATTATAGCTAAAGAGAAAAAGATGCGTATGTAAAAGATCTAGAGACTAATTAGAATGTGACCAATATAGTTGGGTGAGAGTAAGAAATGATGAAATAAAAGAGTAAAAGAAATAATATTACTGGAATAGTTTTATAAAGTATGGAAATAGAACTGAAGAAATAAATGAACAGTATAAATCCACCAAACAGGAAAGTGAAATGGGGATGGAACATTTCTAGGAAATATGTAAAAATTATAACAATGGATAAGATAATGACAATAGACTTTAAAAATGTTAATTTAGTTGCTACAACAGAAGATGATATAAAATGCATTAGTAAAAAAAGTGCATGGAAATGGTCGAATTTTAAACAAGTTTCTTAAATATGGAAGGGAAAACTAATAAAGAATTAACAACAGTGTTAGCAAAATATCAACAACAAAAAATGTTCTTCAAACAATGAAAACCAGCATTGCAATTCTGAAATACAAACATAACTTTGCTGACTATAGATGTGTTATATTGGTAAGGACAGCACAAAAATTATTTAGTAAAATCCTGTCCTAAAATTTTTAATTTGTATATAAACACAAGTAAGCAGCAGCAATGGTTAGATAAAGCCCCTCCTTAATGGACACCATCTGTGTAGACAGCAGATAATTAAAAATATTATGATCAAATATTTATGGTCAGCCTGTAAATGTGATTCCAATGGTACACAAGCCAGGCATAAGTCGTCTGATAGTTTGTGGTTATTAAGTGATGTATACTGTGTTGTTTTTAAGGCAAATTGTTTTTTACTGTTTAATTTTTGTTTTGTTAATACTGATTTTATTGCTTTATTTACTTCTTACTCAAATTTGTCTGTAATAATAAGAGTTTTATTTTATTCAAACATGAATTTCTAGTTAGTTATATAATTAATTAACTTTACAGGAGCGTGTAAAATTTGAGGATAATAAAGCTCAAATGCCATTTATCCTTGCATCTGCTGTAGTATAACATACACTGGGCTTGGTATTGTGAGTAAAATAAAGATCTAAGTGTATTTAAATCTAAATAGCTATTCAGTTCATGTTCAGGTTTGAACCCTTGAAATTCTGGAGTCTGCTTCAACTCTGTCACTAAACCAAACAACAAAATCTATTTCACTGTATAAACTCTAATTTAAGTTTGCCATTTTTAAATATAGGTAGGTGCCCCTAAGTTATATAGCAACGAAATTATTAAATGTGAAGTACTCACATTATTAAAAAATACCCAGATTTACATTCTGCTTTCAAGCCCCAATAAAAAATCAAGGATAGTTAATTATGTCATTATATTACACTAATTTTTATATTAAGTAATGTATGTGCATAAAGTGTATAATATAATTGTAGTATATCAACATATTATATCGTTGATCGATATAATACGATCACGGTCATTAATCGATAATATGATCAACATCCAACACCTATATCAACAATCATCATTCATAATATATAAACTACTGTCTGATCAGATGTACATAGAGTTAAGAGTGTAATTGTGGTAAATCATCTAAATGAACACTTAGCACATAATAAACATTAATCTATATATATAAAAGAGAAATACCACTGACTCACTGACTGACTCATCACGAAATCTCCGAAACTATAACACCTACAAACTTGAAATTTGGCATGTAGGTTCCTTATGTGATGTAGGTATCCGCTAAGAAGGGATTTTTGGAAATTCGACCTTTAAAGGGGGAAAGGGGGGAGGGAAGTTTGCCTGACTGACTGACATAGAATCAACGTAGAGCAAAAACTACTGAATGGATATCAATGAAACTTTGAACATAGCTTCATCATAGGTCTTAGGTGTTCACTAAGAAACGGTTTTAAAAACTTTCACTCCTAAGGGGCACCCCCCCCCCCCATTGTATGTATGTATCTATGTATGTATGTTCCACATCTCCTCTTAAACCACTGGACCGATTTCAACCAAACTTGGCACAAATATTTTACGTGACGGGAGAACCAACATAGGATAGGTGTTTTTTTCGATGGGGTCCTTTGGGGGGTTCTTTGGGGTCTTCCACATCTCCTCCTAAACCACCGGACCGATTTCAACCAAACTTGGCACAAATATTTTACGCGACGGGAGAACCAACATAGGATAGGTGTTTTTTTCGATGGGGTCCTTTGGGGAGTTCTTTGGGGTCTTCCACATCTCCTCCTAAACCACCGGACCGATTTCAACCAAACTTGGCACAAATATTTTACGCGACGGGAGAACCAACATAGGATAGGTGTTTTTTTCGATGAGGTCCTTTGGGGGGGGGGGGTCTTTGGGGTCTTCCACATCTCCTCCTAAACCACTGGACCGATTTCAACCAAACTTGGCACAAATATTTTATGCAATGGGAGAACCAACATAGGATAGGTGTTTTCTTCAATGGGGTCCTTTGGGGTCTTCCACATCTCCTCCTAAACAACTGGACCGATTTCAACCAAACTTGCACAGATATTTTACGCAATGGGAGAACCAACACAGGATAGGTGTTTTTTTTCGATACGATCCTTCGGGGGGTCCTTTGGGTCTTAAAAAACTATTAGATCTGGTTACTATGGCAACCCAATAGAATAGATTCTGGTTACCATAGCATCGGTGGAAGTCTCCCGCGTAGGAAATAGCGCGGGAGTCGTCCGACGGGCCTTCCCCGGAGTTCATCCACGGAACCTGGGGAGTCTTAGGTCGGATCCCGCGAAAGACGGCGGGGCCAGAGTCCACGGTTTTTATAAATAAAGATATAGGTTATGATATCAAAGGTGGTGTATGCATCTTAAGAAACTTCTTAATAGTGTGTGAATTCAGAGTTGTTTCAGTTTGAATTTAAAAGTGGATAAGTTAAGATCGAAGTAAGTTATAAGCGAGTATAAAAAACAAAGTTTTGATAGCGAATGTATTCAGATCATAGTGTTCAGACAATATAAATGCACTTGCTTCAGTTTGAATTTAAAAATTGATAAGCTAAAATCTATAGAGGTATTGTATTGTTAGAATAAGTTTAGGAGACACTAATTTAACAAATGCCTTATTTCAACATTAACACAATGAATTATAAAACGACAGTTAAATACGCAGCGCATGCAAGTACTGTAGACATTTTATTGAAAACTAATTTAGCTGTTCGCCCTCTCCCAGAGTTAGAAATCGAGCAGGAGCATCATGCACAACAGAATTATTCTCCAGATATAAGAATACAATTTATGACATGTTCTTAAACAGGAAAGTATTCCTCCAGTGAGAATGCGAACGTAACAATATAAGGAAGATTATACAATATACAAGTAATATAACGTTAGAACAAGAATAGGTGCCTATGAGCCTATGAATATATTATGAACCCGAGGAACGCTGGGTAAATCGGCTAGATATAGATATCTATATAACCCAAATACCACTGACTGACCCACTGATCACGATATCTCTGAAACCACTGAATGGATATCAATGAAACTTTGAACATAGCTTCATCATAGGTCTTAAGTGCTCACTAAGAAACGGTTTTAAAAACTTTCACTCCTAAGGGGCAAAAAACCAAATACTGAAATTTATCGCGGGAATTGCATATTTTGTAAATGAAGTGGTTGACATCTCAGTTTACTGGAAACCCCGAATAATTTAGTCCTGAGTTTTTAATCATTGTTTTAAATTGAAAAAAACTTCGTTGTTTGCAGGTTCTTATAGTCGAGAAAATTTCGAAGTTCAATTAATTAATAAATTATGTCATTTTTTTTTCGGAAACGGCTCTAACGATTTTCTCGAAATAAATAATAAATAGCTGTTGCTATGAATGTAAATAAACAAACTAAGAGTTGAGAATTTGTACAATCTATCTAATCCTATACTATTAAGCGAGCAATAATTGTACAATTACGTACAACGTTAAACTCCGTAGCGAAGCACGGGTATTTTGCTAGAAATGGTATAAGTGTAAGTATGTACAGAGAATAGTGTAATTGCAGCAAATATCATCTATATTCATAATTATCTTATATAACATATAAACTATTGCTCACACTCACAGTATCAATTCCAATGAATAGTAACACCCACCTGAAACCCTATTTCCGTGAATGTATATGTGTGAACTTCTAGTAGGCTAAATGTATGAAACAATCAGAAGCAGGTAATGGTACTTTTAAAATTTGTTCTTCTTAAATTACATTTTATATTAAATATATATTATATTTATATTTATTGAATGAGCAAAGCAAGTTCTCAGTTTTAATTGACCATTTGGCATTTGTCTGTCTATATATCTATGTGTCTGTTTGGTGTATGTCTTTTGAATGGCTCAACCAATGCAAAAATGTGAGGGGGGGGGTAAAATTGTTAAAAAATTACAAAAGCACATGTAGAATATCAAGTTACATGGAGTTTTAACCACAATCTGAGTGTAGTGTTAAATTTTTAAAAATTTAGAAATGTCTGGCTATCAGGGCCTAAAAAGTGGATGAAAATTTTCATAAAATCACAAAAATTCACACGGGGTATCAAATTAAAGAGAAAATTAATTAACATCTGAGTGTAGTGTTAAGTTTTGGAAATTTCAAAATTTGACACCCCAACCCCTAAAATAGATTAAAAATTTGAAAAATTTGGAAAGTCCAACAGGGTGGCAGACTAAAGGGGATTGTAACCCAAATCTGAATGTTGCAAATTTTTAGCATTAATTGCTTGATTGTGTACTCTACAATTGCTATATTACTAAATAAATAGTAGAGTAATTGGAGTTTTTGTAATTTTTCCATTATTGAAAAATTATCTAATATCTAAATTTATGTTATAATAAATGAACTTTGTTTGAAATAGCAAGTTCTGCAGCTTAGAGAGCATACTAGTTATATTTTAATTTAAAGTTGCTTATCTATAGACCAAAGATTAACATATCTAATAAAAATGTGGATTTTTCACGTATAAAAGTAAAATATGTTTAGTTTCAGGTGTGGACGAAGAGAAACCATTGCTGGTTGTTTCAAGACATGAGTTGGTATAGAATTGATTAATTTTATATATTACTCAGTAGATTAGTTCATTTAATACACGTTTAATAATTACATAATGATAGCATAGCAATAATCATAGCAGTCACTTTGTATGAGTTGTGTTGTAATTCTGTACTGTGGGTTTCACTCGAGTTTGAGTCAATCCAGTCTCACCTATCTACTGTCAGCGCAAACAGTAATCTGACCGAAACAAATGGGGTTCAGTCAGTAACAATATTACATCTACATAAACACATGTAACTCATGGTGCAGCTTATCACTGCAGGTGGTTAAGTACAGATTGATTCTCTCTGGAGGTAGTGACGCATGAGCTGTGCAACAGCTACAGAGCACTAAAAGCTTAAGGGAGAATGATGCTGATTAATTATGTTCCAAACTACTCTTTAAAAACTGGAATACTAATACACAAATAACACACACACATACACAGAGTCCAAATATAAAATTGTGTCTTTGTTCACATATGAAACAGATAAACATAAGAAAAATAATATCAAGTATAAATACTCAGTTCAAACAGGTCATGTGACAATAGGCTAAATATCATAAAATGTCATATTATATGTCATATCATAAATATCATAGGCTAAATGTCATAGAAAATATATTTAAAGCATTGGTTGCTCTAAGGGTTTATATTATAGCAATCACTTAACAAAAATAAACCTCTTTATAGGTGTTATAATTATCTTCTTATCTTTGTTAATTAGATTATTGTTGTCGACAGGTTGATGATATCGCAAACGTCTTCAGTTTAAAGAATAAGTGCCGTGTTAAGGACCATATGATTAAGTCACTGGCTGATCAGCTGAAAGGTTTATACATAGGTAACCATTGGTCTGCTAACAAATTTTATTTAAATGTAAGCAAAGATCCTGTTAAGACCTATGACTTTGATCGCACAACACTCATTGAATATATTGAAGGAAATGAACCTTCCAACATGGCAGCTTCTTTAATGGTTTGTACTTTGATATAGAATTTCATTGTGTTAGTTTATTTTTCAATTAATTTATTTGACTAAATACAACTATTTCATTAACGACTCGGAACACAAAGTTTTTTATGAGTAAAAACATAAAGTTTTACCTTACAACCTGAACCAGTTTTCACTTTTAAAAGCTTCTTCAGAGGTTTTAAAAGTGAAGAAGCTTTTTAAAAGTGAAAACCGATTCAGGTTGTAAGGTAAAACTTTATGTTTTTACTCATAAAAAATTTTGTGTTCCGAGTCGTTAATGAAATAGTTGTATTTAGTTAAGTAACGGACATGTCATGGACAACGAAATCCAATAATTTATTTGATAAAATTATAAAAATATGTCCCAATTTTGTTTTAAGACTACAACTAAGAGAGTGTACACACAGATTATAATTGGTAGGGACTCTCTCAGATCGAGACCAAATTTGGTTCTTGTCAGTCTCCTTGATAGTAACAACGTTACAATGTTATTATAATGCCACGCGTTGGGCACCATATACAATACTAATGTTTATGCACGTCTCTAATTGCATAAATTAATTGAAATTATTAATTAAATAAATCTTGCTTGTTGCCCGCGTTGGGAAGCCATATACAACGTTATATTTGTTGTATACGTAGTTTGTTATGCCCCGTTCTTTGGGAGCCATATACAACGTTATATGTTTTATGCAAACTTATCTGCATAGATTAATTAATTGGTTTTAATTAGGTCGCAACCCCAAGTTTGGGTGGTCATATACGACTTTATATTTTCTGTGAAGTTATGAGTGTAAATGTTAATTGTTCAAATAACTAAATTACCTTGTTTACTATGATTGACGACTCTTTATCAGTTAGGATAAATGGTTTATTATTGATGCTAAATATATCTGCTCATAGGAACTTCATCATGTAAGGTATGATAATTAATTGTATACCATTCTAAGGAGTTTTCCATAAATGTAGGTTTTTTACTACAGATCTTGTTTACTGCTCCAGGACGGGCATACCATATATGATGATACACTCTGATATCACTGAACTTTAATACGTCCCGCGTTCTGGAGCACCATATGTAAACAGGTGTTTTGGGTGAATAACAATTATGTGACTCAGACACTATTAACTTTCGTGAACAATACAAATTTATTATATATTTTCAATGTCATTTAAATTCTGAATAAAGTTAGTGTTTCTATACAACATATTAAATACACAATGCTGTTATATTATCTCTAACATTTATGAACATCTACAAATCAATAAAGGTTAATTAATGACTTTATAAATTTCAATATATCCTACTCTATGGATTCATATTTCTCAATTTGCGTTACTTAGAGCAATTAAATAAATGTATATTCAACTCAGTGGCGAGTTCTTTTTGAGTGGCAGGACAGTAGCAACCTAATCTAATGGTACATGAATAATAATAATTTAATTTTACACCTAATTTTATTTCTTCCGCAACACGACTCCCTCCACGGATATCATACCCTTACTGTCATGATTGGCTTCTCGCTTCCGATTCTGCGAAGGCTCCTCCTAGATACTCTGGCTGGGGTCTCTAGTCTACTTCCCATTAGCTCTTCACCCTTGTCTCCATGTTGACGTCTTCTTAACACCCGCCTTTGCCGAATTCCTTGTTCCTGATAGGTCAGCCAAGACCCCTCTCTAAAAGTCTTGCTGACCACACCACCTCCCCATATGACGACGGACCTAATTATACGGTTGTCTGTTACGTGATTGTCTTACGTTCCCTACTGTCCTTCCCAAGAGATTTCCTGTCCGCACATGTGTGTACCATAACCCGGGTGTGTCGAATCGCCGTATTGTCCTCGACTTCCCTTGTTACGTTCACACGCTGATGGTGGTCATCTTCCAGGAACTAACATCTGCTCTGCAGCCCTCTAAGATACTCCGTATGTCGTGCCAGCAAGCAAGCTACCCGCTGTGCGGCTATGCATGTTCTTTTGTTCTTAATTGCATCCGCTCTTAGACTGCTTTTGTGGAAAATGTTATGTCCATGTGCAGCCGCTAACTCACACGTGTATGTCGAAAATGTTGGCGTCCCCTTAGTACACGCTTTGTCGGTAATTGTGACGAAAAGACACAGTCTTTTGTTTCTTTGTTATTGTAGCCTTTTGCGCTTATGTCGTTCATCCACGTCCAACATCTGCTGTGTGCCGAGGCATTGTCTTTCTTAAGTCATTGTCTAACGGCGGCCGTTTGGCTATAACATGCATCACTCTTGACAGTTGACGCCCGCTACAGTGCCGTTTACTCAAAAAACATTCTCTACTGTAATTGCTTCACAGAGTCCCCAATTTGGGTTCATTGATGAGTCCCGAATCAAGGAATCGCAAATTAATGCCCTTGCTGAAATTTCATCAATGGTCATTCTTCATTGAAAAGAGTGTAGTCACCAAAGATCATCTTCCACAGAGTGTAGCGGCACTTACCCTTTCCTTCCCCCATTTTCAACACTGTCTGTCATTATTACACCACTGTCGTTCATAACACCGATACTGAATTTATTGCTCGCTTGTTTGAGATTATGAATCCATTTACAGATTTTCTAGTAATTAAATGGTTAAGTTAATATTCATTTACATGTTCTATATCTACAAAATTCCTTCTTTTTAAGTAAATAAAGTAAAAAAAAATGTTCTTTTGTTGCTAACTAGTTATCACATTTTTTTCTTTTCGTTTAAGTTTTTAATATGCATTACTCCTAAATAATCTACGAGCTAAATTTTACATTTTGTTGACAAGCGTTCTACCAACTTGGTTACAACAAAAGAAAACACAATAAGCTTAAGTATAAATATCTTGATTACCTATTCACTCCAATTTCCTTGGTTATATTTTCCAAAGATTATATTACAATTTGATTTATGCTAAATTTTACACATATAAACATTAATAATGTACTTCTTATACGTATCAAAAAAATTTTTCTTCCCCTAAAATTTTACAATTTCTCAACAACATCTCATTTCAATTGAACAAAACCTTATTTACATTTCCCCTTTTATTTGAACTTAACAACTACCACACTATAACTCTCATTAAAATTTTTACGATTACACAATTTATATAAAATGATTTTTTTTCTTATTGTACATTCTTGTAATTTATTACTGCTTGTTGTACATTCCAATAATTTATAGCTAATTATTTCATATGATTAAGTAACAAACCTTTGCTTACTTTCTCCTATCGATTACTATCTTATCACGTACATTATTCAAAATTCTACCAAGAAACAAGACAATTTAAATTTTTACAAATTAGTCTATGATTTCACTACTAACTATAACACAATGACATAGTTCTTGATTTAATTACAAAGACAATTCTATCTCTTAGCTAAGCAAACTTGAATGGTTTGTTTTATTACCGTTAGAGGCGTTACGTATTCCTCTAACTTCTCCCCACTTAGCCGTTGAGTAATTTGCCTTTTCCTTCCTTTATGTAACATAAACACACGTCTTGTCCTTAAATA
The DNA here is from genome assembly GCA_034769895.1 of Magicicada septendecula. Classification (NCBI taxonomy): domain Eukaryota; kingdom Metazoa; phylum Arthropoda; class Insecta; order Hemiptera; family Cicadidae; genus Magicicada; species Magicicada septendecula. The sequence continues at coordinate 752,805,731 of CM068367.1, read as the reverse complement.
ATTTGATGTATTATTTATCACGTTAATTTCTTTCTTTAATCTCTTTCCTTCCGGGAATGATATGCTTTTAATTGCCTTATGTTGAATTTGCCGCAGACCTTCTGTTCATCGCTGCATTCAACCAAGATATATGTAGCTTCCCCCTAAGACCTGTTTCACCTTATAGGGCCCACAATACAATTCACAAAATTTGTCAATTTTCTTCTGCATGGCATCCGATTGGCAATATGTCCTTACCAATACTAGATCTCCCATTTTAAATTTGGTAATTTTGTTATCCTCGTTCATTTTCCTTGCGTGCTTCTCTCTCTTCAGCTTCATTTTCACAAAGATTTGGTGGTTGTCCGTTATACTATGTTCATGTATTTCTTGGTTTAAGTATTTTTCCCAAACGCGTGCTGGTCTCCTACCGAACTGCGCTTCGTATGGTGTTATTTCTATGGTGTCGTGATACGTTTCGTTAATGCAGCTTTCTATTGTTGCAATAAAACGTGACCACTTAGTGTGTTGTTCGCCGACGAATATACGGAACATGTTTCCTAATTGTCGATTAATACGTTCGGCAAGGTTGGCGCACGGGTTGCGAATGGCAGTCTGCTTCGGTTGTATTTGAAGTTCACTCATTCCTCTCACCCATTGTTTCGATGTAAACTGCGTCGCATTGTCCGTTAATATTGCTTTCGGTTTTACAATTTCTTCGATGTATTGTCGGACTCTCCTGATAGTTGCGGCCGTTGTTGCCCTTCTCAACGTGTATAACTTCACGTATTTTGTAAAGTTATCTACCATGACGAAGATGTATTTTACGCCACCCGTCGATACCGGTAACGGTCCGTAATAATCACCGCTAATGAGTTCTCCTTTCTCTGATGGTAAAATAGGTATCGTTCCGCCAAACAGGTTCCTATTTTGGCTATCCTTGCAACGTTGACATTTGTCACAAGTTTTCACGTACTCTTTAATTTTCCTTGACATTTTGTCAAATGTGAAACTCTCCTGTAACAGTTTGGTACATTTCTTACCTCCTAAATGGCCGTACATCTGGTGTATTTCGGAGATGATTATGTCCGTAATACTCTCTGGCACGTATAATTTCCATTTGTTCTTACACTTCCTATACAACTTGTTATCAATATACTTATAAAACTTACACATATCCTTTTCATTACTATTATTTAGATTATCTATAATAGATCCCAACTTCATATCCTCCTTCTGGAATTTTCCTATGTCTCTTATCATACTACATACGTCTTTCTTCATTTTTATAGTTACCTGATTTATCTGATATTCGAAGTTCTCATCAACTTGGTCCTCTTCCGTTACGTCTTCTGGATACCGGCTGAGTATGTCGGCCACTACATTTTCTTTACCTTTACAGTGAAGGATGTTAAAGTTATATTCTTGTATGGATAGGATCCACCTAGTTATCCTGGAGTTGTTTAGATGGCATTTATGCATGAAAGTGAGCGCTTTATTATCAGTTATAATCGTTAATGGTTGACCCAAGACATATATTCGAAATTTCTCTAAACATCTGACAATGCTTAATAGTTCTTTTTCAGTCGTGAAATAGTTCTTTTCCGCACCCTTAAAAGTTTTACTTGTGTAGGCAATAACACCCACATTCCCCTCTTCATCCAACTGATACAGTTGTCCACCATAGGCGTATTTACTCGCATCGCATTGAAGAAAATATCGTTGGTTGACTTTCGGAAATTTTAATATAACCGTCTCAATAAATAAATCCTTCACTCCCTTGAAGCATTGATCTAGTTCTGATGTCCAAATAAACCTTTTATTTTTTTTCAATAAATCCAGTAATGGTTGAATAGTTTCTGCGTACTTAGCAGTAAATCTATTATAAAAGTTAGTCAATCCTAAGAATCCTTTCAATTGCTTCTGGTTTCTCGGAACTGGGAAATTTCTGATCGCAGCAACCTTTTCTTCTGTTGCTTGTACTCCTTCCGTAGTTAAGCGATACCCTAGATAGGCGATTTCTTGACGAAAGAATTGCGATTTATCGAGGTTAATCGTTAGGTTTGCTCTGCGTAGATTGCTTAATAATAAATTTAAATGTACCAGATGCGTCTTGATGTCGTTCGAGTAACAAAGACAGTCGTCAACATAGATGATTGTGTTTTCCTTCACCGGATCTTCAAGTGCCATGTCTAGTCCTCTCGTCAGAGCGGCAGAACTGGTGCTTAATCCGAATGGTGTTACTGTATATCTATAACATTTCCCCTCATACATGAAAGCGGTGTAATCGCGACAACATTTCTTTAGTGGCACCTGCCAAAAACTGCTGGTTAAATCCACTGTGGACAGGTACTTCATTCTTCCACACCTTGCTAATATCTCTTGGATAGGAGTTGGTCCTTCATAGTCGGGAATGGTAACACTATTGATTTTTCGTGCGTCCAAACACAGCCTGACGTTTCCGTCTTTCTTTATTACGGCGACCATTGGATTTATAAATGGGCTATTTCCCCTCTCAATTACACCATGTTTCAACATTTTGTTGATTTCGGCATCAACTCTTTGCTTGTATGCAAGTGGAATTGGCCACCCGCGTTGGAAATAAGGCGTGTTGTCCGTTACTTTAAATTCATGTTGATAACATTCCATTCTCCCTGGACTCTCCCGAAATAAACTTTTATTATTCATTAAGACTTCTCTCAGATTTTCTAATGTTTCCTCATCCACACCTGTTATGTTGTCCACTTTCACGTTTATTTTCTTCTCGATTTCATCCTCTTCTTCTGCTTCTACTACTTCCATGTGTACAATGGGTATGCTGACATTTTGTTCTTCCTCTCTTCCTCTAAATTCGACGACTCCCTTTTCCACGTCAATCAAACATCTTTCATCTTTCATAAAGCTAATACCTAATATACAATTTCTAATTAAATTTGGAATAATTAAAAATACACAGTCTATCTTGATATCACTAATGTAAATGTCACATAAGATTTGTTTCCGTACTAGCTTAGACTTACTACCTACTGCACTAATAATCAGTGTATTAGTCATGCTTAATTCCTCATAAGGTTCTAAATAATGTTTATTTTGGTTGAACCATTCTTCTGACAACGCATTAATCGCGCTCCCTGTATCCAATAAGGCAAGGACTGTAATATTATTATTGAACTTAATTAATATTTCTGGACACTTAGAAATCCGTTGTTCGAATTTTAATTCATCTTCATAAATTAATTCATTTCTAAGATCTGGTAATAGTATGTTAGTTTCGTGAAGTCGGTTCTTAGTCAGTATATCGGCTATCTCATTGTATTGTAGGGTTAATTTTTTTTTTTCTTTATCTACGTCGTTCCCCTTACCAGTCGAGGTTGACGCACCGTTGTTTACAAATTCCAAGGAATTTATGGGCTGTCGGTTAGTGTGTCGTCCAAACCCCTTAACGTTGTGACCGCTTTCACTTTCCTTGTTCGGCACATGTAGTTTTTGTTTCCAGCTGACACCCTTATTGTGAAATGGTTGGGGTGTATTTGTTCCTTCCCCCACACCTCGGGCATTCACCTTCTCGTGACTCCCTACAACGTCGTTGTCTCTGTTTGTTCGCCGATTAATCGTAGCGTACTCTGCAATCAATGATTCAAGGTTTTGGATAGAATTAATCCTCCTTGTCATCACAGCAATTTCAATATTCTTACCAAAATGGCGCGCTATCTTTTTGATTAACTGACGATCAGTGATTGCTGGCGTTAATTGGCGGCTTTCAAGTAGCTTGCGCTCCATATACTGTATTGCGCTCAGATTGCCCTTCCAATTAAACCGGCCAAATTCTAGGCTGTCTCTGACTGCGTCCTGTCTTTCTTCTCCCCAATACTTTTGTGTAAAGAGGTCTTTAAATTCATCAAACTTACGGATTTGGTCTCGTATCACCCTCCACCAAATCGCGGCGTCTGATTCTAAATGTCGACCGATCCATTTGACATCGTCACTTGGGTAGAATGTGTTCTGGATTTCGGTCAGTTCTTTGAGAAATTCGATAGGATATCGGTCTGTGCCGTTGTATTTTAATTCGTTGTTATGCGGCCCACCTGTTCTTGCGGTCGATCCGACTTCTGCGTTGGCTAATTGACGCTGTAGTCGTTCTTGGCCTTCTTTAACTTTGGCGATGTGGTTTCTTAATTCTTCTAGTCGTGTCTCCTTCTCTTTATCTGTCTCACTGATTTTCTGTACAGCCGATCGTTGTCTGTCATCTACTTCTACGATCTTCTGTTTTAACGAGTTTACTGCTTCTCCTTGTTCTGTCCGTAGTCGTTCTACGTTGTTCATGACAACTCCTTTCAATTCTTCATTCCTGCTGTTGGTTTCTTGAATATGTGTGTCTATTTTGTTATTTATTTGGTCTACTGTCTTCTGTGTATTATTAATTGCTTCTTGCCATTCTTGTCGGTCCTTCTCTCTCAATTCTTTACTTTCTTTGGTATGTCTTGTTAATTCATTCTTCAACTCTTTCATTCCACGTTCATTCTTTTTCTGTAGCTCGCTAATTTTCTCTTCCCATTTCTTGGTGTGTTCTTGCAATTCTACTTTTATTTTTCCAATCTGTTCTTCGTTATGTCGTTTCAATTCCTCGCCTAGTTTATTCTGTTTCTCACTTAGTTTCTCGCTTAATTCTTCGTTCTGTTGTCTCTGTCTCTCGCTCATTTTTTCACTCATTTCTTCATTCTGTTGTTTCACTTTTTCGCTCATTTTTTCGCTCATTTTTTCGCTCATTTCTTCATTCTGTTGTTTAATGAACTCAAGCAATAACTGAAAGTTCATCTCGCGAGGTACTAACGATTGTCCCCCCGCCCTTGTAGTCTCGCCGGCGCTGGCGTTTTCACTCTGCGTCGTATCTTCCTCACGATCTTCGATGCCTAGCTGGTTGTTCACGTCGAACTCCATACTATCTGAATTATTGGTTGTCAATTTCGCGCGACTACGCGTAATCATTCAAGTATGCTTAAACTAAGTCTATTTTCTACTACTGACTTATTGTCTAACAATTGCTTATAGCCACTGCCTGTCCTCAGCCTACTCACTAATAATATTTATTATTAATTAATCGAGCAATCGCTTCGTGCAATCGCGTTGGGCGCCATGTACAATGATATTATAATGCCACGCGTTGGGCACCATATACAATACTAATGTTTATGCACGTCTCTAATTGCATAAATTAATTGAAATTATTAATTAAATAAATCTTGCTTGTTGCCCGCGTTGGGAAGCCATATACAACGTTATATTTGTTGTATACGTAGTTTGTTATGCCCCGTTCTTTGGGAGCCATATACAACGTTATATGTTTTATGCAAACTTATCTGCATAGATTAATTAATTGGTTTTAATTAGGTCGCAACCCCAAGTTTGGGTGGTCATATACGACTTTATATTTTCTGTGAAGTTATGAGTGTAAATGTTAATTGTTCAAATAACTAAATTACCTTGTTTACTATGATTGACGACTCTTTATCAGTTAGGATAAATGGTTTATTATTGATGCTAAATATATCATCAATGTATAACTTCATCATGTAAGGTATGATAATTAATTGTATACCATTCTAAGGAGTTTTCCATAAATGTAGGTTTTTTACTACAGATCTTGTTTACTGCTCCAGGACGGGCATACCATATATGATGATACACTCTGATATCACTGAACTTTAATACGTCCCGCGTTCTGGAGCACCATATGTAAACAGGTGTTTTGGGTGAATAACAATTATGTGACTCAGACACTATTAACTTTCGTGAACAATACAAATTTATTATATATTTTCAATGTCATTTAAATTCTGAATAAAGTTAGCGTTTCTATACAACATATTAAATACACAATGCTGTTATATTATCTCTAACATTTATGAACATCTACAAATCAATAAAGGTTAATTAATGACTTTATAAATTTCAATATATCCTACTCTATGGATTCATATTTCTCAATTTGCGTTACTTAGAGCAATTAAATAAATGTATATTCAACTCAGTGGCGAGTTCTTTTTGAGTGGCAGGACAGTAGCAACCTAATCTAATGGTACATGAATAATTTACTTGGTGTTTGTATCCAATTTGCGGTGACTAACTGCGTAGTTCCTCATTCTGCGACGAGGTCCAGGCTGAAGATAAGACGATTAATCTACTCCGCGTCATTGAATTGTGATACGCCAATTAAATTTCACTTGACACTCCGTCACGACACTATTTGTTCCTCATTTTATTCGGATACTCGCATGAAATGACTAATAGCGTTAATTCGAATATTTCTTCATTGTCTAAAACACTTTTGCGTGCAGGTTCTTTGTCACTCTCGGTGTACGTGTGCAATAGTTTACGCCGCGTTCAACTAGAGCGATCGTACCATTTATAATGTATTCACTTATGCAAATATAATTGGCTTTATTTGCATTTCAGTGAGTTAATTCGTGGCACAATCTCACTATATTGTCTCATGTCACTTACGTCACGGTAATGTGATATTGTCAATACTTTATCACACGCATTCGATTCATAAAACGGGATTTTTATGATCACAAAGTCTGATCGTACTTAACTCGACATAGTCTTAGTATTTAACTTCCACGATCTTATGAATTCTATTAACGCACGGGTTAGTTCTACAGTTTTACATAGTTTCTGATGCACTCCCGAACGATCTCTCTGCTTGTATCAATACACTTTACTACAATCCATCTGAAAGACTCTGGCTGATTTATACCGAAATAAAATTGACTGACAAAAATTAGAATACGACCGAACTGAGACTGAACTCAAATTTAAAATAGACTGACTTGAGATTTAAAATAGACTGAACTCTGATTTAAAATAGACTGACCTCTCCTTCTCTGCGAACACCTAATTTTATTTCTTCCGCAACACGACTCCCTCCACGGATATCATACCCTTACTGTCATGATTGGCTTCTCGCTTCCGATTCTGCGAAGGCTCCTCCTAGATACTCTGGCTGGGGTCTCTAGTCTACTTCCCATTAGCTCTTCACCCTTGTCTCCATGTTGACGTCTTCTTAACACCCGCCTTTGCCGAATTCCTTGTTCCTGATAGGTCAGCCAAGACCCCTCTCTAAAAGTCTTGCTGACCACACCACCTCCCCGTATGACGACGGACCTAATTACACGGTTGTCTGTTACGTGATTGTCTTACGTTCCCTACTGTCCTTCCCAAGAGATTTCCTGTCCGCACATGTGTGTACCATAACCCGGGTGTGTCGAATCGCCGTATTGTCCTCGACTTCCCTTGTTACGTTCACACGCTGATGGTGGTCATCTTCCAGGAACTAACATCTGCTCTGCAGCCCTCTAAGATACTCCGTATGTCGTGCCAGCAAGCAAGCTACCCGCTGTGCGGCTATGCATGTTCTTTTGTTCTTAATTGCATCCGCTCTTAGACTGCTTTTGTGGAAAATGTTATGTCCATGTGCAGCCGCTAACTCACACGTGTATGTCGAAAATGTTGGCGTCCCCTTAGTACACGCTTTGTCGGTAATTGTGACGAAAAGACACAGTCTTTTGTTTCTTTGTTATTGTAGCCTTTTGCGCTTATGTCGTTCATCCACATCCAACATCTGCTGTGTGCCGAGGCATTGTCTTTCTTAAGTCATTGTCTAACGGCGGCCGTTTGGCTATAACATGCATCACTCTTGACAGTTGACGCCCGCTACAGTGCCGTTTACTCAAAAAAAAAATTCTCTACTGTAATTGCTTCACAACGTGTATACTCAGTATACCTCCAGGATCTATTTTAAGAGAGTTACTGGAAGTCAAAAAATGACTTTGAATAAATCAGTGATTTTATAAAGGGGATGAGTCACAATTTTTACAAAATTGATGTGACACTCATTTTCCTATATTAAGGGTCCAAGACAATTTAGTTTATAAAAGACATGAGTCTCATGCATGTGTGCTTGGCAATGCCGTAGTCATTTGTAACAGTGTATACAGAAAGGCCACAAGTGACTGACATGTTATTTTTGCACTTATCAGATGACAAGTTGATCACCTGCTCTGTCTGGGATACTGAAGAAAAGGATAAGGAATTATGAAAGACTAGTCAAATTTCATTTCTTATGGCTGAAATTAGTTCCAAGATTTACTGTCAAATCAGTTAACACTGAAGATGTCTTAACTATAGTATAACTGGTAGGAGAAAGAAACATTGTTTCCATTGAAGCGGTGGATGATGACTATTAATAGTTTTTGTAGTTTCAAATTATTAATTATAAATATATCACTACTGACTCGGATCACTAATTTTTATTAGTAAAAATGTTAAACTTTTATATTGCAGCCTGAACTAGTTTTCACCAGGGGTGCAATGGTACCAGAAGGCCATTCCGGTACTGCTTTTTGAGAAAAAGAATTATTTTCTTTCACATGAAATGTGTTTTTACTCAAAAATCTGGTCCACGTATTATTTTAAGATTTAGTACTCACTGTTATTATACTTCTTATTGCAAGATAATGAAGAAATATTAACATATTCGACAAATAATTCCTTTTAGTTTTACTGTTAATTTTGTTTATACACATTATTCATCTCAATGACCATCGCCGAGATCGAAAATTAAAACTGACGAAAGAAAATAAAAAATAACATAATCATTTGGTAACTATGCACTAGGCTCACCGAACGGCGCCGAACACAACGCACATGAGATCTATTTTGGATGCGGGATGACCTTGAAGTGTAGACCAGCGGGCAGTGCAGTGGAGGGGGTACCTTCCACCGATCGGCTCACTACTCAACTCAGTATTTACTGATGAGTCATTAGTGGTTCCCGCGTCTTGTTTGTCAGTTGTAAATCGCTGTTGTGAACCGTTACGTGTGTTTATTCAGTGCTACAACAGTCATGGAATCTGCCAGTAAGAAACAAAAAACTCTAACGTCGTTCTTCAGTAGAGGGACTATACAGTCTTCGTGCAAGTCTTCAACCTTTGCTTCTCGCGATGCAATTACTCTCCTTAAACCTGGCGAAAGCTCGTTTGTGCAGCATACAGAAACCGAAGGTATTTGTGTTATTGATAATTCTCTGTCTGTACCGAGTTCATCAACTGAGGACTCAACTACTTATTTCTCGTTGGCCTTCCATTTGGACAGAAGAAATGTGGGAACGTAAAAAGAATGCTTCTCCTTGGCTTGATTGTATCAACGGCAAACTTGGCTGTAATGTTTGTAAAGAAGTTGCTTAACTTGGCACATTTAAAAAAGAGCGCATGAGCATATCAAAAGAATGGTGTTTGATTACGTTTAATGGATCAAGTAAAACCTCTCAACTTACATCGTTGAGAAAAAAAATATTTGAACATAAAAACTCTTTTGGTCACACAACAGCTGAAAGAATTGCTGCTGAAGCCAAAAAAGAGTCAATAGACAAGGTTTTTGATGAAATGAATGCAGCCCACTTAGTGACAACAAAATTGTCTTTAGAACTGCTTACTTCATTGCGAAAAACAATAGGCCTTGCACTGACCATTTTGATCTGTTGCAGATGCAAAAATTGAATGGCTTGGATATAGGTGTGGGGCTATACTCTAAAAGAATTGCAATGGAAATAATTTGTCACGTTTCTTACGAAATGAAGAAAAGAGTCGTGAAACAAATTTTAGGTGTATCAGGGAAAATTTCAGTCCTGATAGACGAATCGACCACTCTCGGCAGCAAGTCTATTCTGATAGTATATTTGAAGTGTGAAGTTTGCAAAAAGGACTCTCCACATTTCTTATTCTTAGATCTCCTAGAACTATCCGACCAAACGTCTAAGACCGTAGCAGAAAATCTCCTTGATTGCTTAAGCAAATACGGTTTTGAAGGTAACTACTTAAAACAAAAAAAACTTTGTTGCATTTGCAAGTGACGGTGCAAGTGTTATGCTGGGGAAAAAATCAGGAGTCGCAGAAAGATTGCTTGAAAAATACCCAAGCCTTATTATTTGGCACTGCATGAACCACAGACTTGAGTTAGCTCTGAGTGATGCAATAAACGAAGTGGGAGCTGTAAACCATTTCCAAATTTTTATGGACAAAGTGTACTCCGTTTATAGCAGGTCTCCAAAGAATCAAAGGGAGTTAGCAGAATGTGCTAGTGGCCTAGATCAAGAAATAAATAAAATCGGGAAAATTTTAGGGACACGTTGGGTAGCAAGTTCATTTAGAGCCGTGTCAGCCAATTGGTATGGATACGGTGCCTTAAACAGACACTTTGACTTTGCTAAAGCCGATAAGAGCAGAAATTTGACAGAGCGAGCCATGTACAGTGGACTATCAAAACGATGTTCATCACCTCAGTTTTTGTTAAATTTGGCTATAATGTATGATATTTTGGTTGAGCTGTCGATGCTGTCAGAATCCTTACAAAACCAAGAAACAACAGTAATCTATGCTGATAAACTTATACGACGAAGTGTCCGGTTTTTTGAGGCTATGAAGGAAAATCCCGGTACTAAGACTTTGGAAGCAAAAATTTGCATCAGGGAACGAACATTTAATGGCGTTCCACTCATAGAAAATCACACAATTCCAACCATCAATCATCAGCAGTTAATAACAAGTGTCATAAATAACTTAAAAAGAAGAATGTTTACTACAGTTTCTAGCCACGAACCCCATCGGTCAAGTGCGCCATCACATCATCATGAAGCTTACGAATCACTTTTAGATGAATTAAAAGTGCTGGAACCGGATACGTGGCCTACTGAAAATCTGCAGGCTTTGGCGAACCAGAGATTGAGAAGTTGTGCAGAAGGTTTAAGTTAAACATACCCAAAATCAAAAACAGCTACAGGGATTTTGTCGAAAACCATACAATACCAAAACATTTAACACCTTTGCTTAATTGTACAAAACTGATCCCTTGCAGTTCAGCTGATTGCGCAAGAGGATTCAGTTTAATGAATCTCATCATTACACCCACCTGTACGAGACTGACAGTGCCACATGTGTCAAGTTTGATGTTTGTTAAACTACACGGCCCAAACTTGAGTGACTGGGATCCAGAGCCAAATGTAAAAACATGGCTCCGAAAACACCAGACTGCAGATGACACCTGAACGAAACAAGCAAAACCAACCACTCTGGAAGAATCCAATCCATTTGATAAATATTTGTGATTAAGGTAAGTTAAATTATGTTGTTCAAATGTTCAAGTAATAAATATTTTTTGTGAATATTACAAGTGTTTAGTTAGATTCCAACCATCACTTTACTTTCAGTGATATGTTATCCATTATGGAGTGACTATGTAGCCGACATTGGCTGTGGACCATAGTCTTGCCGTCTGCAAAAAAAAAAAAAAAAAAAAAAAAAAAAAAAGCGTTCCGGTACTGGAAAATTTACGAGTGCACCCCTGGTTTTCACTTATTACAAGCTTCATCAGAGGCTGCCACTAGGAGTGCTGTCTGTCTTGTTCTTGGTGATGGCGCCATGGTTCGAAAGATCAATTGTGTGTGTGTGTTCTGATAGTATGTTCAAATAGTATGTGTGATTTAAAGTCTGTCTGTTCATTTAGGATGTTGTTTTATGTGTTTTTGGGTGTTTTTATATTTCTAGTTGTTCAAGTGTGTCTAGCTTTTGGCCTTCTGTGTTACGTGTAGAATTTCCATGTTACTGTTTAGGTTTGTGTATGTGTGGTTTGCTTCAATGAGGTAATTTACAATGCTGGATTCAGTGGTGGAGTGTAGTGCCTTTGTGTGTTCAATGAATATCTGTTTGAAGCTACATCCTGTCTGCCCTATATAGAATTTGTTATATCCTGAGCAGTTTAGTTTGTTTATACCAGGTAAACCAAATTTGTTTTCTTCTTTGTGTGTGTTTTTTGACAGTGTGTGTTCTGTTTTGTTTGTAGTTCTGTATGCGATTCTGTATCCTGCTTTTTTAAATTTGTGGGCTATTTTTTTAGTGTGATTATTGATATATGTTAGTGTTATGAATTTGTTGTTTTCTGTCTTTGTTTGTCTGTTTTGTGTAGAAGTTTATTGATTATTGTTCTGCTGTATCCATTGGTTTCTGCTAGATATTTGATCATGTTTAATTCATCTTGGTTTTCTTTTTCATCTAACGGTATGTTGTTTAGTCTGTGTATCATGGTTCTGAAGGCAGATACTTTATCTTGTATCGGGTGATTGGAGAAGTTATGTATTAGTGTGTCAGTTGTAGAGAGTTTTCTGTATATACTGAATTTGTGTCTGTGTTCTAGTTTTGTAATGGTGAGGTCTAGGAAGTTTACGCTATTGTTGTTTTAATTTCATATTGTGTAATGTTATACAAACTGTCAGCCATAATTATAACACAAAGTCAAAAACACACACAAAGAACAAAACAAATTTGGTTACCTGGTGTACACAAACACACAATGACACATAAAAACAACATCCTAAATGAACAGACACAATTTAAATCACACATACTATTTGAACATATCACACCATACACACACAACATTGATCTTTCGAACAACGGTGCCGTCACCAAGAACAAGACAGACAGCGCTCCTAGCTGCACCTTCTGATGAATAAGTGAAAACTAGTTCGGGCTACAAGGTAAAAGCTTAACATTTTTACCAATAAAAATTAGTGATCCAAGACAGTAGTGGTATATTTATAATTAGTTAATCAACAGACATGTCATGGACATCAAAATCCAGGAATTAAAATTATTGTTTCACTGCTTTTATAATCTGAAACATGGAAAATTTATTAACAAAAATTACATTTTAATTTTTTTTTTTGTAAAGCCGTTATAGAAGATCGTTGACTGCATAAAGGGCACAAGTTGTAATTTTTTACTTTTATTTTAGGTGTAGTAGCAAATAATTCAACACTTAACAGTAAAACTACGCTATAGAGTGAACATAAACTGTATAATAAAATATTATTTTCATGTTTTTAATTTAGTATATAAAACAATATGATATTTTTAGAATATACTGAAAAATTTAGTTTTTATAAAATCACAGATTCGATTGGAGATAAGTATTCAGTTTAATACAAATTTAATTAACATGTATATTGCGACAATAAATATAAATATATGTAAATAAATATATGTCTATACAAATAAATATTTTCGCATAGAATAATTATGTGTGTTTAAATTACCCACAAGTCTATATTGGAGGTGTGGAAAAATTATTTATTTATAACACAAGTAAATAATTGTTTATATGATATATTTAAATTAAACAAAATGTCATGTATAGTATTTTATTTGTTTTCAAAGAGTTTATATAGTTCAGTTTTGGTAGGTTTTACTTGAAACGTACCGTAGAAATCCTTTACACTTGGCGTGACGTCACTCGCTCTGTCACTGTTACACTCTGCTCTGCAATGTTCGCCGGTCTCTTCTCTCACTCTCTCTCTCCGCTGGGGTTCGCCGAACAGCTGATAACACTGATGCAGATTTTACACACAAATTGTCACTTTCCGAATTGTTTGTATACTCGCTCGCAATTGGTTATTATTAATTATTATTACTCAGGGTGATAATGAATGATATTATTTAAAAGCAGTGTATATTGCTTACACCATCCGGCTATTCTTGAAGTGTTCCGCGTTAATAAGGATTTATCATGGTAGATAAATCTCCCTAAGCAGAAAATCTTCCACTAACATGTAATAGCACTTGAATATTTTATAACTGGTAGTTCACCCGCTGGGTTCTAATCGACAAACTCGAAAAGAGTCCCAAGACTTAGAGTTGCTCTAGATTAAACCAGTTCGAACAAGAAAAACTCTTTACGAAGAGCACACGTTCACTAGGCAACGGCTTCTGATGAACTTCCCCGAAGTACACCTGACAACCGACGGATCTGACTGAATTTAGGGGCTTCTGATTGGTCAATCGATTGTCTACGTGGTAGATTTGACACAAGATAGACGCATTGCAGGCGAATCTTTGTATAAATCTGCGAGTGCCTGCTTAGATTTTATCTAGAATTTTTATTATTCTTCAATTGATAAGAGTCAAAAGTTGAGTTTTCAATTACTAAAAAACCACATTTAAAAAATAGCTGAGAACAACAGAGTATATAGAAAATGTAGCTATTTTCATAAATAATTCACTGTCCAAGTCTCATGCCGATCGGATAACAAACGCGGAAGATATATCATGGAGGTTCACCACACACGAATGCGCGCACATGTTCACAAACAAAGTACATGACGTTATAGAGCAAACATTTACAAAGAATTTAGTATAACACAAGTCATTATCCATCACTAAATACAAAACTTATAGCTAATTAACAAAAATTGCATAAATCAATCTAAAACATGCTAATGTCCGTCATCCATGCTCTGATATTCTTATTATAGATCATCATCCTGTGTTTTGTTGCAATATATCTGTGCACCAGAGGCATAAGACACCATGTCACAAACACAGTACTTTACAGGACAGCTAAAAACATTTTGTTTGCTCCAAGAGACAATGTGAGATAGTGTTGTTTTAAACATGCATATTGGCTGCATAAAAATAACTAGGAGATTGTGCCATACACTACTAGAAAGAGGGCAGTCTGTACATTAACAGTATATGAAGAGCTCTATATTATAAAAAATAGAGATGGTGTCTTATGTCTCTGGGACACAGATATATATATGTATATATATATATATATCATTTTCTATATAAGTAACTCGACGTTTCTTGCAGTAATTATATAAACTAGTGGTCGCCCAGTGGTCGAAATTCGACCGTAATTCATTAAATTTTTAAGTTTGAACGTTATTGAGGTTCTTTTGTCAAAGAGTATACCTCTATAATCATTGCATATAATTTTTTTGAATTTTGTTCTATTACGTCAGCTGCGAGCGTGTACAAATACGTCATTAGCGTGTGTTGTTTGCCTTAATTCCCTGCAATACCTATGAAATTTAAAATTTAATGTTAGTAACAGTTGAAAAAAAACAATTACAGCTTGTATTCGTATTTATTTTTTGATATAATTCATTGTCAGTTTTAATTTTTTCATGTTATTATTGAATCAAATAAACGCTAATAAAAATGAGACTTGACATTCATAGAAGTATAAGATACATTGTTTTCAATTCCAGTGGATTACATTTCATTTTTGGTAAGGTACAAAATTCGAAAACAGTTTGAAGATTATCAGCTACAAAGCTTATATAATTTTTTAATTTTTTTTTCTATGCATTAATTTTCGAGTTATTTGAAAAATATGAAAGATAGGAAAAATGAGGTTTAGCTTGGCTAAGCCATATTTAAAAAGCAATAACGCGTTTTTTGACATTTCCTTGGGTTTTTTTTATTCTCTCTTTATTTAATTTTCTATTATTTTTATTTCCTTTTATGCCTTTTATATATATATAAAACAAACTTCTTTTTATTTAGTTTTTTTTTTTAAAGAGAAGCCACAAGTTATTTAAAACTAGGCCGGAGCCTAGAGAAGCCAAAAATGTGCTGGGTCCAGTATGACGGGACTTGCAATGAAACTCGGCTGTAATTTAACAATAACAACTTTTATTTTGCCCCCATAATTCGTTACATATAATATCCTGCAAATCACATAATTATCACATGGCCAGGGCAATAGCCCTCAAAATACATAAATAAATAATCCTATATCCTTAATCGTGTCAAAGACAATATCGATCTATCCATATAAACATGTATATATATATATATATATATATATCAGGCTACATTCTGTAATTATATAATTTCCCCCCTTTTGTTACTAACACTTAACATTGACAACACGTACAGAAACATAAAGACACATACACTAATAATTATATACACATATTATGGACACCTAGTGCCCTTGGAATACCCATGCTCAACAGGCAGTGTTTCTACAAAGCCCCAAGACCGGCAATCATAAAGGTTCGACCTTCAATCACCATGATTCATTAATTCCCATTAATTTAAATAATTAAGAAAAACCCCCGAAAGGATGATAATCACTCATAAAGCATAAAGAGAGACCGGACTGCCCATATGTATAAATAGCATCTGATAACTGGCCCATCATGAGCATATGAAAATCTTTAAGTTTCTTAGACACCATATAAATAGAAAAACCCCTCATCACCTGATTTTAAGCAATTGGTATGAGTTTCTAAAATGTTAATTGGTTTTACAAATTCAGATGGATTCATGTATCAGTATATGCTTTTACAAGGTGAAACATTAATCAGTATATACTTTTACAAGGTGAAAAATTAATCAGTATATGCCCACAAAAATATAAAATTTCTTTTCTGTTAAAGCCAGATGGCTGTGTATAAATGAGTTTATAATAACTGACTGTTGTATCCTAGCAGATGCGGGAGCGCGCCAGCCTGTACTTGACCATGTGTGACAGAAATCAAACCTGCCTTAAACTGAATGAACATGTGCCTGGCAATACTATGTCCCCTTTTATCCCCAGAAAACAGCCAAAAAAGAAAACGAAACCCCCCCCCAGCCCTTACATGTTAAACCAAAATGAAATTCAAATATAAACCCGTTCTGAACCAGCCGGAACAGAACCCCTAACATGTGATTTAAATTTTGTAGTGAACAGTGTAATGACTATTGGCTATATATGAAAATATTTAAGTGTAAAAAGATCTCTAGCACGCTCCCCCAGTGCCGCACACAATTACAAACATAGTACTTAGTTTTATGAAGTTGAATTATTAAAGTCACATGATGTTCGGAATGAATGTTCAGCTGACACACCCCAGAGCAGACTGTCTAGCCGCGTGGGCACATGGTTTCAAATGAAATATAAATTGTACATCAGGAGCACGGCAGGCCCGGCCAACGAAAAATAAAAGAGTTCATATCACCTTATTATGAGCATGTGATGCATCCCGTTTTTGTTCACCAGACTCCCTCTTCCGAACAGGTGTGTGTATGATGGCTCATGGCTGATGAAGGTGGAGTTACATCAGCATCGACCAGCATCTCCGGCTTAGACGAGAACCCGGGAAGTCTCGTAAATTTAGCCTGCCATTAGAGTGGAAGAAACAACTACGTAGTACTGTCTGTTCGGAACCAGGAGTCTGTTGCTTCTCTGCGTGCCGGTATCGAACTGAATTAAGCAGTAACGATGCAGCAAACAGCCAAACTGGCCCATAGAGTGCGCACGCCGTTTTAACGGTGCTGTCCAAATATCGTCGCTCTAACTGACCCTTGTGTTCGCGTTATATTAAATTCTATTTAATAATACCTTCGACCGCCGGGTTAGGCAAACACCGGCACAATAAAATTCCAATTTTTTCGAATGTTTGTCTTTGAAACTTATTTATTGTCATCGCAAATGCAGGTATAATTGAAAATTGAGTTCTTTGAAAGTTAAATGGTAAAACAGTACCGGAATATGTTAAATTTATACGTGGAATCAAAATTCTCTTATTGCGTGCGGTTCCAGTTAAAACTTCGCAATCAATAGCATTACGATGCATACACTTGATGCGCATTCTTGTTCCATTGACTAATGCTGCCTTTGTATTTAAGTTTCTGATCAGTAAAACGATGCAATTAACTTTCAATACTAACTTATGTGGTGGCAAACCACTAATAGTCAAAGAATTCAAAAACTCTACTGGATAGTTATTGATTTCATTGTCATCATCACAAATTATTTTATCGTAGCTATGATATGTTTTCTGTTCACCTGGTATTCGATTAAGTATATCAGTATTAATAAAAGTACAATCATCATTTTTAGGTGCTAAAATAACTGACTTCAATATGTTATCTGAGAGTATGTTTTCGGAAATATTTCCATACACCTCATTAATAATATTATTTTCATCTAGTATTAATTGCTGAGGTATTTCAATAATATTTTCACCAAACTGAGGGAATAGTGGGGCTTCATCATTACCAATTTTTTTCAAGAATTCGACAAATTCTATTTCACTTGGTAAGGCTCTCATATTTTGAGTAAACGTTACTTTATGAAAATAAACAAATTTATGCCAACTCGTGACACAATTTTCAATTAAAGTTGCACGTGATCCGTGTGGGACAACTGGTAAGATTTGCCGAAAATCACCGCACAGAAGTATCGTTTTCCCTCCAAATGGTTTATGTTTATCATTTTCATCGCATAGATCCTGCAATAATCTATCTATGATTTTCAACACTTGCAGTGGGCACATAGAAATTTCATCAATAATTATCAATGATGATGAATTTATGTAACGTCCATAGCTACTATTTGCGGTAATATTCGCTACAGAATTTTCCAAAATGGGTATAGGCAATTTAAACACATTGTGTAAAGTTCTACCTCCAAGTAATAGAGTTGAAACTATGCCACTGAACGCTGTTGCAATGCAACTAAGATTAAGCGAATTTAATTTGTGAATGATTGCTGTTTGTGTGAATGTTTTTCCACAACCTGCATGAGCGGTTAAACAAAAAACATTAGATCCAGTATCATGATGCAAAACTTCACGAATCACACGATCAATTAGATTACGCTGTTCAATATTTGCAGTTTCATAATGCTCACAAAACAGAAACTCTTGTTCTATTGGATCAATAGCATTTGCTTCGTCTGTTCTCTGCGAATACGTGGGAACTGGTAAACCAAGTTCTTGACATGACAAATTATGAACATTCAAAATATCTTCAATTTCTA
Source organism: Magicicada septendecula (assembly GCA_034769895.1). Lineage (NCBI taxonomy): Eukaryota > Metazoa > Arthropoda > Insecta > Hemiptera > Cicadidae > Magicicada > Magicicada septendecula. The sequence continues at coordinate 752,787,101 of CM068367.1, read as the reverse complement.
ATAGAGCTGTATTAAAGGATACTTCTTCGTTGTAATCTCTCAAAAAATCTTCACTAAGATATACTTTAAATTCATTCCATAACGCCAATGCATTGGCTGGTACATTTAATGCACAAATGTAACCAAATAAAATTCGCATTTGTTTTGGTGAATGTAATTCTTTTGCTTCATTTAAACATTCGCGCCATTCATTATCATTTGAAGCAATGCCGCGAGCATGGCTCGCTTCAACAAAAGAAGTGTGTATAATTCCATTGTATGTTCTAACATCCTCAAATGATTTTGGACCACATACATGTAATAAAAGCAATCGTAAATGGAAAAGTTCGATGTCTTTTGGTGATACTACATAAATGCGTGTAATGATTTTATCACCTCCACGCCTTCTCTTCTTCCATTTTTTCGGGAATCTTCCCACACATAATGCAAAGGAATTTCAATATACTTATATTCATGCGCTGATGGATCTGATCAATTCAATTCAAAAAATGCTAATAATTTTGTTTGTCTTGCATTTTCAATTGCTTGACGTTCTTGCCCTTCTCGAAAGTAAACATTCTGTCTACGGGGTAAATGAATGTCAAGTCTAACGATAACATGTGATTGAAAATGCATTGGTAATTCATAGATGCGCCATACAGCTTCAGTTGATCCGACATAACGGCCATTGTAAAATGGCATAAAGATATAGAATCCAATAGAACTCTCCGACATAAAGAGAGTAAAATGTGAGCATGAGGCAATCCTCTCTTTTGAAACTCAATTGTATAAATGAGTGCTTCAACTTTACCGAAGATTTTTTTTAGTGTAAGGCCCTCAATTAATGCTTCCAGTTTGGACTTGAATACACGCACAACAATATCAGGTCGAAAATTAGCTGACTCACCTACACCAATATTGCTAACTACTTCAGACCAACTTGGATTGCAAGTCATTGTAATAAACAAAGAAGGCTTTCCGAAATGTTGTACAATTGACATTGCATCTAAATAATTCTGATACATATTTCTTGGAGATCCATTGAATGAAGATGGTAAAATTACTCTACGGCCAACATTATTGGCATTGGGGTTCAATTCTAAATAATCTGTTAAATTGTTGTAAACTTCAGACCTAAGACTTGTTTGATTTTGTCGAATGAAATGTAACCTTGTGCCCTCTATTCTCACATACATATCAACTATCCACTGCAGAAATAATTTTTGTGAATGGTGCAACATGCTAAAATCTTCTCTAATTGCAAGTCGATAGGCTGCATACTGAAGCATGGTTAATTTATTTCTGGGAGCTCTTGAATTAGATGTAGTTGGTACATTATGAGAAATATTGATATGCCACCCAGTATCACCATTTGGAAAAAGTAATTGATACGCTAAAGGGTCCAATGATGAATCCAAAACAGAGAAATTTTTAATGGTACCATTAACTTTTGAAAACGAAACCATATTTCGTTCAAAGGGTGGCTCACCATCAACTGTACTAAATATTACTGCTACATCAGTTTGAACTGCATCATTATAACGGCGTATATCTAAATCACGATTTACTTTAATGAGCACACAAATTTCTTTATTTTGATTTTCAACTCTCTGACAATGATCTTTCATTGCAATGAATGACCGAACGAAAGGATTAATGCGTTCCAATTCAAGAGAGATTTCGCGTATTGTATTGTTATTGCATGTTTGATTATAGTGTTCACGTAATCTATAATTGACAGCAGTGTCAACATCATAAAAATATAATTGCGCATAACATGGTGAGCGACCATATCCAGCAGTCATTGGACCTGATCTGTGATAAAAAACATCATGTATTTTAAAATGATACACTCCACGCGTAACTGTATCCGAAATTTTAGCTTCTGAGCTAACCATAGCAAATGATGAATTGTATTTACGAATGTTTTCAAAATAATTTTTTGACTTTCTTTTTATTGAAGGTTCATTTGAAGTAAGTCCATCATACAATGATTTAAAGTATTCATTTTGACTTAAGGCCGGTAATATTGCTTTACCCTTATGACAACATGAAGTGAATGCAGTCCTTTCACCTAAAGTGAATTCAGATTCGAAATGTTTTGCATTGCAAAACCTGCATTGTAAATGCATTAATCCACAATCAAAAGTATTAAAATTTCTTGGAATGGCATTCAGTGCGCATTTAAATGTATCCCTCAAAATAATTTCATCATTTTGTATACTATTTACACTATTTAAATTTGCATTTGGTCTATTATCATTTTGACTTTCACGCGAATATATATTCCTTCTTTGTCTCTCACTCCGACCCGTCAATGTTCTATGTCGAGGCATAATGGAAGTAGGTGCGAATATCTGAATGTAAAAAAAAACATGTAATGAAATTACTGAAACTAAGATTAGACAGGGTTTAATTTAAAAATAATAAAATGTACTAACTTTTTTGAAACCACCAATAATAATTAGGCGAGAGTAAGTCAATTCAAATTGCTGCTACAAAATTTTCCTTTTGCAACAGGTGTATATTAAGCAAGCTGTATTTCACTTTCAACTGCACATTAATATATAAAACACAGATATCTAATATACAAAATATAAAATAAACGCTTTTTTGCCTTGACATACACTCCACAGACTATTGAAAAAGGAACATTTGAAATCACACAAAATTCACAGCTCATTCAGTCAATCTGTCAGTAATTATTTGTTGGCAACATTTTAAAATTCTTTGGCGACAATCTCTACTCTGTGCGACTGTTTGACCACAGACTATTATGTGTTTGACATTGGCAGTATAAACGTAAACAAACGACAGACTATTATGTGTTTGACGTTGGCAGTATGAACGTACACTAAAATGAAAAAATTATAATTTTATTGCCTGGCAACAAAATTATTTTATTTTTAACAATTACCATTGTTTGAAAAAGTTTAAATGAATTTTCAAGTGCAAATGAATGTTTTTTTTATTTAATTTAATGTATTTGTAACACATATTATATATAAATTTTAGCTTTCTGCACTCCTTCTCCATATAAACTTTAACTATGCCAAATCTCACACTCCTCCGTGCGCGCAATATGCTTAAAAAGGGGGAGGCCTACAAAGTTTTCTCTTCACGTATTAATATATAGATTTGTGATGTTATTCAATTTGTTTCTTCTGCAAGTAGTATAATTTCGTATATTCTTTTTAACACCTGAGGTTAGTAGAAATTATACTACTTGCAGAAGAAACAAATTGAATAAGATCACAAAAATTTATATATACAGTATCTATAATATAACGCGCTAGGTAGTGTCCGTCATCGGTATGTTACCATAGTAACAAGTAAATAAACAAATGATATTTACCGGTATCGAATCCGTTCCTATAGTTTTTAATGTTTTACTATGCGATTGTGTTGATATGTTTTGTAATTTTGTATACAGGTACGTCTATATATTTTGTAATTGTCCTATATTTCTGTATAATATAACGCGGTAGGTAGTGTGTCGGTCTTCGGTATGTTACCATAGTAACAAGTAAATAAACAAATGATATTTACCGGCATCGAATGTATACATTTATCCGTTCCTATAGTTTTTAAAGTTTTTACTATGCGATTGTGTTGATATGTTTTGTAATTTTGTATACAGGTACGTCTATATATTTTGTAATTGTCCTATATTTCTGTATGTTTTAATTGTGATATTTATGTTTATACGTATTTCTGATGATCCAATGAATAAGTAATGAAATACGATCAAATATGCCTCCTAAACGCCAGCAACCACCAACTGCTGAAGAAATTGCAGCAAAAAAAGCACGTAATGCTGAAGCTCAAAGACGCCGTAGAGCGACCATGTCAGAAGAGCAGCTTCAAGCAGAATGTGAAGCTAATGCTGTAAGTCACCGGCAACACAGAGAAAACATGCCACAAAATCAACTTCAACAAGAGCGCGAGGCAAACGCTGAAAGACAAAGGGTTGCACGCCAACATCAAAGAGGACGTCTGAGTAGATATGTCCGATCCCGCAACACCGCTTTGCTTCCCGAAAACTTCAATGAAGACGAAATTGAAGAAAGTTATCTTGGCCCAATGGACGCTAAATGTCCATTTTGCAATGCCACGCATTTCAAAAATGAATTAATGTCAAATTGCTGCCATAAAGGGACCATTGCATTAGATGAAATACAAATGCATCCCTTCATTACAAATTACATGAATGGATCTGATCCAAATTCCAAAAATTTCATGGAAAACATAAGATCCTACAACAGTGCAATGGCCTTTGCCTCAATGGGAGCACAAGTTGACTAATCAGTGACCAGACGTTCAGGTCCTTTTTGTTACAGAATCCATGGGCAAATTTATCACGCTACATCTGCATTACACCCAAATCAAGGTGAATTACCAAAGTATGCCCAACTGTACATTTTGGATTCGGCCCAAGCCTTGACAGAAAGAATGAACAATCAAGCAAACAATGGATGCATTCGTGTCGTAATGGAGAACCTCCATAAACTTCTTGGAGATATCAATCCGTTCTCTAGAAAATACAAGAACATGCTCAAATTTGAACAAGACGAAATGCTAAAGGCAAATCGGGAAAACCGAACGCCAATTGAATATAGCATGACTTTCTTGAGAGAAAGAGTAAATAATGTGCTCCCCGGCAGAACCAACGCTCCCACTGCCAGAGGAGAAATTGCTGCCGTTTTTCACAGTGCAGATGGTGCACCCCCAGAAAATAGGGATGTATCCGAAAAGCGGAATTTTACAAAATATATCCATCCTGAGTAGACTCTGTGACCCAATGTGCTACCCTTTGCTTTTCCCATATGGAGATTCAGGGTGGACCACAGATCTGAAGAAAGCTGTTGGTCAAGGAAATGTGTCCCAGCTTCAATGGTATTCATACCATTTTGCCATTCGTGATGGAAACTTTAACGAGTTCCTCAACGCAGGAAAGTTGACTCACCAATTCATGGTTGATGCCTATTGCAAGACCGAGGCAAACCGTTTGAATTGGTTTCGAAAAAATCAAAACACAGTAAGAGCTGAAGACTATGATGTTCTTCACCGATATGTGAACAACCACAATTTTGAGGACGTTAACATATTGGCTGGAAAGAAAGTTATATTGCCTTCAACCTTCCAAGGGAGTCCAAGAAATATGGCTCAAAATTACCAACATGCTATGGCCATGGTCAGGAAATATGGCAAACCTGACTTATTTGTAACATTCACGTGCAATCCTAAATGGAGAGAAATCAGGGAAAACTTACTTCCCGGTCAGCAACCATGCGACCGGCCTGAATTAGTAGCAAGAGTGTTTGAGTTGAAACTGAAATTGCTACTTGAAGACTTAACCAAACACCATAGATTTGGACGTGTTAGGGCTATGCTTCACGTGATCGAGTTCCAAAAACGTGGTCTACCACATGGGCACATATTGCTATTCATGGCCCCGGAATACAAAGTCTGGGAGAATGAAAGAATTGACAAAATTGTCTTTGCAGAACTCCCTGATAAAGATGCCCACCTGAGGCTACATGAAATTATAAAATCCTGTATGATACACGGCCCATGTGGTCCATTAAATCCAAACGCACCGTGTATGGAAAACGGCAAATGCACAAAAGAATTCCCAAAAGATTTCCGTGCCGAGACCAACAGCAATGTCAATGGTAAACCTTCCTTTACAACACAATCATGCACTATGTGCGTAGCAAAAATGAATTAGTCTTTCCATGTGCATTTACAGGCATAGCAGCAACTTTGCTTGAGGGAGGCAGAACTTCCCACAGTCGTTTCAAGCTGCCTATTCCAATAAATGAAACATCAACCTGTAATGTTCGACATGGGACTAATACGGCAAATGAACTGGAAAAGGCCAAAGTGATAATCTGGGATGAAGCTTCAATGGCCCCAGCACATGGAGTAAATGCAGTTGACACACTTTATGAAGAACTCTTAGCTGAAGATCCAAAAGTTCCTTCTAAAAAACCATTTGGAGGTGCGGTCTTTCTTTTCGGTGGAGATTTTAGACAAATTCTCCCTGTTGTTCCACATGGCAGCAGAACCGAAATACTTTCTTCATGCATGAAGAATAGTAAGTGTTGCAAAAATATTCAGGTCCTAAAGCTAGACCAAAACATGCGTGCCAATGAGGACAATGTCCCATCAGAACACCGAGGCTTTTCCGATTGGCTTTTAAAACTTGGGAATGGAAAACTCCAAGAGCCTGGATTAGAAGAAGGCATCTTTGAAATTCCTCCAGTCTGCATTGAAAATGGATGTATTGTTGCTGCTGTCTTTCCTGAGGTCATCCAATCAGGAGATGACAGCATTGCTAACCATGCAATCCTGACTACAAAAAACCACGAGTCACTTGAACTTAATGAAAATGTCCTTAGACGAATTCAATCTGAATTGAAATGCTATACCAGCATAGATTCTATTCAGCAAGACAGTGCAAATGCCGAGGAGGCAGCAAACTATCCAATGGAGTTTTTGAACAGCTTAACACCTGGAGGTATGCCTCCTCATAGACTTAACTTGAAAGTTGGTGCAGTAGTAATGTTGCTACGAAACCTTGACTCAACAAGAGGTCTTTGCAATGGCACCAGAATGGTCGTCAAGCAAATGATGTCAGAAGTCATTGACTGTGAAATCCTGACCGGATCTTTTAAAGGTACCAGGGTATTTATTCCAAGAGTTATTCTTGCACCCAGTGACCCTGACCTTCCCTTTACATTAAGACGAAAACAGTTTCCATTTAGACTTGCTTTTGCTATGACCATCAACAAAAGCCAAGGGCAAACACTGGATTCAGTTGGTATTTATTTGCCATCTCCAGTATTCAGTCATGGACAACTTTATGTTGCATTTTCAAGAACAAAGTCCTTTCAGCAAGTCAAGGTAAAAGTCTTAGGAACTGACCAACAAGGCAACTTAAAGAAAGACCACAGAGTTTACACCAAAAATGTGGTCTACAAAGAAGTTTTCGCCCAATAATTAAATTTCATAGCCAATATGTAATTAAATGTATTTAATATATATCAATAAATAATTAAATATGTGCTAATAAAAATGCTCACCACCCGGGCGTAGAACGGGTACTTCAGCTAGTATATTATATTAGAATGACAAATTATCATTCCACAAGTTATAGCTGAATACAATTCACTGTAGATTCCTGTACGTTTAAATAGCAATATATTCTTCTGTGCTTCCTTATTTAATTTTTTTTGTAGAGTGCTCCAGGTTACTCTGATGACAATCCATTACAACTGGAAGTGCTAGGCAAACTCGATGCAGGCACTGTGTTAATTTCATGGGGACCCCCACCAGCCAATAATGTGTCTAACTTCCAGGTAAGGAATTAGAGAGTTAACTAGTTCTCTCTAACTAGAATAATTAAACACACACACACTCTCTCTCTCTCTCTCTCACACACACACACACACACACACACACACACACACACACACACACACACACACACACACACACACACACACACACACACACACAGCTCAAAGCATCACCTTATTGGTACTCAGTACTTTAACATATGACATGCTTATTTTAGTAGTCAGTCAAGATATTGAAAATACAAAATGATTTTCCATTTTCAAGGTGTTTGGAATCAATAAATGAAATGCTATTCTAAATTTACATATGTTTACAAATGAAGATGGGAAGAGAAGTTGGCTGAAGGTAGGAATGGATTGAAAATAACTGCAGATTTCATAAATCGGTTTAATCATGTTTTGACTTTTTTACATTTTGAATATCAATTGGTATTCCAAAAAATTAAAAAAATTGTTTTATTTAATGTTAGCTCTACGTCTCTCTCTCTCTCTCTCTCTCTCTCTCTCTCTCTCTCTCTCTCTCTCTCTCTCTCTCTCTCTCTCTCTCTCTTTGTAATACTGAGCAATCATTGTATCACCTTCGATTTCTTTCATATTGGATAATGTTTCAGTTTTTGTCCTCATGACCACTAACAAAAAAAAAATAATAATAAGTGTTGGAAATATAAAATAACTATGTAGTTTTGAAAAACAAATGTGCTAAATGTGTATTGTGGTTGCATATGTTGTGCCGACCTTCGAGTTGTGGTGTGCCTGTGCTAGTGTCTGTGTTGGTTGTTGTTTGTTCACACCTGCATGTTTTCATGACTTTCGTTGTTGACCATTACACATGCCATGAACATTTTTTTGCACCCTAACCATAAACATCAGATTACATTCTTTTCCATATGTATCACAAATAAATAAATATTCTGATTTATTTGCACATTCTGAAGTACACAATTTGAACATGTGGGAGAGTAAGTGCTATTCGGAAGGAATTTTTGGATGATGTTATACACACACAACATGAAAATCAATCATATTACTGCTCACATAAATTGAGCTGAGACTAGACAACTTTTGAAAATTATGGTGTTCAGAGAGTCAAGGGGTGTGCTACACCAGTAGTTTTTAATTGTTTATTATATATTTTATTGGTAGTTTATTAATTTTTTCATTAGATGAAACAATTAAAATATAAATAAATAAAATATGAAATCTAATTCTAAAGAATGTAATTAATGTAAGATATAAAGTAAGACTTAATGAAAATTAAAAGATGACAGTTCACTTTAGAAAAAAAAATATTTTGTTTGCTTCACTTATAAGATATTTTATTTAAAAACTTTCAGAATAGTTTTGTTATTAATTTGTTTTAAAATATATATATTTTTTTAAATGAATAGGTACTACTGAGTAGAACCACTTGTCACTGTTTCTTTTTTTTATTAGGAGCATAAAGTGTCACTGTTTTGCATTTTTTGTTGCAGGTATTTGTGAATGGTGAACTGCATTGTCGTGTACGATCTGCTGCCCGCAATAAGGCACTACTTACTGATCTTTATTCAATGGACAAAGTAGTAATTACTCTGTGTGCTCTTGATATTAATGGTGAACTTGCTGGCAAGTCAACTCTAGTTTACAACATCAATAACTGATAAATTTAAATGTATAAATTATATAAAGCATCCCTTTTTAAACTATCAATCTAATAAATTACTCATATATATTTTATTTATTTGTTAATGTTTATCACCTTTAATTTGTTTTACATTATTAAAACAAAGAAATATTTTAGTAAGATTTTTATGTTTAGACCTATAGAGTAAACGTTTTTATACACTACATTGTAATACATACATGTGGTTTTATATCTTTACAAATAATTCTTAATAATTACATTCGTGTACTGATCAGCTAACAAAAATAAACACATATCAATGAGCTCTTGTAAAATATTATGAAACTCTAACAAAAATATTGTTTGTAGTCTACTAATAAGGGACTTAGTAGTTGCAGAAGTAAAGAGTGCTACAGCAAGAGAATGTTTGAAAATGAAAAAAAAACATACTGATACTCAGAGAATTTTTTAGTATAGCCCTAATTACTGTGTATATGATTAATGCCTAAAAATTCTGCTAGTTTGTTAGCTGTAGTTAACCTAATATATTCATGTGAAATGCTAAAAATGCTTTATGCAAGTAAGCTACAATTTGAAATTACTGCTGCCATCATCAGTTATAAGAAGTCAAGAGTCCTTCTTTGACTGAAACTGAATCTGGTTTAATACTAGTCCACCTTTCCTGGATGGAAGTAACCTTTATACATTTTGTGTGCCAAACCTATTGTAAGCACAATGTAATTTTAAATATGTATTAAAAGTGTGTGTGTGTGTGCGCGCGCTATCCACCACATTTAGTCTATTACTAAGCTAATTAAGTCTGTTATTTGGAAAAACATTTTCATTGCTTTTTTTTCAGCTTCTTATTTACTTGCAGTGCATCCATTTTACTAGGTGACCATCTGTAGATGAATTTTACAAGTCATGTATTTTGATACCATTATGTAGAATACTTTTACTTTAACTTACACACACACGTAGGCCTATGGCTTCAAAAATGTTATTAAATTGCCTGGATGCGGCAGTGGCGGATTTACGCACAGGCAGACTAGGCACTTGCCTGGGGCGGCAAATTTTGGGGAGCGGCAAAATTTGAGTTAAGAAATGATATTTTTAGATTCAAACAAATTTACAAGTATAAAAGCCAGTTGAATTAAGCACACACGAATATAAAAATTATCTTCACTTAATTTGTAACTATAACGCAGTTATCGTTTTTCACCCAAAAGTAATACGGGCGAATGTTTAGGGCCTATGTTTTCAACCGTTGAAATATTTGGCGTTGATCATCCGAGAGATTTTAGATGTTGGCAATCCAGATCAAAGTGAGAAATGTAGATCTGTCAATGTAATACCGAATTGTAGGTTGGTTCCAGAAACCGAGGCAAGCTAATATTTAAGGAATCGAGACATTCTAGTGATACCGACAATAACTGTGATAGCAGTGAAGGTGAAGATACTGTTCCCACAGTTCAGCCAGAGAGGTCCGTTGTGGAGGAACCTTCACTTTTGAAGAACGAAGAGCCAGTTCACGTCAAAAATCATGATGAAATTCATCAAATCAGGTAGGGAAGGTCTTAGATTCTGATCCTATTAATTGGCAAATGAACGAGAGCACACGCGATTATGTAGCAAAGTTTGGATTTAAACAGAACACTAGTGCGGACTGTAAAACCAAAGAGGGAATATAATGATCCCCCCCTACAGAGATTTGTGGGAGGGGGCAAATTTATACTGCCTACGGGCGGCAAAATGTTAAATCCGCCCCTGCAGGATGCGCCAATGGTTGGAATACACCACCAAGTAGCCTATAGGCCTACACATCAACATAAGTTAGAAGTTCGTTTACAATAATGGTAATAATTGTACGATAATAGTATGCTGTCGCATAGTAACAAACTAAAAATAAACATCACACACACCACAGTACATAGTTCATACAAAATTAACACAAATGTTTGGCCCGCCCAGACCTCTAAATCCCAGACAAAATGGCGTCATATATTTGTAAGTTCCCGTTCATTATTATTCAAACCAATTAATTTCAACTTTTAAAAATGTTAAAATTTTAAATTGAGCAGCTCATATACGAAGATTCGTTTCATACTTATGGTATATTTGTGTTGCATGAGTTAAAGTAGACCTACTCGTTCAGTGACTGCATCTGTTTAACGACATTTATGTAGCTTAAAGGCCAATCAGAAAATTTATTGAACTACATTCTTTAATCTCAAAATTACAATGTCTATTTCCGCATTACAGCCTAATATAAAAATCAGTTAAGCAAGGTTTCACTTAGTTTTTGTGGAAATTGGTTCATTAATACATCAAATTCCGCTATGCCGGTTTCAGTTGCTATGCTACATTCTTGAAACAATCAACAAATAGGCCTATCCAGTTTTTTTGTTAGTAAAATATTAAGTGGACGGATTATAATTACCCACAACAATGTGTTAATGACACGTTGGAACGTGTAGATAATTCTCGTAATTTAAGTGTAGGCAATTTATATAGGTATAAATAAATATGTAGGCCTACATATACTTATATGTACATACTACATATATTTATATGTAGGTATATATATAGCCTATATAGGCCTAACCGTTTTCTCAATGGCGTGCGGTGTGTAAAATTTTTGGTGAAGCTGAGTTATATCCGATACCGTATGCCTAATTCAGTTCCAAAAAGATAGCGGAAGCCCAGTTTATAATTAAAATTAACGTATAGTGGCATACCTATTAATCTGTCTTCCTGTTAGTAGGTGGTACACACGATTATGATTGAATTTTAGGTATAAGATCCATTATTAAGTTTAATATCTTAATGTTTTATAGCATGATAAAATATTATGTTCAACGCAGTATGCATAGAACACATATAGGCCTACCCCGCGGTTCGAAATCTCTAACACCGAGATACTAACGTTTTAAAAAACACTGGCACAATACAGGCTTTAACTTGAGGCGTAAATTCTTTTTAAAACACATGTGTCTGAAAATATAAATAGGCCTACGGTACTGTAATAGCACATTTGTAGTGATAAAATAACATTTTTACGAATAAACATAGTCAATACATTGTTGAACTCTCCTGCACGTAAACACATTTTCCTTAAATATACAAACATTTAACTAGTTTTCAATATCGTATTAGAGTTTTAGCTTTAAAGCTTTAAAAGATCGGATATACTTTTCCCTTCAAACTCTTCACTGTACAACACAATAAGTTCGTTTTATAAACGCATACTCTCAAAGAATTTGCCAAATGTTTCCAAAAGGCTTTAAAAAGGATAATTTTGAAACCGTGTATACAAGTGATTATCAACGTTATTAAACACTCACAATAAATAAGCTTGTAGTTCACATTCTTTCCCTGTAATGGCTCCCATACTACAGATAGAGTTTGCTGAAAAACGCCTTCAAAGTCGTCACGGAGAGATGCTATGCTTTGTCGAGTTTCTGCAATTTTCTTTCGGTAGTACAAAATCTCACTCGCTTGAGTCTGTCATCTGTATATGAAAATATTTTATCGAAAGTATTTTGTCTCTAACACTGACAACAATTCACTAATGGGAGCTAAAATATCAGACTCGATCTCTTCAAGGTGATATAACGTGGCATTGAATATGTCACACAATTGACGTCTGTTCCTGTACATGGTATTTACAAGTCTAGAGGAATAATTCCACTTCATTGGGCACAGATCGGGAAGTCATCGCTGCACAAACTCGTATAAAAATTTAGTCCGTTTCGGAGATTTCGAAAAATGGCTGCAATACCACTAAATATGCTACAAAATATTTTGCACTCGGGTATTTGCCTGACACTTTAAGACACAACAAGGTTTAAAACATGAGCATATCAATGGACAAAGAGAGCTTGCAGATTAGTTCTTTTAATTATGGTCTCTACTCCAATTAAAATTTCCCCATTGTTGCCGCCCCATCGTAGGCTTGAGCGACTAGTGTTTCACTGCATTCAAATTCAGTCAGGAACTGGCGAATGAGCGTTGCAACAGCCTGGGCATATCGATCACAACTTACGTCATTGGATCCTAAAAATCTCTCTTTTACTTCTCCATTATACGAATAATGCAAAACTATAGAATAATATGCTTTATTTGAAATATCTACGGTTTCATCGACTAATACGCTACAAAGTATACCTCCTTTCTATCATTTTTTATCATCACTAAAAGAACTGAGCTAATCGCTTCAATGAGATCAGACAGTTTCCTAAATACCACAGCTATCAGAAAGTTCCCGGACTAGGTCTAATAAATTCTTTTTGCTTGCCTAGGCCATTAATGGCTCCCATCTCCTTCAAAGTAGTCTCCCTGCGAATTGATACAACGAATCCAGCGTTGTTTCCATGCCTGGAAAGTGTCAAAAAAAGTCTTTTGCTGAAGGCTGTCAAGCACCTCCTGCGTTTTTGTCTTAATGTCTTCTACAGTGTCAAAACGGTGACCTTTCATGTGAATTTTTATTTTCGGGAACAGAGAAAAATCACAGGGGGCTAAATCTGGTGAATATGGAGGGTGTGGGACGGTGGCCATATTGTTTTTGGTCAAAAACTCTGTTGTTTTCAGTGAAGCGTGAGCAGGTGCATTGTCGTGATGCAACAGCCAGTTTTGGTCTTCCCACAATTTGGGCCTTTTTCGTCGCACATTTTGTCTCAGCCGCCTCAAAACGTCACAATAAAAATCTGAGTTCACTGTAACACCAGCTGGCACGAACTCGCGATGGACAATGCCTTTGATGTCGAAAAAACACAATGAGCATGGTTTTTGTTGCACTTCTTACCTGCCGTGCTTTTTTTGGTCTCGGTGATTGTGGACTTTTCCACTGTGACGACTGCTGTTTTGTTTCTGGATCATAACCATAAAACCAGCTTTCATCACCGGTTATGACCCTGGAGATGAAGGTAGGGTCATTTTCAGACGTTTCCCTGAGTTCACTGCACACATCAACACGGCGCTGTTTCTGATCCACAGACAAAAGCCGAGGGACGAATTTCGCAGCAACACGACACATGCCTAAATTTTCAATTAGAATTTCTTGACAGCTTCCATAGCTTATTCCGGCACTTGTACACAACTCATGGATTGTTTGACGACGGTCTTCGTGAATGAGTTGTCGAATTTTTTCAACATTTTCATCCGTTTTGCTCGTGGAAGGTCGTCCTGAACGGTGATCATGTTCAAGTGACATTCTGCCGGCCTTGAAACGAGCGTACCACTCAAAAGCCTGTGTTCTGTGTAGGGAATGTTCTTCAAAAGCTTCTCGAAGCATTGCAAAAGTTTCAGTAGGCGATTTACCAAGTTTAAAACAAAACTTAATGCACGCGCGTTGCTTCGAATTTATCAGCCATCATAAAATTAGCAAATGAATGTTAACACACGATTACAAATCGCAACGCGTAGACCGAACACAACCTCATAATGCAACGAAACTCGGCAGACTGACTCATTACTTATTACGGAATCAGACACTGGGACGCCAGGTTGTACAGTCACGTCCAACAGCCGTGCCAAGTACAGTCCGGGAACTTTCTGATAGCACCTCGTACAGTAGATGTTCCGCAAGAATAGAATGATATTCGGCTGTGTACTTAAGAAGTTCTGCGTAATTACCTCTATTAACTGTCTTTTCCATTTCGTCGTGTCCTCGAAATGCTAATTCTTATTTACAGAGATATCAAACAGCATTAGTCTCCTAAGAAAATCTCTATTGCGTTGAACCTTCTGATTGTGAGCCGATATCTCCGATTTAAGTTGGTCATCTAACGCAGTTTTTATTCTACTCTGACCGGAAGCAGCAATACACAATGATGAAGGAAGATGATTCACAGTAATTCCATGGCCGCCAATAGATTCAACTAGGTTTCCTAAATGTTTGAATCCAGTCTTGGCCCAGCTAGTGTTCCTGTCCTTTCCAAACAACAAACAATATCAGCAAAATAGTGCATTTAGTTCACCACTACCAGCCAAACACTCACATTTGCTGTACATACTAGACTGGAAATGCCAAGTAAACTTCCAGATAGCTGGGTTAAGTTTAAAAGATTTAAAAGTTTAAGTTTAAAAGTTAAGTTATAAAGGTTAAGTTTAAAACTTTCGGGGCCGGCTTACCACTTTTTATCACTTCAGTTTTTTCGTTGAATGACCGGGAAGAAAAAGGTTTTGGTAATCCCTTCACCGCACGCCACTGCGTTTTCTTAAACACTATTGTTAGTTTGTATTACTAGAGATACACACACGTTTGGAGCAGAAACATCATACAACAAAATCAATTGTTTGCAGAATACTGAAAAGGAAATTCCTAAGTAAAATCGTAGTTTGTCTGGTAATTCACTAATTTCAAATCGTAATACCGATTGTTTTGTTTTATTTGCACAGGTCTAATGAGATCTCTGTTCGATTGAATGATTGATATCAATTTTATGAAGTCAGATGACTGACTTAATGACTTCTTTTAGTTGAATACAGTAACAGCAACAATTTTTCAGTCCTTCTTGTTACCGAATCATCTAACAACTTATTCGTAATAAATAAGCATATGGAATATTTTATCGAGTAAATTGTGCCTCTTACTATAAGAATACACTACCTACAACTCTAGCTAAATCAATTTATATTTTCGTTTAACAGCATCAGGAACAATGACCGAGAGAAGGAAAGCATGTTCATGAAAACCATAAAATGTCTCATAAAACTATGTGCAATCTTGTACAATACCGTCAAAGATAGGAGCAGCCAGACAGACAGGAAGATAACACAGTTGTTTCTCTTTTGGCCTCTATTAGAAGAAGAAATCGAATCAAATGAGATTGAAACCAGTATATCTAATAATCAACCAGACAACGAGACAATCCCACGACAAGATCTGACGCTCCCTCTGTCCCAGCGTGACATCATAAATTGGCCTGTAAGTTACGAAACAAGTGAGCTAATTAAAGATGCGAACATACAGATAATGGACATCAGCCAAGCTATTGACAAGTCTTCGAGAAACAGAACAGAACTGTGCAAAAGATTAGACGATCTCGACAGCCGTGTCAGTGAGATCATGAACACCACACTTGTGCTGCCCGAACACCCTACTGAACGCGACGTACAAATGCTACTCAGGCTTGCTAATTTGATTAAACAAAGAATTTGTCGTGAACATAACGTGACTTTACTTTTGTCAAAAGAAAAGAAATATATCCAGTCTTTCGTCTTTGCTGAAAAATTAGTAACGACAATGGAAAAAATAAATTGTGATATTCAAAAGTATGTACATAAACATGATCAAAATGAAGCACTTTCAGAGACTGACGATTTGAAGTTGGCCGGTAGCGAGCACGCTGTGAAAGATGAAAACCAGCCTCAGAATGAGCTAGAAGGTGACCATCTACAAGATCAGATGGAAAGTAAAGACCAACCAAGAAACAAAAATGGTGACACCAACAATGAATGTGTACAGAACAATGAATGGACGCCTCAGCTTCATTATTTATCTGATAGTTGTGGTTTATAGAATTTCGTAAATAAGCAATAAATATTATTAACTCATCTCCAATTTCTGTGTATTGTGTATATCTGTGTTTGTATGTATTAATATGTGTGTAAATAATAAAAAAAGTCGCTGGAACAATACACACGACCCTGTGGTAGTCCTGGATCGTGACTATGCGAGTGGTTGTGACTACTGTTCTACAGTCTGCAAAATCTACCAGTGTAAAATGTGAATGTTCAGATAGATTGAAATAATAACTAATCTAGCTAACACTTGCTAATCAAGCAAAGTATGTAAAAAAGAACAAATATTTATCTGTATTTAAGTAACGGAAAATACGTTTAGCAGGCCTAAAGTGAATTGTTTTACAACAAAACTAGAAGTTCAACTTGACTGTTTCGACTTCGGTGTCGGTGCCTGGAAAAACTCCATTTTTATTTTATTGTTGTATTGGAGTGTTAGTGGTCTAAAATATTTCTACTAGTAATTTTGTACAAACCACTATGTTGTCTTTGGTATTGACGAGCGCTTTCGGCAGTCAAGCCATCTTCAGGTCATTTACCAACCTACCAAAACTCGTTGGTAAATGACCTGAAGATGGTTTGACTGCCGAAAGCGCTCGTCAATACCAAAGACAACATAGTGGTTTGTACAAAATTACTAGTAGAAATAGATCCATTTTTATTTATATTAACATTTGATAAATTCTACATTTATTTATTGACAGTTATTGCATCGTTGACTGCCAAACTGGAATACCGACGAATCAGTAGTGAAGTCAAATTAGGCCTACAGCAAAAACTATAATATTTGAGAATAATTACGGAAAAAATGAATTCGCTTGAAACCTTTTCATTGATTTTACATGCAATTAGACAAAATCTACCATTTTAATCAGTGTGTTAATTATTTTTGTGTAAAACTTTGAATTAACTTATTGTGGAAAATTTGTGAAAAATAATTTATACATGGAAATTTCTGGTACACTGTCACACATCTTAAACCTAAAAATAATTGTAACTTCAAAATTGTGGGAAACAGTGGGGAAAATACTAAATTTCTTTGAAATAACTTAGTTATTTGATTAGAATAATTAGAATGAATAATATTTTCAGTAGTATACAATTAATTAACTTTATTTTGGCCCAGTGGTATAAATTTGGCCTAGGGAGGGGTCGAGTCGGTTTCATACAAAAGAAAAAAAAAACAAGTTAAGTCTAATCAATATATCAATAATACTATCTTTAAAGTGGGTGTTAAAGGGGTATAACATCCTGAAATCAGTCCCATTAAAGCAAACTGTAATAACACAAGAAAAATACGCGTTATTGAAAAATAGTTTACAATATACCTACTTATCGACTGAATTGATTTCAAACGTATACGCAAATGCTGTGTTTATTTAAAAAAGAACTACTATTAAATTAGCGTACACACGTGATAATAAAACAGCCTGAAAATAAAGAGATTAACTTAATTCTTTTTCAACTTTTTTCGACCCTCTGGGGGGGGGGGAGTCCGGTCCCGTTCATCCCGGTCCCAGTCCCCCCCGTAAATACGATCCTGTTTTGGCCTAAAAGACGTCTTCGCTGACTATATGGTTTTCCTTACATTGATTGATGCACTACTTAGATAGGCCAAGTAGAATTGGGCTAAAAGAATATAAAGCGAACGTGGAGTATATGCCTAAATGTAGTAAAACTATGTACCATAACCTACTGAATGACCTATTGAATAGACTGAATTATATCTATGCGCAAGAATAGGCGGGTACAATTTACATAATGAGAAAATCGATATAGGCCTAATTCACTACTATTCACCTATGATGGAGGAGACAGGTGACTCACCCGTTTGAAAAAATCAGATTTCCTGCACTCATAAGTTGCACCGCAACATTTTTGCATCTTCATGAGTCGTTTTTCTGTCTTAATTTTTCTACCTTAAATTACCGGTACTTTCCCGTTTCACTCAAGTGCATGCTCCTTCGCTGCACTTAACTGGCGGGGAGGGGGCAATTACGTGACGTAACGCAATTAATGAAGAAATGATTCATGAACAAATCCAAATCGTTTCCATATTTTGGGGCACCATACAAATCTAAAATACATTTAGATATCGCCAGTTCTAGTTTTAAAAGGTATTTTACTTTTTACAGTAGTGCTTAAACAACAAGGAACATCTTCGGAAAAACTGTATTGTTAGATGTGCAGATCTGTGTCCCATATTATATTTAATATTATTAACATTTTGTATACAATAAAAGAATACTCACCAATGCGTAAAATCGAAAGTAATACATAAAACGACCTAATAAATACTTCTAAAACACATAAAATTTACGTTGTAGGTCTATATAGGCTATAATCATAATAGTCTATACAAGAGTTTGCAATTCTTTCTAATTCCAAACATTTAGAACCAATTAACAAAAAGTAAATTTAATTAATGAATCGTTTTCCTTTGTGTCCCTTCGAATGACCGACTTCCCCTTGTGGTGATCTACCCAGGTTTCTATATTCAGACATGTGACTACTGTCTTCGCGCGATTTTATAACCATACCGCCAGGTAAAAAAAAAAAAATCCAATAAATATTTTACCGTTACACTTGGCATAAAAAACAATACTGAAATGTTGGCTACAGAGTCGATTTAGGCGGTATTACCTACCTCGTGGAAAGAGGTCGTGAAATTGATGACGTCTGCATTTTCGTACAATAATTTTATGTTCACATTCACACAGACATTTCTGTGTGATACGTCTCCGAATGTAAACACTTTTTTCAGTTATACGATTGTCTCCCTGTTCAAGAATTAGAAATTTAAAAACACAATACGGTTTTGGAAAAGGAGGTCTTCAGTATAAAATTTGATATTCAAAATTATAAAAAAATTTCATCTTTAAATTACAGACAAACAAATATTATTAAATCTTTGCGTTTGAAATTATGTTGAAAACAAAAAATGATGTTTTTACTATTTTACTATCTTAAACTTAAAAAAATGAGTATCTTAAAGTAACATTTCTTTCTTTCAAATTTACTTCTATAACACGCTTTTTATATAATGTTTTTAAATTAAGCCATCCATATTTGAAACTGTAATTATAACGTCGGGACGACATTATAATATCGGGAACCTGGTTAATTGGCTCAGGTCAATTAAACAGGCTGCCATAATATTCACAAACTCATAACTATCTGAAATATAAACAAACATTAAATAGGATCCCGTGAATTGAGGAATTTTATGACTGGGGTTTGTAGATTTATTCACTCACCTTTTTGGACCATGACATCTCTTTATTACATACTGTTTAGCATCATAGAAGAAAATTAGTAATGTGTATACTAATGATAAAAATATTTGCGCATTTTGTACAATTGTAATTAGTGTAAGTCATGGGTGAACATAGCTTGTACTGTCCTCGGATCCGAGTTGTGTGTTCCTGTATATGATATTAAACATAATAATCTTTACTTTGTGCCATCTGAAGAATGGGCTTATTTAACTTTAGCGTGTTATACTCATTAAACTCATTAAACTTAACACATCTTATTACTTATCATGAAATTACAATTTTATGCTAATTAGGTCAGTCTTTTGTGTTTTACTTTACTCTTATGTTGTTATTTAAGTGTCTTTCATATATTAGTTAAAGTTAAGTTCTGAACCACAGAAGTAGAACTTCCGTGTCACCTGTGTGTAACATAGTCTATCCTCGGCGAATCGGGGCTTCTATCTGTCGTGCAAGGGTGTCTGGGAGATCTTCTGTCTATCGTGTGTTGATGAAGTTTTGTGTCATTCTTAAAGATGAGTAGTCTGTCTCTTCTGTAGATTCTTGTGGTCTGTTTCTTCGTGGTAACTTTCACTAGTGTTCACATTGTTGTACCGCACATATTGCTTATGGTTAACAGTTACATTCTAGAAGTTTAACATCACATTTAGGTGATGTTATTTACTTATAGAGATGTCATCGCCGCACACTCAAGTCATTCACAACATTCACATCATCCGGTAATTACGTAAGTTTTACTTAGTCTACATGTTTAATATTTTCTAGCGGTCTACATAATGTGCTGTACGCTGTATCACCAGGGGAGTCTCTGATTCAACTGGACTAACTAACTATAGGGGTAATGGGGCTGTCCGCGCGCGGGTAGTTTCTCAGCGCGAAAAGTAGTTCTTAATTATTATTAATTATTTTCCTTTAATTTGCTTACAATTTAATTACATCACTCTATACTTTTATTATTCTTTTATGTAACGCGAGGTCGTTATGGATTTATTGAGTTTCTTAAATCTAATTTTATTAACTGATACATCGGCAAATCGGCATGTTACTACCGGTTTGGGGCATAAAGAAAAGGTTCTTTTGTACCTTATAAAATTATTTTAGTATTATAATTTTTTATTTAATTTTATTGTGGGATTTAGGCATATTAAATCGTCACATAGTTCAAGAATTAAAACCAAACTTAAAAAAAAATGATTTTTAAAATTCTAAATTTTTGTAGACCTAATTGTACCTTCCGTGAATTGTATGTATTCCTCTCAAAAACGTTTTGCGAGAACAAATCAATAATATAAGATTTACCTACAAATTTTTATCGAAACGATAGCTAATCGACTAATAAATAGTAAAAATACGTCTTCTCGGACATAGGACTAATTAAATTAGTTACTAATCGCAAATTAGTTACTAATTAAAAAACATTTCTTACATATGTGCATATGTTAGGACGGAAATGACTACTTTAGAAAGGACGTAGGGTTTTAAAATATATGTTTAGCTAGAAACAAGCTATAATAATACTTATGTACAGGAGAGATACATGTCTCTCCTCTTGCTGGCGCGATGCGATGCAACGAGAAGTTCGACCTTAATCTCACATTCTGAGGGTTAGTTACTGCTCATACAGTTTTCTTTACGCAGCATGGAATGCAGGTAAGCACGATATTTTTACTACCATTAATTGGGTTAAATTTCATCCTTTTCCAATTGGCGCAGCCAGTCAAAAGAACAGTTTAATCGTGTCATTTTCCAAAATCACATTTTTGTAACATTTTGTGACCAAACTCTTAAATAAAAAAACCGTATACACGCTTTGACACAGTAGCCTTTTTAAGACAACGACTTACACTTTAAGAGTGCCTCCACAAAAATTCAGGTTGTCTGGGATTTTTTTTCAGTCAATATCTAATTTTACTCCACTAAGACTTCATACATGGTTTTAGTAATCTTAGAACTCCACAAACTGAAGCACAAATAAATAATCGTAGTTATGGAGCTTAGGGTTCTGTGAGTATGGCCGTGTTGACAAGTAGTTCTGATTATTGTACTACGTTCAACAGTTCGTTAGACTTAATAACAAGAGAATAATGGTAGAATACAAAAAAAAAAATCGGTTGTAAATACCGCTTTAATATTTAAATAATATTTCCAGCGTGACATATCCCTGAGTGCTCAGTGTCGCTGTGGGTTACATCATATGTATTTTGAGGGGGTAGTTTCCCCCAATATTCCGAGCTTTGTAAAATCTATTTCCAGTAATTTTAAATAAAAACTAACAAATAGTAAATAAGAGACAGTCCCAAACTTGCAAGTACAGTTCGAGCTATTTATCGTCGTCTAGTTTACAGCAAAAGTTGTTCCAAGTAGATTTATTATTACTATTATTTGTTTCGAAGAAATTTGTAAGGGAAATGTTTTAACGGGCCTGAATGAAATGATTTGGAAAATAGTTCTACTTACGAAAAAAAAATACAAAACGCCCTCTTTTTTCTGACTTTCTGACTGGGCAATATTACTGATTTCTGCAGTTATGTAGAGAATACACAGGTGGTCTCACAATTCGTAAAGATTAGTCTGACCACCTACTCTACTCTTAAACATTAGTTTGGACTTTTAAAGTCTCAGTCTGGCAAAAATTAGACTCTAACTTAACGTTCATTGGTTACATAAATTCAACATTCATCATTCGCAGTATCAAAGTCTCTTTACACGGTTAAAATAAAATTACTAATTTTCCCGTCCCGTGTTTCGCCTTACTTCGATTGTATTTACTCGTTCCGACATACAAATCTAATCACTATAACTTATTCAGAAATTAACATTAGATAGTACACATTATAATCACATAACTCATACACACTCATTCCCTGAAGGGGCATGAAATGAAATAGTAGATGTGTACCACAGCAACGTTACGTGCTTACTGATAGTCAGTTTTCTCTATACATGACGTGTCTTGAGTAGATATCTCTACTAAAAAATGTCCACACGTCTTATGATTATTAAATTAAAAAAAAATAAGTTTATTATCTATATCAGTTTCAAGAGTGAATTGAATATGAATACTGCCCATTAATTTTTAAAAATGTTCATTAAAATAATAAAATAAAGTTAAAACAATAATATATTTTTGTTAAAAAATAATAAACCAACGTATGTTGTACAAATGTATTACACAATTTGTGTTTTAAATACTAAGGAAATATGTATTTTCATAATGGTGAAGATGTATGTCTGCTAACAAGCCGGAAATTGGGTGCCCGTGGCAAGGCCCTTCCTTTGAAGAAACAGTCGTTATTAAATAAAAATTTTGTTGATTTAATAGAACTGACCACTTGCTGATTATACCTCTCGGAGACTTTAACACAGTCTCAGTTTACGCCCGCAAAGTAATAAAGAACAGTTTCGCAGGTGGACGCTCTAACAGACGTCTTACAGTTTAGGAACATTAATGGTAAGCTGAGTTTATGTACGTCTCTTAAACCATTTTTCTTTATACTACGTTTAGGAATTAAAAGATCTTTTGTTTGCAGTCCTATATTTGATGTACATATAAGCTTAGTTGGGTACTCTCCAATAACCGTACCCGCAAACATTTTCCATTTTCGATTATTGGCATCAATATGTAGTGAATATCGCACATAATGTTAGTTAGATAATAGAATCGTGAAAATTTATTTGTAGCATATATGTTATAAAATAGTTTGTTGACGATTGCAATCGTGTTTCATTGTCATATTTTTTTACGAAAAATGTTACTAGCAATAATATAAATCCGTTGTGTGCTTGTGACGCCAAAAGTTAACATTGTTAGGCTTATCATGCAAACTAAAATTACACGTGGATATGCTTTTAAAACAAAACTCGCTTTTTGAGAAATCCTCGTAAAAAAAACCGACTCGAAGTAAGGCGGGGTGGCCCTTGGGCTCTTGTCTCTCTTTTTGTGGCAGAACTCGTTGTCCAGTAGCCCTAATAGACTAGGCCTATTCGTTTTTTCATTCATACTCGGTTTTTGTGCAGATCACTGGAAAAGCAACCAACTCAAAGTAAGGCAGGATGCTATATCATACGTCTCCCATTTTTTCCTCTTTCCCACAAAATTTGTTTTCAGTGAAGTTTTCGAGACTTTACTGAATAACATAAAAAAATATTGGCCACCTAACGGACAACAAATCTTGTTTCATTTATTAATACGTTGTTGTTTTGTTCTGTTTTAAACGTAGGCTACTATTCTAAAATAATTGTATTTTTCATTTTACATTTTCTGTTTTTGTTTTTGTTAAAAAAAGTCATGTTCTTTATTTTTTAATGTTACTCTCTTTCAAACATTGTGTATACATATTAAAGGTCATATTTTTCCTAACCATGGCTTTTATTGCTTTGAACAGTAGGCCTAAGCTAAAAACCAAAAACCATTATTACCTAACCTCACAAATGAAAACAACACATATTTTCGCTTTACATTACATTTTATTATTTATTACATTAAGAAATAAAATAATTTACAATTAGTACACTTCTTCTTCTTCATATCGTATTATATCAAAAATCGCTTATTCAAAACATCGAAAATGTAGTGTGAGTACCGATACTGGGAAAGTACCCTTAGTTGTTATAAATGATTTGCTACGTTACCAGTAGTAACGCTAGTAGCTTATCCTTAGTTGTGTTATATATATGACAGTACACCCTTAGTCGTTTTTACGCCTTCCTGGTCAAGTTAAGAAAGGTAGATAATTACGACACCATTTATAACCTTAACTCTCTCTTTCACCTGCGCGTCAGAGTACAGGCTTTAGAGTCCAGGCCCGGCCCTAAGCAGTGTTATAACTGCCAAAGGTACGGGCATAGCTCCTTCTTTTGCCACATGCCCACACGCTGTGTACGCTGCGGCGAGTCCCATCATAAGGACGAATGTCCTCGTGATCGGAATGCGCCTGCAACGTGCGCAAACTGTGGAGATCCCCATCCGGCCAGCTCGAAGAAACCCTGATCCCCATCCGGCCAGCTATCTGGTAGCCCTGAGGAAACTTTCCAGGTCTACTAAACAGCCGCTCCCCAAGCCTACTCGTAGGCCTACCCCACGCACATCTGCCGCATCCGCGGCCCCTGCCAAAGCTGCGACGCCTGCCCCTGCAGTCGTCCCAGACCGCCCGGCGTCCACCGGAGCGCCCAGTTACGCGGCAGCTGCTGCGATCAAACCCACCGCCTCGGCTCCGGCCCAGGAGAAGAAAAAACATAAGAAAGCGTCGCCCAAGTCTCCAAGCATCCGCAAGGTGCTGCTTCCCAGCCACCATCTGCCCCTGTTCCAAAAGAACCTCGGCAGCCAAAACCAAGGCCCCGGCCTCCGACAACGGAATTATGTTCCGCCAACCCCCGCCCACGCCGATGGTGGCTCCGGCGGCGGCCGAGTCCTCGGACTCGACCTTCGCTGACCGCCTTCATGCCTGGGTAGAAACCGTCATTCCCCAGATTCTTGCTGCCAAGGATATCCAGTCTGTACTTATAACCATCTTGTCATCGTGACACTTATCCCCACCCATGGCTAAGCCTCTTCGGCTGGTGGCATGGAACGCCGCTGGCGTTCTACCTCGCCGTACCGAACTGAACGCCTTTGCCACAGAATATGACTTAGACGTCATACTCCTGTCAGAAACACATGTAACTCCCGCTCTCTCATTCCAGCTTCCTACGTACACCACGTACCGCACTGATCGGCCTGCCCAGAATATGCTGAACGCCAGTGGCGGCACAGCTGTTCTGGTCCACAGGCGCATCGCCCACCGCCCCCTGCCGCCTCCGACGACTCGTCGTCTCGAGGTCACGGCGGTGGCCCTAAGCGTTGGAGGTCGGGAGGTTCGACTGGCTTCAGTCTACCTCCCCCCTGGACGTGGCGGGCCTCCGCATGCAGAGGAATGGGACGCCCTCGTAGAGTACCCTTTGCCGACCATCGCAGCAGGAGACTTTAATTGTAAGCATCCCCTGTGGAACAGCCGTGTTAGCAACCCGTATGGCCGCTCGCTCTATAACTACGCTCAACGTCATCCTCAGGTGAACGTTCTAGGTCCTACCTCACCGACCTACGTCCTCCATCAAAGGGGACTACCCGACGTACTTAACATAGCGGTTGTCAAGGACCTGGCCTGCCCTATCACTATCGACACCGTGTCAGACCTTTCGTCTGATCACGACCCCATACTCATCACTATTCGACCTACGTTGGACACACCTCTCCAACCCCCTCGTCGTGCCAGGAGAGTCAACTGGCGATCCTATCACGATGAACTTAAACGAACAGTGCCATCTGACCCCCCGGCCACCATCGCCTGCACAGACGATGTGGACCGCCTGGCCACTCCTCTCCAGGAAATCGTCACGTCCGCCATGGACAAATACCTATGAAGTCCCTGAGCTCAATCGTCGATCTCAGTTACCTGAAGAGGTGCTTCTAGCCATCCGGAAACGGCGCGAGCTCCGCCGGAGATGGCAACAAACCCGGGATCCTGCAGTTAAACGAAGGCTTAACGCCCAATCTGCCCTCGTCAAGCAGCTTCTGCTTGACGCCTCCGCTGATCGTTGGGACTCGTATCTCGAGTCTCTTGAAGTCCGACCCGAATCTGTTTGGCAGGCTGCGAGTCGACTTACTGGCGAAAGAGGAACCGCCACCCCCTGCAATCACCGAACGGTCCTGTATACTCCGCGGACGGCAAGGCTGAGGTCTTCGCGACTCCATGGAGGAACAGTTCACTGTTCATAGAGGCGTCTGTGATCCTGGCCATTCGGCTATAGTCACGGACTTCCTATCTGGTTACTTTTCTCGCCCTCCCTCAGACCCCATACTACGGTTCGATCGAGCTGATGTCGAATCGTCGACTTCGCCCCAAGAGGGCACCCGGCGAGGATCGTATCGGAGCAGCGGCCTTGCAAAATGCCCCGCCAAGTCTCGTTTCGCTCGTCCACGAGCTGTTCAATGGATGTCTCCGGCTCCATTACTTTCCCAGCCCTTGGAAACGAGCCAAGATCATCATGATCCCGAAACCTCGCAAGCTGCGTACAAGACCCGAAAATCATCGTTCCATCTCTCTCCTGCCAGTCATCTCGAAGGTACTCGAGCGACTCCTTCATGGCCCCATTGAACCCCTGCTGGATAATTTTATTCGGCAGGAGCAGTTCGGCTGTCGCAAGGGGCACTCGACGACCCTTCAACTTGTCAGGGTTGTAACCCAACTTACTGACGCCCTCAACAAAAATGAGTCCTCAGTCGCCGTCCTCTTGGACGTGAGTAAGGTCTTCGTTCGAGTCTGGCACGAAGGCCTTCTCTACAAACTTGCCATGTCCCATTTAACTGCATCTTTTGTTCATCTCATGGGCTCGTATCTATGCGACCGCACATTTAGGGTTTGCGTCGACGGGTCGTACTCTTCTGTCCGACCCGTCGTCGCTGGCGTCCCCCAAGGATCTGTCCTAGGCCCCGTTCTGTACCTCGTGTACACGAACGATCTGCCTACCCAGCCTGGAGTTACGCTCTCTCTCTTTGCGGATGACGCAATGTATCACTCTAACTCAGCCAATCTTGGCCATGCTGCTAAAGTGGTGCAACGTCAGCTCGCCCTGTTTCCGGCCTGGTTAAGGAAATGGTGGATGGCGATCAATACGGAGAAATCCGAGGCGATCTCCTTCTCCCGTCAGTTAACTTCCCGATGCCAGTCCCTCTCCCTAAACGGGAGCCCGATCGCTTTGAAACGTACTGTGAAGTACTTAGGCGGCACTCTTGATCGACGCCTATGCTTCAGAGTTCACGTCACCAATGTACTCCAGCGTGCCCGCGGCTTAAAAGCCAAACTTTACCCATTCTTATCAAATCGAGGGCCTCTGCAACTTCGCACGAAGCGCTCAATATATCTGCTCTTCTTAAGAGCCGTCCTTACGTACGCAGCCCCGGCCTATTGGTCCCTACTCAGCACGGACTTAGTCGCCCGCATGGAAGCCTTCCAATCAAAAACCCTCAGACAAATCTCCAGCTCTCCCTGTTTTGTCAGAAATGATGTTATCAGGCGAGGGCTGAAGGTTCCATCGCTCGACGAGTTTGTACGCTCTCTTGCGTACAGACTTTTCGACCGTGCCTCCACCTCAACCATTCCCCACCTCCGCCGATTAAGTACAGACGAAGGCCCGCCACCTGTAAAACGCAGACGACCCAGAGCCTTACTAGACGACCCCCATAATCTCTCAGAGCCCTTCTGCCCCACCCCCGATCTTCCTTAACTTACTATCCATTTACACTCATCTCCGTGCCGTAGCATGCCGACAGATGTGTCGGGGGTTGCGCCCGCATTAGGAGTGCCAAGCGCCGCCTTTTGCGGACGACTTCCCCCGCACACTCTCTCGCCTGCTGCGGCATTGCCGTGAGGCAGTCTCACGGGACTCTCAACGGGCTGGCGGAAGTGAAAAAAAGGAGGTCCTGTCCATAAATGAAAGCACCAAGTATTACACACCAGCAACAGGCAGTCATCGGAGCACCATCCGGACGCTGCAACCACTGGGGGGCACGTATGAATCTGTGCCCTCTGCATCTGGCATCTCTCATTGTCGTTTTTAAGCTGCTTGCACTGTAGTGTTCTACCTTAATTGAAAAATGAATGTACGTTGTTTTTACATTCTAAAGTTAGAGTAGTTTCGTGTAACTACAAAAAAAATACTACTGAGTAGACGTCGACGTGCAATACTGTTTCTCACCGATAATTGCCATCCGACGAATGGACGGATATTTTATTGTGTCACCCCTACTCCTGTCAGTATATGGACGTGTTGGACGTCCGCTGGTTGGATGGATGTCGGTGTGAACTGTCTCATTTGACGAGCCGGCGAGCGATCTTTTTCGAACATTCATCCATGGGATAGATGAACGTGCCGTGTGAAATTACCTTTATTCGTGAAAAGCGTTTTACTTTTATAATTTCTTTTTTTTTTAGGGCAAGCGAGGAAAATCGAAATAAAAAGACAGGATGACCAGTCTTTTCTAAACAATAACTTTAATAATAATAAAATCAGATGGTCGATAATTTAACAGAACCTTTGCAACTGTTACTAATAAGCTTTATTTTCAGTTTTTATTTTTTGCAGGTTCTCCTGGTAAAAATTCGCAATTACAGATATAAATTACATTGCAGAACAACGGGTTCATATAAAAAAAGAGTGTGTGCTTAAGACCGCACGACCGAAGTGAAAACTTCTATGACGATCGTAATCGATTCTAAGTAATACAGTATATATATTATTTTTTATAGTTAATAAATAAATCGTCTTTTCAGTGTATGGAGTGAGCGAAAATAGCTACGTGCGTAATAAAAAGTATGCTTTGAAATATTATTCTCTCGTACCCCATATATATGAGAAATACATAAAGCGACTTACCTACATACACAATGACTGACTCACTCTTCAATATTTTTCAGTATTAGTACGATACAGCACTAAGTATATACACTGTGGCCTCAAATGTACACCGAACAACAGTTATTACGTATCTGTTTCTTTTGTAGACAACGAAATTTATCACACAGTACACACACTCATAATATTAAATTATATTCGAAAACACATTAATTATTATTGCAAATAAAGTATAATTATTAAAAAAGTAATAGAAACATTCCGTGACAAAACTAAACACAGCAGGGCACAGCTGACTGTTTCTCCCTCGCTCGGCTAAACTCGGCTCCCCCGAGTTTACCCGAATGAGCGTTTCACCTCGGAGCCTGACGGATCAGACTTATTCACTGCCCAGGAAAAAATGTGTACGCGGTGCGCCTAAAGAAATTTTCACTTAAAAAATACAACTATGCTCGTATAAGTTGCATTACAACTTACTCTTTTTGGTACAGTTAGCGTTAGCATAGATTAGCAGATAGGCAGTGAATGTAGACGTAATGTTGTTTTCCACACGGTAAAGTACGCAGGTCTTTCTAATCTTTGAATGAAAAAGTAGCTAACGAAAGTGTCTAAAGTGTAAATGTGTCTTTTATCATGCACTTTTCGTAAATCGAATGTGTGCTAGTATACGACGCTCAACCCTTAATGCAGAGGTGTTTCTTTGCGCAGGCAGTCTGCACTTATCAAAGGTGTCTGTACTAAAAGGTGTCTGTATATTTCTAAAACATCCACACATACTTATAATATTACATATAGACTGTAATCAGCTACAGGAGAAAGGTTTTACCTTCGGCTGATTTTTCACATTCGTGGGAGTGATCCTTGCTCTAAGCATAGACGAACAAAATTATTTCACGTTACCACCCTACTAAAAACATTTGTTTACCGCAATTACGTCAGGCTGATTTTGAACACGGTCAAAGTTTAATTCCATTCCATAGCCACTATCGCAAGCCATTATGTAAACGTTTATCTTTGCAAAAAAAGATGTTGCTCGTCTTTCTAACATGCCAATTCAAAGATTTATTTTAGCAAACTAACAAGGAACTGTAAAAAAATAGTGTTTTTGGTTTCTAGTAGTTTGCAAATAAAACACGAATATAATATTTTATTCTTATTTTATATTAACAGACAAGAGCGGAATAATATTGTCAACTACTGTAACAAATAACAGCGTTTGCTTGAAGGCGATATCCAAAGCTCAAAAATAAATATTTTAATATGTTGTGATACTAAAGTGGTACTAGATTAATGAGCAGCAACTAAAACTTCTGCTTTAAAGAATTCAAATTTCAGTCTAATTATAGAACAAACATCCACTTAGTATAAAACTCATTCCTCTCTAACAACGATAAGCACTGATAACCAGCTACCAGGTTATTGGCCTATGGCATTCCACAGCTACGAATCCCCACTATTACATGCATAATTGCATTTTACAGACTAACACGAGTATTATGAAAGTGGGAACTTCTTCTTCTTCTACACTTCAGGGATTATGCAATGTGCCTGTTCCGACTTCACATTATCAGATCCATTTCTTTCTTGGTCTTCCTACATCCCTTCTTCCAGAAGGCTTTTACTTGTTTATAATTACTGGTATTCTATCTTCAGCCATGCGATTTAAATGCTGTCTCCATTTTCCTCTGTATTCTTCAATTTTCTACACCCTTGTCCAACGCCTTGGTTGGTTTAGCTCTCCAGTTTTTGAAGTGCCTGTGTTTATAAGTATTTTAGTACTTTTATTGTCTCTATAAGATGTATAAGGTATCCTCTTTCCTCCAATATTGTCCATAGTCTACTTCAAATGACTGAGTCAAAAGCTTTATCGAAGTCAGCAAAGGCAACATATGTTTCCAAATTGACTTCACGTTGTTTTTCTAAAATTCTTTTAATGCTAAAAATGTAGTCACTCCAGGAGCGACCTTTCCTAATTCCAGCTTGTTCCCCTCCCAGATATACGTCTGTTGTTGCTCTCAAGCGATTAATTATTATTTTTGAATATGCTTTGTAAATTGCATTTAAAAGGCTTATGCCCCTATAGTTGTCACATTTGTTTCTTTGTCCCTTTTTATAAAATAGAAATGACTTCAGCTGTTTCCAAGAAGCAGAAGAGAGTAGGAACTGAAGACAGAAAACTACTTGTACGCCCGAACACACACACACACACACACACACACACACACACACACACACACACACACACACACACACACACACACACACACACACACACACACACACACACACAGATGAGCATATTGTAGGCGGACACATTACCAACAGTGTCGTACAGATTATAGTCTAGTTTTCTGTAAATGGAGAATGTCAATTAAGTAGTCGCGCGAAAGGCGTTGCTAAAATTGAACCGTCGCAGTCGACTGGTTACCTGCACGTGATTATCTGTGACCCCATGTAACACCCTGTATCATGTTAATATCAGCACAATACAAAACAGTTGCTCCTTTGCACCACAGAAGTAGTTTTGGAAACGCTGGGTAGCCTACCTACCCGTTCTACCTTCGGTATACGAAGAAGGTAGTATGCCCAGCACAACGCTCAGGATATTATCCTAGGTATTCATTTCTACAGGGTGTGAATTGACCTGAGGCTGAAAAACTTACTTTGATTTTATGATGCGTCAGGGACTGAACCCGGAAACCATCGTCATACTTACTGGTCTACTATTTCAACGAACACACTGGTTCAAGTACTACTTTCAACGTGACACTTAGGATTAACGTTGTTTTAGGACTTTTTACCGCATTAACACGTCGTTTTCCGCAAAACAGAATGTAATTTGTGTCTTCCTCATAAAATCGGATACCGATATGCTGATATGACAGGAGGAAGAGTAATACTGAGTAAGGTGGTACTGAGTAGATGTTTTGGACGTCCATGCAATACCATTTCACACCGAGAATTGCCATCCGACGGATGGACGAATATTTTATTGTGCCACCCCCTACTCCTGTCAGTATATTTATAATTATGATAATTTCATGATAATTACGAAAGAATTATAGTAATTCTGTTTCTAATCAACTTATTGAGACAAAATTTAAGAAAATCCTAAAATAAAAGCTTGAATTACTTTTATGATATAACAAGTATATGATATAGCATGGGACACAAAATGAGTTAATAATTCTAGTGCATTACCTGCTTAACCAACATTTACCTCTGACCTCTGATATTTATGGTTACTGAGAAAGAGCCTCTAATATTTATCTACAATTTGAGCCTCTGACGAAGCTTGTAATAAGCGAAAACTGGTTGAGGCAATAAAAAACTTAGTGTTCCGAGTCAGTAGTATTATACTTATAATTGGCGATATTTATCGTTACCTACTTAACTGGAAAAAAATGTGCTTAGATATCTAATTTCTGAAGAATTCCGTGTAGAAAAAAATAATCTTTTTTTAACTTTTCGATTCACATTTCTCTGTCAGGAATATGAGGCGCAGAATACATTAACATTGTCAAACGTTTCTTTATAAAACGTTTTTTTATTTATTTGAAAATATGTAGGCCTATTTATTTATAAAACAATGTAAAGTTTTAAAAATTCTTTAAAAGTTCATGGTATTATCATTCATAACGACTGCAGTGAAACAAAAATATAATTTCAACTGCACAAAAATTTACAGCAAGTCTGAAGGCGTAGTAGGTAAAACCTCGCGACCGGTATTGCGTACAGAAATGCCAGCGGCATGTGTGTGTATGTCCCCATACGTAACCATTTCGTAGTGTCTCCAAACAAAGCAAACCAACTAAACAACAGATCGGCATTGGGGTCACTCAGAAATAACATGTGACATTATAATATAGTTGTCATTCACAACTTTTTTATTCTCACACGACAAAACATGAAACATACGAATTTACCATAGAAGCCCCTCATCTTACAATAACACAAGGCTTGCACGTATCTTTGTTTACAATAAACAGCGGATGACACTTGTCGCAAGAATGCTGGTTACGAAATAACATTTGACCTTTGTTCAAATGAATTGTCACTAACATTGGCTCCGCGTTCACCCACTCTGAACTGTTCTCGCCGATATAGAAAATGCGCCGAGGATCTTCAAAAACCAATTCTATTTTGTTATTTTCTACTATAGGCCTACTGTTGTAACGCGGAGGTTGCAAATACAAGGACGGTAATTCGAGTGAAGTACCTTTAGTTTTAAAATCGTTCATATAAACGTTCTTTTCCAGGACTTGTTTGTACCCGTTCGCTCTGTGAGGAATACTATAAACGTTTTCTTGAGGCACAAATCTGTCTGCAAATGTGTCAACACCTTGAACGTTTCCCGAGCCAGCGGTGGTCTGCAAATCTATGTTACTGTCCGCTTCCTTCCCTTTAACGTTGGCGTAATCATTCTCTGTTGGACCTGACGAAGCAGATCTGTCGTTAACTACAGTGGCAGCTGGCAAAGCAAACCATTTGTCGTTCAGTAAACTGTTGGTGACTTCATCTGAAACTTGTTGGGTTGTGTCAGCACTGTTTGTAGTAGCAATTGTTGAAGTGGAAACCGGCTGAGTTATCCCTTCTTCGTTCCCCTGACGAGTAGCGCCAGTCTCCGGTTTACTCCTGGTGACGCTGACGGTAGTACCTCTGCCATCGGCTCCGTCGCCCGCAAGACCGCTCTCTCTTGGACTTGTACGTTGTACGCCTACTCCGTAATTTGGCAGACGCTTTCCTACATACAGAATTACAGAGTCTTCTGTTAAATTACATACATTAAATTGTACCATATAGTATTTTGCTATTGAAGAGTTAATATTGTACTTTTATTTAAGAATAAATAGTTTAATTTAATACCTAAATTATTGTTTTAAAATAATAACAATTCTACGTTTAAAAATAAAGATAAATGTATTAAATGTAAATTTATTTCATTTATAAAAATGTAAATGTACTATGTGAACCCTGCTAATTAATTAAGTCTTTTAATTTTATATAAAGTAAACATTTTATTAAAGTACGACAGAAATATAACTAATTAAACTCTACTTAAAATAACGCACACGAAAAAGGATCGAAAATGTCTGTGTTACTAACTGTAGGTAAAGTATCTGTGTTCAGTCTCGCTGACAAAGGGCTTATCTCTCTGCCCTATGAGGAGGTTGGCGTCATAGTCCGACTCGGAACGGCTGCAGTTCACCTGGTACCAATGAGCGCATATCAGCATACGTTGGTGAAACAGAGTGGTGTTGGGACAACTGTAGCTGAACTGCCTGCCACCCCCGTCACACAAGTGGTACACCTGCAACACAGACACGCTCACATCACGCACAGACGTCAGCGCACAACTACGAGTCCACCGTTCACACTATCACATTACCTGACACCCAGTCTCCGTGTCAGCATAGTAACCTGTAGGTCTTCCTGTACAAGAAAACGAATTTACTGGAATATCTTTGGATGACACAACGTGCCTGCCCTGAAACAAACATAGAGCATTAATATAGGGGTAAAACTATCCAAATTTTAATGATGTTACAAGAATATTTCTAAAACGACATTTTTTATGCATTTCTCTTATTCCTTTTATTTTTTAACAGCTATGTAATCAATAAAAAACTCTATTAATAATAAAAATTAACCTTCAAAATCAGTTTTATGATTTATCATTGCACTTGAAAACCTTTAATTTCAGTTTTCCGTAAATCCATATAAGCGGACTTGGGTAGATTTACCAATAACCCTACGGTACATTTTTACAAATTTTCCTTTTTTTATTCATATCCGTTATTGACAATTCCTTGCTTTAAAATGCAAATTATGTAAATTAATTTAAAGTTAAACTTACCTTTCAAATATAAAAAGTAAACTTTCATTTGTATTTTACAACAACAGATACCATACTGAAACAACAGGAAACTAAAAACAATTATTAAATAACCTACGTATAAATTATTAACTATAGCAATATAGGTGTATTATATAAAGTAACAGAGAAAGTCAGACTCATAGGTTTTTATTAAATCATACTGTTGTCAGTATTCATTTGTGAGATACATGTATTTAGTCCCTTGTAACTGCAGCCAGCAATTTGTTTTGATATCCTGTGTTTCTGCAACAAATGCATCCCTGACTGTACTTGCCCCTTGTGAACACATTCCAGTTGGAAAACGTTACTGCTATTACTGACACGATTAAAACACCAAAGCATGTATGCACACCCCGAGCGCAACACGCACGTGCGTGAGAAAATGTGTGGCGGAGTCAATGCAAGCGCGCGTCCTGCATTAGGTCTACAACGTGCGCCAGCCTACAACGTGCATTATCTATAATTCCTTGAGAAATTCATAAAAATAACTCTTAAAATACTTTGTTGTCTGCAAAACAAGTAACAAAAGTTACTGACACAATTACAGGATGAATACAGTACACGTAATTGATAATGTAAAATGTGGAAGGAGTGAGTCAAAGAGTGTTTTAAATAACATTTTTAAAAGTAAAACAAAGCGGGTGGAACTAAAGCAGTAGGTAAAGAAAGGGCATAACACGCATAGAATGTTTGCTAAACGTGGGTAAAGTACCGAGACGGGTGATTTACCGCCCCCATATGCGATAGGACTACATGAAAAGGGCGTTTACCTCCTCAGTGTTTTACAAAAATGTAGGCCTATACGTTAGAAATATTGGAAGATAGAGAGAACGGTTTAGATAATTTAATGAATATAAAAACTAATTTCGAAAATAAAGATATACTTTATAATGTAACTAAAAACTAAAAGAAGTGAGTGGATTTAAAGCACTAAGTAGGCTATAGAAAGGACGTAATACACAGAAAAAGAGTAAAGTACCGACACGGGTGTCTGACCCCGCCCATGTGCAACCAGATGATAAGAGCGTTTAGCTGCGCGATGGTTTATGAAAATGTGTGTAACGAAACACTCACTGGACAAGTAAGTGGTATAAAGTAATTGTCTTGTTATTACTGTATATCCGATCTGATGATGATCTGAAAGGCTCAAAAGCAATAATCGGGAATTTTTTATATAAGTCGTATGTTGTCATCAAAGCTCATCCAGCTTATTTATTGTGGTTCGTGTCCAAGTGGCTACAAGGTTCATGACTGTTAATGGCGTTTTCGATCTTTTTCAAAATCCTAATTCAATTCAACGTTATGCAAACGATCGTCGAGTGTTGCAGCCGACTAACATTTCTTGAGGAATGTTGTTGTTGTTGAGAAACCTGGACTGTTTCTGATTAGGCGTTTACGTTTTTATGACAAGTATACATTTACTTTATCTCCAGCAATTACCTTATTTCTTTAAGTCTTTGTTGTACTATTTGAGCTTATGAGATTATATTTTTTACATTCTGTCAAAAATATAATTAAAAATGAACATATCACAGACCACCGCAAAAACGTGGTAGGTGATTAAAATACGCACAGACGATACACTCTTACATGTTACTACTGACCCCCATCTCGCATCTCCACCCTTTCTCTCATTCTCTCGCGCGCGCGTGTGTTTATTCGTATATATTACATTTATCACAAAAGAATTAATTTATTTTTCAAGAATAAAATTATTTTGTCTTGTCTATCACACGTTTCACACAATTGTTTGAATAGTCAACGAGAGAAAGCATAAATGAACTGTCGACTTACGAATCTTAAAATTAGGACAAACCTTTACCCGTCATAAAAATTACCTTCTCTTGTTTCATAATTACCTATATGCGCCTTTCATAAGGCTACGGCAAAATCCAACATCCATTCTCACACAATCTGTATCGTATAAGGCATAGGCGCATAAGGCGTAGGCCTACTTCTACTCGCATGGGCATAAACACATTACACTCATCACTATACAGACAGGCATATGGAAACAGAGACAGAGAGAGAGTTGGAGAGGGAGGACAGAGACAGAGAGTTGATAGACAATCTTCTCTCTCTCTCTCTCTCTCTCTCTCTCTCTCTCTCTTCTCTCTCTCTCTCTCTCTCTCTCTCTCTCTCTCTCTCTCTCTCTCTCTCTCTCTCTCAGACACACTCCATCTCCTTCGGTTGTAGGAATAGTTAAAACAGTCATTTTATTTACTACGGTGCTATGAGGTGCTATGAGGGTACTTTCTGTAGGCCGACTCTGATCTGCGGTCTAACGAATACTGGCGTGATGTGAGTTCGGAAGTCAAAGATCTCTTCGGAGGTCGGAGAAGCCTTCGATTCCATACGGTTGACGACCGAGTCCATATGCAGTTATTTCTCATACGTTACCAGAATACGGAAGCTGTCATCCGGCCACTTCAAATACCTGCCGGGAATGGGTGACCATTGAGGATGTTCAATGGACCTCTGCGGAGCTCGATAATGAGTCTCCCGCAGATTATGGCCACATGTCGTGAATACTGACCGAGAATTTAAGGGCTCCCCCAACCTATTCACGTTTTTCTTGAGGTTGAAAAAAACTGGCCGGCCAGGAAGGAATCGATGGTGAAATCCTGAAACAGGAATTCAACTGACCGACTTACCCGTAGTCCGTCGGTGGGTTTCGCCAGGTGAAAGTTTTCTCTTTGTGGCTAGGAAACATAAACGCGACCTGCAACGTCGATTTACCTGAATAAAGTACCTTGACAAAAAACTTCTCAGTAATATACGAGGTAGGAACGGAATTTAGCTTTCAAGGTATACCGTAGGTTTAGTTTGTGAAGGAAGGAGTCAAGTGCTAAGAAGTTCCTATTGAGATAGTAAATGGTAGCGTTGCTGACGCGGGTTTGGAGTGGCCGGTGGTGTAGGGCCCGCCGTTCTGTGTTTCTGTAAGTTTCCTAGCGAGATGGAGCATCAGTCAGGAGTATCGAATATGTATGTATCAAAATTTGACGTAGGCACGCCGTGTGGAGCAGTCGTTATCATGGTTGAGTAGTTGGCGCGCATTTGATGTGATAGCGCAGTCAAGCGTGACGCTAAGATATTTGCATTAACGTTTGAGGATTATCTCAGCAGGGCCGAAGGGGACTGGAGTTTGATACACATATCTCATGGTCGTCCTGAGGAGTTGACAATATAAATCTGGACCAGAGGGTACAGTAATCTATGAAGGACGTTATAGCCTACCTTCTTTAACCTTGGAGTGAGAATCTGGTGGTTCCGAACGAGGATCCAGTAAAAATATCCACGTACTGACCGAGATCTGGTGTCGGGTAGAACAGATGCAAGGAGGGAATGGGATGTCTTTTGTAAAGATGATGTACGCCTATGGCTGAACCTTGTAGGACACCAGCGTTTAATTGGAAAGGGGAATCTATGACAGGAATACGAAAAACAGCACGTAATACAGTATTAGTATAATTACAAGGAAGCAATAAAGTGTTCATCCATACTGTACATACAGAAAAATGTTTTGTTGCGTCGTTTAGCAAGGCGTCTTTGCGCCCATGTCTCGACTGCAGGGTCCAATGACTCCCACAGGAAAATGTTTCCTGCAACTATGCAAGCAAAACAAATTTTACTGCAAAATTAGTCCTAAACATGTAAGCCGTTTTATTTTATTTTATCATAATAAAATAGAACTTTAGTGCCCATTTCACGATAAAATCAAAACGCGAATAAAATTGTGTAATACACGTTTTTAAAAGTGAAGTGATTTTGACTATTAGAGGCCGGAAGCGTAAATACACACGCAAGACGTGACCAGTTTGACATTTACGACAACGCAATTTGTATTTCTCACATCACACGTTTATATTTATAAGTTTAACAACTCTATACAACCCACTCATCTATAACCTTTAGTCTAACAAACATTTTTCTGGGATTTCATAACGGTAGTCTGTTATACACGCTGCAGCGTGCTAAAGTAGACAATTTTTAAATAAACCTATTAGGCTATATATTTAAGAAAGATAATAAATGATTGTTTACTACAATCTTGTACTATTTTTAAATTTGCTTACTATACTTATTCTAGGCCAACAAACAACTTTTCATATGTGTATCTTTATATGTGTATGCCTATATGTGCGATGTTAATGATTTAGAAGAAGACTTAAATAGTGGGAATGAAGAATTGGCAGACTTCAAAAACAATAAGTATAAGCAAAATTGGTATCAAAACGGGTAAATATTCTAGAATATGAAAAACCCCACCCAGGATTGTGCAATAAAAGAATGCGCGCGCGCGCGTGTTGTTTGTCTATGCACCACTCCCGTTTGAAGATCATTGATATCAATGACAGTTTTCTACTTACAGCTATTTTCCATTTCTATTAATTGTTCCAATGCTGTTCAAAAGCAATTTTAGCAGACCTCTAGTCATAATTTTATAAAGAAAACTACAAACTTGTTTTCGTGATTTTCACTCGTCATATATTTAAAAAATATAATAACCACGACAGCTGTTTCGGCACACAGTGCCTTCTTCAGATGGTAAGAGCTGACTAGTTACGTACAATAAAATATCACATAAAGCCAGTGCTATGAAAACGATAATCGACTTAAGTTAGAACAATGAACAATACACATAACCGATAATCGACTTAAGTTAGAACAATAAACAATACACATAACATATACACAACTATATACAAATTAGAAAGGAACGTACATTTACTTATATAATTTCAAATTTAAATGCGGAGAGCTATTTAAATCAGTTTGGTTGTTCAAAAGCAAACCTAAATCTTTACGCTTATTAATTTCGAGGGCTTCAAGTAAATCAAGTTTTTTACCTTTTTCCCATACATGTAAAATTTTAAAGTTATCATTAAAATTATGATCATTTTCCGACAAATGATTCGCATAATTAGATTTACCATCCTGATATCTCAAACTATAATTGTGATCGTACATTCTTTTTGAAAACGACCTTCCAGACTGGCCAATATAAATTTTATCACAAGACCCACACGATAACTCATATACTCCTGACTTTTGGAATTTCTCTACTTTACTCTTATTGTTCTTAAAATATCTACCAAGAGAAGATTTCGTCCTAAAAGCTATATTTACATGCTTCTGAGTAAAGTATTTACCAATTTTATCTGATACAGTACCTATATAATTAAGTGTGTGGAACTTTTCCTTATGTGTTGGAATAGAATACACCAATCTTAATGTTTGTAAATATAGTTTTTTATTCAACAACTGATCTATTAGACTTGACTGATAACCGTTGTTAAGTGCTATTTGTTTTATAATGTTAAGTTCTTTTTGAAAATCTGAATCTAAAAGTGGGATACTAATAAGTCTATTAATATAACTATGAAAAGCTGCTAACTTGTGTGAGTATGGATGTGCTGACGTGTTGTGTATAACCATATCCGTATGCGTAGGTTTATGGAAAATGCTAAAATTGAGTTTATTATTTTGTTTTGTAATTGAAAGATCTAAAAAGTTAATACTATCATTTACTTCAATTTCTATTGTAAAGCTTATGTTTTTATGTAAATCGTTAATAAAATTAAGAAAATTCTGTAATTGCCTACGCGTACCAAGAAAGATTACCAACACATCATCCACATGTCTGTACCAAAACATGAACAATTTAAAATACGGATGAGCTCTTATTTTGATTTCTAAATAATCCATAAATATTTCAGAAGCCAAGGGGCTGAGGGGGTTACCCATAGCAAGCCCTTCTTTACCCACATAAATTTTCCCATCAAATTCACAATAATTTTGATTCAAACAAACCTTCGATAAATTTAAAATATCCTCTATCATCCTAGGATTATTACAATTCTTTTCCAACAAGAAAATAATAATACAGAGTTTTATCCGAGTATGTCATTAAAACTCTAGATTTCTTTAACGCTTACGAAGCCAGTGACATTAATCCAACGCTTAAATTTCAAAGAGAGGTTAAAAAGGCTATCAAGGAGTGTTCATTTTTTAATGTTTCTGATTTACATTTTTTATCTGTAATGAACCCTCAACCTCCTAAACTTTATTCTTTAATTAAATTGCACAAAGATAACCATCCTATTAGACCAGTCGTGTCATATGTAAATGCACCTAATGTTAAATTATCCAAAAAACTAATTAAAATTATCCAGACCCAATGCAAATTTATATCCACACACAGTATTAAAAATTCATTAGATCTAGTTAATAAAATTCAGGAATTGTATATACCAGATAAAGCGATTTTATTATCTTTTGACGTTAAAAATTTGTTCCCTAGTATTCCACCGACTGATGTTGTTGACATTGGGGAAAAATTATTGGAAAAGAATTGTAATAATCCTAGGATGAGAGAGGATATTTTAAATTTATCGAAGGTTTGTTTGAATCAAAATTATTGTGAATTTGATGGGAAAATTTATGTGGGTAAAGAAGGGCTTGCTATGGGTAACCACCTCAGCCCCTTAGCTTCTGAAATATTTATGGATTATTTAGAAATCAAAATAAGAGCTCATCCGTATTTTAAATTGTTCATGTTTTGGTACAGACATGTGGATGATGTGTTGGTAATCTTTCTTGGTACGCGTAGGCAATTACAGAATTTTCTTAATTTTATTAACGATTTACATAAAAACATAAGCTTTACAATAGAAATTGAAGTAAATGATAGTATTAACTTTTTAGATCTTTCAATTACAAAACAAAATAATAAACTCAATTTTAGCATTTTCCATAAACCTACGCATACGGATATGGTTATACACAACACGTCAGCACATCCATACTCACACAAGTTAGCAGCTTTTCATAGTTATATTCATAGACTTATTAGTATCCCACTTTTAGATTCAGATTTTCAAAAAGAACTAAACATTATAAAACATATAGCACTTAACAACGGTTATCAGTCAAGTCTAATAGATCAGTTGTTGAATAAAAAACTATATTTACAAACATTAAGATTGGTGTATCCTATTCCAACACATAAGGAAAAGTTCCACACACTTAATTATATAGGTACTGTATCAGATAAAATTGGTAAATACTTTACTCAGAAGCATGTAAATATAGCTTTTAGGACGAAATCTTCTCTTGGTAGATATTTTAAGAACAATAAGAGTAAAGTAGAGAAATTCCAAAAGTCAGGAGTATATGAGTTATCGTGTGGGTCTTGTGACAAAATTTATATTGGCCAGTCTGGAAGGTCGTTTTCAAAAAGAATGTACGATCACAATTATAGTTTGAGATATCAGGATGGTAAATCTAATTATGCGAATCATTTGTCGGAAAATGATCATAATTTTAATGATAACTTTAAAATTTTACATGTATGGGAAAAAGGTAAAAAACTTGATTTACTTGAAGCCCTCGAAATTAATAAGCGTAAAGATTTAGGTTTGCTTTTGAACAACCAAACTGATTTAAATAGCTCTCCGCATTTAAATTTGAAATTATATAAGTAAATGTACGTTCCTTTCTAATTTGTATATAGTTGTGTATATGTTATGTGTATTGTTTATTGTTCTAACTTAAGTCGATTATCGGTTATGTGTATTGTTCATTGTTCTAACTTAAGTCGATTATCGTTTTCATAGCACTGGCTTTATGTGATACTAGCAAAATACCCGTGCTTCGCTACGGAGTTTCATGTTGTACGTAATTGTACAATTATTGCTCGCTTAATAGTATAGGATTAGATAGATTGTACAAATTCTCAACTCTTAGTTTGTTTATTTACATTCATAGCAACAGCTATTTATTATTTATTTCGAGAAAATCATTAGAGCCGTTTCCGAGAAAAAAAAGGACATACATTTATTAATTAATTGAACTTCGAAATTTTCTCAACTATAAGAACCTGCAAACAACGAAGTTTTTTTCAATTTAAAACAATGATTAAAAACTCAGGACTAAATGTATTCGGGGTTTCCAGTAAACTGAGATGTCTACCACTTCATTTACAAAGTATGCAATTCCCGCGATAAATTTCAGTATTTGGTTTTCCCCCCTTAGGAGTGAAAGTTTTAAAAACCGTTTCTTAGTGAGCACCTAAGACCTATGATGAAGCTATGTTCAAAGTTTCATTGATATCCATTCGGTGGTTTCAGAGATATCGTGATCAGTGAGTCAGTCAGTGGTATTTGGCTTATATAGATATCTATATCTAGCCGATTTACCCAGTGTTGCTCGGGTTCATAATTTATTCACAGGCTCATAGGCACCTATTCTTGTTCTAACGTTATATTACTTGCATATTGTATAATCTTCCTTATATTGTTACGTTCGCATTCTCACTGGAGGAATACTTTCCTGTTTAAGAACATGTCATAAACTGTATTCTTATATCTGGAGAAGAATTCTGTTGCGCGTGATGCTCCTACTCGATTTCTAACTCTGGGAGAGGGCGAACAGCTAAATTAGTTTTCAATAAAATGTCTACAATACTTGCACGTGCTGCGTATTTAACTGTCGTTTTATAATTCATTGTGTTAATGTTGAAATAAGGCATTTGTTAAATTAGTGTCTCCTAAACTTATTCTAACAATACAATACCTCTATAGATTTCAGCTTATCAATTTTTAAATTCAAACTGAAGCAAGTGCATTTATATTGTCTGAACACTATGATCTGAATACATTCGCTATCAAAACTTTGTTTTTTATACTCGCTTATAACTTACTTCGATCTTAACTTATCCACTTTTAAATTCAAACTGAAACAACTCTGAATTCACACACTATCAAGAAGTTTCTTAAGATGCATACACCACCTTTGATATCATAACCTATATCTTTATTTATAAGAACTGTGGACTCTGGCCCCGCCGTCTTTCGCGGGATCCGACCTAAGACTCCCTGGTTCCGTGGATGAACTCCGGGGAAGGCCCGTCGGACGACTCCCGCGCTATTTCCTACGCGGGAGACTTCCACCGATGCTATGGTAACCAGAATCTATTCTATTGGGTTGCCATAGTATCCAGATCTAATAGTTTTTAAGACCCAAAGGACCCCCAAAGGATCGTATCGAAAAAACACTTGTCCTATGTTGGTTCTCCCGTTGCGTAAAATATTTGTGCCAAGTTTGGTTGAAATCGGTCCAGTGGTTTAGGAGGAGATGTGGAAGACCCCAAAGGACCCCCCGAAGGATCGTATCGAAAAAACACCTATCCTATGTTGGTTC
This sequence comes from Magicicada septendecula, assembly GCA_034769895.1. NCBI lineage: Eukaryota > Metazoa > Arthropoda > Insecta > Hemiptera > Cicadidae > Magicicada > Magicicada septendecula. The sequence goes on along the minus strand of CM068367.1, from coordinate 752,742,884 downwards.
TCCCGTTGCGTAAAATATTTGTGCCAAGTTTGGTTGAAATCGGTCCAGTGGTTTAGGAGGAGATGTGGAAGACCCCAAAGAACCCCCCAAAGGACCCCATCGAAAAAACACCTATCCTATGTTGGTTCTCCAGTTGCGTAAAATATTTGTGCCACGTTTGGTTGAAATCGGTCCAGTGGTTTAGAAGGAGATGTGGAAGACCCCAAAAGAACCCCCCAAAGGACCCCATAGAAAAAAACACCTATCCTATGTTGGTTCTCCCGTCGCGTAAAATATTTGTGCCAAGTTTGGTTGAAATCGGTCCAGTGGTTTAGGAGGAGATGTGGAACATAGATACATACATACAATTGGGGGGGGGGGTTTGCTCCTTAGGAGTGAAAGTTTTTAAAACCGTTTCTTAATGAGCACCTAAGACCTATGATGAAGCTATGTTCAAAGTTTCATTGATATCCATTCAGTAGTTTTTGCTCTACGTTGATTCTATGTCAGTCAGTCAGGCTAACTTTCCCCCCCTTTTTCCCCCTTTAAAGGTCGAATTTCCAAAAATCCCTTCTTAGCGGATACCTACGTCACATAAGGAACCTACATGCCAAATTTCAAGTTTCTAGGTGTTATAGTTTCGGAGATTTCGTGATGAATCAGTGAGTCAGTGAGTCAGTGGTATTTCTCTTTTATATATATAGATTTTATTGTACGTAACTAGTCAGCTCTTACCATCTGAAGAAGGCACTGTGTGCCGAAACAGCTGTCGTGGTTATTATATTTTTTAAATATATGACGAGTGAAAATCACGAAAACAAGTTTGTAGTTTTCTTTATAAAATTATAAAAAATGGATTTTCATCAAGTAAAGGCCTCCAGTATAAATTATTAGACCTCTAGTCCACTGTTTCACACAAAAAAACTTAAACATGTTTATATTTCATGAAGTTTAATGTCGAAACCTCGTAAAATAGCTACGTTTTTAAATAAACCATTTCAATATTTTATACAATGTTCTTGGCTATCGTAATTCGCCTTATTGTATTAAGTACAGTGGCTTCTTTTTGTATCACTGAAGTAGCTTAAGAGAGTAATGCAGGTCTTCTCTGTACATCTTCTCCGTTCGGTATTCAAGGAAGATAGCGAGCCAACACAGTTTCAGCCGCCAGAACATTATCCCAGACAGAGTCGTCGTGGGGCGACAAACAAAACTTGAATTTAATTTACTATTACAGTCATTTAAAACGAATCACTCCGACCACATTCTTCTGTAAGACTTCATTCGACCACAAACTTCATTCTTTTACAATCAAATGACGATTATTTTCTTTCTGTTTGAGTGAAACAATAAATATATTTATAACGTTAATTATATTTAATAAATATATTATGAGTAATATGTTTCGCTCCTGTGTTTCTCCCTTAGCCAAAGCCCAATAAGTTTCATATTTATGATTGTTGTTATTATTATTATTATTATTTTATTATTATTATAACGGACATCTCAACAGAATTAATAACCAGTAGTTTCTATATATAGAAAATAACGGATTTAGATTCTCAAACAACTTCATAACTAATCCATCTTTGTAACGCATTATTGTGACGATTTCATTAATAAAAATATGTTAATTAATTAAGTTGATAATATATAATCGAAAAAAATTTAAATTCTTAATAAAATCTCACATTGTAAACTAAATCTTATGGCAATCATTTAATAATAATAATATTTAATATAAGTCTAATAATAAAATTAAAAGGGAATGGAATTGTACAGAAAGGGTAAAGCTTATTAATTTATCCTGTATAAACAAGAACTGACCAGAAGTAACTTGTTTTCTGACCCCTAAATAAACTAAGTATTATTGTAAATTTGTTATTATTTAAATAATTAATTAAGACCATTGTTACGTACTTTGATAACTTCTGCAACTAAGAATATCACGATTTAATTATTTAATCAACCGTAGTCCTTTAATTAAAATTAGAAAAACGGAACTACTTTTATGTTGCCTAGTAATTGTCTTGAGATTACTACGCTCCCCTTAACTATTTTCTTTGACTTGTAATGGAGCGCTCACGCCGTAAGCAGCGTAAAGCGTTGTTTCGCTACGTATATATATAAAAATGTGAAAGGGTTGATACCATGACTATTTAAATAAGTAATTTGTGTGGTGATGACATCTCTCTATATTATAAAATAACGGAGTATGTAATTTATACAGTATTACAACCTAGAAGGTGATAGTCAACTAATCTATCATCATGTGAAGTGTATAACAGTGAAACAAACTTTCTATCTATGTATTCTAACTACAAGAATTACTATGAATAACTACAGTCGCCGGAGATGAATGTACCACACCAGGAATGATTTCACATACTTCTAGAACTTCACCATCACAGTATGATAAGGTAACGACTGAACTTCAAGAAACATCAGGAGGACCGAAGAACTAATTCTGCAGCAACTTCAGGAAACACACAGGTGACATGGAGGCTTGTCTTCCATGGTTAAGAGTTACAAAATTATAAACCCAAAAAGACAATTTAAATTATCATATTAAAGACTTTAAAACTTATGTTTAAATGTAATAACATTAAAGACTTTAGAAACCTGACATTTTAGGTAACATGTAGTATAAAATCTAATAACGCTAGTTATAGCAAAAAGGTAAAGTTTAAACTAAAAGTTTTGTTGTTTTAGAAGATTAGTAAAAAACCATTCTTCAAATGGTTAGAGTTTCAATATTGTACATGGCAAGGTGACCATAATTCATTTAATATATTTAATCCCGGATCCGTGGAATTAATCAATAAGATGTACATCATATTTTGAAGCCCCTTTGTAAAGTAGTAATTTATATATTTAATCATATAGTAAACTATATTGTTTGAGAACTTTCAATAGAGAACTTAATCACCAAATGTAATAAAGAGATGTCATCTAAGTACCAAGTAAAATGAGTGCATATATCAACAGTCTCCCCTTCCAAATATCCTGCTATATAAATTGTTTATTTGTTGTGATTATTTTCAGTGCTTCACAACGAAGGCAGCCGGTATAATTGGCACATCCAATTATTACTGGTTCCCTACGTTATAACTCAAGAGAAGAGGTTATAATTTGCGCCACTGCTGCTGCTAATTTTGCTATTCTGCTGCTATTTGCTTATTTTGCTAATTTGCTAATTTTGCGTAAGAGAAAAGAAAGAAGTAATTGCGTCCCGATATCCCACGCACAAAAGCTGTTGATCTATACACTCATGTATTTCAATATGCGTCAGAGTTTGAAATAAGATAAAAATAATAATTAATATTATAGTAATATAGTATAAATAACTTTATTAGTAAATATAATATGTGTAACGTAATATTAGCATATAATCCCATGTAAACAAACCATGTCGGTACTTGTTAAGAGTCCCATTCATAAACGTGCCACATTCTCGACGATCTCGGACGGGTAGTTTCCTGCTGCCGTTTGTTTAAAATTGTCATTGTTTAGTTGAGTTGAAAATAAGTCACCCTCCTTGTGTGGTCTATTGTTATAAGAAGCGTGTCTGTTCATGTGTTAGTAACCGAAGGGGGAATCTTTTGTCGTACGCATATTCATGCATGTGTGAAATTTCTCTCTCTCTCTCAAAGTAAAACGATAAAGGTTGTCATAACATTTTATGTGTTTATTTGTAAGTAAAAAAAAAAAGAAAAAGGAGTAAGAACACGATTGGTTTATAGTTTTATATTTTGGTGTAAAAGAAAAAGGAAGCGTTGTATAACAATTAAGGCAAATAGTAGAATAATTAGTTATAGCCGCTCATGTTACTAAAATGGCCGAATTTAATCCTGATCTGTTATTAAAAGATGAGCTATGTTACGAGGCACTTTTACGAGGTCTAAAACACGTAAATGTAACCGTGTCGGAGTTACGAAAATCATTACGCCAAACCGGATCAGATATACCATCGCGGTTAGATAGATTGCGTGAACTCGATTATGACGGCGAACGAGAAACCTGTTATGCGAAATATAGGGAATTGATAGTATTATCTCAAAACCTTGAGGACAAGAAATCACCTACGGAATTTTTGCGCGTTACGCAACGTATAGAACATTTAACCCGCCGGTTAAATAATTTACTAAGCTGGCCCGACGTCACCGTAATCCCCCCCGATGTGCAGAAATTTGCGGAGGAGGCATTAAGCCAGTTACCCATAATTATCAATGACTTACGACGAAAATCAGACTCATCGAGAATGGAGGAAATTGAGCACTACTTACGAAAATTATATATCTCCCCAGTTCAATCCCCTACTTTAGAACACCCTCTCTCCACCTCGAACCCCGAATCACCCACCGTATCGAAGATACAACCGAGTCATGAACAATTACCTAGTAGAGAATTAAATACCCACACTATGTCAGGACCCCCACCGCCAAATGTTCAGCATTCTCGCACTAGTAAATATGCGATTACAAATCCTAATGCAAACACCAATCTTTCGAAAAGTATACCTAACGTATGTTTTAATGTAGACCTCTACGGAAAGATTTCCCACCCAGTAGAGAAAATAATTAATGATATTCCTTACACCGATGGCTTAAGCATCACGACTCTATTGACTTTTATCAGATATCTACTGCAAATAAAAGATCTACAACAATTGAGCGATTGGCAAATACTGCAGGTCATCTTACCCAAATGTAAACCACCTTTACGAGATCGTGTGCTCGAAACATTAAACTCGAATCTTCCGGTAGAAGAACTTCATACAAATATAATCAAATATTTTATTCCCACTGGAATATATGAGGAGATAAAAAGAAATACCGTACTTCGAGTACAAAGAGCTCAAGAAAGACTGGCCCACTATATCGCAGACATCAGAGAATCTTCACGTCTACTGCAAGTCGACTGGACTGAAAAACAATTGGTCGATACTATATTGGTAGGCTTATCTCCTGAAGAACGCTCCCGTTTAGCTCTAATAAGTAGACCCCTTACTTTCGCTGACCTTGAACAATGTAGTGTGCACTCTTCAAATGTGTGGTATGCAGATCAGCATCGACATGCACGGGTATCCACAACACCACATAGAAAGGAAACGCAAGCCCTACCCTTAGATACAAGAAGTCTACGAGAACGACGCCCATTTCGGCGACCAACATATGTTCATGGCCACGGTAAGTCCAAAGAGCCACCACCTAGACACGAAACCAGTGAGACCCCGCGTAAAGAATATATATGCTATAACTGCGGAAAACCTGGACACCTCAGTAGAAACTGTAAACGGAAACAGTATCATCAGAGAACTCGTTATCCAAAAAACATGTAAGGCAGGGAGATCCGAAACCCTGTGTCTTCCGCAGCATCGTGAAAACAGGTAAACCCCTGAGAGACCACAAGTTAAAACAAAATACTAATAATAATAACAAAAGAAAATTAGACCCCTATGTTAGGAAATTTATCGATAAATGTAACTCTATTAGTAAATGTGATTACAATAGGTGTGAATTACCGTATATACAAGTTGACCTTGGTGTTACATCCAGCCTCGGATTAATTGATTCCGGATCCACGCGAAGTTTAATTAGTCAAGAGCTAGCCGATCAATTATTTAAACACAATTTAGTTAAACGCAGTCAATCAGTAAATATTAGATGCGCTACAGCTAATAAGCAAAACTTAATGATAAAGCTTATCATCACTTTTAAAGTAAAAATTAAAAATCTAACGTGGTATTTTCCAATGTTGGTATGCGACGAATTAGGACCCGAATTAATATTGGGAGCTGATTTTATCAGTAAAACAGGAATAATTTTAGACATTCACGAGAAGATATTTTACTTTGGATTCGATCGTTCACGGAAATATAACTTGCATGATAATGCAAATAACAGAGAAAGTACTAGCACGACTTCTTCACATCTAAAGCATCACGAATGTGAATTAGGTCACCTGGAAGGTAAAGATAGACGGAACATACAGACTTTAATAAAACAATTCTCCAATGTCCTCACCCCGAAGTTAGGACTGACAGACCTGATAGAGTATAAAATAAATTTGAGCGACAATAAAGTAATACGTTTAGCCCCATACAAGTTATCACCGCCAAAAATGGAAGTAATGAGGAACCAAATTAATAAACTGTTAGAACAAGGAGTCATCGAACCCTCTACGTCATCTTATTCATCCCCCGCGTTTTTAGTACCCAAAAGTAACGACAAACATAGATTAGTGGTGGACTACAGACAACTAAATAAACGGATAGAATTTGAATCTATACCACTTCCCGACATCCACAGTGCATTTCATTATTTTACTAAAGCAAAAATCTTTACCATTATGGATTTAAATCAGGCATTTCACCAGATACCTCTTTCGGAAGAATCAAAACGTCTTACCGCCTTTGCCGTCCCTTTCAACCTGTACCAATTTACAAGGGTACCTTTTGGTATATCCCAAGGTAGTTCTGTATGTAGCAGATTATTAGAAAAATTATTTCATGACATAAAGTTTAAATATGTGTACCACTACCTAGATGACATTGTTATTTACAGCGAGTCAATTGAGCAACATCTTGAACATCTACGTGAAGTACTAACCCGATTGGAGAAAGCTGGATTAACCGTAAATCCCAGTAAAGTAAATTTTGCTGTGACACAATTCTCATTTTTAGGTCACATCGTAAAAGCAAACGGAAAGGTAAGCTTAGACCCAGAGCGAACCCGTGCCATCAGAGAATTTTTACGCCGCGGGATGCGAAAGGAATAGCCCGATTTTTGGGAATGATAAATTATTTCCATAAGTACATCCCACATCTAGCTGAAATTGCAGCACCGCTAAATACCTTAAGAAAGAAGGGAATTAAATTTGAATGGAATGAGCAACACCAAACCGCATTCGAGAAATTAAAAGAAAGCATAATATCACCCCCCGTACTACAATTAGCCGATTTTACAAAACCGTTTGTTGTGCAGACAGACAGTTCTAGTGTCGCACTAGGTGCAGTAATATATCAGGAAATAGATAACTCAAGGTTACCTATTAGTTACGCTTCTCGCACCCTGACTGAGCAAGAAAAGAAATACTCCGCATACGAATTAGAATGTTTAGCTATCGTTTTCGCTTTTGAGAAGTTCAAACCATTTTTAGAACATAAGGAGTTTTTGTTAGAAACAGATAATCAAGCGTTATCTTGGCTACTAAATCACCCAAAACAGTTAGGTCGTATCGGAAGATGGGTATTAAGATTAAATTGTTTTAAATTCAAAGTACAACATATTAGAGGCACCCAAAACGTAGTTGCCGATACACTGTCACGTATGTTCCAGCCTAGTAGTAATAATTACGAAAACAAGAGTAGAGAAACGCCTATTATTAATACTTTAATTACCGAATTTCCTCTTGCATTTACGGATTTAGCCCAGTATCAAATACAAGACCCACGTTTGAGTCCAATTATTGAACAACTTGAAAAAGGAAATAAGTCAGAGAAATACATATTAAGTAGGAGAGTATTATGTTGTAAAATAGCGAACGGAAAATATCTACGAATAATTGCCCCTGATATTATTAAACCTATGCTGATGGAATATTATCACTCTTCCACCATTGGAGCACATATGGGAATAAATAAAACTATACACCGAATTCGTAAAGAATATCACTGGGAAAATATGAACAGTGAGATCGCCAATTTTGTAAAAAAGTGTAAGTTGTGTGCACTCAGCAAACCCGCTAGAAACAGCCAAATAAGTCAGTTAATCTCTGAGATTCCTGCTACCCCGTTCTCCAAAATTTATTTAGACTTTTCAGGACCCTACCCGCGTTCCAAATCAGGAAATACAATGTTACTAATTTGTGTAGACTCTTTTAGCAAATTCGTCTGGATGTACCCCATGCGGCGAGCCTTAGCTACAACCACAGTAAATATTTTACAGCATAGATTATTTAAAGAATTTGGTATTCCTGTCCATCTAGTGTCGGATAACGGACCACAGTTTAAGTCCAAGGAATTCAGGAACATGTGTTTCAAACTAGGTATAAACCATATTACCACTACAGAGTATCGTCCGCAAGGTAATATAGCTGAGAGGTATTTGCGAAACCTAAAATCTGCTTTAATTGCCTACCATGCTAACGACCATACTTCTTGGGACCAGAACTTACCCTGGATACAGTTCGCTTTTAATTCTGCATATCATGAAGGACATAAGTCGACCCCATTTGAATTATTGTTCAAATATAAACCCAACCACCCATTATCCACTAAGTGGAAAATACATGAATTGTTACCCCTTGAAATTAGGGATAAAAATATTAAGAAAATATGGAATGAAGCGCGCGCTAATTTGCGAACAAACTTAGCGAAATCAAGAAAATATCACGAGCGAAATAAAAATAATGAAGTAAAGTACCAAATCGGTAACTTAGTTATGTGTAAAACACATCCTACGAGTAGTGCAATCGATAAGACCACTTCCAAGCTATCATACCGATGGTGCGGTCCTTATCAAATTCACAAATATTTAACTCCAGTAACCGTAGCACTGTATGAACCCTCTACTCAAAAATATGTACGAAGGACACATATTTCTCAGATAAAACATTATCACGAAGAAGGTAATGGTAGAGTGCAAGTTAAATAAATGTAAAGAAAAAAGAAAGGTATATGTTTTGTACTCAACTGCAAAGGAGTACTAGAGTAACATTTAGCTAGCTAATGGTATAGATAGGTACGAGGCCTGATCACCCTTGAATCCTATTCTTCGAAAGTAGAGCAAAGTAAGAAGTCAGCTGACAGCAAATATGAGAAATAATTAAGTAACAAATTACTTAATGAGTAATTCTATTACTAGAATAACTCCCAACTAAAGAAAAACCCGGTAGTAGTCATAAGTAGTAGTGTTAAGAAAATTAGAATGTTAACTATATGTTTTATAATGTGTGAATTTTATGTACTATTAGAATTAGTCTGTAAAGTATGATATGTAAATAGTAAGAATGAACAATTCGAGACTGACGTGTGTAACTCATAATTACATACAGAGAGAAACGGGTGAGAGAAATTACACACGGAAATCCCTAAACATACTCTCGGTATATTAAAAAAAAAATTATACCGGCGTCTGTGGCTTAAGCGGCGGAGTATGTGACGATTTCATTAATAAAAATATGTTAATTAATTAAGTTGATAATATATAATCGAAAAAAATTTAAATTCTTAATAAAATCTCACATTGTAAACTAAATCTTATGGCAATCATTTAATAATAATAATATTTAATATAAGTCTAATAATAAAATTAAAAGGGAATGGAATTGTACAGAAAGGGTAAAGCTTATTAATTTATCCTGTATAAACAAGAACTGACCAGAAGTAACTTGTTTTCTGACCCCTAAATAAACTAAGTATTATTGTAAATTTGTTATTATTTAAATAATTAATTAAGACCATTGTTACGTACTTTGATAACTTCTGCAACTAAGAATATCACGATTTAATTATTTAATCAACCGTAGTCCTTTAATTAAAATTAGAAAAACGGAACTACTTTTATGTTGCCTAGTAATTGTCTTGAGATTACTACGCTCCCCTTAACTATTTTCTTTGACTTGTAATGGAGCGCTCACGCCGTAAGCAGCGTAAAGCGTTGTTTCGCTACGTATATATATAAAAATGTGAAAGGGTTGATACCATGACTATTTAAATAAGTAATTTGTGTGGTGATGACATCTCTCTATATTATAAAATAACGGAGTATGTAATTTATACAGTATTACAACCTAGAAGGTGATAGTCAACTAATCTATCATCATGTGAAGTGTATAACAGTGAAACAAACTTTCTATCTATGTATTCTAACTACAAGAATTACTATGAATAACTACAGTCGCCGGAGATGAATGTACCACACCAGGAATGATTTCACATACTTCTAGAACTTCACCATCACAGTATGATAAGGTAACGACTGAACTTCAAGAAACATCAGGAGGACCGAAGAACTAATTCTGCAGCAACTTCAGGAAACACACAGGTGACATGGAGGCTTGTCTTCCATGGTTAAGAGTTACAAAATTATAAACCCAAAAAGACAATTTAAATTATCATATTAAAGACTTTAAAACTTATGTTTAAATGTAATAACATTAAAGACTTTAGAAACCTGACATTTTAGGTAACATGTAGTATAAAATCTAATAACGCTAGTTATAGCAAAAAGGTAAAGTTTAAACTAAAAGTTTTGTTGTTTTAGAAGATTAGTAAAAAACCATTCTTCAAATGGTTAGAGTTTCAATATTGTACATGACAAGGTGACCATAATTCATTTAATATATTTAATCCCGGATCCGTGGAATTAATCAATAAGATGTACATCATATTTTGAAGCCCCTTTGTAAAGTAGTAATTTATATATTTAATCATATAGTAAACTATATTGTTTGAGAACTTTCAATAGAGAACTTAATCACCAAATGTAATAAAGAGATGTCATCTAAGTACCAAGTAAAATGAGTGCATATATCAACAGTCTCCCCTTCCAAATATCCTGCTATATAAATTGTTTATTTGTTGTGATTATTTTCAGTGCTTCACAACGAAGGCAGCCAGGCAGCCGGTATAATTGGCACATCCAATTATTACTGGTTCCCTACGTTATAACTCAAGAGAAGAGGTTATATTATAAATTCACATGCCTAAATGTAATTCACTATTAAATGTAATTTCCAAAATTATTGCACACAGCAAACCATTCTATGGTTACACGAGGCTGCTGCTATTCTGAACACAATTTATAGTTTTATAGAGATCATTATAGTTGAAACTAGTATATTAAAATTCGTTTTGTTATTTTATGAATGCAACAATTTATAATTTCTGAGTCAACTATATTATCAAATACTTAAAATTATTCATAAGTACAGGCTCTCCCATTCTGTAGTCTGGGCAGGCCTTTCCAATAAGACAGTAAAAATACACTTTTCAGAATTTTGCGCAATAGGTAACTAGCGAAAAATTACTGCCAACGTAACAATTTTAAAACTATTAGGAAAATCCGCTAGATAGGTTTTCTAAATACGACAAAAACATAAATATCTCAAGAAGAAATTCGTGTTGAGATTTCTGATTGTTTGACCAAAGCTGTCGTATGTGTATAGGCTAATAAATTAGTTGTTAAACTTTTTTCTCATTCACGCCTGCGTTCTACCTATCTTATTCCTTGCCCACTTTATACTACTGCACTGGAATCTTACATCTCAGGCTGTAATTCCGATGAGAACACCAGACTGTTATCCTAAAACTATCAACACGCTATCTTCCTGACACATTTTTCGATTAGACATCGAACGGCTTATTAATGCACCACCGAAATTAAATAATCGACACAAAATAAAACATCAGGTTACCACCTACTGTACTAAATAGCAAATTCGATTCTTTATCGTGTAACCAAATGTGCTTCTTATTTATATAGAGTATCATTTAAAAAGTATATTGAAAAAAAAAATTAAATGCTTAATTTCACACGACACTCATATATGCTGAGTTTTTGAGAGCACAATTTTAAGTGTTAAGATTGTATGAATAGTACGAAACAATTTAAGTAAGTAAAAAAAAAAACGAAAACCACAAGAAAAAATACAGTTGTTGAAAATGCTTTGAAATTAACAATTTCTAACTCTCAAACAAAAACAAAAGGCCGTTTAAAACCTCACATATAAGAGTTACATGCTTGAAGATGTTATGAAGGGAATGTTGAATAGCTTCTTTAGTTTCCACATCAGCATGACAAGAACGGTGAAAAACGGGACTTCGCAATTTGTACATTTTTCCAAACTGACAACAATTGTTGATCACATTTTACTCATGTTCCATAAGGAAATGGAAGTATGGCGATGGCGAAAAAAGTCATCTTCGAGATAAGGGCTGATTCTGTTGTAGTAATTGTAGTACCTTCAAAACACGAAGAAAAGTCATTTTACTTCCATGTCCCATAAGGAAATGGAAGTATGGTGAGGGCAAAAATAATCGTGTTCGAGATAATTCCAGATTCTGATTGTACTACCCTCAAAACAATATCGGTATGGAGAACCATACATGACTTCCATGTTCTAAGATTTATATTGTAACAAATAACGTACTTGTTTATGTAACTTCGAAACTCTCGCCTAATTAACCCCCACTGTTGGGTTCGCCAATTTGTAACTTAACTATTAGTATGTATTTTCTGTATTTGAGAATGTTCAAAAGCTCCACTGTTGGGTTCGCCAATTTGTAACAAATAACTCTTCGTGATACTTATTTATTACGAGTGTAATACTGTTGCGGGTTTATCATTATTTCAGCCCTACGTTATGAGCGTCAATTTATAATAAATTATATGTTGTTACTTATTTAACTAGATGAAGATCGAAAGCTCCACTGTTGAATGCGTCGATTTGTAAAATTTTACTGCAGATGAGATCTTCTGCAAATCAATGTTAATTTATTTATAAAAAAAATTATATATTATGTGGTTGATCTTATTCAGTTCTTGATCATAGACCTGTGTTAAATAGTTATCAAGTGTTTTACCAGAGAAAAACGCTATATTCCAGTTCTTATAGTGAAAAATTCAGTATTTGTCTCCAACCCTAGTCGGTATGTATTATTTGAATTGGAAAGAGAAGAGAGCGTAGAGCGTAAGTTAGTTCTCTATTCTCCCGTATTCACCAGCTGTCAACAAGCGAGCGCTGTGATTGGCGATTGACCCGTTATTATAGGTTAAGTCGTTCCACTTGATGCGTTTCTCACGTTCCTTTCTCTGTAAAATACACCCTATTCGAAATACACTAATTATTCTACAAATAACACAAAATCGTCAAATTCAAGAAGGGTTCTTTCTTTTATATATGTTTAAATTCCAACAGCTGCTTCCTCCTGCTACTAATACATCATATCGATCACACAATACAGAATCGATTTATTATTGAACTCGTGTTTTATATGTTACAATTTAATTATAATTTTCAGTTTGTCTTTTATCTCAGGGTACATGTAGTTCTTTTAACTATTAGTAAGGTCAGGTAATGCAAATTTAAAGTTACTAAGTATTACACTATTGTTATAAACTCTTATTATATAAAATTAAACATAAGCAGGTTTGTTACCAAACTGGATCAGATACTTAATGTGGCAGTGTCTGGTTACGACTAGGCGAGAACGGAATGTCGATGCAGCTTCTTGAATAAAAACAACATCCAGCTTCTCAATAAAAGTTTAGATTTGATGTCCCGGAATGTAGTAGAAGTTTCAGTTCTGGTCTTCGTTATTCTTCACGGTTCTGGTAGTTACCGGTCCCAATGGAATTTGTGTAGTATTAAGACTTCGTTTGTTTGTTGAAAGTGAGGTTTGGTACTTCAATACAAAAGTTCTTCGTTTGTTTTTTAATTTATATTTTTATTTAATTTTGCATTCCTCCGCTATGGATCATCTTTGTTTAATTATAGTTCATTTTCATCATTACACTTTTACTGTAAGTAGGTTGAATGCGTATTTTTTAATTCAGTTAACTTTAATGGTATGCAGAATTATATTTGCTGAGATATAGTCTCAGGAGTTACTACTCAGTCCTTTTAAATGGATTTCTTTTATGACATTTAATTTATTTTATTTTATTCATATAATTTGGTTTTTCTCTTTTTAAATTTGTATATTGAACTTTACCCATTCACATATAACAATTGAATGTTGAAATCAACAAGATATCTTGCATTTTGTTGTCCCTAACAACCATTTTCCTCTTATGTTATTGGATAATATTTGTTATCCTAGAGCCGTAATTAGGAAATATTCTTACACTTATTTAATAAAATACTCCCTTATTATAATTACATTAAATCACATAAAACTTCCACCTAATATGCATTATCAAACCATATACATTTTACTACATTTTCTTATTGCTCAACTTATTTTAAAAGGTATTATTTTCCTTTTACAAAATACTAATTTTAGGCCTATTTGTTTTATTACATGTGTTATAATTTTTTGTTTTTAATTTAACCTTTCTGACCTGGCCTACTGTACAAAGATTCACTGGCTTATGGTCAATTATTCTAATTTTAATTTATTCTGACTTCAATTTATGATTATTATTATTTATTTTATCATTGAACCCTTCATTGGTTTATAACATAATTATAATGACCACTTGACAATTTATTAACAATTATTGTCTTCCTGGCCAAGTTTACAAATATTATTTTAAGACATCTTCATTAATTATTCAAAGTAAATACACTTAACATGATAACATACATAATAAATACACTTGTATTTAATTACTTAAATACAAGTTTAACATGAATGAAATTAGTACCCATTACTTAATACTTTCTTAAAGCAATGGCTTCACACCTGCTACATACAAAACACAAAATAAATATCATGTAAACACAATATCATGATAAAGCACAACAACATGTACATCTCTATAAAACATTAAATATCAATTAAACAGTCTATTATTTTCAAACTCATCTACAGTAAATTCATCTCATTAGACACTGTGTTTATAGTTTACATCTTCCACTGATCCCCCATATTTTATATTTAGATATATTTTTACTATTTTATTACCTAGTAACCTTACTAGGTGTCATCAATACATTTTTTGGGTGAGGTTGACCCTCCTGACCTTAATTATGGCATACCAGGGGTATTGTTCGAATTTCAATGGACAAAGTTTTTATGTAACGTCTGGGACCTTAACTTTGTTACGTTACAATATTTAAAATCATTTACGAAATGAAATGTTTCCATAGAAACTACTTCTTTCCACTTATTGCTTCAAACTTAACCTTAGTACTGTGGTCAATAATGTATACCACCACACGTTATCGCACTCGATTTTCACTGATGATGGCAGTCGACGGCACTGCCGAAACATCTGGTTTTGCAGAAAACATTGGACTACGGCCAAACAGCCCGGGAAGGAATGTTAACAACAAACTACTACTTTGTTGCCGATAAAGTAGTACACATATAAAAATTATCCCCTCCCCCTTCAACTATAATTTTCATTTATAGAAAATTACCCCCACCCCGTTCAACTAGCCTCTTCATTTATAGATATTTCATCTACGTTTCTACAGTGGATTATTAAGATCTTCTTATCAGGATACTTTATTTATCAAAATTAAGTACTTTGCACTTGTTACAACAAAAAATGTTTCTGGTAAACTGCCCTTTCCCCGTAACAGATCTTCACCAAAATCAATAGACCTTGAGTCATCTACAACTCAGGCACATATGTAAAAAATTATTTGATTCTATTTGAATTTACGGCAGTTATCGTTCGTCATGAAAAATTTCTCTTGTTACAACATAAAATGTTGCAGGTAAACTACCCCTTTCCTTTAACCGATCATAACTAAAATCAACATGCCTTGAGTTCTCTACAACATAGGGATGTCTGCAAAAACGTATTAGACTATGTTTGAATTTACGGCAGTTATCATTCGTCATAGAAAAAATTAACTTTGTTATCACATAAAATGTTGCAGGTAAACTACAGCTTTCTCTTAACTGATCTTCACCAAAATCAATAGGTCTTTAGTCCTCTCCAATTCAGGGATGCATGCAAATTATTGTTTGATTCTGTTCGAATTTGCGGCTGTTATCGTTTGCCATAGAAAATACCCTTGTTAAAACAAAAAACGTTTCAGGCAAACCACCCCTTTCCCTTAACCGATCTTCACCAAAAACAACAGGTCTTGAGAACACTACAATTCAGAGGTGTATACAAAAAATTATTTGATTATGTTTGAATTTGCGGCTGTTATCGTTTGCCATATAAAATACTCTTGTTAAAACATAAAACGTCGCAGGTAAACTACACCTTTCCCTTAACCGATCTTCACCAAAAACAACAGGTCTTGATAACTCTACAATTCAGGGCTGTATGCAAAATATTATTTGATTGTGTATGAATTTGAGGCTGTTATTGTTTGCCATAGGAACAATTACCCTTGATTTAAAAATAAACGTTGCGGGTAAACTACCCCTTTCCCTTAACCGATCTTCACCAAACAAAATACGACTTGAGAACACTACAATTCAGAGTTGTATACAAAAAATTATTTGTTTATGTTTGAATTTGCGGCTGTCATCGTTTGCCATAGAAAATACCCTTGTTAAAACATAAAACGTTGCAGGCAAACTACCCCTTTCCCTTAACCGATCTTCACCAAAAACAATAGGTCTTGAGTACTCTACAAATCAGAGCTGTATGCAAAAAAATATTTGATTCTGTTTGAATTTGCGGCTGTTATCGTTTGCCATATAAAAAAACTACACACACACACACACACACACACACAGACAATTTTCGAAAAATGACTTTTTTTCATGTTTTGAGTGTAGTACAATCAGAATCTGCAATAATCTCGAACACGATTTTTTTTGCCATCACCATAATTCCATTTCCTTAAGGAACATGATTGATTTGAAATTGAGTGTAATAAAAATATCGGTATGGAGAACCATACATGACTTCCATGTTCTATGATTTATATTTGAAATCATTTACGAAATGAAATGTTTCCATAGAAACTACTTCTTTCTTCAGCCTTAACCACAGTACTGTGATCACTAAAGTATACCACATCACGATTGTGCACTCAATTTTCACTGACGATGGCAGTCGATAGCACTGCCGAAAAGTCTGGTTTTGTAGAAAACATTGGATCAAACCCAAACAGCCCAGGGAAGAATTTTAACAACAAACTACTTCTTTGTTGCCGATAACGTAGTACACATGACATATAAATAAAAATTATCCCCTTCAACTATAATGGTCATTTATAGAAAATTACCCCCACCCCGTTCAACTAGCCTCTTCATTTATAGATATTTCATCTACGTTTCTACAGTGAATTATTAAGATCTTCTTATCAGGATACTTTATTTATCGAAATTAAGTACTTCACTCTAGGTAAAACAAAATAAGTTTCTGGTAAACTACCCTCTCCTCCTAACCGATCTTCACCAAAATCAATAGGCCTTGAGTCCTCTACAACGCAGGCACATATGTAAAAATTTATTTCATTCTGTTTGAATTTACGGAAGTTATCGTTCGTCATAGAAAAAATTAACTTTGTTATCACATAAAATGTTGCAGGTAAACTACCCCTTCCCCTTAACCGAACTTCACCAAAATCGAAAGTCCTTGAGATCTCTACAATTCAGGGACGTATGCAAAACATTATTTGATTCTGTTTGAATTTGCGGCTATTATCGTTTGCCATATAAAATACCCTTGATAAAAAAACGTTGCTGGTAAACTACCTCTTCCCCTTAACCGATCTTCACCAAAAACAATAAGTCTTGAGAACTCTACAATTTAGGGTTGTATACAAAAAATCATTTGATTCTGTTTGAATTTCCGGCTGTTATCGTTTGCCATATAAAATACCCTTGTTAAAAAAACGTTGCTAGTAAACTACCCCTTTCCCTTAACCGATCTTCACCAAAAACAAAAGGACTTGAGAATTCTACAAATTAGGGCTGCATGCAAATAATCTTTTGATTCTGTTTGAATTTGCTGCTGTTATCGTTTGCCATAGAAAATACCCTTGTTAAAACATAAAACGTTGCTGGTAAACGTTGCTGGTTTTCTTGTTTTGATAAAAAAAGTCGTTTTTCGAAAAGTGTCTGTGTGTGTGTCTGTGTGTCTATCTGTGTGTCTATCTGTGTGTCTATCTGTCTATAGGTTTTTACTTCCATATTCCTTAAGGAAATGGAAGTATGGTGATGGCAAAAAAAATCGTGTTCGAGATTATTGCAGATTCTGATTGTACTACACCCAAAACATGAAAAAAAGCCGTTTTCCGAAAAGTGTCTGTGTGTCTGTCTGTCTGTCTGTCTGTGTGTCTGTAGATTTTTTTCTATGGCAAACGATAACGGCCACTATAATAGAAGAAATGAGAAAAGAGTTTGGTGAAAAATATATAGAAAAGAAAATAAGAAAAATGAAAGAGAGATTAAACAAGAAACTCAAGGAATTAATAGAAGGAACAAGAAATAAAAATAAAGAAAAAGATAAAGAAATAAAATTTGCTGAAAAAGTATTAAATTTAACAGAAAGAAAGTTTACAGAAAATGAACATAAATTATTAGGGAAAAGTTTAAAATATGCAACAAAAACAAACATAGATAAAGAAAATACAATAGTAGAATGTGAAGAAATAATCGATAAAATAAAAAAAGAAGAAACTAAAAAACAATTAAGAAGTGAAGTAAAAGAAATAGTAGAAAAAATATGTAAGAAAAACAAAAATGCAAGAAATAAAAAAGAAACACATATAAAAAGAAATATAAGAGAATTCAAAAAGAAAATCACGGAGAACAATTTGATAGTTATAAAAGCCGATAAAGGTAACACAGCAGTGGTAATGAACAAAAGAGATTATATCGAAAAAGCAGAACAATTTATACAAAAAGGACCATATAAAGAAATAAAATATGATTACACAAGTAAATTTCAAGCACAAACAAAGAAATTGATAAAAAAGACAACATATTTAACAGAATGGCAAAAGAAACAAAAAATAGAACGTAATCCTGAAGCTCCAAAATTTAGATGTCAAATTACGTTACATAAAAAAGAAATGCCATTAAGACCTATAGTATCATTTATAAATTCGCCAACATACAAAATATCAAAAGAAATAAGTAAAAGAATCAAAATGGCATATGAAAAAGAAGAAATCTACAGCATAGAAAATAGCAAAAAGGTAATAGAAATATTAAAAGAAATAACCATAACAAATAAGACAAAATTAATGCCATTAGATATACGAGTAAAAGATATGTACACCAATATACCAATAGCAAAAACACTAGAAATAATAAAGAAAACAAATTAAGTAATGTAGAATGGAAAAACGAAATAATAGAAGCATTAGAATTATGCCTAAGCCAGAACTACTTCAGATTTAACAACAAATTTTACGTACAAGAGAATGGATTACCAATGGGATCACCGCTTTCACCATTAATGGCAGAGATATTCATGAATAACTTTGAAATCAAAATTTTAAAAGATATAGATAAAGAAAGAAGAATTAAAAAATGGATCAGGTATGTAGATGACATACTAATAGTTTGGGAAGGTGAAGTAAATGAATTTAAAAAATTTACGGAAGAATTAAATAACATAGAAAAAACAATAAAATTTCAAGAAGAAACTGGAAGATTAGAAATTAATTTCCTGGACATCAATATAAAAATTGAAGATAACAAACTCAAATTCAATATATATAGGAAAGAAACATACTCAGATTTAATAATTCCACAAGAATCATATCATCCAATCAATTATAAAATGGCAGCATTAAATTCATTTTGCTATAGAGCTATAAATTATCTAGAAAATGAAGAACTCAAACAAAAAGAATTAAAGAAATTTCAACAAATAGCAAAAAATAATAATTACAACCCTAAAATAATTAATAGAATAGTTAAGAAAATAGAGGAAAATAAAGAAATAGAAAAGAACAAAAAAGAAAAAACAAATGAAGAAAAGAAATATAAAGGAGCAATAACATACAGTATATAGGATATCAAACAAAAATGTTACAAAAATGCTTCGAAAAATACGAAATACAGATAGGAATAAAGAAAACGAAAAATGTATTCGAATATATAAAAAATGCTAAAACAGAAGAAATTCCATTAACAGAAAACAGCGGCGTGTACAAATTAAAATGTGGGGAATGTAATAAGATATATCTGGGCGAAACTGGAAGAAAATTTATAATTCGAATGAATGAACATGCAAAAGGAGAAGGGGTTAGAACAACGAACTCACTATATGCAAGACATTTCAATGAATCAGGCCATAAATTTATAAATCCAAATGAAAATATGGAAATAATCAAAATAGATAATAATCCGCAAAAAAGAAAATTAATAGAAGAACTAGAAATAATTAAAGTTAAAAAAGAAGATAAGAATAAATTAATGAAAATAAAAGTGGATTTTACAAATGAAGAAATATTTTATTACTGTATATACTAAACAATAAACAAAAATAAATTAAAATAATAAGAATAACACACTAAAAATGACGAAATGTAAAAGGTTATAAGTTAGAAAGTAAAATATGACATGAAGAAATTAACGGGAGATTTTTAAAATAATTTGACGGACGTTAGTAAAATGCCTAACGGAAAAATGTAGACAAAGTTCCCGTGAAGAGCGGCAGCAGCTAGAACCAATAGGAGGGGCGATGACATAAGGGGAGGGGCCTAAAGTATAAAAGCCTACAACGTACAGTTGACAGACGTTGTTTAAGACCTGAAGATGTCAGTGATGACGAAAAGCTTTGTCTAAACAATAAAAATTATAGCAGTTTAGCAATTTTATAAAAGAAATAGTAACGATGGCTGCTAATTTAAACAATACGAAGAATAAAACATGCGAATTGCAAGCAGATAAATATAAAAATGTAAGGGAATTTTTTAAGTATTTAAAAATCAAAGCAAAAGTGAAAAAAACGTTAGGGAAAATTTGGTTCAATAAACAGTTTTTAATTAATAAAATAACTCCAAAATACGCAAAAATTAAAATAAATAACAAAAGCAAAGTAGCAAACCAAGTGAAAAATATGGATAAAACTTGAAATAAAGAACTTATACAGTAAAATAAATAAATATAACAAAGAAATGTATCAATTACATCAAAAATTATATACAAGTTACAATTATGTAGAAATAGAAGAAATGAGAAAAGAGTTTGGTGAAAAATATATAGAAAAGGAAATAAGAAAAATGAAAGAGAGATTAAACAAGAAACTCAAGGAATTAATAGAAGGAACAAGAAATAAAAAGAAAGAAAAAGATAAAGAAATAAAATTTGCTGAAAAAGTATTAAATTTAACAGAAAGAAAGTTTACAGAAAATGAACATAAATTATTAGGGAAAAGTTTAAAATATGCAACAAAAACAAACATAGATAAAGAAAATACAATAATAGAATGTGAAGAAATAATCGATAAAATAAAAAAAGGAAACTAAAAAACAATTAAGAAGTGAAGTAAAAGAAATAGTAGAAAAAATATGTAAGAAAAACAAAAATGCAATAAATAAATACGAAACACAAATAAAAAGAAATATAAGAGAATTCAAAAAGAAAATCACGGAGAACAATTTGATAGTTATAAAAGCCGATAAAGGTAACACAGCAGTGGTAATGAACAAAAGAGATTATATCGAAAAAGCAGAACAATTTATACAAAAAGGACCATATAAGGAAATAAAATATGATTACACAAGTAAATTTCAAGCACAAACAAAGAAATTGATAAAAAAGATAACATATTTAACAGAATGGCAAAAGAAACAAAAAATAGAACATAATCCTGAAGCTCCAAAATTTAGATCTCAAATTAAGTTACATAAAAAAGAAATGCCATTAAGACCTATAGTATTATTTATAAATTCGCCAACATACAAAATATCAAAAGAAATAAGTAAAAGAATCAAAATGGCATATGAAAAAGAAGAAATCCACAGCATAGGAAATAGCAAAAAGGTAATAGAAATATTAAAAGAAATAACCATAACAAATAAGACAAAATTAATGTCATTAGATATACGAGTAAAAGATATGTACACCAATATACCAATAGCAAAAACAGTAGAAATAATAAAGAAAACAAATTAAGTAATGTAGAATGGAAAAACGAAATAATAGAAGGATTAGAATTATGCCTAAGCCAGAACTACTTCAGATTTAACAACAAATTTTACATACAAGAGAATGGATTACCAATGGGATCACCGCTTTCACCATTAATGGCAGAGATATTCATGAATAAATTTGAAATCAAAATTTTAAAAGATATAGATAAAGAAAGAAGAATTAAAAAATGGATCAGGTATGTAGATGACATACTAACAGTTTGGGAAGGTGAAGTAAATGAATTTAAAAAATTTACGGAAGAATTAAATAACATAGAAAAAACAATAAAATTTCAAGAAGAAATTGGAGGATTAGAAATTAATTTCCTGGACATCAATATAAAAATTGAAGATAACAAACTCAAATTCAGTATATATAGGAAAGAAACATACTCAGATTTAATAATTCCACAAGAATCATATTATCCAATCAATTATAAAATGGCAGCATTAAATTCATTTTGCTATAGAGCTATAAATTATCTAGAAAATGAAGACTCAAACAAAATGAATTAAAGAAATTTCAACAAATAGCAAAAAATAATAATTACAACCCTAAAATAATTAATAGAATAGTTAAGAAAATAGAGGAAAATAAAGAAATAGAAAAGAACAAAAAAGAAAAAACAAATGAAGAAAAGAAATATAAAGGAGCAATAACATACAGTAAATAGGATATCAAACAAAAATGTTACAAAAATGCTTCGAAAAATACGAAATACAGATAGGAATAAAGAAAACGAAAAATGTATTCGAATATATAAAAAATGCTAAAACAGAAGAAATTCCATTAACAGAAAAAAGCGGCGTGTACAAATTGAAATGTGGGGAATGTAATAAGATATATCTGGGCGAAACTGGAAGAAAATTTATAATTCGAATGAATGAACATGCAAAAGGAGAAGGGGTTAGAACAACGAACTCACTATATGCAAGACATTTCAATGAATCAGGCCATAAATTTATAAATCCAAATGAAAATATGGAAATAATCAAAATAGAAAATAATCCGCAAAAAAGAAAATTAATAGAACAACTAGAAATACTTAAAGTTAAAAAAGAAGATAAGAATAAATTAATGAATATAAAAGTGGATTTTACAAATGAAGAAATATTTTATTACTGTATATACTAAACAATAAACAAAAATAAATTAAAATAATAAGAATAACACACTAAAAATGACGAAATGTAAAAGGTTATAAGTTAGAAAGTAAAATATGACATGAAGAAATTAACGGGAGATTTTTAAAATAATTTGACGGACGTTAGTAAAATGCCTAACGGAAAAATGTAGACAAAGTTCCCGTGAAGAGCGGCAGCAGCTAGAACCAATAGGAGGGGCGATGACATAAGGGGAGGGGCCTAAAGTATAAAAGCCTACAACGTACAGTTGACAGACGTTGTTTAAGACCTGAAGATGTCAGTGATGACGAAAAGCTTTGTCTAAACAATAAAAATTATAGCAGTTTAGCAATTTTATAAAAGAAATAGTAACGATGGCTGCTAATTTAAACAATACGAAGAATAAAACATGCGAATTGCAAGCAGATAAATATAAAAATGTAAGGGAATTTTTTAAGTATTTAAAAATCAAAGCAAAAGTGAAAAAAACGTTAGGGAAAATTTGGTTCAATAAACAGTTTTTAATTAATAAAATAACTCCAAAATACGCAAAAATTAAAATAAATAACAAAAGCAAAGTAGCAAACCAAGTGAAAAATATGGATAAAACTTGAAATAAAGAACTTATACAGTAAAATAAATAAATATAACAAAGAAATGTATCAATTACATCAAAAATTATATACAGGTTACAATTATGTAGAAATAGAAGAAATGAGAAAAGAGTTTGGTGAAAAATATATAGAAAAGGAAATAAGAAAAATGAAAGAGAGATTAAACAAGAAACTCAAGGAATTAATAGAAGGAACAAGAAATAAAAAGAAAGAAAAAGATAAAGAAATAAAATTTGCTGAAAAAGTATTAAATTTAACAGAAAGAAAGTTTACAGAAAATGAACATAAATTATTAGGGAAAAGTTTAAAATATGCAACAAAAACAAACATAGATAAAGAAAATACAATAATAGAATGTGAAGAAATAATCGATAAAATAAAAAAAGGAAACTAAGAAACAATTAAGAAGTGAAGTAAAAGAAATAGTAGAAAAAATATGTAAGAAAAACAAAAATGCAATAAATAAATACGAAACACAAATAAAAAGAAATATAAGAGAATTCAAAAAGAAAATCACGGAGAACAATTTGATAGTTATAAAAGCCGATAAAGGTAACACAGCAGTGGTAATGAACAAAAGAGATTATATCGAAAAAGCAGAACAATTTATACAAAAAGGACCATATAAGGAAATAAAATATGATTACACAAGTAAATTTCAAGCACAAACAAAGAAATTGATAAAAAAGATAACATATTTAACAGAATGGCAAAAGAAACAAAAAATAGAACATAATCCTGAAGCTCCAAAATTTAGATCTCAAATTAAGTTACATAAAAAAGAAATGCCATTAAGACCTATAGTATTATTTATAAATTCGCCAACATACAAAATATCAAAAGAAATAAGTAAAAGAATCAAAATGGCATATGAAAAAGAAGAAATCCACAGCATAGGAAATAGCAAAAAGGTAATAGAAATATTAAAAGAAATAACCATAACAAATAAGACAAAATTAATGTCATTAGATATACGAGTAAAAGATATGTACACCAATATACCAATAGCAAAAACAGTAGAAATAATAAAGAAAACAAATTAAGTAATGTAGAATGGAAAAACGAAATAATAGAAGGATTAGAATTATGCCTAAGCCAGAACTACTTCAGATTTAACAACAAATTTTACATACAAGAGAATGGATTACCAATGGGATCACCGCTTTCACCATTAATGGCAGAGATATTCATGAATAAATTTGAAATCAAAATTTTAAAAGATATAGATAAAGAAAGAAGAATTAAAAAATGGATCAGGTATGTAGATGACATACTAACAGTTTGGGAAGGTGAAGTAAATGAATTTAAAAAATTTACGGAAGAATTAAATAACATAGAAAAAACAATAAAATTTCAAGAAGAAATTGGAGGATTAGAAATTAATTTCCTGGACATCAATATAAAAATTGAAGATAACAAACTCAAATTCAATATATATAGGAAAGAAACATACTCAGATTTAATAATTCCACAAGAATCATATTATCCAATCAATTATAAAATGGCAGCATTAAATTCATTTTGCTATAGAGCTATAAATTATCTAGAAAATGAAGACTCAAACAAAATGAATTAAAGAAATTTCAACAAATAGCAAAAAATAATAATTACAACCCTAAAATAATTAATAGAATAGTTAAGAAAATAGAGGAAAATAAAGAAATAGAAAAGAACAAAAAAGAAAAAACAAATGAAGAAAAGAAATATAAAGGAGCAATAACATACAGTAAATAGGATATCAAACAAAAATGTTACAAAAATGCTTCGAAAAATACGAAATACAGATAGGAATAAAGAAAACGAAAAATGTATTCGAATATATAAAAAATGCTAAAACAGAAGAAATTCCATTAACAGAAAAAAGCGGCGTGTACAAATTGAAATGTGGGGAATGTAATAAGATATATCTGGGCGAAACTGGAAGAAAATTTATAATTCGAATGAATGAACATGCAAAAGGAGAAGGGGTTAGAACAACGAACTCACTATATGCAAGACATTTCAATGAATCAGGCCATAAATTTATAAATCCAAATGAAAATATGGAAATAATCAAAATAGAAAATAATCCGCAAAAAAGAAAATTAATAGAACAACTAGAAATACTTAAAGTTAAAAAAGAAGATAAGAATAAATTAATGAATATAAAAGTGGATTTTACAAATGAAGAAATATTTTATTACTGTATATACTAAACAATAAACAAAAATAAATTAAAATAATAAGAATAACACACTAAAAATGACGAAATGTAAAAGGTTATAAGTTAGAAAGTAAAATATGACATGAAGAAATTAACGGGAGATTTTTAAAATAATTTGACGGACGTTAGTAAAATGCCTAACGGAAAAATGTAGACAAAGTTCCCGTGAAGAGCGGCAGCAGCTAGAACCAATAGGAGGGGCGATGACATAAGGGGAGGGGCCTAAAGTATAAAAGCCTACAACGTACAGTTGACAGACGTTGTTTAAGACCTGAAGATGTCAGTGATGACGAAAAGCTTTGTCTAAACAATAAAAATTATAGCAGTTTAGCAATTTTATAAAAGAAATAGTAACGATGGCTGCTAATTTAAACAATACGAAGAATAAAACATGCGAATTGCAAGCAGATAAATATAAAAATGTAAGGGAATTTTTTAAGTATTTAAAAATCAAAGCAAAAGTGAAAAAAACGTTAGGGAAAATTTGGTTCAATAAACAGTTTTTAATTAATAAAATAACTCCAAAATACGCAAAAATTAAAATAAATAACAAAAGCAAAGTAGCAAACCAAGTGAAAAATATGGATAAAACTTGAAATAAAGAACTTATACAGTAAAATAAATAAATATAACAAAGAAATGTATCAATTACATCAAAAATTATATACAAGTTACAATTATGTAGAAATAGAAGAAATGAGAAAAGAGTTTGGTGAAAAATATATAGAAAAGGAAATAAGAAAAATGAAAGAGAGATTAAACAAGAAACTCAAGGAATTAATAGAAGGAACAAGAAATAAAAAGAAAGAAAAAGATAAAGAAATAAAATTTGCTGAAAAAGTATTAAATTTAACAGAAAGAAAGTTTACAGAAAATGAACATAAATTATTAGGGAAAAGTTTAAAATATGCAACAAAAACAAACATAGATAAAGAAAATACAATAATAGAATGTGAAGAAATAATCGATAAAATAAAAAAAGGAAACTAAGAAACAATTAAGAAGTGAAGTAAAAGAAATAGTAGAAAAAATATGTAAGAAAAACAAAAATGCAATAAATAAATACGAAACACAAATAAAAAGAAATATAAGAGAATTCAAAAAGAAAATCACGGAGAACAATTTGATAGTTATAAAAGCCGATAAAGGTAACACAGCAGTGGTAATGAACAAAAGAGATTATATCGAAAAAGCAGAACAATTTATACAAAAAGGACCATATAAGGAAATAAAATATGATTACACAAGTAAATTTCAAGCACAAACAAAGAAATTGATAAAAAAGATAACATATTTAACAGAATGGCAAAAGAAACAAAAAATAGAACATAATCCTGAAGCTCCAAAATTTAGATCTCAAATTAAGTTACATAAAAAAGAAATGCCATTAAGACCTATAGTATTATTTATAAATTCGCCAACATACAAAATATCAAAAGAAATAAGTAAAAGAATCAAAATGGCATATGAAAAAGAAGAAATCCACAGCATAGGAAATAGCAAAAAGGTAATAGAAATATTAAAAGAAATAACCATAACAAATAAGACAAAATTAATGTCATTAGATATACGAGTAAAAGATATGTACACCAATATACCAATAGCAAAAACAGTAGAAATAATAAAGAAAACAAATTAAGTAATGTAGAATGGAAAAACGAAATAATAGAAGGATTAGAATTATGCCTAAGCCAGAACTACTTCAGATTTAACAACAAATTTTACATACAAGAGAATGGATTACCAATGGGATCACCGCTTTCACCATTAATGGCAGAGATATTCATGAATAAATTTGAAATCAAAATTTTAAAAGATATAGATAAAGAAAGAAGAATTAAAAAATGGATCAGGTATGTAGATGACATACTAACAGTTTGGGAAGGTGAAGTAAATGAATTTAAAAAATTTACGGAAGAATTAAATAACATAGAAAAAACAATAAAATTTCAAGAAGAAATTGGAGGATTAGAAATTAATTTCCTGGACATCAATATAAAAATTGAAGATAACAAACTCAAATTCAATATATATAGGAAAGAAACATACTCAGATTTAATAATTCCACAAGAATCATATTATCCAATCAATTATAAAATGGCAGCATTAAATTCATTTTGCTATAGAGCTATAAATTATCTAGAAAATGAAGACTCAAACAAAATGAATTAAAGAAATTTCAACAAATAGCAAAAAATAATAATTACAACCCTAAAATAATTAATAGAATAGTTAAGAAAATAGAGGAAAATAAAGAAATAGAAAAGAACAAAAAAGAAAAAACAAATGAAGAAAAGAAATATAAAGGAGCAATAACATACAGTAAATAGGATATCAAACAAAAATGTTACAAAAATGCTTCGAAAAATACGAAATACAGATAGGAATAAAGAAAACGAAAAATGTATTCGAATATATAAAAAATGCTAAAACAGAAGAAATTCCATTAACAGAAAAAAGCGGCGTGTACAAATTGAAATGTGGGGAATGTAATAAGATATATCTGGGCGAAACTGGAAGAAAATTTATAATTCGAATGAATGAACATGCAAAAGGAGAAGGGGTTAGAACAACGAACTCACTATATGCAAGACATTTCAATGAATCAGGCCATAAATTTATAAATCCAAATGAAAATATGGAAATAATCAAAATAGAAAATAATCCGCAAAAAAGAAAATTAATAGAACAACTAGAAATACTTAAAGTTAAAAAAGAAGATAAGAATAAATTAATGAATATAAAAGTGGATTTTACAAATGAAGAAATATTTTATTACTGTATATACTAAACAATAAACAAAAATAAATTAAAATAATAAGAATAACACACTAAAAATGACGAAATGTAAAAGGTTATAAGTTAGAAAGTAAAATATGACATGAAGAAATTAACGGGAGATTTTTAAAATAATTTGACGGACGTTAGTAAAATGCCTAACAGAAAAATGTAGACAAAGTTCCCGTGAAGAGCGGCAGCAGCTAGAACCAATAGGAGGGGCGATGACATAAGGGGAGGGGCCTAAAGTATAAAAGCCTACAACGTACAGTTGACAGACGTTTAAGACCTGAAGATGTCAGTGATGACGAAAAGCTTTGTCTAAACAATAAAAATTATAGCAGTTTAGCAATTTTATAAAAGAAATAGTAACGATGGCTGCTAATTTAAACAATACGAAGAATAAAACATGCGAATTGCAAGCAGATAAATATAAAAATGTAAGGGAATTTTTTAAGTATTTAAAAAACAAAGCAAAAGTGAAAAAAACGTTAGGGAAAATTTGGTTCAATAAACAGTGTTTAATTAATAAAATAACTCCAAAATACGCAAAAATTAAAATAAATAACAAAAGCAAAGTAGCAAACCAAGTGAAAAATATGGATAAAACTTGAAATAAAGAACTTATACAGTAAAATAAATAAATATAACAAAGAAATGTATCAATTACATCATAAATTATATACAAGTTACAATTATGTAGAAATAGAAGAAATGAGAAAAGAGTTTGGTGAAAAATATATAGAAAAGGAAATAAGAAAAATGAAAGAGAGATTAAACAAGAAACTCAAGGAATTAATAGAAGGAACAAGAAATAAAAATAAAGAAAAAGATAAAAAAATAAAATTTGCTAAAAAAGTATTAAATTTAACAGAAAGAAAATTTAGTAAAACAGTAAAGTACTTGAAAATTCATTTAAACTTTTTCAAACAATGGTAGTTGTTAAAAATAAAATAATTTTGTTGCCAGGCAATAAAATTATAATTTTTTCATTTTAATGTAAATTATGTATAAGTTATGTATGTTATATGTTAT
The DNA here is from genome assembly GCA_034769895.1 of Magicicada septendecula. Taxonomy (NCBI): domain Eukaryota; kingdom Metazoa; phylum Arthropoda; class Insecta; order Hemiptera; family Cicadidae; genus Magicicada; species Magicicada septendecula. The sequence goes on along the minus strand of CM068367.1, from coordinate 752,713,409 downwards.
AAACTATGTATTTTATACATGTATAAAATAATATATCGTTCGGTAAGCATATTTCAGTTATGTAATGTTTACGTTTCCATTTTATTGTTATGACTACAGCAATAAAAAGGCAGGGAAGACACACACACACACACACACACACACACACACAATTCGCGTTATTTCTGGCCTCACTCATGTTTATTTTCTTACATTTGCACGCTTTTTAAATGGAAAGTGCCGAAACCCACACCAACATAACGCGTGCAAGCCGAAAAAATGGACATCAATTTGCTTCCTGTGGATCGCTGGGCAGTGTAACTGCACGTGTTTACAGAGGAACGATTCATAGACACACTTTTCGTCTTTAGGGAATGAACCCTCTGCAAGATGCTGAGGGTCCATGAGTGACTTCGGAGCGCTCCGTCTTTTCGCGTGTTTGTTCTGTTAAACATACACTGTAGATTCGCAACTTTACTCTAAGCAACCGCTCAATAAGAAATGTTGAAAATTTCTGTCCACGGTGTACCCTCATTCACACTAAACCTGCTCTGATGTTTTAATTACGGACATCATAATATTAAAACTTTGGAAACTTGAGCACTACTTAATGGAGATCAATCATTAACTTATACAAGCCATTAATTTTATGCATATTTTTTATATATATTATGTGTACAACGTTATCGGCAACAAAGAAGTAGTTTTTGTTAAAATTCCTTCCCGGGATATTTGGCCGTAGTCCAATGTTTCTACAAAATCAGACGTTTCGGCAATGCCATCGACTTCCATCATCAGTGAAAATCGAGTGTGATAACGTGAGGTGGTATACGTTAGTGACCACAGTACTGTGGTTAAGGCTGAAGCAGTAAGTAGAAAGAAGTAGTTTCTATGGTAATATTTCATTTCGAAAATGATTTTAAATATAAATCTTAGAATATGGAAGTCATGTATGGTTCTCCATACCGATAATTTTTATGGCAAACGATAACAGCCGCAAATTCAAACAGAATCAAATAATGTTTCGCATACAGCCCTGAATTATAGAGTTCTCAAGACCTATTGTTTTTGGTGAAGATCGGTTAAGGGAAAGGGGTAGTTTACCAGCAACGTTTTATGTTTTAAAAGGGTATTTTCTATGGCAAACGATAAGAGCCGCAAATTCAAACAAAATCAAATAACTTTTGCATACAGCCCTGATGTGTATAGTGCTTAAGACCTGTTGTTTTTGGTGAAGATCGGTTAAGGGAAAGGGGTAGTTTACCTGCAACGTTTTTCTTATCAAGGGTAATTTTTTTCTATGGCAAACGATAACAGCCGCAAATTCAAACAGAATCAAATAATGTTTTGATACAACCCTGAATTGTAGAGTTCTCAAGATCTGTTGGTTTTGGTGAAGATCGGTTAAGGGAAAGGGGTAGTTTACCAGCAACATTTTATGTTTTAACAAGGGTAATTTTTTCTATGACGAACGATAACTGCTATAAATTCAAACAAAATCAACTACTTTTTTGCATACCTTTTTGAATTATACAGAAATCAAGGTCTGTTGATTTTGTTGAAGATCGGTTAAGGGAAAGGGGTACTTTAACAGCAACTTTTTATTTTTAACAATGGTAATTTTGTTTTTACGAACGATAACTGCCGTAAATTCAAAGAGAATCAAATAATGTTTTGCATACAGTCCTGAATCGTAGAGTTCTCAAGACCTACTGTTTTTGGGGAAGATCGGTTAAGGGAAAGGGGTAGTTTACCAGTAACGTTTTATGTTTTAACAAGGGTATTTTCTATGGCAAACGATAAGAGCCGCAAATTCAAACAGAATCAAATAATTTTTTGCATGAAGCCCTGAATTGTAGAGTACTCAAGACCTGTAGTGTTTGGTGAAGATCGGTTAAGGGGAAGGGGTAGTTTACCAACAACGTTTTATGTTTTAACAAGGGTAATTTTTTCTATGACGAATGATAACTGCCGTAAATTCAAACATAATCTAATACGTTTTTGCATACATCCCTATGTTGTAGAGAACTCAAGGCATGTTGATTTTAGTTAAGATCGGTTAAGGGAAAGGAGTAGTTTACCTGCAACATTTTATGTTGTAACAAGAGAAATTTTTCATGACGAACGATAACTGCCGTAAATTCAAATAGAATCAAATAATTTTTTACATATGTGCCTGAGTTGTAGAAGACTCAAGGTCTATTGATTTTGGTGAAGATCGGTTACGGGGAAAGGGCAGTTTACCAGAAACATTTTTTGTTGTAACAAGTGTAAAGTACTTAATTTTGATAAATAAAGTATCCTGATAAGAAGACCTTAATCCACTGTAGAAACGTAGATGAAATATCTATAAATGAAGAGGCTAGTTGAACGGGGTAGAGGTAATTTTCTATAAATGAAAATTATAGTTGAAGGGGGAGGGGATAATTTTTATGCGTACTACGTTATCGGCAACAAAGTAGTAGTTTGTTGTTAAAATTCCTTCCCGACCTGTTTGGCCGTAGTTCAATGTTTTCTGCAATACCAGACGTTTCGGCAGTGCCGTCGACTGCCCTCCTCCTCATCATCATCATCATCAGTGAAAATCGCGTGCGATAATGTTAGGTGGTAATGTTAGGTGGTATACGTTAGTGACCACAGTACTGTGGTTAAGGCTGAAGGAATTAGAAGAAAGAAGTAGTTTCTATGGAAATATTTCATTTCAAAAATGATTTTAAATATAATATAAATCTTAGAACATGGAAGTCATGTATGGTTCTCTATACCGATATTTCGAAAAGTGTCTGTGTGTAGAATTTTTTCTATGGGGAACGATAACTGCCGCACATTCAAACAGAATCAAATAATTTTTTCCATACTTCCCTGAATTGTAGGGGACTCGACGTCTTTTGATTTTGGTAAAGATCGGTTAAGGGAAACGGGTAGTTTACCTGCAACGTTTTACGTTTTACCAAGAGTGAAGTACTTTAAAATTTATTTAAACTTTTCAAACAATGGTAACTGTTAAAAATAAAATAATTTTTTTGCCAGGCAATAAAATTATAATTTTTTAATTTTAATTTAAATCATGTATGACTAAAAATGTATCGTTCCTGGCAGGCAAGCATATCTCAATTATGTAATGTTTATGTTTCCAAAGTTGTATTATTGTGATTACCGCAATAAAAAGACAGGCAACACACACACACACACACACACACACACACACACACACACACACACACACAATTTGCGTTATTTCTGGCCTCACTCATGTTTATTTTCTTACGTTTGCACGCTTTTTAAATGGAAAGTGCCGAAACCCACACCAACACAACGCGTGCAAGTCGAAAAGATGTCCAGCGTGGATAGCGATTTGCTTCCTGGGGAATCGCTGGCCATTGTAACTGCACGTGTTTACAGAGGAACGGTTCATAGACAGATTTTTCGTCTTTGGGAAGCGAACCCTCTGCAAGATGCTCAGGCCCATGAGAGACTTCGGAGCGCTCCTTCTTTTCCGCGTGTGTGTTCTGTGAAACGTACATTGTAGATTCACAGCTTTACTCTGAGCAACGCTCCATAGGGAATGTTGAAAATTTTTGTCCACGGTGCACCCTCATACACACTAAAACCTGCTCTGATGTTTTGATTACGGACATCATAATATTAAAACTTTGGAAATTTGAGCACTACATAATGGAGGTCAAACATTAACTTTTACAAGCCATTAATTTTATGCGTATTTTGAAGCAATAAATGTTTTAATAAATTAATACAATCTGTGTACTTACTTCTATTACAAGAATTACAAACTAATATGTGTATGTATGTATGTATGAAAAATATATAAATATTTTTCTCCTCTGGAAAATTGTTTGCCCCTTCTGGAAATATTTTGACCTCCCTGATGGCTAGTTATTTACCAGCCTGTGTAGAATGTAACGTTATGATATGGATCAGAATGATGGGTGTTAAACAAACAGAAGACAGAAACTTATTAAGAAACAAATATTTTTCTGAGAAATTTATAATTATACGGATGAACAGAATCGTCGCTCAGGAAAACAGAAGACGAATGGAAAAAAGAAAGACTCGATTTTAAAAAAGAAAAATGACTAGTATGGTATTGACAGGAAAGACTTTGATAACACTACAGACATCATTCGCCCTCGGCCGATAACAAATTTTGGATTCGCGCAGCGAGAGTCCAAATCCATTAGCAGAATCAGATCACAGCTCCCTTTGGCCAACTTCGTTCGACCTACAAACATTTTATTTAAAAACACATTCCTTCTCATGAAGGTTGAGGATAGTCTTCACCCACCTGACAAGGAAGTACCATTTTAGCTGATTTGTCATTTCTTCAGAACTCAAGCATTCACTTTTTCACGTTTTGTCACTATATCTAGTTCTGCTTCTTGTGAAATATATAGTCCTGTTACAGACACAAACGTAAAATTCTGAACCTGTCATGTCTTGGTTGTAGAGTAAAGAACGTAAGTTTTCGTGGCTCCGTGCTCAGAGTACCCGTACTCAGAACACCTATCGACAAATAGTAGTCCTTTGGTTTTTTTGATTGGCACAGATAATGAAAATTACATCTGAAAGTCACCCTATAACATATGCCTCTTGTTGAACGAGGAATCGAGTTCTTAGGGTTTAACTCGACCGTTTGGCATTTATCTGTCCGTCTGTCTAACTAATTGGGGTATGTTTCACGATAACTTTTGAACGCATCAACCGATTTTCGTAAAATTTTCCCTTTAAAATTTACCCTACAGAACCTTGTTGTTTTTGAGATTAATCACCTCAAAAATAGGACGGTGAGTCAAAATTTTGAAAAAATCGCAATATCCCATGTGAGGTATCAAATTAAAGGAAATGTAAACTACAATCTGAATATAGTATTTATTTTCGAAATTTTCAAAGTTTTTGGACGTTAGAGCCTAAAACTTTGGCGAAAGTTTTGATAAAACCACAAAAATTCATGTGGCATGTTAAGTTAAAGCAATTTTGACTAAAATCTGAATGTAATGTTAAGTTTTAAAATTTCAAAATATTTGGACTCTAAGATCCAGTCAAGATCACATTTTTTATAGAAAAGTGAAAATCCAACTGGGTGTCAGATTAAAATGAATTGTAACCCAAATCCGAATGTTCCTAAGTGTTTGCGTTATTGTATGATTGTGTATTCTACAGTTATGTTACTAAAGAAGTATTAAAATAATTGGGATGTAGGCCTATGTAATTTTTCCCGCAATTGGAAAATTGTCTAATAACGAAATGTATGTAATAATAAATGTACTCCGTTCAAAATAGTGAGCGAGTTCTGCAGTCAGGGAGCATGGGCTTACTAGTTAATCATAATGTGACAAATATATTTAAAAAGATCTACGAACACACAAAGATTATTGTAAGATAGTTGAACATGTAATATAGCCTACAATTAAATTTTTTAGCTAATCAGAATTAGGCCTACTTCAGGATTAGACACTGTGAGCAAGCTACTAGTTAAATATCTGACGATGAACCATATGCTTTGAGGTGCGTCATCAATTGTAAACAAGAAGTCACAAGGCTGATTGTAAAGGTTAGTTTATATTATATTCATACAAGTGAATTGGATACCGCTGAAAATATGTATGCTAAATTGCCTTTCATTACATAAATATGTTTATTGTATTTCATAGACAATTAAATAACAACAGGTAAAATTAAAATCTACATATTATCAAATACAGAAGAGTATAAGACAGGGAACGACCTAATATATTTCCAATGATGGAGGTTAATACATTAAAATGAAAAAGAATGGGCGTAGAATAGCTAGAGTATAACTCTCAAATTGAAAAATTAAGATTTGGAGTTCAATCTTTGAACCTGACTTTCGGTGGTACGTGAACATTATCAGCAGGGTTAGATCGTACAAGTACCATCGTTAGAATTTACCACACGTAAGTCCTATCTACATACCGCTACTTACCCTCTAAGCCCGCTGGACAGGACCGAGAAGCACCACCATTGACGCAAGGTTGTTCGTTGTGTAAACTTGCGTCAGTGTGGTAGTGCTTCCAGATTCTGTTCAGCGGACTTAAGAGGGTAAGTAACGGTTCTTTTTATACAGTTTTTCTGTAGTTGTATTTAACTTTGTAGAGATGGTGGTTATTTCATTTTTTTTTTTGCGGTCCACGCTTGTTAGTGAAGTTAGTGAAAGAATCTCGAGTAGGCTTAAGTTTGTATTTAATGGACTAGTTTATCTTACACTTGAAGACGATTACAGATTTAGTAGTCGAAATGTTGTGTGATAAGTTCTACGCTAGTAGTTGAGGTATGCCTTCTGATAAGATTTGTTGTTTAGTGAACATTCAGTCAAGGTGGATAGCAAGTTTCACGAACTCATTCTAAAGGTTTCTTCAGAATAAATGTGGAAAAAAATTGTTAATAAGGCTCCACCAAGTGACAGTCGGTATAAGTATGCGAATGAAATTAAATGTTTTGTTAAAATAGTAACAGATATAATACGAAGCCTCACTATCCGCAGGCATTTCGAGATAGTCCCTCTAATTGATATGATACAAAGCTTACAGTTGAGACGGTTTAGCCTCGTCTGTAGAATAGAAAATCGAAGATACCCTAGAAGAGCGTGGGAAGCAAAACCACAAGGTAATAGGAGAAGAGGCAGACCCAGGTTGAAGTGGGAAGACAATATTAAAGTAAGTACAGAAAGGAGACTTCTATGCATTCATGTGCTTATAAAACTAAAAAAAAAATGTTGATTGGATCAACTGTGGAAAGGAAAAGTTGGATGGGCACCTGCTATGCCATTCAAACTGGTTCGCCGCCCCGATCGAGGGCGTAGTGGGAGGGGAAGGCCCAGGCCCAGGTAGGACTACACGGTTCGGGTAAGAAAAGGAAGAAGGTATGTGGTGATCGAGAGGCTGTCTACGTAAAGGAAGAAATTGTAAGCCCACTAACCTCTAGGTTGAGGAGAAGAAGAAGAAGAAGAAAACTAAAAATATATAATTTAACTTTCACGTAAAGTTAACTTTCAAGAGTTAAAGTTAAGACTTTTACAAAGTACACCTTACATTGTACGACACCACCTTCTACTATAGGAGGAATACCTACAACAGAAAATTAAACAAATATATTAACGAATTTTTTACAAATTTATTAAAGAATATGGAAACTATTAATTTCAGAAATACATTAAATGAAGTAACAAGAAATCTCAAATTTGTAGTTTCTGTTAATAGCCTATATTTATTATAAGTCCAACATGGTGTACGTGTTCATCGAACAGAAATTTATATATTTATTTTGTCGAATCGTAGTCCAGAACATGTAACATGTTTTGTATGTTGTCTCTACAATAAATTCAACTCTGGCAGAATTTTCCCATTGCGAACATACTCCAGTTGCAAAATGTTACTACTATGATTGCCACGATTAAAACAACGAAGCAAGTAGTGTGTACACCGTGAGCGCACAAGCGGGCGACGTACCACAGTGCGTACTGGGGTCAATGCAAGGCGCGCGCTTGCATTGACCCCCAACACGCAGACTGCATCGCAGGACATGTGTCCGCCAATCGGGTGTGTGTGAGTGTGATGCCCTAATAGTGACAATCAGACTAGCAAAAATTCCATTACCTAGAGTATTTCACAGTGGGTAAAGGAGCCACAAGCTGAATTTATCTGCAGAGACATCGACAGGACATGTCTGTTATCGTTGCTGGTTTGAATTAAACTAAATAATTTCATTTAATTTCTATTAATTGCTTAGAAACGAACAAAGTATTGTTATTAACAATTACAACAATGAAAAATTTTTAATTTTACTTCCATATTCCTTAAGGAATGGAAGTATGGTGATGTTTACTTCCATATTCCTTAAGGAATGGAAGTATGGTGATGGCAAAATATCGGTATGGAGAACCATACATGACTTCCATATTCTAAGATTTATATTTAAAATCATTTTCAGCCAAACAGCCAGGCTGTGTCTTACCTGCCTTTTTATTGCTGTATTAAATGAAAAATATTATATTACATTAAAATGAAAAAATTATAATTTTATTGCCTGGCAACAAAATTATTTTATTTTTAACAATTACCATTGTTTCAAAAAGTTTAAATAAATTTTCAAGTACTTTACTCTTGTTAAAACGTAAAAGGTTGCAGGTAAACTACCCCTTCCCCTTAACCGATCTTCACCAAAATCGAAAGTCATTGAGACCTCTACAGTTCAGGGACGTATGCAAAAAATTATTTGATTCTGTTTGAATTTGCGGCTGTTATCGTTTGCCATAGAAAATACGCTTGATAAAAAAACGTTGCAGGTAAACTACCCCTTCCCCTTAACCGATCTTCACCAAAAACAAAAGGTCGTGAGTACTCTACAAATCAGGGCTGTATGCAAAACATTATTTGATTCTGTTTGAATTTGCGGCTGTTATCGTTTGCCATAGAAAATACCCTTGTTAAAAAAACGTTGCAGGTAAACTACCCCTTTCCCTCAACCGATCTTCACCAAAAACAATAGGTCTTGAGAACTCTACAATTTAGGGCTGTATGCAAATAATCTTTTGATTCTGTTTGAATTTGCGGCTGTTATCGTTTGCCATAGGAAATACCCTTGTTAAAACATAAAATGTTACAGGTAAACTACCCCTTTCCCTTAACCGATCTTCACCAAAAACAATAGGTCTTGAGTACTCTACAAATCAGGGCTGTATGCAAAACATTATTTGATTCTGTTTGAATTTGCGGCTGTTATCGTTTGCCATAGAAAATACCCTTGTTAAAAAAACGTTGCAGGTAAACTACCCCTTTCCCTCAACCGAACTTCACCAAAAACAGTAGGTCGCGAGTACTCTGCAAATCAGGGCTGCATGCAAAAAATTATTTGATTCTGTTTGAATTTGCGGCAGTTATCGTTTGCCATAGGAAATACCCTTGTTAAAACATAAAACGTTACAGGTAAACTACCCCTTTCCCTTAACCGATCTTCACCAAAATCAACAGATCTTGAGAACTCTACAATTCAGGGCTGTATGCGAAACATTATTTGATTCTGTTTGAATTTGCGGCTGTTATCGTTTGCCAAACAAACAAAATTACCCTTGCTAAAAAAAAACCGTTGCAGGTAAACTACCCCTTTCCCTCAACCGATCTTCACCAAAAACAATAGGTCGCGAGTACTCTGCAAATCAGGGCTGCATGCAAAAAATTATTTGATTCTGTTTGAATTTGCGGCAGTTATCGTTTGCCATAGAAAAAAAATCTACAGACAGACACACAGACAGACACACAGACAGACAGACAGACAGACACACAGACACTTTTCGGAAAACGACTTTTTTTCATGTTTTGAGTGTAGTAGAATCAGAATCTGCAATAATCTCGAACACGATTTTTTTTGCTATCACCATACTTTTCCATTCCTTAAGGAATATGGAAGTAAAAAAATCGTGTTCGAGATTATTGCAGATTCTGATTCTACTACACTCAAAACATGAAAAAAAGTCGTTTTCCGAAAAGTGTCTGTGTGTGTGTCTGTCTGTGTGTCTGTCTGTAGATTTTTTTTCTATGGCAAACGATAACTGCCGCAAATTCAAACAGAATCAAATAATTTTTTGCATACAGCCCTGATTTGTAGAGTACTCGCGACCTATTGTTTTTGGTGAAGATCGGTTGAGGGAAAGGGGTAGTTTACCTGCAACGGTTTTTTTTTATCAAGGGAAATTTTTTTTTTTGGCAAACGATAACAGCCGCAAATTCAAACAGAATCAAATAATTTTTCGCATACAGCCCTGAATTGTAGAGTTCTCAAGACCTATTGTTTTTGGTGAAGATCGGTTAAGGGAAAGGGGTAGTTTACCTGTAACGTTTTATGTTTTAACAAGGGTATTTCCTATGGCAAACGATAACAGCCGCAAATTCAAACAGAATCAAAAGATTATTTGCATACAGCCCTAAATTGTAGAGTTCTCAAGACCTATTGTTTTTGGTGAAGATCGGTTAAGGGAAAGGGGTAGTTTACCTACAACGTTTTTTTAACAAGGGTATTTCCTATGGCAAACGATAACAGCCGCAAGTTCAAACAGAATCAAATAATTTTCTGCATACAGCCCTGATTTGTAGAGTACTCAAGACCTATTGTTTTTGGTGAAGATCGGTTGAGGGGAAGGGGTAGTTTACCTGCAACGTTTTTTTTTCTATGGCAAACGATAACTGCCGCAAATTCAAACAGAATCAAATAATTTTTTGCATACATCCCTGAATTGTAGAGGTCTTAAGGACTTTCGATTTTGGTGAAGATCGGTTAAGGGGAAGGGGTAGTTTACCTGCAACCTTTTACGTTTTAACAAGAGTAAAGTACTTGAAAATTTATTTAAACTTTTTGAAACAATGGTAATTGTTGAAAATAAAATAATTTTGTTGCCAGGTAACAAAAATAAAGTCATTTTGATTATAAAATATAAATATTTACAAGAAAAGAATTTTCAGTTTTCAAAATTTAAATATATTTTTATAAAACAATTGGTTCTTCATTGAGGTGGGGACTTGACGACAGTGACAGGGCTTTCCACCAAATTCAGCAGAGTGACAGGTAGGCCCAACTCTGATTGGCTCCTTAGAATTCTCCAGCGTTAGTAGTTTCTAGGAAAATATTTTATTTCAAAAATGATTTTAAATATAAATCTTAGATATGTTTTATAAATCTCATGTTTTATGTTTTAACATGGGTAATTTTTTATATGACGAACCATAACTGCCGTAAATTCAAACAGAATCAAATAACTTTTTACATATGTGCCTGAGCTATAGAGAACTCAATGTCTGTTGATTTTGGTGAAGATCGGTTACGGGGAAAGGGCAGTTTACCTGAAACATTTTTTGTTGTAACATGAGTAAAGTACTTAATTTTGATAAAGTATCCTGATAAGATCTTAATAATCCACTGTAGAAACGTAGATGAAATATCTATAAATGAAGAGGCTAGTTGAACGGGCTGGGGTAATTTTCTATAAATCAAAATTATAGTTGAAGGGGGAGGGGATAATTTTTTTTATATGTGTACTACGTTATTGGCAACAAAGAAGTATTTTTTTGTTAAAATTCCTTCCCTGGCTGTTTGGCTGAAAATGATTTTAAATATAAATCTTAGAATATGGAAGTCATGTATGGTTCTCCATACCGATTTTTTTTTTCTAAATGGAAATATTACTATTATGCAAATATCTTTACTATTATACAAATAGTGACAATTAAGAGAATTAAGTTCAACTCACACAGTTATTGCGTTTTCCATTACACGCTGTAACATGTGAACAGAAATTACACCAACTTTGAGTGTTTCGATGTTTCATGGGGGTGGATCATTGTACACCTTACTCTCAAAATATCTCCAGTAGAATAAATGGCACGCTGGCAATCGCGCGGGCCACGGAAGTTTGCCACTCTTGAAGGTAACTCGTTAAACTACATCCATTGATCGCCTAGCCCTATGGCTGGTTGCTCCCCATACTGTTTGGTGTGATTTCAGACTTTTCTGCGACTTTGAGAGGCAAAAATTCTTTAATCATTTGGACATATTACTCTGATGTGACAATAATGGAATTCCCATTCTCATCCTCAAAGAAGTGAGGACTGATAATTCCTAAGGAAGCTACTGCACACCATACAGCAAGTTTAGCTGTGGGCAATGGTTCTCGAAGCATTTCTCGACGGTTATTTGGCTCTCAATACCGACAGGTTTATTTATTTACATATCCGCTCAGATGGAAATGCTTTTCATTACTCATTAGCGTATTGTGAATAACGTCTACTTTGTTATTTATGACATACGAGGACCGGCGGCAAAAAGTCACATGATTTACTGTATTACTGTCACTTAAGGTTTTTAATATTTGAATTTTGTACGGATGCATGTTTAAATCATTATGAAGAATTTTTCAAACACTGGTATTCGACCAACCACGTGAAACTGTATGGCGTCAGGCAGAATGTTTAGCATAGGATAGCGTAGGACAGCAGCTCTTGTGCGCGCAATGTTTTCGAGCGTACATATACAGTAGTTCTATGTTACCTGGAGGTTCCTTTTTACTTCCATGTTCCGTGAGGAAATGGAAGAATAGTTGTAGCGAAAAAAATCGTGTTCGAGATAAGGGCTGATTCTGATTGTACTATCCTCAAAACATGAAGAAAAGTCATTTTCCGAAAAGTGTCTGTGTATGCGTCCGTCTGTGTGTCTATGTGTATGTCTATATGTAACATTTTTCTATGGCGAATGATAACTGCCGCAAATTCAATCAGAATCAAATAATTTTTTGCATATATGCCCGAGTTGTAGAGGACTCAAGGTCTATTGATTTTAGTGAAGATCGATTAAGGGAGGGGGTAGTTTACCTGCAACGTTTTACGTTTTAACAAGAGTAAAGTACTTAATTTTGATAAACAAAATAGCTTATCCTGAAAATAAGGTCATAATAATACACTGTAGAAAAGTAGATGATATATCTATAAATTAAAAGGGTAGTTGAAGGGGGAGGGGGTAATTTTTGAAAACTACCTTTTTCATGTCGAATAAACTACTTCATTTTAAAGGATAAGATACCTTAGTAATTACATATAATGAAACTATTACTCAACAAAAGTGTAAATTAAAAAATGGTGTTGTTAGGTTAAGGGGGAGGGGTTTATTATGTAAAACACAAACTTTACATGCATTGTTTTGTGTTTTATTAAGAGTAATGTACTTAATTTTGATAAATAAGTGTCCCGAAAATGAAATCACATTAATACACTGTAAAATGGTAAATGATGTATCTATAAATGAAGAGGGTAGTTAAAGGGAGAGGGGTGATTTTTTGAAAATTTCGTTGCTGATATCAAGTAAAGTACGAGTATCTAATTTTGAAGGATAAGATATCTTAGTAATTACATATGATAAAACTATTACTCTATGTAGCCTAAGTGTAAATATCATTAATGGTGGGAATCGGATGAGGAGGAGGAATGATTATCTGCGAAGTTCAGATGCTTTATAAGAATAAAGTACCTAATTTTTATAGATAAAGTGACTCGAAAATAACATTACATTGAACGACTAACCCATAATTACAAAAATATGTATAAATAGTGAAAATACTTTGTGGGTGGGGAATATTTTTTTTTTAAATTATCGAACCGAATTCAAGTAAATGATTTAAAAAATAAATCTTAGAACATGGAAGTCATGTATGGTTCTCCATACCGATATTTATAAGTTGGTTTACTAAATGTCATCAAATTCTAAACATGGCTGCTAATTGTAATCTACGCAATTAATTTGAATGCAGGATAATTTAGTCAGTGCAATTATTCCTATAGCCTAATCAATTCTTGTTACAGAAGCTGTTAATGACTTTGGCGTCCTTACGCCCGGTTAAGGTTACAATCTACACGTACTCGGAAAACATATGATTCGAATCAGGCCTTGCAATGCAGTGTTGAAACGGCACATATACGAGATTACAGTTTATAGATTTTTACAAAATTTTACTCGTCATGAATACTCAAACATTTACGTTTTCGCCCGTAAACTTTCGTGGGTTTTCGTAATAACAACGCTGTTTCTCGGTTTAACACGCATCGTTTTATTTCCCTTAAAACCAAACGTTTCGTCCACACTGCGATGAGTCATCCTAAGTGGATCGACTGAGTCTTGACCTACCCATATACTGTATATACAGTAAACCCCGCCCTCAAAGTTACAATTTTTGGGAGGGTATTGGATGGGGAAGACTGTTGTAAATTATGGGCTTACAGTATAATTTGGGGTGGATCAAGACTTTGTCTCAATCGACAAAGACAGTTGGCTCTGTCTCAATCGAGCCACTGAGGATGCCTCACGTAGTATGGACGAAACTTTTGATTTTAAAAGAAATAAATGGACGTGTGTTAAGCCGAAAAACAGTGTTGTTATTCATGTTTTGGTGTACATACTGAATAACAATATGCGCATACAGTAACTTTTACAGTACCACACCATTGCAGATAGTGAAACGTTCAAACCGATTACAGAAAGTTTGTGTAAACATAGGTGGAATGATTTTTAATTTTTGTCTGTTAAGTTATGGGGACACGAAAGTACTTATCCTAGTATCCATAAAAACCAAAAGCACCGCAGCGATCACACACACACACACACACACACACACACACACACACACACATTGGCATAAAATAACTGACCAGTCGATTCTGATGCAGATAAGAAGTGACGTAACTGATTACATCGGTTGTACTGTCTTTTACATCATTCTTCTTTCTTTTGAAACGTACAACTTTTTAAAACGTCACTAATCAAGATTTAATGAATATATTGAACTGTTTACATTTACAATTCAGTTGATCCACCGATCCACCTCGTATTCATAAATTATTTTTCTCTTCTCCTTAGCGCCATTTCGATTTGAGCGTAGGCAACAACCATGCTGTACGCGTAGAATGTCTTTCTCATTGTTTCATATCGCGCCTACAGTTTAACGCTGACCCCGATAGTTCATCGCTGACACTAGAAAGAAATTATACAGTTTCAGCAAATAAAACCACATAATCTGCGGTGGAAATTGGCACGCATTACGCCGGTGTGTTATAATACGCCGGTGTGCTCTACAATATGCTGTTAATTGTGTTTGGTAGCAAAAGATATCAACATAATCCGGATTACTTTTTCAATTACCTGGAAATCGGCCTTAAAAACTCAGAGCTTATATACAATTTTATGTTTTACAGAACACTGTTGTACACATAAAATTTACTTTTGGTGTTAGTTTGTCAGTAGAATAATTATAGAAGTATTAATATAGCAGTAGTAACAGTATTTACAGTGGAAGCCGTAATAACAATTGTAAATGTTGTTGCTATAATTTCAATCATATGCTGAGAAGGTAATAAAGAGTGGGAGGAATGCATGCGGTAAGGAGCAAACGAAAAATAGATTAAGGAGTTACAATGGTTACAAGTATAGACTGTCCAGGAGGTAATTGAGATGTTTACGGAGATCGGTGTATAGTAACGATAGGTGTAGGTGATAAAGGACTCATGACGACTGGTAGCATTCACGCTCTCCTTGAAGGCTGGATAGGAGAGGATTGCCCCTATCAACAAAACGTTCGACGGTGCTAATCGGTAACCACAAATAAGTGGAAGAAAGTTATATATTTTATAAGTATAGATTTGTTAGAGTTATAAATCCAGTAATACCAGTAGCTATATTATTTCAAGTTCAATTATCAAATATTTCATGAACAATAAAACAATAACGCCACGTAACATTACATCAGTTGTGCTGCATTCAGCCAACGACTATAGTAGGGCTTAATTATTTGGAACGCGTGAGACAAGAATGCTGAGTCGTCGCAGTAACGTAACGCACTCATAGATTAAGCATTTCGTAACAACGGTGGGATTGGTACTTCGGCGTCTTCACTAGTCCGCCTATTTACAAACCGGCCTACATGACGCGTTGGTAAACTCGTACTTGGAACAGTGACATTTAAATACGTTTGTCTGAGTAAATCAACTGCTGAACGTTTTTATCGAATATAGTTTGTTATATACGTTCCGAGAGAATTCGAATTTATCAAATGCTTCGTTGCTTGTAAAACGTGAGAAAAAGTAACAAATCAAACGACATTGATTACAATACATAACACCGATTCTAAATAACTCTTTCTGAAACATTTCAAAAATTTCTTCGTGAATGTCCATCCAACTACATCTGTTAGGAGTCATGGTCGACGACGCAGTTCCGTCACCTTACCAATAACGTTGCACTCCAGAATATCGCAGCATCATTGTCATCACATCGAAACAACGTCTCTGTTCTCACTTTGTTTATTTCGATATAAGTAAGTTACGTAATAGGGCTAGATTTATTTTTATGTTATACTGTAACAAAATGATATAGGTCTACTAACAACGTCACGTACACGCGTCGTCATTAATTTGTTTTACTCTTCACCAAGTCTAGAGTACTTTTTTTCAGAAACGAGATACCTCACTGATTAGGACTAGACTTTTTTGTGAAAGAAGGTCTAGAAAATAAATTTAAAAATTACAATAAAAAAGAAGATTAAGAAATGAAAATATTAACTTAAGAAAGATGCAGAATGCTTGCCGATAAATTCACGTCATGCAATACGAAAAAAATATCTTATGCTCAAGGGCATTGAAGGGAATGAGTTTTAAATGAAAAGAGCCGTGGTGTATTCTGAGTTTCAATTACTGCAATGTTATTGCCATTATTATAAGTCAGAAACAACTTGGCACTTGGCATTTGTTGTTGTGAAACTGATATTTTTATGAAATATCATGAGACGTCTGTAGTTTGATTAAAAGTACATAGTGACTGCCTGCGCTTTAGACGTAGATTCTGTCATCAATAAACGAGCACTGTTAGAAACGCCACTTTTTTTTCCACCTCGGTACTTTTCTCTCTGATACACGTTTTTCAGAGAATTCGTTAGGGAGTAACATTAAATTCTAACTTGTAATAAAATCTTGGTTAGCAATAACCAACCAACAGCAATTAGTTGCAAGTCAATAGTATTTTTGCCGATAATAACGGTTTCCATGTTGCGGGACGGAGTATGTTGCTGGCCAGTATTCACTCACCGATCAGTGCTTACAGACAGCGAGGAAATGTTTACAACTTACGATGACAGTGTGCATACGTTACTCGTGCGCGGAATTTACAGAAAATATTTTTCTAAATAAAATTCCGTTAACAGGCCGGATGTTTGTATACTGTTATGTGAATACAATTTTAGTCAAATACGCTCAGTTAATGTATAACAAAAAATATATAACAACATATTAGATGTAATAACAATTTTAAGTATATAATATTTCATCAATTAGTGAATGGTACAATTATCGCAGAAATAATTTTAAAAGTCTGATACAACGAACAAAAATTAACGGTTACTGTTACTGTTTAAACACCCAGGAGAATCTCTCCACGTTACATAATGTGCAGTGTTAGCCCAACCGTACCAAAGAACTGAGGCGTCTGTGACACATTTCGTATAGAATGTATCAAAATTTAAGGCTAATGACGTAAAATTTGTAAGTACTTTTTTTTAAATAAACGTAATACACTTCTCAATCAGCTCAAGTAAATGTGGTACAACAACAAATCTAGAAAGAATACAAGTTTTGATTAATAAACTCATATTTGTCGCGTGTGTACGCAGTACAAATCTGGCCACTGGTAGCCTAAGGAATGGCAATAATTGCGTAATTGATCAAAGCCTCTTGTCTCTGATCTCTGCCTGCATGAAGTAAATATGTATGACCACACGTCCAAAATAGGTCTACATTTAAGGCAATAATTGCGTAATTGATCAAAGCCTCTTGTCTCTGATCTCTGCCTGCATGAAGTAAATATGTATGACCACACGTCCAAAATAGGTCTACATATTTAAGAACACAGTTACCGTGTAGTCCTGATCATATAATATGGATTATTACACACTGTGACTTATGCCTTCGATACATATGCACTGTCTATATCTATATCTCTTTCATGTCAGAATCACTGTTTCTCTGTTTACTGTCTTTAGCCTACTTACAACATACAAGAAAAAAGAGATGCAAATTTTTTATGCAGATTCTGAAGTCTTATTTTATTTTTACAAATATCTGGTAATTATGAAGTTAAAAAAAATTCTTTGGTAACTTTTACACAGAAACATTACTTTTTATAATATTCATATTGTTGCTGATTAGTAATAATAAAAATGTTAAAGAATTATCTTTCTGATCTCATTAGCAAACATTACTACCAATAACGCTCATCAATAAACAAAAATGACGAACTTTTATGAACCACAAAACGTTGATGTGAGAGCGATACTGTACTTGTCTTTAAAAGAGTTGAAACCAGACTGAAATTTATTAAAACATGTTACAGCCGGCCAAGTAGTCTCACAACTTACTAATTCCGAAATGAAAACGTTTTTGCTACTAATATAAAAAATACATAGATAGGCTTGGCTTATATTTTCTAGATATGTTCTCTACTCAAATGATAATTCCAATAAACAAATTAAAAAATGTACATAACTCTGTAATAGAATAATGGAGTGTAGTGTTTTTTGAAGAAAACAGGATATTCCCTAAAAATTACACGTTTCTTTCTTGATGTTCTGCTTTTTGCGGATTAAAACAAAATTTTACTTGGGCCGTTTAGAGTACTGAAAATTTTTGTACTAACATGATATCAACTGATAATAACTAATGTTGTTTTATTGTTTCTCAAGTCTGTTATTTAATAAGATGCAATTTTCATATAATTTTTAGATATTTTTTCAACGTCTTAAGATTTTTAAGGTTAAAGATAAAGAATAACTGACAAACGTCTTCGCTGATATGTTGATACAACGGCGTGTTGACAATTATACCACGTGACTCTGACGTAACGTGACTCGCAGCCTATTAACGTATTTGTAAAGATAATAATTTTTTCAAAATGTTTTCACTCCTTACCATTAATGTGAAGAAAAATGTAAAAAAAAATCTCTCTAACACCCCCGACGTGCCAAACACATATCCTGAAAAAAACGTTTCCAGAAATCTAAATGGAGGCAAGGTGCTAAAATTGAAAAAAAAAACTGTATAGGCCTACTTAACAAAAGTTTTGTTACGAACTTTTGTTTTCCTTCACAAGGTGCAGTGTAGAACTAATTGGGCAACCATTATTTTTAACCATGTATCAACTCATAGTTCAGATTAACGTTTTATGTAAAAAAGAGTTCATAAAATTGTAAAATGTTTGCAGTTAATTAGAAAATCCCGCGAGCGCTCAATTGTTACGTTGATACAACGTTTGTGAGGTGAGTATATTATAAGTTTGTATACACTCAGTCAGTAATGAGTGTTATTGAGACATAACAGCAGTCAGACGAACTGATCGGCAATTGTGTAACTGTTCATTGTTACTGAACAACTTTCTCCAGTTGCGTCAAAAGTGAATCCATGACCAGAAGAGTGTGCAGAAAATTATTAATATTTATAAAACTGTTATCTAACAAGCACTAAAATAAAAGTCGTTGAAATTAGCAACATTTTGTGACGTAACATCATATCTTACGTACGATCCTATGTAATGCCAAATGCCTTGAGCTTTGGGCCTACCTTGTCTCCACAAGAAATCAATTGATTAATTTTAAAATGCGTCAATAACGAAGTTATAAATTTAAAATTTAATTAATTTATTTATTATTTTCTTAAATTAACGGGTACAAATGTTTGCTCTCAAATCACTATAATGGCCAATCTGCACGTGAAGTCAGTAGACACATGACAGGGGAGGGTCACATAATTAAGCCCGAACACATTGTTAAAATGTATATTTATAAAATAATTAACAAGAGAGAGTTAGATGATCACTTAGCTTAGCTTAGTTTTGATCACTAGGTGCCTAGAAATTCACTTTGTTAACTTCCAATATCTGACGTGCGAGCCTCATCAACGTTCAGTGGCTTTCTCTAAAAGCACTAATACCTACTTTCAGAAAAAGGATTTTATTCACTACTTTGATTATCTTCAACTAATATACAAGTAACCTACCTGTGTGTGTAGCACAAGTGACGCCAAAACAGTGAAGAACAAACGGGATGTACACCAAACCATCGCAGCACCTGCTTTGCTCGAGTAGCGCTAAGAAATTCAATCGCCGTTTAAACTTTATAATCACAAATTTTTATACATTACTTACAGTTAGCAGTACGCTTCTGAATTAGGCTTTGCAATTTACTCGGTCTGATTGCTGCTGGAATTTAACACCCATCCCCTACAAATTATAATTTTTGTAACAAGTAGGCCTACATTATTTTAAGAAATTGTACGTAACTAAAAAATTCTATAATTTTCCCATTCTTAATAACAATCCCTTAATAATAACGGTAATAGCAGAATTTTTTTTTTTTTTTGAGGAAGGTGATGTTATACATTTATTAATATTTTAATAATACAAATATTCTTAATACTTAATATACATTTGTATTTAATAAACATGTTTAATTTTATAAAAATAAAATTTTAAAAATTATACTTAAACGTCAAACGTTTTCGTTCTGCATTCACAGCTAACACAGACCTAAGAGGTAAACATTTTGTACTTTACAACGTAATATTCTGTCTACTGTGTGTGCGCGCGCGCTTGTGTGCGTATACACATCCAATTTATGTGTTAAACGCGTCCTCTTACGATCTATACATACTACAAGAAAAAATTTCGATAATTTCCAATTTTAAAAATTCAATAACTTATAATTTGAGTATTTTTAGTCTTTTACTTCCACGGGTAACATTTTTTACACGTGTATTTTTGCACACACACACACACACACAACTTCCTATTTAGAGGAACGATGTACACTATATTCTGTCGTACATCGTCGGTGCTACACGAATGTGTTTTAATGTAAGAAATGTTGGTACTGTCCCAATAACCGTATCCGCACTCATTTTCGATATTTCGATTATTCGATTATCGGCATCGCTTCGTAGTGAATATCGCATAGTTAGATAATAGAAATCGCGAAAATTTATTTGTGTGCGTTATAAAATAGTTTGTTGACGATTGCCATCGTGTTTCACTGTCATATTTTTTACGAAAAATTTTATGAGAAAAATTTATTTAATATAACTCCAATGTGTGCCTGTGACGCCAAAAGTTGTTGTTAGGTTAACGCGCAAACTAAAATTACACATGGAAACCAATATACCTTTAAAATAGTACTCGCTTTCTGTGAAATCCTAGTAAAAGGCCCACCCCTTACCTGTTACTATACATGTCTCCCTTTTTTGTAACAGACTTCGTTTTCCACTATTACTCGTTTTTTCAACAGTAGGCCTACTCGGTTTTTGTACACATCACAGAAAAAGGAACCAACTCGAAGTAAGGCGAGGTGCTACACATGTCTCCCTATTTTTTGGGTTTGACACAAAATTCGCTTACAGTGAAGTTTCCTAGATTTTAGTGAATAACATAAAAGAATATTGCCACCTAATGAATAACAAATCTTGATTTCGTCTGTTTTTGTTTTAATTTTACTATTCAGAAATTATTGTATTTGTCACTTCATATTTTCTGTTATCGTTTTTGTAAAAAAAAAAGTTATATTCTCCGTTACTCTCTTGCAAACAGTGTGTATACACACTAAACGTCATGTTTTTTTCTAACCATGGCTTTTATTTCTCTGAACAGTAAGCTGAAAACCAGTATTACCTAATCTCACAAATAAAACAACATGTATTTTCGCTTTACATTAGGAAACAGAATAATTTTCAATTAGAACACTTCTTCTTCTTCACGTCGTGGTATATCGATACAATCGCATATTCAAAACATCGAAAACGAAGTGTGGGTACGGATACTGAAATTGTTTACAATGTTGTGTTCACTGTATATTTCGTACTCTGTGGTTGTGTTACGCTTACTGTCCTCATAGGGAAATGTATTATTCGATAAACGAGTCGAATATTGCAAACGATATAAAAAGTACTGTATATATAATATAATTTATTAATTTCAATCGTGTTAGATATAAACAACGTATAAATATAAATAACTGAGCTAACTTGATTTGGAACTTATAAAATGTATATACAGTGAAATGGCATAAGTTCATTCATTTCTTGGCTAACATTCAAAAAGTTATTAAATGTCAGACGTTCGTAAACAAAATAAGAACCAAGAACTAGATGAGAAGTTAGTTTACACAAAAGCAATATTTTCAAAATTTACTACTAAATTAGTTTTAAAAATGTGCGTGAAAATGTACATACTTAGAATAAGACGGTGAGACCCGACAGTCCGCAGCCAACAAAAATAAAATGATAATTTGTTTACGTACCGGAGAAACGGTGTTGTCGTGGGTGCGGATGGTGCCTTTCGATCTTTAGGTCAAGGAGAGCCACCAAGGAAGTACAGCATTAGAGATGTGCCACCCCAGCCTTGAAAACTGTAGGCCTATAGTTCCGCAACGTTATACATCATCGCTTTATCTACGAATTCCCTACAGACCCAAATCTCTTTAATTGTATACGTATAGAACTTTATGAACATATGATACTTTCATTTATAAACTTTTTATACAGTTTTAAAATGCTACAGTTAAACGATTTTGTAACCTAATTAAAACATTGTGACAAATTGTTTTGGTCGAAAAGTACGTAAGTGCAAATGTGTATTCATAATAGAGAATCAAATAAACACTGGCAAGTGTAAGTCACACGGCAGTATCACAACCCGATCGAGAAAGCAACGTTCACTAGACTGGTCTAAGCTTACTGGTTGCATCTCATTGCATGTTTCTTATGTAAAATGTGTTAAATAACTCGGCATACAAAGGTGTCATCACCGTCGTCGTCGTTGTTAATACTATTATTTTATTTTCATATCTCCTATTAATCCAGGGATACGTATAATGAATAAAAGCTGATTTCCTTTTTATTGAAGCTTATGAGTAAAAATTTGTATACGCCTAATTTTCACTCGGTATCCAGCGTTGCCTTAGCTGATTGTGGATAAGTGATCTAAGCCATATTGGTAGAAACCGAGAAATTTGTATCTATGGTTTTCTTCCCGCACTTTTAAAAACAAACGCGAAAAAGTACGGGAACAGTTGTCGCCATCCTCAAGTCAACCAGATTATGTCGCCCAAAAGCCTACTGCCTTGTCAAAGAGGTAGTAGGCGTCTTTATTATGGGTTATTGTGTGCTCAATTTCTTGCAACAAAATTCTAAACTCTTACGACTAAGTTTAAGAAGTTGAAACAATTTTCCCTTTATATGCAAATATGAACACACACACACACACATATTGCAACGATACATATTTGCCCAGGGTAATTTATTTGAGCATATAAAATAAATATAAACAGTTATACATAGTTTTAAAATTGTGCATTCGGGAACAGACAAGATGTGGACAATTGTTGACTTGTTAGAACATCTATTTTTTGAACAATGAGTTACTTGGTTACTGAAGGGGTGGTGAACGCGCGTGTGTGTGTCGCATCACCTGATCAAGGGAGGAACAATCGTGTCTTTGTGTACAGTGTACTTAACTTGTGGTAGTGAGCTCCAGTTCAGACTGGCAGAAAATGCAAATAATTAAACATGTTTATTTGATAAAATACACACACTGACAATACATACAGATTGAATGATTTCATTTGCAGAGTAAATGATTTCATTTTAAGACGTGCAAAATGATACATGTGTAGACACAGTGTGAAGGTGAAAAGGTAAAAGTATACCCCGACTATAAATAAATTAATTAATTACTCAGTTAATTAATATGTGACGAGGAATTAATTAATAAATAAATAAGACAAAAATATCACGAATCTCATTATTCTATTAGTTCGCACATGAACACTAATTATGGAATGAAAATACGAAAAAAGTGATGTGTGACCAAAATGTACATGTTTGAGATGGCCTGTTAGACAATCTTCAACCTGTCGGCGTGCCTTGGAGTATAAAACCCCGTACGATTCTGAACGACGTGACAGATGATCAGAAGATATTCACGGGGACAATATGTCCGTTTGCTAAGCGACATAGGACAGACGCCAATCATTCTAAGACGAGGGACACTCTGTTCAACGGACAACCGACAACTGACTCCGGCACCAGGAACATCATCATCAAGGAGCAAAACACAACACACACCACGGTAACTCAACAGTGAAAGACAGGTGAAAAATGAACAATTGTTTTTATAAACAAAGACACTAAACAAGTTTAATCATGATATAAGAAAAGGAAGAAATAAATAATTGTACATAGCGTAATTACAAAAAATTTAAATAATTAATATAATTTAAGCATGTATTAATTGTAACATCTGTTTCGAGTAATTTTTCTAGTTAGTTAAAGTGGCTGCACAATAATTTATATTTATTGAAATTATGTAAATATTATTTTTGATTAAAATACTTCAAATAAATTATTCAGTTTTGTTATAATAAATATTTAATTACTGTATGATTTGAACGTTGAAAATAATTACTTGAATTCTATATTTTTTGACGTCAGACACCCAAGTAATTGAAACACTTTACTAATCGTTTTTTTTATATACATGCGTTTATGTTTGTTATGTATATGTTCATATCGGTGTTTATTTTATTTGTTTGCATATTATTTATGTGTAACTTATAAGGTGTATACTGTGACTAACACGTGTAAAACAGCTTCTCTTAAAAGGCAAATTTATTATAGGTTTCTTTTTAATTTGTAAAGAATTTGTTTGTTTTATAAATCAATGTTTTATTAGCATTTATTCCACGCCACAAAATCTTTCTCCTCTCTTCTCACATAAAATTTATTGTGCAACAAAAGAGACTTAACGTAACGAAAACAGAAATCCCACGACCTAGCTGGTAGGTTATTAGCTATTATAGTTACGTTCAGTACTCTTCAAATACTAATGTTGCAATGTGTGTGTGTGCGCGCGCGCGGGCGCGTGGGATCAATTCTTCGTCTCCGTAGATATCTTGCACCCAAATTCCGCTACTGTCCGAAGGTTTGGATCATATGCGTTTCTCGGTGTGAAACTGTGTCCTGGCTGCACCTACTTTGCATGTACTGGGAAAAGTAGTGATGCTGATGGTTGTATTGCGGCATCACTCTTTGGTTCATCCCGGGACTACAGGTTGGGCTTGTTAGGAGTCGGTCGCGTTCGGTGAGATGCCGTGAACGAAAGGAGAGGCGGTATAATCAGTTTATCAGTTATCATCTACTTTATTGTATTAAGGCATTCCGTCTAGACTTATGTGCATGTACGCGAATAAAAATCTCTAAAGGTTAGAACAAATAATATGTGAACTCCTATTAATTTTTAATGAATACAGACTTCCTGTTAGCATTTCATAGTGGGTTTATTTATTCTACAAAATGGTAATTCTAGGTGACTTCGTAATAGGTATCATCTGCGAACGCTTGCAATATTTATTGATACACCGTTAATATGTGTCCCTCTCCGTCTCGGTCATTTGCGACGAAACGACGTTCTTACCCGGTCAATTGAGGCACATACTAGGTCGCAACTGACCGAATCCGTGTCAAATAGAAATGTTCCTGTTCCAAATTTCGATGAGGTTTCAATTCTGTAACCTTTTTATTTATGCGAGTAACCTCTTTCTTCCAATATTTTTGTTAGGTTTTAGGTTAAGTTGGTTCCTCCCAGTTTAGATTGGTTAGGATGGTGTCCTTTTAGTTTGGTTCCTCTGTCTTCAAGTAAGACGGAAGGTTATGAAGTTAGTGTATAATGGGAAAGTAGTTTAATATACATGTTACAATGAGAGATATTGTGAATGAGATGTCCTATTTTCTGTATACACTAAGTTGGCGTCTGGGCGCCACAACGATATTTTTGTGGAACGGATGTAACAGTGACTGAAAAGTTGAAATACCTGTTATTCGCGGCGACGCTGTTCCAAGTCGAGACACGCCGCCCTCGCTGTTTCGAGTCGAGACACACCCCCTACGCACCTACACAGACACACACACACAAAAAGTACGCAAGATCACGTAAACGAATATGCCAAGGCCAAATACTAGGCGTACAAAAATATCGCTGGAACGCAAGGAACAGCCAGTAACGCGTATTTAAAATACTAGGTATTTCAAATACTAGTGGTATCACCGATACACAAGGAACAACGCGTTCCAGAGGAACAGTAGTATTTTAGGAACACCTAGTATTTTAGGAACAGGTAGTATCAAACATATTTCGAGTAGGAACTAGTACACTTTTTCGTCCTGTATTCTTCATTCTGTGCAAAGAGACGGAGCTGTTTTTAATAAAGGAAAAAATTCATCCTGATGTTACATTTATTCTCGTGTGATATGCAGATATATAATACAGATTATATGCTAATAAATTATATATTATACTAATCACCAACTTGGTAAGTTTTGAAATAACGAATTATATTGTGTTATAACTTATAGAGTGGCTGATGTTGATAGGTTATACTTTTTATTAATGTGATTTTAACTGCACTACACATCTGATCTCACGTAAATGATGAGATTGTTGTAATGGACGTTTATGCACTTTATCAAGTCCTGTTCCTTAAATCTAATTCCTTAAGGGTAATCGGTTTAAATTATGTCTGATGAAAATTTATTATTGTTTTGAACATAAATTTGTATTTATTATTTTTTTTAAGTAAATATTTTTTTCCTAGCTAGGTCTTCTTGCTTACCACTAGTGGTATGCCTACCAAGTGTCGGGAACCCCTGTACTATGGGGGAAGGCATTTTTAAGTATTACTGTCCAGTGGAAAGTGTTGACTGTGACTGTTGTTGGTTTTGCTTGGTGACATGGATCGAAGAAGAAAAACAAGTGATGTGTGGAGCTTTTTTGAATCAGTCGGTAACTGTGTTGCATTGTGCAACATTTGCAAAACAAAACTATCATATAAAAGTACAGTTAGTAATTTAAAAAAACATTTACAAAGAAGCCATCCAACAGTTGCTCTTCCTACTATATCCACCCAAACTGCTGTGCAATCTTTGCCAAGAACAGAAACTTCTTCAGGTGATATATTGCAAATAGGACCAGATGTGCAAGAAAACTTAGTAGTAGAATCTTCCTCCCATTTTTTTAGTCCAGAGAGACCAACCACTTCAAGAGCTACTGACACCTTCCAAAATCAACCATCTTTATTTCAGTCGCCTGTTCCAACAATTAAAAAACAAATGTCAATATCAACTTACATACCAAAAAAATTAGCAGTATCTGATAAAAACAAAATTGATGAGGCCATAATGAAACTTTTTATTTGGGATCTTCAACCATTTACAGTTGTTGAAGACAGAGGTTTCTGAAATTTGATGAATACTTGTGCCCCTAGTTATCAAATTCCTTCTAGAAAGTATTTTGCTAACACACTGTTACCAGCTTATTATGAAACAAAGGTAAATGAAATGAAAGAATCTATTACAAAAGATGCACCAAGTTTTTGCTTAACAACTGACACATGGTCTTCTTCAACAAATGAAACTTTTAATGCAATTACTGCACATTACATTAATCAGGATTTTGAAATGAAACATATACTATTAGACTGTTCAGTTATCAAAATAAATAAAACATCTCAAAATTTAGCAGATGAAATTTTGCGTATTATAAATGAATGGGACCTGTCTGGAAAAATTTCAATTGTTATTACTGATAATGCCATAAATATTACTAGTGGTATACAAAGCATACTTAAGTGGAAGCATTTTGGATGTTATGCTCACACATTAAATTTAATTGTCATTTACAAATGACATAATCAAAAAAAAAGTAAAAACAATTGTAACATTTTTTTAAGAGAAGTAATATTGCACATTTAAAAATCACAACATATCAAGAACATATAGGTGTTCAGCAACCTAAAAAACTTCTGCAAGATGTTGTAACACGCTGGAATTCTGTTTACTATATGCTTAAACGATTTGTTGAACTGGAAGATGCTGTAAAACACTCTCTGGCATTACTAACAACAGACATAGAAACATTAACAGCTGAAGAATGGGGAATTTGTAAAGAACTGTGTGCTATTCTGCGACCTTGTGAGGAGGTAACAAAAGAAATGAGTGGAGAGAAATATATCACCCCCAGACAGATAATACATATAACCCAAGGATTAAAATTATCAATACAAAAGGTAAGTGTGAAATTAACTAAACCACTTGTCAGAGAAATTGCACTTAAACTTCTAGAAAGAATTTCTGTAAGGTTTCCTAATTTGGAAAAAAGCAAAACAATTTCACTTTGCATGATGCTTGACCCCAGGTACAAACACTACTTTTTTGAAGACAATACTTCTCTAGAAAATACGAAAAAATATGCAGCTGAACTAGTATCTTCACAAATTAGAAAAAATTCAAGAACCAATACAAGCATTGAAACCAAAGTAAATCTACAACCTAACATAACAGAGGAGGAAAAAGTTTCAATTTGGGACCATTATAAAAACCAGATAAGCAAAGTTAAACAAATATGGACATCTTTATCAATGGCTATACAAGAAGTAGATAAATATCTTCAAGACACACCAATAGAGAGAAGCGAAAATCCCTTACTGTGGTGGAAAGATCACCAACGTGTATACCCTAATCTTGCACATTTGGTCAGAAATAGATGTAACATGGTTGGAACATCCGTTCCCTGTGAAAGGATATTTTCCAGGGCAGGAATAATTTTATCTGAACGAAGAACACAATTAACTTCGAGGAAAGTGCAACAGCTGATATTTTTAAATACAAATTTGAAATAGTGTCTGAATAACTGAAATTCTAGTATTTTAAAAACCATTCAGTAGTTTAATTTTACCTATAATGTGTTATTTGAGTGAAGCAAACTTCACTTTATTGTGAATGTGAATAGGTGTGACAAAGATTAGTTCATGACTTGTATATTCCGTGTACACTGGTGAAGGGATCTGAAGATTTCCAGGTATGTAATGTATTTAATTTACTTTTGTTGTTGCTTATTATTTATAAGTTTTTATTTATTTATTTATATTGTAACGTATCAGAAATGCGGTCCTCGACGTTACATAAATAAAATATTAAAATTAGAATAGGGAAGAAAATATTTTAATTTTCCACACTTATAAAAAGGTCAGAAAATAAACCCATAATTGTTTAAAAGTAATAAGAATGCAAGGTAATAATAACAGCTATCCTACAATTATGAGGAAGGAATAAAGAACGCTCGTATGTGTAGCCAAATTAAAACTATTCCAGCCATGGCAAAATTTCTGGAAAATTATGAACACGAGACTCATTATCAACGGAACCGAGTACTAAATTCTAAATACCATAGATATAATGGCAATGACCAACAACCAAATTCCAATAGTAATAATCACAATCAACCAAATCAGAATATTAACCCGAATAGAACACAGAATAACCACCCAAATAATAATCAGAGGAATTATAATTATCGGGGTAATAATCATTATAATTACCGCGACAGTCATAATAATAGAGGAGATGGGGACAACCGACCCAATAACTATAGACACCATGTAAATTATATATACTCCAGACCTCAAAATAATCAGAGACGGTATTACCCGAGGACACACCAGTATAGCAATTACTATAATCAGTCACGACGTGAGGACGAATACCAACATGAAAGAAATTATAGGGCAACGGACCATAACTCAGAGGACAGACACGAGTCATTACAGAACCAACCTCAGAACTCACCTGAAAATAGAGAGGATGAGGGAAGCCCTCATTTAAACTAATAGAGGCAGTGAGAACTGAAGAATACCCATCACTGAACCAATATCTTGGGGATCAACGACCAATAACTAGACATACAAATGACAATACCATAACTATAATCACCAACCATTATTTGAAAAATATTAGGGAAGATTTATTGGAAGAGGATGATAATCATGTACACAGTAATAATAATAATGAAATTATATATGTAATAGCTAAATTAAATGGAATACAATCGACAATTATGATAGATACGGGATCCAACATCTTGTTAATAGATAGTACTGAACTGGAAAAAATCCAGCGAGAAGGCCAGTTACCTATACCCACCTTACCTGTGAATAATGTAATAATAATTGGAGCCACTGGACGGCAAAATAAAACTGTTAAAAAGCAAGTATCGCTCGACCTCACCAATAATAATGTAACAATACCAATAGGGTTCTTAGTCGCAACGGGATTACCGTTCAATGTACTGATTGGATGTGACATATTACAACATTCAGCAGTAATTGACTTAAATAAAGGAATAGTATCATTAACATCCGAAGAAGGATTATGGACAGCAGAAATGGTAGACGCTAATAGAACCGTTCCAGTTAACGACAAATGTCAGGTCATAAAAAGTTATTTTTGTAAGAACAATAAACTGCAAGGAGCAATCCAATATGAGGACGACGATCCAGGACTATGGCAGAGTAAGTTGGAAGAGATACGAGAGTTCCAAAGAGAAAAAACTTGTCAACAAATAAGTAAGGAACAGGCCAAAAATTTAATTAAAATATACAATAGATACAAACACATATTCTCCAACGCTCCAGGTAAAGTTAAAGGCTACCAGTGTGAAATAAATTTTAAGGAACCGGTAGACTTTCGTAGAAAATCCTACCCGATAGCATATTCAATAAAAAACGAAGTTCGGGAAGAAATAAATCGTATGATCAAAGATGACATAATAGAATATAGTCAGTCACCCTATACCAGTCCCATAGTGGCAATCCCAAAAAGAACGGAAAGGTGAGAATTTGCCTGGACGCTAGAGAAATAAACAAAATGATTATAAACGATAGGACTTCCCCTGGCGAGATCGAAGAAATCCTGAAAAAATTTCATGGCACCAAATACATTAGTACTTGGGATACGGTATGTGGATACTGGCAGGTTGAGTTGCACCCAAATAGTAGAAAATATATGGCGTTCCTTTTTGACGGAAGGAACTATCAATTTAAAAGGCTACCTTTCGGATTAATTAATTCTGTTGCTATATTCGTGAAATGTATGGACCAGATATTGGGACAAGAAACTCTACAATTCACTACAGTATACGTAGATGATTTACTGATAACATCTTCTCATTGGGATGAACATTGCGAAAGAGTAGAACAAGTACTGAGGAAACTGTCTGAGAATAATATAACACTTAAACTGAACAAATCTAAATTTATTGCTAACCAAGTAAAGTTCTTAGGTTTTAATTTGACAGAGATGGGTATATCGCCTTCAACAGAGAAAGTAGAAGCAATTCAACAGTTTACTACTCCAAAAAACAGAAAACAGTTACAATCCTTTCTTGGAATTTGTAACTATTACCGCAAATTCCAAGATAATTATTCAGAAATAACTGCTAAATTCCAAAAACAGCTATCATCCAAGGACAAATGGGCATGGGGACCAGAACAAGATAAAGTTCTACAATTAATCAAAGAAAAATTTCTAGAGACTGTTATGTTGCACCACCCTGACTTTAATAAACCCTTCTATCTAAATTGTGATGCAAGCAATGTAAGTTTAGGAGCCACTTTATATCAAGAAGATGAAGAAGGACATCACATGGTAATTAGTTTCGCCAGCAGAGTGCTAAACAACTGCGAACACAACTATAACATCACTGAAAAGGAGTTGCTAAGTGTAGTATACGCATGCAATAAGTTCAGAACCTATATACTTGGATACCCAGTGACCGTAAGGAGTGATCACAAATCCATCTCATTCCTAAAACGATGTAAGCTCAGTCATGGTCGATTAACTATATGGGTCCTTGCACTGCAAGAATATCACATTAATTGGGAATATATACCTGGAAGGAAGAACATAGCAGCTGATATCTTGTCCCGAATAAACATACAAGACCAATCGTTCGATGGAGAAAAGGAACAAATTGCTAAGGTGTACAATATTATTAAAAGTAGGAAGGATTTAGAAACCATAACAAACGAAATTAATCAACATCAAAAACTGGATCCCAAATTAATGAACATACGCCAGAAGGTGCAAAATGCTGATGAAATTATTACAAAATATTACTGTATACATGATGATAGACTATTTATTAAAGTTACCCCTAATCAAGAAAACTGGAAATTAGTAATTCCAACAGCTGTGGAAAACAAATTAATCTTAGATTACCATATAAGATATGGACACATGGGAGCCATAAAAATCGTCAAAGCCCTGGAAGAACAAGTGTACATACAAAATATAAACAGAAAGGTACAAAAATCAATCCAAACCTGTCACATCTGCCAAATGGTTAAATGTAACAATGAGAAGAAGGAGGGAGTAATGATTCCCATTACATCCAAACATAAACTGGAGAAAGTATTCCTGGACATATGTGGACCGTTCCCACGCAGTGGAGGGAAGCATAGATATAAATTTATCATTATTATTTTCGACCATTTTACTAAGTATACTAAACTTTACGCTATCAGCAGAGCCACTACCAAGAAAATTCTGGAGATAGTCATTCGACATTACATACTAGAGATTGGTAAACCTACATCCATTACCACAGATCATGGTACGCAGTTCAAAGGAAACAAATGGAGGAATAGTCTTCTAAAACATGGTATTAGAACATATAAGACTTCAGTCTACCACCCCAGCAGCAATCCTGCGGAGCGAGTATTGAGGGAGGTTGGCAGGATACTCCGAACTTACTGTCATGACCAACAGAGGAGGTGGCACGAATACTTGTTACTTACCGAAGAATTTCTCAATATATCTTACCATCAATCCATTGAAAATACCCCATATACTGTAATGTTTGAAAAGCTTCCACCTAGGGAAATCCAGGATATCATCAATTTTCCAATTAACCCAGAGTATCAATTTGAAAACATTAAATTTTATAACCGAATAATGGAGAAGGCAGAACAACAGAAAAGGAAGTATAAAAAGAATCATCCAAAACCAATAAATTACCAGGTTGTTGAAAAAATATTAATAAGAAATAGAGAGTTACCCAGTACTCTAGAAGGAATAACGAAAAAATTATTATTATTATATACAGGACCCTATGTAATAACAAAAAATAATAACAATAATACTTATGAAATAATGAACCCTATCACGAAAAAAATTAAGGGAACATAGAATCAAGTATCTATAAAAAAATATCATGAAGAAGCACCATCACCAATCATAAAGGACTGACAAGACGGACGAAAATATATGAAAATAAAACCCACAAAATCCAAAAAGTATGTAAGTACAACTTACTAAATATTTTGAAACAATATGATTTAATAAAAACCACTAAATTCAAAAAGAAGTAAGAACATCTTACTATATGGTTATAAAGAAATTATTAAGAAGATTTAATAAAACCCCCAAGATTAAAAAAGGAAGTAAGAAAATATTACTATATGTTTACAAAGAAATATTCTAAATATTTAAGAATAAAACCCCAAGATTAAAAATTTTATATCAAGAAGGACTTATGGAAAATAATTTAAAAAAAAACAATATGATCTAAGATACATGCCAAAATGCCAAGCGAATCGAAGAACAAAATAAATAATTGTTTATGACCAGTATAATTTTAAATGGAACAAGAAAAAAATGTATGTCAACATAATTAGTGGTAATGTGACCAGACAAAATGGTAAAATAAGAAGAACAATGGATGATTTAATGACTATAAATATACTGAACCTAAGTAATGATGATAATTAAGGCAATTACAATTTAGAAATTCTTGGAATTGAGAATAACCAGTGAAGAGAAAATACTTAGAATTGCTGTCACAAAAAAGAAGATCAAAAATAGTTACAAATAATGACTGTCAAAAATATTATCTGAAAATAGTTAATGAAAATAAGATGGAATCACGAAGGATGGAATATATGAATAATTAAATATAAAACGCGACAGCGTAACGAATCCCCAAGATGTTCATTATTAATTAAATAACAAGATTATTATGATATTATTATATTTTTTATAGCTGACTGTAGATGAATTCCAGCAGTACTATATTGAAGTGTAGTGTGGGCAGCAGAGTATGAAGCCAAACAGTGCCTCTCTGAACTGTACCAGCTCACATGTTAGGGAATGTTAGGGAAATTGAATATTTAAGGGATATTAGAATCGCTGCGAAGAATGACATCAGATTCCAAAAAGTATGAAGGAAGAAAACAGAAGGAAGATAAAATAGAAGGAAGAAAAGTCAAACTAAAGTTTTACTGATTATTGTGACCAACCATTGACAAGTACTGTTTAAAAGAAACAAAAACCAAGAATGTTAATATGATTAATGAATTGCCATTAAATAGAAAAGGGTAAATACCAGTCCAAAATGTCACATTGAGAATTCCATCATTGACCATTGAAATTAATATGAAGGTAAGGAGTATATTCAAGGGCATGGAAAAGATATAAGTTTACTTGACCTAAATTAAATTCAGGTAAATTAAACTTCTTTAGGAGGGGAAGCATATGTAACGTAACAGAAATGCGGTCCTCGACGTTACATAAATAAAATATTAAAATTAGAATAGGGAAGAAAATATTTTAATTTTCCACACTTATAAAAAGGTCAGAAA
This sequence comes from Magicicada septendecula, assembly GCA_034769895.1. NCBI lineage: Eukaryota > Metazoa > Arthropoda > Insecta > Hemiptera > Cicadidae > Magicicada > Magicicada septendecula. Next base: position 752,679,307 of record CM068367.1, on the reverse strand, counting down.
ATAAACCCATAATTGTTTAAAAGTAATAAGAATGCAAGGTAATAATAATAATAAAAGATAAGCATGTAATAATGATAATAGTAATAAACCTCAAGGTTCAGTGAGAGGTAAATAACAGACATTGATAAATATTGTAAAAAGAAAAACTAATGTTGACTATTTTAGAATAATTGATGTTGTTAAAATAGATAAGAATGAGTAAATAGTGTACGATCTAAGTTACTCAAAAATACTTGTTATGAATTGTATGATGTTATGTTGTTATCATGACTGTGATGTTATATTTTGTGTTATCATGTGAAAGTTTTCCTGTTGATAGGTAATATGTATTATTCATTTACTGTTGTAGAACTGTGGTTGAACTCAGTTACTGAGTATTAATTAATTTCATTTTTATGTGTTATCTATAGGTCAAGATAAAGTTGTTGTTAGATATTATAAAGATAATTATTTGTACACATGTACGTAGATAAAAAGTTGATTATAATTGTAAACTTGGATAAAAAGGCTATAATTGTTAACAAGGTACCAAAGGAGTGTAATACCACCATACTATGAATAGATAAAAGGTTCTATAATATTACAAATAGTAACAAGTTAAATTCAGAAGTAGATCAAGGTATAATAATAGGCCTCACAGCCAATAACATTATATAATAAATCAGATCAGAAAGGTTAGGTAAAGAAATTAGTAACAAATACTAAATATAATCAAATGACGTAGTAGAAATTAATAATAATTAATAATAAATAATAAACAAACTCAAACTAAAGAAATTATGGTAATGCCATAGTGCAATGATACCGAGAGATAATGTTTGGTAACAGAAAAATAATATTTATTAAAAGAAACAGACTAAGAGTGAAAAAACGGCAAAATATATATGAATTAGTAAACAAGATATAAATAAGATTATATTCGGATATAATGGAAGTTTAGAAAGGAATTATTTTGATGAGTGGAAGAATATTGTATGAAATGATTATAATATAACACAATATCGAATAAGAATAAAAAGGAGGGTTGCTATGGACGACAAAATAGATAGATTTTGTTGATTTGATTATTGAATTTTTTGACATGAACGAGGAGAGTTTAACTAAGAGAGATGCTCAATAAAAAACTAAATTAATTTAAAATACTAAGTACAGCAAAAGTTACAATAAATGAATGATAAATTGCAATAGTTTGGTCAAATAACCATTAACCATATTGTATAATTGGATAATATAAAACGATATAATAAGTAACTAAAATTAAAGGAAGAACTTGGATTGCCCAATTCCGGATCATGAACAGAATGTTAAATTAACGAAGTAATAAAACCAGAGAAATAACTACCTGCATAAAGATATAATCCTCTAAAACAAACGAAACTAAAATAACCACCAAATTACATTGGAACTGGCGGTTTACACAATCCAATAGAAAAACCTATTTGGATTCGAAGTTCGGCGAAGCACGTAACCACAAACTCGGACATTGGTGAACAAAAGGAGCGGTATTTCTGCATCAACCAAGGACCAAGAATTCCACATTTATTACAACTTTGGAGACAAGACGGACGAAGATCATTTCATCTGCTTTCGCTACTGACCAAACACTAATAGAGGTTAGACGTACACAGCCTCATCGAGCTGCGATGTCCAGCGGACGGTAAAGCAACAATTACTTAAATATTATTTAATAAAATATAACTCTATATTGTAATAACTTGTATTCCTATTTATGTATTTTCTGATCTTCCCAACAGTTGAAAGAACCTTCACGCCCTGTATTTAAAAGAATTATAAAAAACCATAACTGAATTTAATATAAACCTTGAACCGATCGATAATCGATTAATTCTGACTTATAGCCTTTTCGTATCTAAAGTAAGAACAATTTTGTTGGATATTAAATATTAAAAACTAATAAAGAATCATTGCAGAATTTCAATATCTTCTCATTTATGTATGATTTAATGGAGGGTGAATAAGAAATAAGATAGATAGAAAGTATAAACAATAATCACCATACGCGGTGGGTTAACCTACAAAATTCCCTTGTCTGGGAACCACAGCGCTATTCGCGGACTTCTCAGGTATTAAAGAGAGGAGAATTCCATAAAAAATTTCTCTCATTCTCTTCAAAACAGAATAGGCTTGAGCGGAATTTTCGAATAACACCCTACCTACATAATTTTCACTCACATCAACACCCTTATATTCAATAGAAAGATAAAGTAGATATAATTAACAATATCACAACATCTACTAAATTAAGATACATAATAAATTGGTGAAAACAACAGTGGGATTTAACACGAACACAAGGGGGTAATTATAAATTGGCTTACATCGCGGGGCTCGAACGAGACGTACGTACCCAGTAAGTAATAATATTTATTTTATTACAGTTGTTTTTATTATTTTTATTTGTAAAATTTTGTTTATTCACTCTTGTGGCTTACTGTTATGTTTTTATTATATGTTTCTGATGTTTTTTTCACATTATTTGTTGTGGTATTACGTGTACTCTAAATTATTTCATTGCCTTGAGTTTCGCAACTGATTTGTCTAACCAATGGTAGTTTGTTCACTCCTAGTAAAAACTTAAATTGGTATTCCCAAAGGGAGATAGGCCTATAAATTCTCTTGTTTCTTATTTTCTTTTAAACAGTAATAATTAGTTTAATAAAGTCACAGTGTAAAGTAACACTGTTAATACTTTTAGTTTCAATTTATTTCTTATAACAAATTAATAGTATAGGTTATATAATATCTTCAAATAAATACACAGCAAGTAGGTTTATTAATATATTAATAGGTTTATCTAGGTGAAAATAACCTACTTGCAGTGTACGTACTTATTTGAAGATATTACATAGGAGACCTGCAGGAAACTCAAAACGAGTTACTTACAAAGGATAATATAGTATATGTATATATAGTATATAATAACAGGTATTTGTACCTGTTATTTTTTTGGAACGGTATTTTCATACCTAGTATTTTAAAATAACAGTTTAGCCCACCTCTAACCTGGGCCTGGCCCGGGTAATCCCCTGGCATTTACAACCGCCCGCAGCTGTTTCAATAATGTGTCACCTCAGGCATTTAACTTTTTTAACTGACTCACAATTTCAAATTTTCTTGTACATATTTGAAAAGTTCGGAAAAAAATATGAAAAATGACACCAAACACGACATTAATAGGTTGGAAAACCAAATTACCGTTACAGCATGTTTATAAACAAATGTTCATTTAACGCAACAGTCTACAGTCTGGCTAATGTTTTGTTCCGGGAAGTGTGATTCACAACATATAGTTTGTTCTATGGGCAAGGAAAGTTGTTCAGTCTGAAGTGATTGTTAGCCGGTGTAACGTCGTATCTATTGTAATATCCGTAGTGTTATTAGTTGTGCAGTAATCTAAAGTATTTTATGTCTTAGTCTAAATTATTTTTTTAGTAAGTGTAAATATAATATGTTTCAGTTTTCGATATGCGTTTGTGTGTTTATGTGCCGTTAAGTGATTAAGTAGTGTTTTTTTTTTACTTTATTAACATTTATTTATAAGTAAAATTTCAATTTATTGAAGTCCATTTGCGACTATGCCACCATCAACAGATAAACGTGGGGACGCCATACAACTCTCAGGCAAGAACTATTATAGCATCAGTTTTACAGTACTTCGAGCGGGAGCGTGAGAATAAAGGACCTTTACTAGATGTCAATAAAGTATCTGAAAGAGTGGCCGCAGCATGTCAAGTTTCACCAAGAACTCTGTGCCGGATAAAATTACAATTGAAACAGGCTTTGGCAGATGGAGCAAGTCAAAGTGAGGGACATCTGGGCTTTGAAGATGATCTACACCCACCACTTCATGGAAACGGAGCCGCATCAGTAAGTAGTGACGCCACTGTCACCGAACCAAATCCTGGCCCTTCTGTTACAAAACTTCACACTCCAAGAAGGAAAAAACCATTTAAATCAGTAGTTTCAGGGCTCGATGATTTCGACAAAAATGCTATTCGTAATCATGTTATTGGCTATTACAGACGCCGAGAAGTACCAACCCTCCGAAAGCTTAAAACTACGTTATGTGCGGCACATTTGTTCAACGGCTGCATAAGGACATTAGCAAAGGTTTTAAAAAGTATTGGCTTCAAATGGAAGAAATTAAATAATAGAAAAATACTAATGGAGAAACCATCAGTGGCTCTAGCAAGGTGCCGATTTTTAAGGAAAATTCGTGAAGTTAACATTAAAAATGTTGTTTTTTTGGATGAAACATGGATGAATGCTAACATCTCTAAAGATTCTGGATGGACCGATGACAGCATAAAGTGTTCAGTAAATGCACCTTTAGGAAAGGGCAAAATGTTAATAATATGCCATGTAGGGGGCTTCAACGGCTGGATTAGATCGCCACCTCTAATTTTTCAGTCCAAAAAAACCGTAGAGTATCATGAAGTAATGAATGCCGAGGTGTTTGAGGGTTGGTTTTTTGAAGTTCTTCTTCCTTCGATCCCAGCTGGATCAACAATCGTCATGGACAACCCCCCGTACCACTCTCGGGTAGCTAATAAAGCGCCAACGTCTGCCTCGAGGAAGAGTGAAGTGGTAGAATGGCTAAAGTCACGTAATATTACGTTTTCTACAGACATGCGTAGGCCAGAGCTCTACAGCCTTGTAAAGCTGCATAAGCCACAGGTGACATCTTACGTAATAGACAAGAAAGCCTCTGAGCTTGGTTTCAAAATTATAAGACTCCCACCCAGTGGCGGCCCTAGCCTATCCGGCGCCCTGGTGCGAGAACTATCGTGCCCCCCCCCCAACCTTTATCCAGTCGTTACATTTGAAACCTATCAGGTTACTACAAACACCATCCCACATCACACAAATTACTTACAAAATTGGATGGGAAAATAGGAGTAAGCCGTTATTGAGGATACCTGGGGTCTTATAGAAACCAACTTTTGTTTTATTTATGTTAAATAGTTTATTGCGCCATTTATACAAAGTATAATGAAACAAAATTAAAAATTGAATTAGTAAGTAATGTTTATTTATTATAAACAACTAATATAACTTACAAAGTTACAAAAAATTTACTTTTCGAGCCTTTGCATTAGCAAAATCCCTAACAATGTCACTTACTTCTATACGAGTTTCATGTTCGATACTAATTATTGATAAATTAGTTAATCTAGTTTGAGATATTGCTGACCTAAGATAATTTTTAACTAATTTTAATTTTGAAAAAGATCTTTCACTGTGGCCCACTGTGACTGGTAATGTCAAATAAATTCGTAGTGCTGTTGACAAATTCGGAAATGCTGAAACTAAACTGTTTGAAAGCAAGTAATTCAAAATATTTAATGGGGTTGTGTAACCGTCAACGAACGTTGGTAAAATTTCGAGTTCATTGAATAAGTCCTCTCCATCAATGTCCGATTCTGAACAATTGCTCAATTTCTGCTGTAAATTTAAACACAGCATTCTTTTTTTCTCAGAATTTAAATTTTTCCAATTGTTAATATTTTGTAAAAAGGAAAAAGACATGTTGTTTTCATTTAAAAGTTCGAATCGTTCATCTAATTTTGATATCGCGGTATCCAGCAAATAATAGTAGAAATTTATTTTGAAATTGCTTTCTGGATCAGAGATGGGTTCATCCACAACCTCGTAATTAAAAAATCTTTTTCTGGGACGGGGACGGGTAGCTAAGGGAAATTCAATTTCTGCATCAACTTCTTCGGCATCAGTTTTTGCGTTACTTATCATTTCCTTGAATGCAGACTCGGTACGAGTTTTGACTAAATCATCTTTTATTTGAGATATCATTTTAACTGCCTCTAAAAGAGCAACGTAAGATTTTTGCAAAGCTTTACTAATAATATTAATTTTTGACAATATATCGTACCAAATAACAAGAGAGCAAATTAATTTAAACGACTTTAGTTTTGATATTAACGAACTAGCTAAGTTGTTTGAGTCAGTATCTCTTTTGTCATCAGAATAAATTGAATATAAAGCATCATAAATTTTTCCTAGGTTAAAACTAAGTATCTTTAATGCTTCGACTCTGCTCTCCCATCTAGTAGTAGATAATGGTTTTAAAGTTAAAGTAGGAACCATGCTCATAAGTGTCTGCCAACGCGAAGTTGATGCTGAAAAAAATATATAAATTTCTTGAACAATAGAAAAGAAATTTGTTATTTCTAGTGAACACTTAGCTGCATCATTAACGAAAATTAAGACTGTGTCCCGCACAAGGGACATAAAAAGCTCGTGGGTTTAATTCTAGAATTTTTTCTGAAGGACGATATTTTTGCCTTTCATATTTGCGCCATTATCATACCCTTGACCGCGCATATCCTTTAAGTCAATATTCAAGGATGTCAAAAATTCTAAAAGAAATGTCGACAGCCCTTGGCCAGTAGTATCAGTGATAGGGAAAAAACCCAAAAAATGTTCCTTCACTTCAGCATATTTTGTAGATGGGTTTAAAAATACAAATCTAACAACGATTGAAATTTGCTCCTCATGTGAGATATCAGGAGTGCAATCTAAAATAACTGAATAGTATTTTGAAAGTTTTAGGTCATTAACAATAGTTGTTTTAATTTTTTCGCCCATTGTATAGATTATTTCATTCTGAATTTTATGACCAAGATAATGAGGCATACGATGTTGAGTTTTTTGGATGCGAGCAATGTGTTCCTCTAATATACATTATCAAAATTAGAAATACATTCAACCAATTTCAAAAAATTTCCATTATCGGATTTAAATATAGTTTCAGTCTTTCCTCTTAATGCTAAACATTGCTTCGCTAAAAATTGGATGAGATAAATTATTCTTTCTATTACAGCTATCCACCTTTTTTTTCGTGCTCAATCTCAGCTAGGTTTAAGGAGTCTACAGTGTTTCCTTTTAAAATACAACTTTTTAAATCAAGACACTTATTAACACTCATTAAATGGTTATAACTTTTTTCATGTAGTTCTATACTTCTAGACAAATGTTGCCAATCTTTATATCCCATTTTATCATTAAAAGTAGTGGCATTAACATTAAAAAGTTTACAGTAAAAACAATAAACAGAATCATTTGATTTTGAGTAGACGAGCCAGTCTCTTTCAACAGTTTCATTATTTCGTAACTTCTTTATAAAATATACGTTTGATAATGACCTGTTTTTACTATCCTTTGGAAAAATAAAATTGTTTAACTGTACTGGTCCGTGATTTACTAAACATATCCTTAGGTTATCTGATATTACTTCAGGCCAAAAGGCAAGATCATTCATTGCATCTTTAGGAATTAATCCTATTTCCATTTCTGAAGAGGAATTGGCGTATTCTACTGGGTTACATTCAATAACTGGTAGAGGGGAAGACTCTGCAGACGGAACTGCAAAAATAGGACTAGAATCTTCGATATCTTCCTGATTTTCTTCTGTAACTAGATTTTCGAAAGCTGAAGATGGGCCTGTTAAAGAAAAGGTAACAAAAAGTAGGTAAATTAACCCTAAGAAGTGTACATTTTATTTCAAAAATATGATTTTTTATAGAATATATTGTTTGTTAACAAAAAAATTATTGTTATTACTACATTTATTCTATATATTATAATGAATACAGTTCTAAATATTATTAAAAAATAAATTATATATTAGACTCTTTAATTTTTAAGAAAAGAAGAAAATTATTTTAAAAGAATTTTATTCCAATGAGGGCAATGAGACAGATCAGGGTATCAAAATATTTCGATTAATCTTTTTTCATTGCTAGTCAACAATAAAGAAAAATCTGTGTGAAAGTGATGAGGTAGACGTTCACGTCATCACGTGTGTATATTTTGGGAAAGAATGTAACAAACAATTAATAATATCCCTGGTCAAACTTTGAACCTTGTAAACTTTGTAATCTAAATACTGCATTGCGACACGTGTAGATGACGTCACGTTTTTGTCTGTTATCTACAGCCGGTCTTTAGCTGGGCTGACTGTAGCGAAAATTACGTTAGTTATACTCAAGACTCCGAGCTGATCACTCGTACTACTTCCAGCCGCGGCTACTGGATTTCATTATTTAAATTATTACAATGTTCAGCATGCACTAGTACTACTTGGGCGATTTCTGCCCTGCTTCTAACGATTATGTCATTCGATTTTTATTTCTAATTTAATTAGCGAGCATCATGCCGCAGTAATTTCTACACGTGCCAGCAATCGCATCAACAAATTTTCAATAAACCATTATTATATGAAAAGCATACAGTCCACTCAAAACTTCTTTCTAACCAGCCATCTCCAATTAGCGTTCCTAAGAATAACTCAAGAGTACATCAAGAGCTTCTTTGACGCAACATTTTTTGGTCCTCCGGGCCGGATTTTATTTTCGCCTTACGGGCAACATTTCTTGGTCCACAAGCGACCGCATTTTTGTCCACAGCGACAACATTTTGGTCCACAGCGACCGCATTTTTGTCTACCACGATCTCAAAATATTTAATTTAATGGGCCCAAACAGCCTGTGGCCCATACAATCTTCAAGCTTAAATACTTTCGAATTTAGATTGCTTGCCGTGGCATGCCTTTGTTGCCACAAAAACAACCTTCAAGCGTGACATGCAGGATTCTACAGAGAGTCAAATCTGACACTACAAGTCACTACAAAGTTATTCGACGGCAGCAAAATTCCACAACTGTAAAATTAAGCTGAACTACAACATCAAGCGTCACCTAACCAGCACAAACAGGCGGTGCGCCAACTTCAAAGGATTGCCGGACGGGATCAGCACGGAACCAACAGGACCGAAGCAGTTTTGAACACGCCAGGATTCCACGTGATTATAAACTTTCATTTTCCTTTACAATTGTTCATATACAATGCATGAGTATAACAAACTGAATAACATTTTACATTTAATATAGTATTATTTATACTTTTACGTAAACAAATATTATTATAATGTCAGCATAAACTTTTATCTTAACTAGATTTTCATATGTACATTTGTGCATAAACTTCTCTTTACATAACTGTACAATAACTCATTAGAAGTTCAAGTGTCGAGATAAGGCTATATGTATATTATCATTTAAATGATTCATACTTTCAATAACGCTCATGGCTGTTCTTTTAAGAGAGATAACAAGTATCTATTATAGTAAGTAATGTGTTGTGCCGAGTCTAGGCTTAGGTCGGCGATTAACCAGTATATAACGTCCGGTAAACGTTAAATGCAGTACAGTATTTAAAGCGGTTTAATTAGTGCTACACCCTAGCAGTGAAGATAAGCACTAATTCTGCGTGAATCTAGAGCGCTTGAGAGGTGCTGGCCTCTAGCGACAGCCCCGGTTTGCGAGTTCCAAGCGGAAATAACGTTTTTCTGCAAAGCTTGTCTTGCTCCAAACTTCGCCGTCTGTGGCTGCCTTTTCCTACTCCGGACAGATGAAGAAATTTTCTTCCACCATTCTTCCCCCTATGACAGGCTAAATCTGAATAGAACTGCGGTAAGTCTCGCCAATATTTTCATAGTTATGTATTTAAAGTTTTACTAAAGAAAAACTTGTTTAATAGGCCACAGTAAGTGAATTTCTGATAACCTTTGATGTACCTCATGGCATTGTGCAATACGTAATTTAAAGGTAATATTTATAAAACACTAATACTATATTAAATTCACGTGTCCGAACTAAGGCACTAAAAGTCAGGGTCATATAAATGCCAAAAAGTATTAATTTAAATAGTAAAGAATAGATGTAATCAGATATAACCTATCTCAACCACGTGGCAAACAAAAATCAGACTATGTATAAATCTTATTAAAAGTGTAACAAGCCAAATATTAGCTAAACAAAATTGAAGTATGTTCACCCACATGGGTAAAGTTTATTAATATTAAAAGTAACGGTACTAAATATTTTCAAATAGGGCTTGTTGGCCATATAACCTTGCCAAGTGTGTCAAGTATTATATTTAGATAGCCCTAAAGCTATGTTAAGATTATATATGGGTTTTGGGGTTGTGTGAACTTTCTGGGGGCATTGTTTTGTGTACTCTGGCTGATATAATGTTGTGTAATCAGGGTTCCCCGATGAAGACGAGGAAACAGCTCCACAACCTGAACATGTACACCTAATTTCTCTCTCACTTCATCTGCCGGGGGAGGAATTGCCATGACGAAGCACCAACACCTATAATGTAGGCCACGAGATTGCCACTTCACCCCCATGGACAAAAATAAGGTGATCTCAACCCATTATATTCTTTACACGTAGTGATGCACTCAATAAGAGCCAGTGAACCAATTCAATCAGTCAACAACATGACTTTCAAGTTTTTAAACATTTTAATTGGATCCCCGATTAACGGGACAGTATAGTGCGTGAACTGGGAGGGAATTCATTTGTAAATTTTATTAATTTGTTTGTATAATTTTCAGCTCAGAGGCTGACATGCATCCTTGCCAGCTCAACATTCAAACGTACAATTCCTTCTTATTTTCAGTATAAGGGTTTCATTACTGCTATTAATTAATTCAATCAATTTGTAATTTCTCTGTTTCAATTTAGTGTTCATTTTATATATATATTTTCTCATTTTTAAATTCAGTTTGGTTTATATAGGGATAGAAATTTCTGTGGTAGTTAAATAGATTCACAAGTTTAATCCTGAATGGGTGCCTGTCCATGCAGTGTTAAACATGTTGTTGAGACAGGTTGAATTATGCACTGACTGGCAAATGAACATGTCGGTCTCTGGGCCAAAATTACTTTTAAAAGGGTTATAAGATTCATAACACATTTCTATTTTTAAAACTTAACAATATTTCTATATATATATATATATAAATTCTATTAATTAATTATGATAACGGGGGTGTTCACTATATTCTAAATTTTTATTTCTCCCAGTATAAGTGCCCAGTGTGGCAGAATTTTATAATAGTATTAGGCACTTGGCCAAATTTTTGAATTTATTATGTCCTGGGGACTACTGGAGTTGCATATGTATAATCTAATACACATGTAATGTGTTATGCAAATATTGAGAATTGTAATCCTAACATGGATTTCCATAAAATAATTAATAATGTACCTCATGGGGGTAAGAAAAGGGCGTGGCAAGATATCTGTGTAATAATTGTCCTGTATTGTGGAACATGTGATGTATTGTATATTTGTGTGTGTATTTTGTGAGGTTTTATATGTATTGTACATTTGGGTGTATTTTTGGGGAGTTAGATATAGGGTTCTTATAAAAGAAAAGATGAAACATAGGGTTATATATCCATTTAATTTTTGATGACATTAATTTATTCTATCTCAATTAATTTTTGATGAATATTTCTTCTAAGAAAGTAATTTATTTTAATTAACTTTAATAAAGAGTATGTAGATTGGTCTCTATTTAATTTTAATTAATTTTGTTTGAGAATTAGTTATTCTAATTAATATTATCAAGAAGTCTATAAAAATTATCTCCATTAAGTTTCAATTGATCATTTTAAAGAGAAGATAGCAAATAAATTTTATATGTGTTAATAATTTTCAGGTGACATTGTTTAAAGAGTATAAATTATTTTAATTAACAATTTAAGGGGAAAATAGATTCTGACGGTTATATTTATTGATTTTGTTATTAATATTGTTTTTAAAAAGGAGATAGAATAATAAAAGGGATTTTATTAATTGTTAAATTTATGAGTTTTCATTGCAAGTCCCGTCTCACTGGACCCAGCGCATTTTTGGCTTCTTTAGGCTTTGGTCTAGTTCTAATTAACTTGTGGCCCCTCTTTTCAAAAAAAAAAATTTTCAAAAAAAAAATTATTTTTTAACAGTCTAAGTTAAAGAGGGGTTACACTGTTAAGCTGTATACCGATCACTAGCTCCCGCATTATAGCAGATTTTATCAAGATATTCAAAAATTGCAGCGATTGTTCACCTACTCTACGTTTTAATTTCTTTTTAAATTACATTTTGAATTACAATCATGGCTGATGTGAAGGCGTTAATAAAGATACGGGGCACGATTAAAGCGTCTATATCCCGTGTGAACACTTTCGCGGATAATTTCGATCCAGACACAAGCGATCATCACGCACTAAAAATTAAGCTTCGCCATTTAATGGAATTGTCCGCTAAATATGATGATATTCAGACTCAAATTGAGTCTGATGACGCTGATTTCGCATCAGCCAATGACAGAGTCCAAACTGAGGATGATCTCTGCAATATCGAATGCAAGTTGCACCACTTGTTAGAGCAAGTAGAGCAGGTGAACCAAAAACCGCTGATTAATACCAAAACTACGCCTATTAAAACCCCCCTATACAGTTGGAACCAATTAAATTGCCTCGGTTTTCAGGTAGCATTATTGATTGGCAACACTATTACAATATATTTCTTGAATTAATACACGTCAGAACCGACCTGACGGATATTCAAAAGTTACACTACTTGCACTCTTCATTAAGTGACGAGGCATTAAACGTGATAAAATCGCTTCCAATTACCCATGAAAATTATGCGGTAGCTATTGATTTACTAAGAAGCAGGTATGACAGTAAGTTAATTGTCTCTGCCCATTATATAGGGAATGTCTTGGGTGTGAAATCGGTTCAACAAGAGTCCAGGATTAGTATTTCCAGATTTATTGACGAGATAACCGCGAATATCAATGCTTTAAACTCATTAAATCTACCCGTAAATACATTTGAAATTATTCTCATTCATTACTTAGCCCAAAAACTCGATAATTACACGTTTCGTCTTTGGAAAGAAAGCTTGTCGGAAGAACGATTTCCTAACTTTAGTAATTTCATAAAATTTTTAAATACCCGTAGACAGTTATTGCAAAACCTGGACAGCGCGGCCACTTCAGCAAGCAAGATAAACGTTGGCGATAAGGCTCACTATCGCAAGGCAATTAAGCCGGTAAATGTTTCCAAATCAACATTCCATTCTCATATCGGAAATAATATATGTTAGCTGTGCAAGGGTAAACACCGACTTACTGAGTGTTCACAATTTGTAACGATTACTCCACTGGAGAGAAAAAATATTATAATTAAAAACAAACTTTGCCTAAATTGCATACGCCCAGGCCACGATCTTGCTCACCGTCCCTCTAAATTTTCTTGCAGAACGTGTGCAAAACGCCATCACACAATGATTCATATATCTAACAAAAACGATTCGTCCAGGAACAATCAGTGTTCGTTAAAATTACATACAAATAAGTCTATATTATTATCCACCGCGGTCTGCATGACAACTGACCATGCAGGTAGAAAGCACCCAGTTAGGATTTTATTAGACTCAGGTTCGCAGGCTAACTTCTGCACTATGGATTTCGCACGTCGCATGGGTCTGAAACTGATAAAATCTCAATTACCCATAACGGGTATAAATAATTCGTTGTCTCAAGCTGATTTCAGTACCAGAGTAAGGTTGTATTCACGCTATAAGAATTTTAGTTTAAACATACATTGCGCTGTGCTTCCCAGTATCACTAATAATCTCCCTGCGGAATCATTTGATGCCGCATCTTTAAATTTACCAAAGGGCATATTCTTAGCCGACCCACAACTCAACTTCTCGTCGCAAGTCGATCTATTGCTCGGTGCTCAGTATTATTTGCAATTAATTGAACCTGTCAAATTTATCCGTAGCCCACATTTCCCTATAATACAGGAGACAAAATTGGGATTCATTCTCGCAGGCAACTTGCCATTTAATGTCGACATGACGAAACCGGTTTCATCATTTATAGTATGTGAAAATGATAGTGCCATTTCCTCTCAACTAAAGGAATTTTGGAAGTTGGAGGACGTTGCTACTCGTGATCCTTCCGCTGAGGACTCGCAATGCGAGAATCATTTTGTATCCAATACTGTCCGTAATAATGATGGCAGATTTGTGGTAGCCCTGCCTCGCAAGTCAGACAAGTCTCATTTGGGCGATTCTCTTCGCGGCGCTATCCGCAGGTTTCAGTCATTAGAACTCAAGTTCAAGCAGAACCCTGCTCTTCACAAAGATTATAGCGCATTCATGCATGAATATTTAAATCTTGGTCACATGTCTTTACTTAATGCGTACGATTTGTCGGTGGACAAGTCAGACACCTTTTATTTCCCGCACCACTCAGTCTTTAAAGGTTCCAACATAACTACCAAATTGCGAGTTGTTTTCGACGGCTCCGCTAAAACGACAAATAATTTGTCCTTGAACGACACACTGATGGTTGGTCCCACGGTCCAGCAGGATCTGTTCTCTATTATGGCTCGATTTCGAACTCACCGATACGTCCTCATTTAAGACATTGAGAAGATGTATCGGTAAATTCTAGTTCATCCCAAGGATTCCAATTTGCAACGCACTGTTTGGCGCGACGCCCCCCATAAGGAACTCCAACATTACGCATTGAGGACAGTCACATATGGGACTGCAAGTGCCTCATTTCTTGCTACAAGATGTCTGGCACAAATAGCCCAAGAAAATAAAACCCAAATACCCTATAGCTTGCTCAGCCATAGCCAATGATTTTTGTGGACGATCTCATGACGGGTTCAGATAACCCGAACGTTCTATCTAAAATGAAATCTGACATCACGAATTTACTAAGCCAATACGGTTTTACCTTACACAAATGGTTTTCGAATAATCAGACCATTGTAGCCTCTCACGCTCTCTCTTCCCATGACTTTAGCAAAAATCAAAATGTGCGTACGTTGGGCATACAATGAAACGTGGACGACGATAGTTTTTTGTATAGTGTCCAGAGGCATGTCAGTGCAACGGTGGTCAACAAGAGAGGTGTGTTATCGGTCATCGCAGGAATTTACGACCCTTTGGGCCTCATTGGTCCTATTACATTTTGGTGTAAGCATTTTATGCAGCGATTGTGGTTGGCGGGTACAAGTTGGGACGAACCCTTATCAGGTTCATTGTCTGATCAGTGGTTAGAACTCTATTCTCAGCTGGTGTCAGACACTCACTTTAAAATTTCGAGGTCTGTCAAGAGTTTAAACAATTCCCGAATCATTTCGTTCCAGCTTCATGGATTTGCCGACGCGTCAGCTAAGGGTTGCGCGTGCTGTATCTATGTGCGTATGGTCTATTCAAACGACGCCATATCATCAAACCTGTTATGTTCCAAATCTAGAGTCGCTACATTGAAGCAGATAATGTTACCCAGGCTTGAACTTTGCGCTTGCCTATTGCTGGCTCAGTTAGCTTCCAAGGTTATAGACGCCGTGAACTACAAATTCGACGAATTATATTTCTACTCGGACTCGATGATAGCCTTACATTGGATCCATCAGCAATCCTCCCGATGGAAGGTGTTTTTCGCCAACCGTGTTGCTGAAATTCAGCGTCTCACTACCAAGGGAACTTGGCACCATGTATCGTCACTGGACAGCCCTGCCGACATTTTATCGCGTGGTTGCCTCCCTCGTATTTTACACAGTCACCCACAATGGTGGCATGGTCCGTCCTGGTTGTCCCACGAGTCATCATCATGGCCTATCAGTGCCTTCGATACTCATTCCCCCTGCACTCTTCCCGATCTGGAGCAGGAACGACGCAAGCAGGCCCAAACCTCACTAATTGTCGCTTCATCCACATCCAGTTATGTTGAAAACTATTCATCTCTTTCAAAACTCATTCGCGTTTTTTCATATTGCCGCCGATTCATTCGGAACTCTAGGCTCCCCATTGCTGATAGGGACACTTCCTTTTTGTCAGTCCAGGAGTTGCATGATACACTTTTGGTTTTTATTCGCCAGTCTCAGCAATCGCACTTCAGCATTGAGGTTAAGGAACTTGAGGCGCATCGATGCATCCCTAACAACAGTAAAATTCTTTCACTTAACCCCTTTCTGGACAAGACAGGTATATTACGAGTGGGTAGACGTCTGCAGCACTCCCAGCTTAACTACGCGAGCAAACATCAAATAATACTATACCCGCATTCTCATCTCAGCAAGTTAATCATAGAAAACGAACATCTTCGTTTACTACACTCTGGTGTACAATTAACCCAGTTTTCTCTAAGGCAGAAATATTGGATCATTAATGATAAATCCTATATACGCTCGGTAATGCATAAATGCATCACTTGTTTTCGATACCGTGCTAGGGGCGCAAACCAATTATTAGGATAATTACCCCCTTCCAGGGTCACGCCGGTTAAGCCATTTTCCCAATCTGCTGTCGACTATGCCGGTCCCGTATTTGTACGTCATGGCGGGAGCGCTCAAAAACGACGTCAAAGGCGTATATTGCTTTATTTACATGCATGACCACTAAGGCCATTCATTTGAAACTTGTCTCAGATCTTACTTCAGACGCCTTCATAGCGGCTTTAAAACGGTTCATCGCGCGTAGAGGTATCCCCGTTCAGATATTCTCCGACAATGGTACGAACTTTCGTCGTGCTAGCAGCACACTCCACGAATTGTACAGACGTCTAAGGGATTTGAGCAAACGACTCAGGAGTTTACCAGCGCCTAAGGCATCAAGTGGTCCTTTATTCCACCCTCAGCCCCTCATTTCGGTGGTCTGTGGGAAAGCGGAGTAAAAAGTGTCAAATTTCACTTGCGTCGCGTGTTTGACGGTACCATTCTGACTTTCGAGGAGTATTATACCATCCTAACTCAAATAGAAGCCTGCCTTAACTCACGCCCTTTATTTGCAATATCCAATGACTTTAAGGACCCCGAACCTTTAACTCCCGCTCATTTCCTGGTTGGTTCTCCGTTCACGGCACTCCTGGAACCCGACTATTCCCAAGTCAATATTAGTCGTTTGGGCAGATGGCAGCTGCTCCAAAGATTCACACAATCCATTTGGAAACGGTGGTCAAAGGATTACTTGCACCAGTTGCAACAGCGCAACAAACGGCGCATTACGTCAAGAAATTTGACTGCTGGACAACTCGTCCTCATTCTAGATGACAATTCCCCCCCTTCAGTGGAAACGCGGGGTAATCACAAATGTTTATTCGGGTCAGGACTCGATAGTGCGCGTTGCTGACGTTCGCACCGCACATGGTATCCTACGTCGACCCATTCATAAATTGTGCCCACTTCCGGTGGACTCAGACTAATTTGCATTATCATGCATCATTGTTTCGAACATTTATCATGTTTTCTATTTGTTGTTTGTATTATATTATTATTAAGTTTTTATTATTGTATTCCTATGTATCATTATTATGTTATTGAATTTTTTGTGATTATTATTATTATGCTATTATGTACTATTAATTATTATGTCAATCGTTATGTATTATGTATATTCATATTATGCATTTTTACATCCATTCGGATATGTCTATCTTACTGCTATGTACCATTGACCTTTGATATCATTATACTAATACTATGCATCTACATTATTATGTTTTTTCTCTATTGTATTTACCATGGTTATGTATCTTTGAATTGTTTGGGGAGTGTTAGTCTACTATTATTGTATCAGTTATTATGTCTTTATCATTGTATTACTATATTGAGTCAGTTTTTAAGGATGTTTTCTTTATATAATTTGAAGGTTGTCACTTACTTTCTGTTAAAAATTAAATGTATGTATTTACTAAACATATGTTAATGGTTCAAGAAAGATTATGTTAGTTATATAAGCACTTTTATTTTTATCCTGAGCTTTAGTTTGTACGTTTTCAGCACAGAAATTGTTTTGTTTTACTTTTGAGTTTGTTTCTGATAGCTTAATTAATTTTGTTACTTACAGATTTCTTGTGTCAGAGACTATTTACTTTAAGCAAAAGGTCCATTTATTTAATGTATAAGGCTTTCAAGTATCTTATGTATTTTCTTTGTATACAACATTTGATAATAATTTGTGATTTACGTTTCACATAATAACTTAAATTTCAAAATCGCCCCGATTTTGTGCGGGCAGTATGGTCAAACTTTGAACCTTGTAAACTTTGTAATCTAAATACTGCATTGCGACACGTGTAGATGACGTCACGTTTTTGTCTGTTATCTACAGCCGGTCTTTAGCTGGGCTGACTGTAGCGAAAGTTACGTTAGTTATACTCAAGACTCCGAGCTGATCACTCGTACTACTTCCAGCCGCGGCTACTGGATTTCATTATTTAAATTATTAGCATGTTCAGCATGCACTAGTACTACTTGGGCGATTTCTGCCCTGCTTCTAACGATTATGTCATTCGATTTTTATTTCTAATTTAATTAGCGGGCATCATGCCGCAGTAATTTCTACACGTGCCAGCAATCGCATCAACAAATTTTCAATAAACCATTATTATATGAAAAGCATACAGTCCACTCAAAACTTCTTTCTAACCAGCCATCTCCAATTAGCGTTCCTAAGAATAACTCAAGAGTACATCAAGAGCTTCTTTGACGCAACAATCCCTTAAAACTGATATTACGAATAGGTCGTCCCGTCTTGCCCTTCATATGGGGCAAGAGGGGACAAAGTGCATTTTCTCAAAAAAGCGTTAATTAGTGAAATAGTTAAATAATTCTTTAAAAACTAAAAACATAAAGGTGGAACGTTTACCTCCCACCGCTCCTTACAGGGTTAATAAATTAGAACAATTACCGCAACTTACTGGATTGAAGAAATTTTTTGATGGAACCTGTAAATTTCTTCGCATTTACTTCTTTTTCAACTTTTCTTTTTCGATTCTGTGCACCGGAAAGTTTTTTTTTCATATCCACATCAGCCATCTGCAAACATTAAAGTTAATGCAAATAATCTGTATTTCTCGCCGCTAGCCCGTGTTTCCACTGCCATATATTTTTAGTTCAGGTTAACTTCAACTATATAAATAAGATTGATAAAATAAGTAGAATCGATAATATTTACTTACTTTTCAGTTTCAAATAAATAATAATCGATCCGGTTGAATAATGGCGATAACCGACTTCTTCGCTCAGAGCTCAGAGCGACGTCTGTGGAGATCTAGAAGAAAGTATATGTTGTTTACATTCCACACTCGAAGCGCTACGAACGAATTTCGCCCACGGTAGTTCATTCGTAGTGCTTTGTAGTGGTGGGCTAAACTGTTATTTTAAAATACTAGGTATGAAAATACCGTTCCAAAAAAATAACAGGTACAAATACCTGTTATTATATCTATATATACATAACCTATATTATCCTTTGTAAGTAACTCGTTTTGAGTTTCCTGCAGGTCTCCTATGTAATATCTTCAAATAAATACACTGCAAGTAGGTTTATTTTCAGTTGTCTTGTTTGTTCATCGTCTTCTTTCACTGCACTACACTTTATATAATATTGAAAACTTTCTCAAGTGAAACTTACTTTCACCTAGTTTATTTTCACCTAGATAAACCTATTAATATATTAATAAACCTACTTGCTGTGTATTTATTTGAAGATATATAACCTATACTATATAATTTGTTATAAGAAATAAAATGAAATTAAAAGTATTAACAGTGTTACTTTACAGTGACTTTATTAAACTATTACTGTTTAAATGAAAATAAGAAACAAGAGAATTTGTAGGCCTATCTCCCTTTGGGAATACCAATTTAAGTTTTCACTAGTAGTAAACAAACTAACATTGGTTAGACAAATCAGTTGCGAAACTCGGGGCAATTAAATAATTTAGAGTAGGCCTACACGTAATACCACGAAAAATAATGTGAAAAAACATCAGAAACGTATAATAAAAACATAACAGTAAGCCACAAGAGTGAATGAAAATAAACAAAATTTTACAAATAAAAATAAAAAAACAAATTGTAATAAAATAAATACAAATACATAAATAAAAACTTGTAAATAATAAGCACCAACAAAAGTAAATTAAATGCATTACAGATATTTAAGGAACAGAACTAGATAAAGTGCATAAATGTCCATTACAACAATCTCATCATTTACGTGAGATGTGTAGTGAAGTTAAAATCACATTAATAAAAAGTATAATATAGCTTATCAACATCAGCCACTCTATAGGTTATGACTCAATATAATTAAATTCAACTATTTCACTAACGATCGGAACATAAAGTTTTTTTTGAGTAAAAACATAAAGTTTTACCAATCGATTTTAGTTACAAGTTGGTGACTAGTATAATATATAATTATTAGCATATAATCTGTATTATATATCTGCATATCACACGAGAATAAATGTATCAGCAGGATGAATTATTTCCTTTATTAAAAACAGCTCCGTCTCTTTGCGCAGAATGAAGTATACAGGACGAAAAAGTGGCTCATACTATATGTCCTACTCGAAATATGCTTGATACTACCTGTTCCTGAAATACTAGGTGTTCCTAAAATATTAGGTGTTACTAAAATATTAGGTGTTACTCTGGAACGCGTTGTTCCTTGTGTATCGGTGATACCACTAGTATTTGAAATACCTAGTATTTTAAATACGCGTTACTGGCTGTTCCTTGCGTTCCAGTGATATTTTTGTACGCCTAGTATTTGGCCTTGGTTTACGTGATCTTGCGTACTTTTTGTGTGTGTGTGTGTCTGTGTAGGTGCGTAGGGGGTGTGCCTCGACTCGGAACAGCGAGGGCGGCGTGTCTCGCCTCGGAACAGCGTCGCCGCGAATAACAGGTATTTCAACTTTTCAGTCACTGTTACATTCGTTCCACAAAAATATCGTTCCAAAATACCTATTACAGGTATATCGGCCCACCTCTATAGTGCTTTGAGTGTGGAATGTAAACAACACCGTTTTGGCGCTACGAAAATAACAGCTCTGGAGTTTTGAACGCCTTTGCATAGTTGGTATAGATCTATACTAGATCTCCACAGTGGTCGCTCTGAGTGAACAAATCGCATTCCGTGTAGTTTCCCACAATAAATTTTATGATTTTACACCCGTAACAGTGGGTGTCGGGAAACTCTTCGATAAATAACTTTAGCAAATATGCACCGATTTTCACTTATCAAAATTTAATTGAATAAAAATTGAATTTAAGTTGAAATCTGAATAATTATCATTCCTGATGTGTTATACGTATCTAAGTCGTACTAAACAAAAATTAACCTAAATTAATTAGAGTATATTTCCTACTTAAGGCTTCGGCGCCCCCCTGGACCCGGCGCCCTGGTGCCGTGCACCACTTGCACGTATGGTAGAGCCGCCCCTACTCCCACCATACCACTGCAACTACAACCCAATTGAACTAGTTTGGGCAAACTTAAAAAAATATGTTTCAGCACGAAACACCACCTTCAAAATCAATGATGTCCAATGTTTGTTTATGGAAGCAGTAAACTCTTTCTCTACAGACGCTTGGAGAAAATGCGTAGAACACGTGAAAAATAAATTGATTCTGATTGGACAAATGAAGGACTGGATGACATCAGTGTTCAGGAATTAGTGATCAATTTGGCTCCTGGTGACTCAGATGACAGTGACTGGGAAAGTGACGAAGATTCCGATTTGGGAGTGTCACCTCTGGAGTAAGCAGGTATGGTTCATATTTAAATACATACAATTTCACTTTGATAAAAATTTATTTTTACCATAATACATTTCAAATGTTAAACGGAAGGCACTATTGTTTTCGTTTTGTTTGCAGAGTCATGGTGCACGATGGCCGCTTTAGGGAAACAACTTCTCCGCTTAATGAAAAATACCTTGGCATAAAGAAATATATTTGAACATTTATCTTTCAACCATGTAAATAGCTACAGTATGTAAAATATTATTTGAATTTTCTTTATAAAGTGTACATTAAATGGCTGCAATAAATGAACATTTGTTTATAAACCTGCTGTAACGGTAATTTGGTTTTCCAACCTATTAATGTCGTGTTTGGTGTCATTTTTCATATTTTTTCCGAACTTTTCAAATATGTACAAGAAAATTTGGAATTGTGAGTCAGTTAAAAAAGTTAAATGCCTGAGTGGCGTTGCTAGTAGGTGACACATTATTGAAACAGCTGCGGGCGGTTGTGAATACCAGGGGATTACCCGGGCCAGCCCCAGGTAGTCGCCGGCCCAGACGCCAATTTAGTGTATACAGATAATAGAAATTATTAAGTTATGTAGCTAGAAATTGTGTGACTATATAAATGTGTTAATGTTGGTATAGGTGACAATAGGTTTTGCTATGAGCTGGACCCACATGCGATAGGCCTATCCTCTTAGCTGCGAGCGGAGCGAGCAGAAACGGGTCATTAAAGGGCTAAGCGTTGAGGTCTAATTCTCTGAAGTTTGTGATACGTGACTGATGTTTTTAGTAATCCGCAAATCGATGCCTATATAGAGCGATCGAAGCGATCGCAGAGGTCTGTCACATAATGGGTTCAGTATGTAGAGTGTAAATATGCAAAAATATGCACACAGAAAATTGATTGGTCGCAAGAGTATATAAACATGGGAAACAGCGGTACGCATACCATTCCAGACGTGAGACATGAGCCTTCGTCTCTTGTCACACCTTTGGTAGACGCAGTCTGTGTCTATAGCTGATAGGACGACGTTTTCCATCGCATTTGGCTGAGTCGCAATTGATCGCGTTCAAATTTTTACCTCGGTCGCAACTGACCAGGTTCTGTACGATTGGGTAGCAACTGACTACGGTCCTCCAATCTACTCAAGAAAAGAGTGGCTAAAGGGAAGCCGAGATTTATACCTGTCATGATCGCCAAACATATTAGGAATGGACAATAGGACAATACCTTTATATACTCTGGGAGTATGAGACATTTGGTATCAAGTATTTTGAAGACCAACTCATCTTAAACTTACAACCTCTTACTCTCCATACGAGGTACTATAAGTATAATAATTAAAATTGTCTGAGCCAACCACTGGGTGCCTCAAGAGGGACATATCTAACCAAATAAGGGCTGTATCTAGGAAACAATAGCCTCTAACGTCTAAAAGTTGAATAGATTATATCACTTAGTCGTACTTCTGTATTTTTGAAAGCTGGGTTTTGTTTCAAAAGTTTGGGAAACTGCAAACGTAATGTTGGTTTATATGAACAGCCATGAATCAAATATTCTGCATGATAAAAAAAATATATAATTTTCAATAGTATTGCTAACAAAAAGTATTTTTTTTTAGTTATTAATAACAGGTTAAACAAATTAAGAGATAAGATTAAACCCTAGACAGGAGACCTTTAGGAGAGCTTAAGAAAAGAGATTCATACTTCTTTCTCCTTCTGACGTCAGGAGTCAGTTCAGTCAGTTCCGACACTCGCTTCTACGTTGGGCGAGGCGTTTGACATCTGACACGGTACAGATCAATACAAATATTATATTCTTATTAATTTAAACAATAATTTAAATGAAAAGGATAAAGTTTAGTTTGAAAAACTTGTTTTATTAGCTATTTTTTGTAGTGCAGATTAACTCAGTTAAGGAATATTTTATCAAAACGTGACTATCTGGAACACCTCATTATTATGAGTTCCATACATAAATTATCTCAGTAACAGAAATTATTGATAAACAAGTTCTACTGATATAAATGATAAGGTAACAGATGTCATCACCTTAAATCCCAAGTAGTGCTGAACCCATACTTCAAGTAGAACTTCATTTAATATGTATATAGGTAGACCCATACTTATATTTAGAACAACGCATAGGAAAATCAATCCATAGTCTACTAAAAAAATACATCCGATTTTTTTAAATATAGTACCTTGTTAATGTGTACAAATATATACAAATTAAACCATGTAATATCTTAATTTTCTAACAATAAAAAGAACAGTGGCCTTTAAAGCAGTACTAGAATTTTAGTACAAAATTTTGTAATTCAACAGAGTTGTCATTTTGCGTACTAGGACTGCGCTGTCGCGCATGACAAAAGGGAAGGACTTCGTATTTATTTGTAAGACTTCAAACTTCAACTTATAATATGAGATTGAGAATGTAAAATAAATTTTACAAATTTATATCAGTACCTTCCTGTTAGGTGACAATAAAGTCCAGGTGTTAAACATCGTTTGATATAAACTACACATGTATTTATTTATTTAATAACATACAAAAATTACATGCTTTATGAACAGAAAATGGAACAACACATTTTTTTATCTGAACGCAACACATTGGATATCTGCGTTACCATCGGAAGACTTCGTAATGGACATCAAGTATTAAATAAAAAACAGATTCAGTAAGAAGTATGGATGGTGTGACACTTGCTTTCCAAGCCGTGAGTCGCTGGTGGTGGGACGGGGGTTCAATCCACCCTATAGGTGGATCTTTCAACGAAACCATAATGGGTCCTATAAGGCTCCATTAAACCATAATGGATGGTTTTGTAAGGCTCCTCACATATTAAACAATGCACGCGCGCGCGCGCACACACACACACACACACAAAGAAATTTTAAAGGAGATTCATGTGTTACAGGGTACTTAAGTATATTATTGGCTGTGTTAATTGCCAGTACATCCACAAAGGTTATGTTTGTTTTAATATTTACGAAATGTTCTTGTTTGGCAGTCTGTCCTGATGTGCGATCTTTAAAACCTGAAAATGGTTGGAATCATCAGAACAACGATGGTTAGAGAATGATTTACGGAGATTCAGTCCTTTTCCCCTTTAACATTTACTGGTTTTTATAGTTTGTTCTTCTTTTTATTTCATTAACGTTAGCAATTTTGTGTACTGTTATTTGTTACAAATTGTATACTAATGACATATCAATAATATAAGTCCCATTTGAAAAGTGTGAAGATGTAGTCCTTTATTTAGTGTCAACTATTCCTTGACAAAAAATAATTATCTTTGTTGATAAGAAAACTTCTGGTGAAGTTAGAAAAAGTATGCTTGGATTTATGTAACGTAGATGCTATAAGAATTATTATTTATTATTATTATTTTACTTTTAAACGTGTAAAGAGTTATAAAATTTAAAACCACTGAAACGAAATATTGTGTTGTCCATCCAGTCCAAAACACAAAAAAACAATGCTTACACTTACACTTACACAACAATGTTTACACTTATAAAAGGTATCGCCAGCTCTCATCGAGAGAGGCTGAAAGTGATCAAAGCATAGGCCTAGTACTAATTTAATTGCTCCGATTGCGTGCCGCACTATAATACTGTAACATGACCCTAAACCCTGACAAGGTACAAAGGGATTATTTTAATTACATTAAACCCTTGTCCTTACAGGTCGATTCTGAGTTCTAAACACAATTAATAAAATCAAATAATCATTAGTGTTAATTCGACACTAAGACTAATGCCATTGCCTCTGTCTTGTCTTATCAACTTGATAAGTTTGCAAGTTCTTGGGGATAGGTGGCCTCGAAGATGAACTGACTTTGAAGGTAAAAATTGTTGAAAATTGTTTAACTGCGCTTTTAGGTAATAATGCAGAGCTTATTTGAATTTGTCAATCGTAAAAGCCAACAGGGAGGAAACTAAACCCGCTTGAGTCGAACTCACGAATTTGGGAAACCGTAGCAGCATCCCAATACTGGTTTTGTATGAATTTGTTTCGGCAGACAAACAAATCCCAAGACAATAATTTGACACCCGTCAAAATTTAGACATCGCTGCAAGAAAACTTCAGATGTTAGTCTATAAAAAGTTCGTACTGTAAACAAACTATTGTTTCTGTTACTGAACGAAACATGGCACATCTTATTTAACCTACGTATAAAAGTATGTTAGGTAGAAGCAGCTGGACATAAGAAAGTCAATAATATACTAACGTTATGGAAGACTACTAAAGGATATGCCTACCTCGCTGTTCGATACATCTGAGAACTAGATTGAAATTAAATACGGTAAATGGTGCCTCAAATAAAATTTTATTCGAATTATTTAACATGAGTAATTTTAAAAATAGTTCGGGTAGCTTCTATAAACGGATTGTGACGTTTCTAGGCTTTCACGTTTAAAATAACCTACTGACAATTTTAATTGAACATTTTTTTAAATAATAGACTCAGACTTCTAAAAATTAAAGTACGTCATTTGTTTATGCGTAAAGTAAAATTTACTCACATAGTTCAGCTGAGAAAGTGTGTACATAGCTTGACCCAGGTTTACTGTCAGCTTCCAAAGGTCAAGTTAAACTTTCGCTTTCATTCACTCTGTGACAGCATTCCATGCTTAACTGCTTGCATAACTGAAATCGCAAAGAAACTGCTTAACTAGTACAGAAAATATATAAAACATAAGTAACAAATAAATACTTGAAACAACTTTCACTTGTTGATGTGTAATAATTATGTCCCACATCTCCATAGATTCTGCCTGTTATCCTAATGACCCGGTTCGAATGACCCGTCTACACTGCTATGCTAACGACCTACACGACGTTCGTAACGTCCTGCACTACGTTATGCTAACGATACATGTCTGTTTATACGTACATACAGACAACCTGTACAACGATACGTGATCATCCGATTTACGCTATGATAAGCTAAACTTTAGTGAATCTATGAATTAAATCAACGTATTGAATCATTCTGTGTCAGTTATAAGTCAAGTGACAAAATAAACTATCCTAGCCATTTGGAACTGTAATAAAAATGGTCCTTATTCTCTACGAAGATCTTTTCGCTAAGAAGAAATATGTAATATCACCACAAAAACTGCAGACGTTCTTAGTCGCATAATTGAGAATTAGGCCTAATACTTCGGAGCGTGAGACAGAGTGACAGCAGATTATAAGATATTGTTACGACGGTCTAACAGTCGTCGTATGGTACAGCGGAAAACAAAATACAAGACACCAATTACGTCACTGATCACCAGCTTTAATTATTACAATTAAACAGTTTGTAATCAACAAGATAGTCTCTTACAACAAATCAAATAAAAATTGTTCACGCGTAACAAAATGTCAACTAATATAAAACACAATTGTATTAGAATTGTCCCGCACGATTATAAAACACGTAACACTTCGCCACAATACTCGAACCGCACTGAGGTATACCGCAACTCAAACTGAAACTGAACGTCGCTGAGTACTTGTATTTAGACCCCGCCGAAAATCCAGAAACATCCATTCTACGCATTAACAATAAAAGAAAACATTAGAACGTAATTCATTGCGGCCGCACGACTTTTGTCACAGTCTAGCTAACGCGCTGAGAATCACGTACGCACACACATTACAGCCGGATTCCTCTGGAACATTCGATAAACACGTAGATTATTCTGTAATGTCGTAACAATATGAAGATATGCATTATGAATACAGTGTCGTAGCGCGAGGGGTTCGAAGGTTAAACCCCCACCCCAGATGGATAAAGTAAAAAAAAATATATATATAACTTATATATTACAAATTAAAAAAGAAAGGGCCCGGTAAAATATAGTCACAATTAGATAATTAGGCTAATTAGTTACGTGAGTAGTCCGATGCTGAGTACCATAAAAATGAAGTTACGTGTTAATACTTCACTTTAATTGTATTTTTTTTTTTTATTGCGGTACACTTGCAAGTACGAAATTGCTTCGTGTTAACAAAGCTAGATGTCTAGTAGTTGAGAGCTGTTCCAAATGTTTATCTTAGTTTATACTGTTATGCCCTCTTAGCGTAGGAAAGAGGTGTTCTTCAAATACTTATTCACCTTGCTGCAGTGGCGGTTTCTTATTGTGGCCGCATGACCGCGCGCTCCCTCTGACAGAGAACGTAAAAAAATCACATTATCGTAGTTAACTGACTGTCGTTTGTCGTAAAAGATTTGTTTGTTCTTTAAACATTGATTTAGATTACAATAAAAGTATTTATCTGTCTTGCGCGTAGCACATAGCCTAAACCATGTAAACAAGGCAGCGAGGAGACGTGCGAACCGGGTTGCCATGACAACGTGACGTATCGTAAGACGTCATAACAAATAACAACGCTTCATAAACCAAATTCTTGGGCCGCTAGAAATCAGCGGCCACTTTCCAGTTTTTAACATTAGTGATCGTGTGCCATTCGTTGATCCTCAGTTTATTTATATCACACGTGTTTAGTGTTTTGTGTCACGTGTCGCCTACAAACACGATACAATCAGTGTCTTAATAAAAACAAATTTTAACTGACTTTCTTTAGAGGGTAAATAAATATTTAAAAAAATAGGCAATTCATTACCTGATTTAAATTTAAGACAAATTAGTGAAAAAAAACGCAAAACGCGGCGTTTCTCAAGAGACATTTATAAACGAAATAACTGGATTTGTGGTTGTAAAGTTTCTTATCTGTTGTAGGCCTATTGTTTTCCGTGCGTATTATTCTACAACCCTGCAGCCAGAGGCGTAGTTAGGGGGGCAGCCGCCCCAGGTGGCATAGACTTGAAAAAATTGTTTTCAGGTTCAGTGGCGATTTAACGCATGGGCGAATCCGGCGGCCGCCGGGGGCCTCGGTCTCTAAGGGGGCCTCAAAATATTGAAAACAACAATCACGCCATTCAAGAACTATATTAAGTTTTTTTTTACCAAAGATATCAGTTTCACTGCTTCATTTTAATGATTTCAAATATCGGAGTCATGTTAATCGTTATCCAATAAAGTATTATCGTATTGGGCAATGCGTTAACCTGCGGCTCGCTCTGAAATACTATATCAAAGGCTTGCCGAAACCATACACTCATTTCTTAAACTATGACCCTAATTTCTGTAAGCACCCGCACTAATAACATTCGTACACATTCAATTGAATTGTTATCGTTCCCCACTCCCTTGTTACTCGATCGGTACATATACAAAAACAGCAACTGAAATTCTTGGAAATTGATTCAATTCCCAACCTATTAGTTCCAAGAATTTCAGTTGCTGTTTTTGTATACATACCGATCGAGTAACAAGGGAGTGGGGAACGATAACAATGCGTTTGACTTACCGATGTTATGTTTATGCTACACAATATCCGACAGTATTCATTTGACTTTCAAAGTGATCGTGTCAGTGAGAGTCTATTAGCCTAAGTTTTCTAATTTAACACTCTTCCCAGTTAACGTATCAATTACTATCATTTATAATGAGGCGTTTTGAAAGTGGTTGTGCTAAGCGTAAGAAAGTCAAAGAACGAGAAGAAAATATTAAGAGAATTCCGAAACTAATTAATTATTTCAATTATACTGTCAACAAAAAGGATAATACTGCATATGATAATGTACCGGTAAATCACATTCCTGGCCCCCCCAACTTCGAGTTCAGAGAAAAACGATTTACAGAAACAAGCGGAAGCAACAAACCGTGTGCTAGAACGTAAAGATTTGATAACGTACAGTGAAGAAGATATTCAAGATCAGGTGACAGACTGTGCTTCAGGAAACTATGTAAGTACCATTATTTCAGAAAACAGTCACTATACAACATCAGACCCCGGTCTTTGGCCACATACTGATGACATCTTACGGGATTATTGGGTAGAAAAGGGACCTTCCGCTTGTCAAAATAAAGAAAATAATTTTGATAAATCAGCCCGTGTATATAAAACTGGGGATAATATGGAAGAAAGATGCCTTACTCAAGCAATGCTCTCGCGACAATTGCCAAACAAAGAAAGCGTACAAAGAGAATGGCTTATTTACTCACCTGCGAAGGGAAAAGTTTATTGTTTTGCGTGTAAATTATTTTCTCACTCCAAATTTCCATTTAGCGGAGATGGATTTAATGACTGGAAACATGCTCTGAAAGCTGCATCAGAACATGAAAATAGTCAAGCACATAGAAACTGCATGGTAGCTTATTGTAGTCGCTCAAAAACACTCGGGCGAATAGATACACAGTTGGTCACCCAATTCAATAATGAGCGACAATACTGGAAAGAGGTGTTCAAAAGAGTTACTGCGGTAATTAAATTCTTAGCATCGAGAGAACTCCCTTTAAGAGGTTCTGACCAAAGAATTGGTTCAGTAAAAAATGGAAATTATTTGGGTATTTTGGAACTTATAAGTCAGTTTGACCCATTCTTACACGAACACATAAAGAAATATGGCAATGCAGGGAAAGGGATTCCATCATACTTGTCAGCCACCATTTGTGAAGAGTTCGTAGAAATAATGGGGACTAAAGTTCTTTCAGTAATCATCTCGGAAATTCAAAAAGCAAAATGCTATGCTATTTCTGTAGATTCCACTCCGGATGTGACTCATATTGATCAACTTACTTTTATAGTAAGATATGTGATAGACGCTGTTCCAAAAGAGCAATTTTTGCAGTTTATTCCTATTCATGGTCATAATGCAGAACATCTTACTGAGGTTGTGACACACTTCTTAGAAACCAATAACATAGATATCCTGAATTGTAGGGGTCAGTCTTATGACAACGCAGCAAACATGTCAGGGTTACAAGCAAAGCTAAAAGAACTAAACAAGTATGCTGAGTATGTACCATGTGCTGGACACTCACTTACCTTAGTAGGGGTACATGCTGTCAAGTGTGTTTCAACTGTGACAATTTACTTTGATGTGGTACAAAATCTTTACACCTTCTTTTCATCGTCAACACACCGCTGGGAGATACTCCGTTCACATTTAGGACCTCATCATAAAGTGGTGAAACAACTTTCAGACACTACATGGTCTGTGCAAGCGGACGCAATAAATGCTTTATGTGAGGGATATAATGAAATCAGATTAAGTCTTCAGTCTATAAGAAATGATGTGACAAATCAGTCGTTAGAGACACGTCTTATGGCTCAAGGATTAGAGAAAAAACTTGATAAACTTGAAACAGTTTTTCTAATAATACTGTGGAATGAAATCCTCAGTAGATATAACGCAGTAAGTAAACTACTGCAAAGTGAAAAAGTGAATTTGTCTGTAGCAGTTAAGATGCTGAAGTCATTAATTGTCTTTATTAGGGAGAAGAGAGATGGTTTTGACGATTATGAGTCCAAATCAAAAGCGAAATCAGTTGTGAAAGAATATCATGATACACAAAGGCGTCAAACAAAAGGTAGCTCCATTCTTGCATTTGCAGATGGTGGATGTAGTAATGAGGAACTTCTGGGAAGAGAAAAGTTCAGAGTAGAGACATTCCTACCCATAATAGACACCCTGGTTTCTAGCCTAGAACTCCGAAGTAAAGCATACATAGACATTTTTGAGAGGTTTGGTTTTTTGGAAAGTCTGCATGTGTTAGAGAGTTCAGAAATTTCAAAATATTGCGAACACTTATAGTGGAGACTTTATTACTGCAGAGCTAATATCTGAATGTCACCATTTTGCTGCATATCTAAAAGTAAATATACAATATTTCCAAGAATATGCTGGAGATGATAATGAAAAAAATATTAATATTCATAACTTGTACAGTTACATGAATAATGAGAATATTTTATCAGCATTCCCCAATATGGAAATTGCTATGAGAATTTTTCTCACTTTATTTGTGACCAATGCATCTGGAGAACGTTCATTTTCGAAGTTGAAGCTAATAAAAGATGAGTTACGAAATTGCATGGCACAACCACGCTTAAATAATTTAAGTTTGATGAGTATTAAACATGACATTTTGGCAGAAATTGATTTTGAAGGCACAATTCACGATTTTGCCTCCTCGAAGTGCAGAAAAGTTCTTCTCTAAAGAAGTAAAGACTAATAATAATTAATAAGGGAAGAGTGGAGTGTTAATAACTGTGTAATTATGTGTAAACTTCATTCGTTCAATCGTCCCTGCTTTAACATCAAATAGGTGAGTTTATTATTATTGTTATTATTACTATTATTTTTACATTCGCCTGGGGCCTCTACCTTTCTTGATTCGGCCCTGTTCAGGTTATAAAACTACAAACAACTTGTTTCTTTGATATGACTTTTCCTTTCATAAAAGAAGCATAACCATCCAGCTTGTCCGTTGTCATAAACCTCGCTTGATAAACAGTATTAGTCTATTTATACTCAAGCATCGTAATTACGGTTCATAATGATAAGGTTGGATGTGTTTTTCTCCAACACAAAATCTCTATTTTGATTTTGATCCACTGTATTTCCACAAAAAGAAAACTATCAAAGAAGCCATTTCAATAGTGAAAATGGGTTTTCGTCGTGGCGAAAGTTAAATCCCCGTATTCAGAATCATGCAAATAGTCTTGCTCATCCCTCTGTGTTTTTAGAATGGAAGGAATTGGAACGTTCTTTAAACAAAGGGGAACTTATTGATGATCTACTTCAGGAACAAATGAGTAAAGCATCTAAGTCATAGAAATAAATCCTCGAATGGGTCACTGCCACAGTACAAACTCTTGGATAACAAAATCTGGCACTGAGAGGACATCGAGAGTCAAACTTTCTGGCTTTGCTAAAATACTTTGCTAAATTTGACCCTGTCAAAAGATCTCTTTTGGATTCAGTCTCTCGTAAATCTGGGTGTATATCGTATCTTTCGCCAACCATTCAAAATAAAATAATAAGGCTGTTAGGAGAAAGAGGGTGCAAAAATATATTATTACTGCATGTAAGAAGACGAAGTACTTTAGTATTTGACACAACACCAGATGCTGCACATGTAGAATAAATGTCTCAGATTATAAGATTTTTTGAAATTAAACGCAATTCTGTTGATATCAAGGAAGGTATTCCTTTACACACACGAGTTAATAAATTCGTAGATTTTATTCCTTTAGAAGTGAAAACAGCCGAGGGGATCACAGAAGCTATTACAAGTAGAGAGTGATGGATTGAATCTTAGCGATCGCAGAGGTCAGTCGTATGACAATCAAGCAACAATGGATGGTACTCATTCAGGAGTTCAGAAAAGAATATTAGATTTTAATCCAGTAGCTGTGTTTTTTCCCTGTGACAACCATTCACTTAACTTGTTTGGAGTTCATGCAGCTCATGTAAATGTTCAGGCAGTGACATTTTTTGGGACAGTAGAACGTCTATTCACTTCTTTTCCTGTTGTACTCATAGTCAGAGTGTTCTTAAAGACTTCGTAAATATTAACTTACTCTAAAAGGGCATTGTGATACCAGGTGGAGTTCAAAAACAGATGCGATGAAAGCAATATCCAACAATTAATTGATATGAAGGAAGATGTAGCATTCATAATTAATGTGATAGAAAACTTTAATTTTGTTACCTTGCTCTTTTTCTGGACAGATATTCTTTCTTCGATGGACAAAATCCAGAAAACCTTGCAGACCATAGGAATAAGCTTTATTAAAGCATTGACATTTCTGGAGACGCTAACGGACAAACTAAAAGTTTGGAGGAATGAGCTGTGTGACAATGTCATTACTAAGGCAGAGCAGGTATGTAATGAATGGGGTGTCAGTATCACAAAACGGATAAAAAGGAAGCGCACGATGCCAGGGGAGTATGCAGATGATTATACATTAACCGTTCGGCAAGAAATGTGACGTTCTCTAATAGAAATTTTGGACAACCTGTCAGCTGAAATTTCAAGCCGTTTCTCTAACATAAAAGAGTTAGTAAAACGCTTTGTGACCCTCTGTAAATTTGAGGCGTACATAAATGATGGGGATATACATTTTAAGGAACAGCCTTCCCAAATCAATATTAAATGCACAGTGCTTGCAAAACTGTGTCCACATGACCTAAACAGTGTAGAATTGTTCAGTGACTTGAAAGACGTTATAATTTTACTAAAAAGGGCAAACTTAATGTAGAACAAATGGGCGTTTATTACACCTCTGGACCTGCTACAATACATTTCTTCAATGGGACTAGAAGTCTACAAAACACTAGCAACAGCTTCAAAAATTTTTCTTACTTTACCAGTGTCTGTGTCTTCTTGTGAAAGATCGTGTAGTAAACTTAAATTGATTAAATCGTACATACGATCAACAAAATCTCAAGACAGATATTGAAAACGACATTGCTTCGACTTTAGATTATAGTGATTTAATAACCGGCTTTGCAGCAATTAAGACCAAGAAAGTTACATTTTAAAATGTATCGCTTTAAAAATTAATAAATATTAAAAACAAATACTAAGTGTTTATTAATATAAGAAGGAACCATTAACCTGTAATTGTATTTTATTAAATTTGTTATTTTTATTATTTTTCTTTGTTTAACTTGACGTTGCTTTACGATATTGTTTTGACGATGCGCTTTAGTCCTACAAGAAATTTGCATGTTAATTAGAACATTTTTATGTTAAATTTTTTTTATTTTACTACATTTTTATAGTCTACATTTGTTATAATATTTAAATTATAATATTCATAGTCTACACTCTACATGTATAATAAACATATACAAACTAAATACAGGTAATATTACAATATGTAATTTCTTAATTTTGACTTAACAAATAAGTTATTCTTAAGACGTTTGCTGGACGTGGTTCCATACAAAATCTACACATTTGCGTTTATTAAGTACTTTGTTCGTTGGATGGACCTTCATTTTTACTCTTTTGTCTCCTTTTATTTGTAAAGGCGAGGCGGCCGACGATCTCCTTGCCCCGGGCGCCAAAAAACCTAGCTACGTCACTGCCTGCACCAATAGAATCGAATGCAAATTGGACCAGAAAGGGTATAAAAGATTAGCATCATCATCGCACTAAAATAAAAAGGCAATTATCTCGATTAATGCATGCACAAACTGGCTTTACTAGGCGAAGAAAATATTTTGACTCGGTTTAATTCAGCATATCGGAAACATGTTATAGACAATAATGAACTCTACATAGATTTCCTATGTAAAAATTTTCAGTTCTTTTGAATTGGCACTTAGAAGTTTTGAATTGGCGAGAATGAAGAATCGGAAAATAATGGAGTATTTACAAAGTTAGTCGATTTTTCTGCAGACCTTGATGTTCTGTTGCGAGAACATCTGCAGAACGTTACAGAGTTTAGGGGGCTTCTAAAAGCATACAGAACGATAAATTAGATAGCATGTTGGCTGTGTGCAAAGAGGAAATTCATGATCAAATTAAAAATCCCGATTTCTTGGCTTGTTACTCTGACGAAATTACAGATGTTAAGAATTGGTGCCAAATGGGACTAAAATGTAGGTATGTTTTTGATGGGACTGTTCGTGAAAAATGTTTGTGTCAAGGACAAATCAAGCAGAAGGGATACAAAAATGTATAGAAGAAATTGATCCTATAATATGGAAACACCGCAAAAGTTAATTGCTCAAACGTAGATGGACCAAATGTAATGAGAGGTGCTACAGTTGGTGTTCAAAGTTATATTAATAAGAAATATCCTTACGCTCCTAATATACATTTTTATGGTCACCAACTTAATTTTTTAATCCAAAATGCTATGTCACAGCATGCTGAAGCGTGAGTATTTTTAATAATTTATCAGCAATTCCCACATTTTTTCAAATTCTTCAAATAGGTGCGACATTTTAGTAAAAAAAAAATCGAACACAGTTTACCAAAGGTAGTGACAAGCAGATGGAACTATAACAGTAGAATCGTCAGTACAGCGTATGAGAATCGAGAGAAGCTCATAGACGTGTTTGAAGAGATTGAAGATAAGTGCCTAAGAAGCGCTACTTCTAATGAAGCTTTCGGTCTCAGACAAGCTCTAGGACCCAGATTTTTGTTTTGATTCGCATTTTTCCATAAACTTTTGTCTCAAGCTGGCATACTTTGAATCAGATCCAGGCAAGAAATAAGGATAGTATCTAACTTCAAAGTGATATACAATACAAAACTTAGAGATTTGTGTTAAAAACATTAGAAACGAGATTGACATTGTTCAAAGCAATGTTGAAGAAACGTTTCATTCGATAAAGAGGAAAACAAACAAGATAATGTCCCAAGAAGTGTGTGATGTAGTAATTACATTACAGATGAAAGACAGATTCCCATATCGTGGCCATCTGCAAGCAGCTCAATTTTTTAACTCACTACCAAAATATTAAAAAGAATTTCCAGTGGAAGTTTTGGAAACTGTGTGTCTGCATATCCATTTCTAGACGAAACTCGTTTAAAAACAGAATTAGAAGTTATTTACTCAGTCAAACAGAAACTTCCTTACATTACTGCTACAACATAATCTTACTGATATTTTCCCGAAAAGTATAAATATACTGAGAATAATTTTAACAACGGCCAATGACAACTGCAGAATCAGAGGGTTGTTTTTCAGCAATTATAAAGTCAAGACATTTTTGCGAAATACTATGGATAATGATCGCATAAGTGTGTTGGCAATGATGTCCATAAATACAAATGTGGAACATATTGACAATTTCGATGACAAAGCGTTGGAAAAGTTCATATGAAAAATAGAAGGGCGGAATTTGCTTTCAGGAAATAATAATATTGTATTTATTCAGTTCACTTTCCATTTGAGGTAAGATTTTAGACTGTTACTATTTTTGATGATTGTGCCCTTCCGGCTGAAAAGTCACTAGCTGCCTCTGCCTTGCTATGTATCCAACTCGGTTTGGGATAATTGTACATAATTGCGGTTTGTAGTAATTGTATAGTTTACTACACAGCAACTTAAAAAATTTCTATAATAAACAATTATTTTCTTGCTACTCGAAACTAAAAATGCTTTAACAAATTTATTTAAATAACATTTACAAAATCGAGTGCCTTAACGCATTAACAAAATCTTTAATATTTTCTCTTTGAAATTTTTGCATAATTTAGACAACGGTGACCGTTACGTACGCTGCGAGCTGGTGTCGCAAAAAGATCCATCTACACCACGAAAGTATTAAAATCACTGTGCTTTCTGGGGCTGCACTCTTGTCTCCTTCAAAGCACAAAGCAGTACTCACTGCTGGTAATACATCTCTCCCAAAATTTCTTCCATTTTTGAATGTTACCTGGAAAGCGTTTTTAGGAATGGCACGCAACTGACACATCGTATTTTCCTCAACGTCATTTATGGTTTGAAAATGACGTCCTGATAAGGTTGCCTTTAATTTATAAAACAAGAAAAGTCTGCTGAAGCCAAGTCTGGAGAGTACAGTGACTTGGGGTAGGACGGTTGACTAGTGAGTGTCCTCCCAGTTGTGAACAGTGGCACTTGCAACTAGTTTCATTTGCGAACACTTATGTAGACAATGTAAGTAATTTATTGTTGACGTGAGAAGGTACTTCCTACTTGCGAACAAACAGGGGAGACGAACTATCTTTTTATATGTCATGTGCCGAAGTTATTCTTTTTTAATTAAAATTTAATGAAAAGAGTGGAATCTATATTGTTCCTGTAAAAGTATTCAAATAAATTTAAAAACTAATAATGCGTATAATGGCAGCTGAAGTAAAGCAGTTAGCATACACTGTCTTTGCATTTCGTAATTTTTTTCCTTTTTATTATTTTTAAAATTTTATTCACGTAATTTTCTATTATCTCATTTCATAACTTTCATTCGCTACATTTTTTAATTAGATTATTACATACATTTACCAAATTAAATTCTGTACCCCCCCCCCACACACACACGCATACATACACAAAGCGATGACTAATTTACATGCAGCATTGGTCGCTACGCCGGATCAGCATATGTCTTTTATCGAGGGAAAGTAGATGAAAAATGTTCAAATAGAAGAAAAAAATTCTGTCTGAGGCTTCAATGTTATCAGAACTTCGGCTTACCCGGCTGTAAGGCCGTGCTCCAAGGTTGCTGGGTGCAAACGTTTCGGGCGTGCCTCCGACGGCCATCATCAATGCAACACACTGACCAAGGTTTCGCAGTCAGTTACCACTGAACTGTGGTTGACTAAGGCTTAGACTCAGATGCAGTGGCACAATGCAGGCGTGCCCCGGTGACAGCACCGTCCGGGAGGGCCCGATGACTGCCTGATGCTCTTCGTAGTGGCTTGGCAGCGAAACTTGTGGCATTGCATTGCATTGTGGATGCGGTACATTGTAGTGCTGGTACAATTGGACTGGTAACCTAAGACTGGAAAGGGAAACCGCCAACCAGTTAACTGTGAAAGCGGGGGAGTAGAAACTTTATTTTGATTTGTGCACTGCCGCTGGTACCGATTCGAGCAACAGATGTTGCCCGTCTCAAGTCCAGTCAGCAGACGCCCTGAGGGCGTCGGTCGCTCCCCGCGAGGCGGAGAGTCTACGTGCCAATGATCGATGACAGCGACAAGCAGCCGACTCAGCGTGCTAGGAGGTGGTCGAAGGAGAGAAGGACAGTTTAATTGAAAAACTGGTCTAAGACTAATGATTACATTTTTAGTTTAATTTAAAGAGGATGGCGTTATGTCGGGTCATCAAGAAGCGCCCGAGGGCGCTTGACCCGAATGGGCAGTGATGATTCTGATGCACTGATGGTTCGTAGGTATGGGAAGGTGGAGGTCGAGGCTTTAGCAAAGAGAGTTAGTGCCAGCGACCGGACAAAGGCAGACAAGGTAGGAACACAGAGACCCTTCGAATCACGTCGTTCCTTACAAACTAAGGAGACCCCGTCAAGGATCGGAGGGTTCAGGACTGGAAAGCTTCCAGCCTATACCTGTTGCTGGTGGATAAAAAGAGACCACCAAGCGGGAGCCGCATAAGTCAGTACAGACCTGAGAAAAAGCAGATAGATGGTAAACTTATGCGCATGGCCAGGCGGCTGCGACACGAGAGGAAAGGAGATAATTTAGCTCAGACGCCGCGAGCTATGGCAAGGGTTTCCGTCACGTGGGCGTTGCAGCAAAGGCGACGATCTAGCCGAACGCCTAAACACTTCACCGATTCTTTGTAGGCGATGGGCCTCCCTTCCAGGGAGAGGGTCTGGCATCGGTTGATGGACTTACGAGTGAAGCAGATCGCCTCGGATTTCTCCGTGTTGATCGTCACCCGCCATTTCCGTAGCCAGTCCGGAAGCTGGTTCAACTGACGCTGCAGCTTTGTACTCGCAAATCGCGGGGACAGGGAGCTGCAGTGATACATAGCGTCGTCAGCGAACAAAGATGACGTGACTCCGGGCAATACAGGCAGGTCGTTCGTGTACACCAGGTACAGAACGGGGCCGAGGACAGATCCCTGTGGTACGCCGGCGGCGACGGGTCGAACTGTAGAACAGGACCCGTCGACGCTCACCCTGAGGGTTCGGTCGCTGAGATACGACCGGAGGAAAAACACTATGGAGGATGGTATAGCGGAATTGGCAAGTTTGAAGAGAAGACCTTCGTGTCAGACTTTATCGAAGGCCTTGCTCACGTCCAACGGTACGACGGCCGTAGCCGCTCGCCTGTTGGTGGCGTCTGACAAGTGCGTAACAACGCGGACCAATTGAAGCGTAGTCGAGTGCTCTCTGCGGAACCCGAACTGATCGCTGCGGATGAAACCATCTAGCAGCGGCGAGATGCGAGCCAGCAGGAGACGCTCGAACACCTTCGAGAGGACTGGCAAGAGAGAGATTGGGCGATAGCTTTCAGGAAGCATTCGCGGCTTGTGAGGCTTCGGAATCATTACGATATTGGCTGTTTTCCACAGGCGGGGAAAGTACTGTAGCCGGAGACAGGAGTTAAACAGCTCAAGAACGAGGTCAACGCCTGAGGCCGGTAGATGTTGTAGAGCAGCGGCCCCGATCCGGTCAGGACCAGGGGCGCGTCGGCGATTTAGTCGACAGATAGATGAAACTAGTTCATCCCTGCCGAACGGGAGGGCTGGGACATCGGGAGGGCGAGAAAAATGTCCAGATAGGAAGTCACGGACTTCTGCCGAGTGGGCAGGGTCCAAGACGCCTTGGTGAACAGTAAATTGCACCTCCATGCAGTCGGCGAAGACCTCAGCCTTGCCTTCTGACGAAGATACAACCCCGTTCGGAGTTTCAAGCGGGTTGTGAGTTCTCTTCTCGCGGGTCAGTCTACTCGCCGCTCTCCAGACGGAGGCGTGGTCGACTTCAAGAGACTCAAGATATGAGTCCCATCGATCAGAGTTTACGTCCCGCAGTAGCTGCTGGACGTAAAGAGACTGGGTCTGAAAGCTCCTTTTGACGCCGGGGTCACGGGTTCTTTGCCATCTGCGGCGGAGCTTGCACCGTAGCCAGATGGCGTGGAGAGCTTCCGGAGGTAGGGCTGAGCGTGGATGGTTCACCTCGAGAGCGTAGGTGTGTCGATCCATGACACCTTGGACCAACTCCTGAAGATGAGTGGCTCGGAGATCCAAATCGTCACAAGTGACGATCGGGTCCGCGGGGAGCGATGGAAACCGCCGTGAGAGCTCGTCATGGTAGGAGCGCCAGTTGACTCTCCTAACAATCTGAGCGGGAGGTCGGGGTGAGGCCGACATCTCACGGGCAGTTATGAAAAGGGGATTGTGATCGGATGAGAGATCCGATACTGACGAGACCTGGATGTGATGGGTCACATCCTTGGCTATGACAATGTCAAGGACGTCCGGTCGATGACCGGAAAAGGGGAAGTGAGTAGGGTCTTCTGGGCCGATGACTTGAAGTACCGGGTCGTCGGAGACGAACGTTGGCTACTCTGCTGTTCCAAGAGGGATGCTTGGCATTTAAATCGCCGGCTACAATGGTTGGTAGGGGATGATCGAGGAGAGCGTCCCACTCCTCGGGCGGTGAAGGTATCCGCAGGCCGGGCCGGAGATACGCCGCAACAACGTGCAACTCCGATCCGCCTGCGTCTATCGCCACCGCACAACCTTCAACAAGAGATGTATCTAAAGGGGGTAGTGGCCTGTGGGATATCCGCCTGTGGACTAAGACGGCTGTCCCCCTTCGAGGTGAGACGGCCAGGCCGCTGGGGACGATCCTGACGAAAACAGATGTAAGAT
This sequence comes from Magicicada septendecula, assembly GCA_034769895.1. Lineage (NCBI taxonomy): Eukaryota > Metazoa > Arthropoda > Insecta > Hemiptera > Cicadidae > Magicicada > Magicicada septendecula. The sequence continues at coordinate 752,638,672 of CM068367.1, read as the reverse complement.
GGCAGGTTGAAGGTATGGTAGCGAGCCAGATGAGTCTCGCAAAGGAGGACGACATCAGCGTCGTACTCCGTTACGAAAGTCATCAGTTTAGCCGTCGAGGGTCTACCCCATGGGCATTCCACGCAACGATCCTAAGACTCCTAGCCATTCAAAGGAAGAAGAGAAAAGAGGGTAGACAAGGATTGAAACACCAGGGCGAGAACCGTGGTTGTATCTGGAGCAGACCTGATGTTGTTTACCAAAGTTTCAGCCCAGGCAGTCAGGGGGTCCACCGGGGCCCGGGAAGATTCCCGAGAATCCGGAAGACGGACCTGGCTGGCCTCGGCCGGTGTCGTAGATGGCGCAGGGCTCGGGGACGGACGTGAGGTCTGCTCGGTTTGGAGCTTAGGTTGATGTCTGGGGGCGGGCGGGGCCCGCTGGGGCTTTACAGGCAAGGCCTGTGGAACTTGTCGCTGACGGCAACGAGTGCGCTTTGCTTTGGAGCTCCGAGGAGCGGAAGCCGGGGCAGATGTAGCGGCCACAGCCGCGTATGAAGGACCGGGCGCTCCGGCAGGAGCCGGGACAGAGGGTACTGCAGGCGGCGCCGAAACGACGACAGCAGGCGTAACTGGGGCCCTGGGAGCAGCCGGAACTTCTGCCGGGGCTTGAGATGATGCTCCGGAGAGAGGGGGGAAGGCCTCTCTGCGGTTAGGTAGGGGACCTGCAACACGGCCTGCCTGCGCGCCAGGGCGAGCAGGAGTCCACTGCAGCTTCATGGCCGATATAAAGTCTTTACATCCTCTATAACTAGCCGGATGGTCCCCGCCGCTGTTGCAGCAAATGGCAGTGAACCTCGTCTTGGGCTTATCACACCCACGATGAGGCTCGGCACATCGCACGCAACGCGGAGGGTGGTTACAGAACAAGCTAGAGTGGCCAAACCTCTGGCAGTTAAAACACTGCGAGGGCCTGGCCGCGGGTCGAAGGTACGGACTTGCACCCGAAGGTGCAGGAAGTTCTGGAGGCCATAGACCTCCTCGAATTGGCCTACTTTAAGTAATTTCACCATGAAACTATTCACGGGACGGCGATCTTCCCCCTTGCCAACATGCAGTACACTTACCGCCGTCGGCGAATAGCCTAGGGCGACAAGCTCCTGCCTGATGGTATCGGGAGCGGTCCAGGAAGGAAGTCCTGAGATAACAATTTTAATTTCGCGCTCAGAAGGAAGCGCGAAAGTATGAAAGCGGATCTTCCTCTCGGTAAGAAACTGTTGTACCGATCGGAAGTCCGGGACGGTAGTGGCCGCAATTCGAAGCGAGGCGCCTTGGCACCTGGCCTCGAGTTTGGCCGAAGGAAGCAGATTTTGCAGGGAACGAAGAATTTCCCTATAGTTGCGATTGTCGGGAATGACAACGGTGGAATTTTCGGGGTAGACACAGTTTGAGAGGTAGACTGAGTTGGACGATTGTCGCTGTTACTGAGTACCCGATGTGTTGGAGAGGCCGGTGGCGGGCTGGCAACTAATTTTCGCTTGCGTTTGGCAGACTTGCCCTCCACAAGCGAAAATTCACCGTCATCCGTCCCCACACTACACATTGACGCACAATCACTTTCACTATCGCTTTCACTGACACTATGGGAAGGCAGCGGGGTAGATTGAGGACCGGTACCACAGGTTTCCATTAAGGTTACCAGCGGTGCCGGCAAAAGAACGGGCGATGCGTTCGACGCCATCTCGGGTGACCGAAATGAACGTCGAAGACGCAAACAGGTCTAGGAAAGAGTGACTTTCACCAGCACTGAATCACTACAATGACAGACAAAGAACACGAACACCAGACGCGCACTGCCACGAATCACAAAAACACTCGCGCACTACACAATACACTGATATAACGTAGCACACTGTTGTTGATGAACACTGATGATGATGTGGTGAAGAAATCAGGTTGATGAATATACAAATAACTGTTAAATTCACAATAGCAAAATGCCTACAAATTAACAAAGTAACGCAGCCTACCCGGGCAACAGCTCTAGGTAGACTTCTCAAACTTGTCGCTTTGGGTGGGGTCCTCCTTCTTTATTTATTTTCGGAGGTGAAGGATGCGGGTTGTGATTGGCTGAATCGCGACGCAATCCGCCACTGCTGGAGTCGGGGAGCCTCCGGGGACACTTCGCATGGGCAGGCGGGGTTTGTACGCCCACAACGGGTCGTTGCACTTCCGTCTGTCGGTAAGAGTCCGGGGAGGCTGCCTTTGGCGATACCGAGGCATGCGAGAGAGTGGAGGGAAGAAGTCACCCGCAAAAGGCGGCGCGTGGTACGCGTAGAGCGGGTGCAACTCATGATCCATCTGACGTCACGCTGCGGAACGGAACCTGTGTGTGTGTGTGTGTGTGTGTGTGTGTGTGTGTGTGTGTGTGTGTGTGTGTGTGTGTGTGTGTGAAGGAGTTTATCAAGTTTGGAAGGGCAGTAAGTGGGCAGATGTGTTGTTAAACAAGCTATGGTGGGTCGTCGAGCAAGGCTCGAGGGCGTCTGTGTTTAACAGAGGGAGGTCCTTCGTCCATACTAAGGTGTCGGAGGTGTGGAAAGGATGATTTGAAGGCACAGTCGAAGAGTTTAGACCCAAGGGGTCGCACGAACTCGTCAAGCGACGGAATCTTCAACCCTCGCCTGATAACATAATTTTTGACAAACCAGGGAGAGTTGGAGATGTAGCGGAGAGTGCGGGGCTGGAAGGGTTCCAGGCGTTCAACAACGTCAGGTTGAAGCAGGGACCAAAATGCTGGCGCTGCGTACATCAGGAGGCGGCTCTGAAAAAGAGCAGATAGATTGAGAGCTTCGTGCACACTGGCAGTGCGCCCTCGAAGGGAACGAAATGGGAAAAGTTAGGCTTTGACGCCGCGGGCGCGCTGGAGTACGTTGGACACGTGAGCTCTGAAGCTTAGGCGTCGATCAAGAGTGACGCCTAAGTACTTCACAGTACGCTTCCAAGCGATTGGGCTCCCATCAAGGGAGAGGGTCTGGCATCGGGAAGTGACCTGACGGGGGAAGGCAATCGCTTCGGATTTCTCCGTATTGATCGCTACCCGCCATTTCCTTAGCCAGGCCGGGAGGGCGTGCTGACGTTGTACCACATCAGTGGCAAAACGAAGGTTTGCTGAACTGTAGTGATACATAGCGTCATCCGCATACAGTGAGAGCGTAACTCCAGGCTGAACTGGCAGGTCGTTCGTGTAGACGAGGTACAGAACGGGGCCGAGGACAGATCCTTGGGGGACACCGAAGCCGACGGGTCGGATACAAGAGTACGAATCGTCGACGTAGATCCTAAATACGCGGTCGTATGGTTACGAACGCATCAGATGAACAAATGATGCTGGGAACGGGTACATGGCAAATTTGTAGAGAAGACCTTCGTGCCAGACTCTGTCGAAGGCCTTGCTCACGTCCAGGAGGACGGCAACTGTAGACTGATGTTTGTTGTGGGCGTCATTGAGTTGGGTAACAACTCTTACAAGTTGAAGGCTCGAGTGCTGTGGTTGACTGACTGACTGACTCTGGGCTGTGTGGTTGATGTGTCGCAGAGACGTACCACAAAGGAATCTGAGTTCCGAGCTGCCTTCAGGAGCTCCTGCCTCATGGCCCTGTCCAAGTAGGACGACTTGCTCTGTAGTAGGCCGTTTCCCTGCTGTTGTGCTAGCCTACACTAGCGCAGTATACACCGAGGGGGCGTTTCCACGAATCACCTGTAGGTATACGGTACCTGCCCACCCCAGCCACTAGAGGATTGTCTGGGAACCTCGTCGTATGTGCATAAAATTTGCGTGCAACCCGCCTGAAGGTGTCATCTAAGGAGCGGACGCCATGTCCTCTCCTTAGAAGGTGAGATGAGAATCGGCGGGGGACTTTAGCCGCTAGGCGAAATCCCCTGTCGAGGACCCTCTGCACTACTCTGAAGCTACAGCGGACACATTTCTATGTAAAAGATAGCGAAGTAGTGTTACATGGCGTGTGGAGCACATTTACTACAACAATGCACAGCGAACACCGGTGCCCGCCATGGCGCCGTGGAAGTCAGACGAATGACACCTGTGTCCGCTGTAGCAGTCAGCGTGTTAAATACGAATTCATGTCAAATCGAGTAAGCATGAAGACATTTTCAACGTCGATATACAAGCATTTTATACGTTTTTATACGATGTTAATTGCTATAACATCTTCGACTGTAGACGAAGCAAAAGTATTCATTAGTTGGTAGACATGCTTAACCTTAACGTTTTGTAGTTTTGAAAACATAACCTGTCTAATAATGTTAGTGTTTGGTTATAATTTGAATAGTTGACTGCAAATGAAATAAAAAAAAAAATTAATATTAATTTATGATTTTGGTGAGAGATTTGACATATTGTTAATGAAGACAACCGTCTTAAACACGATTACAAAACATCGTGAATTGAGGAAAATGTCAAATTTAATTATGTATTCAGTCACAGCGAGTAGTAAAAACAATTATTTACATAAATACTCTTGACTCTAGGCATCCTTATTAATTTAATTTTTGTCATGATTAATGTATATTTTTATCAATTTATTATTAAGGTAATGTGAAAGCAGACAAAATAGAAAGTACTTGTGTGTTTCAGATTGGTTGTACACTAAACAACAGACTAGAAGATAAGATAAATGGAAATAGCGCTGAATTTTCCTCCTGGGACAGCGACGCTGCTGGATGAACTAGACAGTAAGCATGTGTTATCTAATAAGCCTTTAATTTATGGAGTAGTCTCGGTACTTTATTACTGATATTTATGCATTATGTATATACCATTGTAATGTTTATGCTTCTTGCACATATTTCAGACTGCCATGTGTTCATAAAAATAGTAAAATATCACTCAAAATTGCGGCCTATCCGGAGATTTGTAGAACAGAACAGTAAATGCATATATTTAAAGAAGTTTAACAGTAATGAGTTTTGAATGCTTTACTGATAAAATAAAAAGCAGTGAGAAGCAGGCATGTATAAAAATTGGGCTATTATTTATGAACTATAAATAAATCGGTTTTAACTATTTATTATAAGCTAACTCAGAAGTTAAGTATCACAGCTAATTTAGTATGCATACAGTAATTCAGTATACACTGATTAAATGTTTTGCAGTACATCTGTAATAACAAACCGATGTTAAGTTTTCTAAATCACAAGACTTACAACTTATTATCTTTCATGGTTATAATGTCACGTGTCACATGTAATGTTCAACAGCTTTCTATTGGTGTACTGGTTGCTTTCTATGTTGGTGTAGCTGAGGTTTTCAGTCTGTATGTGTGTGGCAAATGCAGAGTGTATGTAGTTATTAGAAAGGGCTTTTATGTGTTTGGAAAATCTTGAAGAAAAAGATCTTCCCGTCTGGCCTGTGTAGAAATGGTTGCAATCACTGCAGTTTAATTTGTATACTCCTGTTTTGTTGTATGTATCAATGTCTGTGTTTGTATCGTTTATGTGTTTTTTGATGGTGTTGTTAGTTCTGCAACCTCGGAATACTACACTACTTACCAAAAAGTAGGAACTCAACACGGCTGAACAGTATGATATAAACACCACACACTACAACCAAACAACATATTAAATGACCAACTACACTTTAAATCACACGTACTATTTGACACAATCATACACAAACCAAACTATACTTTGAATCCCAGCGCCAACCCCCTCCCACCAAACCCCCCCACACATCCCACCAACCTGTGAAAAAATCCGTTATAACTGTTCACAACATTCTGTATTTAAACCTCGCTGAGGAAGGTGTACACCACACCGAAACGTTCGAGGACAATAAGAAACGTAAGTGTTCACAAGTGAAAGTACAGTTTATCACTAATATTAAGTGCGTGAATGAAGAGGATGAACCATCAAAACAACTATAATGTATTTGTTCAGGTAAATTTATAATTTGAGGATTACTGCTCTGGGACAAATGAATGCGCCTATTCCCATAATCACCAGGCTCAGGGAAATAGTTACTATTAGTCTGAGGATTGATGTTGATCCAGGCCAAACATAGAAAATTTGTTGGGTAGTTGCATTCAGTGAATGAACACCAAATTGAGAAGGATATAATTTGTGAATACTTTAAGCATCCAATCAGATACACCCTGCAGTAATTTTTTTTGTGATAGCAAGGCCCCCCCCCCAAAAAAAAGCAGTATAAGATGATAGTCTTACTTTCTTGCTTAGCCTTAGTATCATCTACTGTGCATAAGCTATGCATCCATGTTTATTATCTGGTTACTGATGCAGATCAAAAGTCCACTACATTTAACGTTCACCTTTACACCCAATCACCTTTAAGTTAGTCCAGATTTTCACCTTGGGGTTAATACTGTGGCTAATAATGCCCCTTCCATAAGAGTTCATCCACCAGCTTTACAAAAACAGGGGAGTATGTATTAAGATGCCAACTTTTCCTGTTTTTTTGTTTATTGTGACTATCTTTTATTTTCAGCTGTACCATAACACAACCTTACACTTTACTGCATATTATATAACTATCACATTTACTGCACACAGAAATGTAGAGGCAGATAAAAAGGTAAAGTATTCATTTTAGTATTTAGTAAGACATTCTTATAGATTGATGTGTATGCAATTTAGATGTCAGCATCCATCCTTCTAGGTTGAATAAAAGTTGTTTATCTAAACATTTCATTTCTTTTAATTTCAATTTTCCTTACTATTTTCTGTGATCGATTGTATTGTGTAATATGAACTTTTTTGTCTATTCACAGTGTCGTGATTTTAATAATTAGTACCACGACTGCTTAATGAAATATTTCCAAGAGTGAAATCCAGTTATCCAAATTGAAATGAATTATTCAGTTAATTTAAATAGAATAGGAATTACTATCAGTGCAGCAAAACTGTACTGAAAGACATAAGCCTGTGACAGACATGCACACATACATAGACTGTGATCACTTCATTATCATTGTAATGGAAATGTATCAGTATGTTTATTCTAGTTTTAGTTTGGTAGACGTTAAATGGTTCTAACAATTCAGGATTAAGTTCTTATATCTTTTTACGTTATTTTTGTGCCTAATGTATAGTCAAATTGAAAGCTAAGGGCATATGCACAGAAACCAATTACCACATGGATGAGTCCTCTTTGAAATTCTGAATGGTAAGGGAGGGGACTGAAGAATCAGGTGCCATGCAAATGTCATCAGATGAAGGTGCATTGTAGTTTTGTTGTTATTTCCAAGTGCTATTGATATTCCCATCTTGATTTATATTATTATTTATATAAATTATAATTACTTGTATTTATTATTAATAAATAAAATTAATTTTAGAGTAATTCATTTTGATCATTATTTAATTTTGTAGTTATTTACTTGTATTGTTACTTTAATTCTGTCATTAAGTATCTTCATAATTATTACATTATCATCATCCATTAACACACCTTTTGTTGGTAAATACCCATACTTCTCCTGCCAGCTTGACAGATAAAATTATTCACAATCAAACGCGAGAAATCATTTTTAATGTTTTACAATTTATGAGAGAAGAAGCAGTTGAAGAAATAAAAATTCCAATTAACAGTGTTTTCGAAATTTCTGCAAACAACTGAGTTATAAACTCACACTTATCACCTTACCGCCTATCACATAAGAGGGAGAAAATTACGAATGTTTAAAAGCCAAAAAAAGACCTAGTTCTAAATTAGTCCAAAGACAAGTGTGGATGATTTTGATGTCCATGTTATTTGTGTGACTGTTAATCAGCCTTACATTTCTCAAAAAAGGGATCCAACACTAAGCTCATTGCTACCTATAATTATAGTAAACATAAACTTTAACAGCCAAATTAGTTCCCATAGAATTTTTTGTAAAAAAAATCTGGATAAGGTAAGTCCAAGTGTCATAGTAAAACCAACTGAATTAAAATTAACTTAGAAAACAAACAAGACTATTAATGCTTGACATTCGTACATTATTCACTGTTTCAGAACTTTTAATAATGTCCTGTGTACATCTTTAGCCATACGAGTATTAATTACTAAAAATTTAAAAAAAATTGTAACTACACATAAAAAACATATATACAAAAGTAATGGTAGAATATTAGTTCTATTGTGATGTAAAACACACACACACACACACACACAGATACTTGTGCATGCGTGTGATGTAACAATAAAATGATGTAGAATATTAAAAAGAAAAAAATGTCAAAATATTGACTATTGCGTGTTATAACTCTAGCTTTTTCACTTTACTTAAAATGAAAGGAAATTTAAAAAATGAAACAGATTCCTGTTGTCTAAACAATTTCCACAAGTAAACTAGTATGAACCATTGGTTCCAAACAGTTATTTGCCTTTAATGACAATGCGATGTATTTATTTACACACACTTATTGCTTACTAATGGTACCTATAATCTCAATCATCTAATGTGGTGTATTCATTGTTCATAACCTAAAGGTACCATACATATGTTTTATAATTAAGTTTTACTCACATTCGATCGATTTAGGTCATAGACCATCATCAGGAAATATACACTGTGCACTTGCGGTCACTATATTGTAAAACAGTTACTATTTACAAAAAACAAATTCGTAAACACTGATTATCATGAAATGTACGTTTATGTCCAGAGTTTCTTGAAAACTGATTTTGTAGCGGAGTGTTTATTTTTTTCATAAGTGTGATACGATTTTTGAAGTCCGTCATGATGTTCCATAGATTTTTGTGGCCCTCTTCTTTTTCATGTTTGCATATTCGGTATTGTTCATGTATATTAGATCTTATTTCATCATTGTATGTTTTCAATACTGCTAAATGTTGTTGTATTAGACCATATTCACGAGACTGTTGTTTTATGTGTTTGGCTACTGTTGAGTTCGGATTTGAATGCTGCGAATGGCTGGTGTGTTCTATGTATCTGTGTTTAAAGGATCTTGATGTGAAACTTATGTACTTTATATTGCACCGCACATTATAGTCTGTTGAGTTAGCAGGCTGCCATTGATATTGGTAGACCGCAGCTTTTTCATAATTGCTTTTCTTTTTTGGGCGGAGCATGATGAGCATAGCGAAATCCATGACTCGATGCACAACTTAGGCCGCGAACTCCTCTGAAACTACTCAACCAAATGTTATAAAAGTTTGCATACATATCCGGACTGTATTGTAGAGTGCACACATGTAATTTTTTATTTCTCTAAATTATTTGGTGCAAAAGATATTACGATTTATAAAAATCTTAGCTTAAACCTGTGAGAGGAAGAGAGATAGAGATATCACTGGCTGTCGCCTGATAAGATAAGATGATTTTGCTGTATCACAAATGCCAGTGCATGTGTGTGTGTGCGGCTTCCGCCGTTCACCCTGGCCCAGCCCGTCGGACGCCGTCGCCCGATAAGATACGATTTTGTTGTATACACTTTGTAGTCATGTCTTACACGTGTTTAATTCAAACAGTAGTAGAGCATTGTTCTATGGTGTAGCCAGATGTACGGATTTGACTTAAGTGTTAAACAAGTGTTAATTTTTAGAAGAGAATCTATTTAGTCACTGATGCACTGCAATTTTCTGTTACATTTTGCAATGAATCACAGTTCAGGTAAATTTTAATTCAAATTCTATTTAAATTATTATTCTTATAAATCCTTATATTCGTAGTGACCATCAATCAATGAATTTTTCAGTGAAGGGTTAGTGAGGATTGGCCAAAAATAACACAAGTTTTAACTTATTTGTGTCAACGTTTCGACAATGTTTATTGTCATCATCAGGACCTGTGTATGAATACAAAAGAAATGTCAAACACAACAGAACAATTATTTGGGCGAACGTGTTCGTGTATGTGCGTGTGCATCGTATATATGTATCATTGTATATGTGAAGGAGTTGAGATAATTTGTTTACATCTTCAGATGTTTTCTTTAAGAAAACGAGAATATTATAATGTCACAGAACTTAATTTATACACTATTACAATTTAAATTGCTGTATGTAATGATATTTTTAATTAATTATAAAAGCAATAATCAACAATTAGATTTAGATTGGGACAGAAAACGTTTATACATATAGCAGTTAACATATAGCTTAGTAAAATATATTATAACTAAAAACAGATTGAGGGATGTTCAACTCTGTAATTATTGAAAGTTATTTTTAACATGTTTCACTCACTACTGGTATAAAAACAATCATAATTTAGAAACATATAAATTACACAGTAACTGTAGAACTTTACGACCTTACCTTACCTCAGATAGTTGACATAATGTTACAAGCACAAGTTTATGGTAAATTTTTTTAACAAGTAAACTTGGATAATAATTGTAATCATATTGTTGTAAATTGTAGTCCAGAGTACTATAGAATATTGTAAATTTATGTACATGTCCACAATCACATCCGCCCTCTCTCCCATTGGTTAATTCTCCCTCTACCTCTCATTCTTACAACCTCAATTATTTGGGCGAACGTGTTTGTGTATGTGAGTGTGTGTGCATGTGCGTGCGTATATATGTATCATTGTATATGTGAAGGAGTTGAGATAATTTGTTTACACCTTCAAATGTTTTTTTTAAGAAAACGAGAATATTATAATATCACAGAACTTAATTTATACACTATTACAATTTAAATTGCTGTATATAATGATATTTTAAATTAATTATAAAAGCAGTAATCAACAATTAGATATTAGATTGGGACAGAAAACGTTTATACATGTAGCACTCAACATATAGCGTAGTAAAATATATTATAACTTAAAAACAGATTGAGGGATGTTCAACTCTGTAATTATTGAAAGTTATTTTTAACATGTTTCACTCACTACTGGTATTAAAAACAATCATAATTTAGAAACATATAAATTACACAGTAACTGTAGAACTTTACGAACTAACCTCAGATAGTTGACATAATGTTACAAACACAAGTTTATTTTAAATTATGCAGAACGCAGATGGCAACTGTACTGAGTTTAAAACTAATCAGAATATGTGTCTATAAGAATTGCTATATGTTTACCTAGCTGATACTAAATAATAAGATCAGTGAGGCACTTACAATTGTTGCTGACGCCAAACATACAACTGTAAATTTTCCCAGACCAACCACCCTATTTATAAAACAGAACCAGATGACGCTTGTACATTATTTGACTTTTGAAGGAAATGAAAGTAACACGTGTACATTGTAATATTAAATTGTAACAATGTATAAATTAAGTTCTGTGATATTATAATTTTCTCGTTTTCTTAAAGAAAACCTTTGAAGATGTAAACAAATTATCTCAACTCCTTCACATATACAATGATACATACATAAACAAGCACACGCACATACACGAACACGTTCACCCAAACAATTGTTCTGTTGTGTTTGACATTTCTTTTGAATTCATACACGGGTCCTGATGATGACAATAATTATCGTCGAAACGTCGACACAAATAAGTTAAAATTTGTGTTATTTTTGACTGATCCTCACTAACCCTTCACTGAAAAATTATTATTGTACTTCTTTATTCAATTTTTCAAATTCTATTAAAATTATTATTCTTATACTTTTTATTCAATGTTGTACTTTTTTTCTATTATACGCATATTCTATGCATTCTTCTTTATCAATTTATATTGTAAGATCTTTCCCACAGTCGGTGTTAATTTTTGTTACGTTGAATACTTCAATCGGTTATTTATATTTTGTGTAATATGTATTAATTTCTTACGAAACTGCTGCTGATTATGTCGATCGTGTACGCTCTAATAACTCGTACCGGATCTTGTTGCTGTCTGTACTACCTTACCTGTCCTTACTCACTTGTATTTTCTTCCGGATAGGTGCCAAATTGTTTATTGAAACAAAACAATTAAAAGATTTAATCTCAGTTAGTTTGTTTACATTACTGCGGTGTGTGATTCGAATTGTTCGCCGGCTGGCGAGAACTCGATTATCGCTAGTCTGGGGAGAACGTGTTGCCAACATAAACTTTGGTCGCAATTTCTATTCACTACTACAAAACACAACATTCATAATACATGTGAAATAATTACAGGACAGTCGATAAAGGTTCGTACTTGTTTATTAATGCTTGATAGCTCATCAAATTTCAATAATCGTTATACAATTGAGTTTAGTATAATAATTTTTTAGCCTCGGCAAATATTTAATTCTTTACTCAGCGGGGAGCAGTGTGGCAACAATAGTTATTTGACGACGCAAAATGTCGCCGTGTTTACTTTATTTACACAATTTAAATTGCCACTGGATCCTTTTGAGTACGACAAAAAGTTAGAACAAAATATTTAAATAGAGTACACCACCTTACAATTGTGGTTATTAATTATGAAAGAAGTTTTACATTGAATTCAACTCTGTGATGTTTAAAAGTGTATGTGTCTGTGATGTCGTGTTATACAGAGGATAGCTTATAGTTAATATTAGTATTCATAAATATTTTCTTTATTAACCTTTGAAAGAAATAATATCAGTTATAGTGAGAGTTTTTCTATTGTGAGAAATGATTTAGAAAGGATTTATTTATAAATTTTAGGTAATTCCGCAATACTTAACAATCAGTAGACCTATGGTGTGGTGTTATACAGTTGGGCTGGGTTTTGTCACCATGTCATTCATCAATCTTCACTCGTCCTTGGATTTGGTCATGTCTGGCGTCTTCTTCGTCTTATTTGACTGAGTTCCTTAATTTTGACTGAATTAATCTGGTCAGTTGCTTCAGTTGAGTGTGTTAGTCCTTCATCAGATAGTGTAGTTCCTTATTTTAGTACATTTAGTCACTTTTGGGTGTTTTAAGTTAAAATTTTAGCCAGCCATGGCTTGGCGTCTCTTCGTCTCAAGCGTCACTTATGGAATAATAGGTTTTAATGGAAAAATTCATCAATAACGTCTGTTGTCATGGTTACTGATTGCTCTTGATTGGCTGATCATGACTTAAGACCATTGTTAGGATATTTGAATTTTTATTGAAAATAATTAAATATCTTCTGATTGCTATTAATCTTCGGTATTCTTATATAAGTATGGGATATTATCACCACTGTTTATATTTTGTTTCAAAGATTAATTTAACATCCCATAAGGTTGGGTTGGCCCATGTATTATGTTTTGACAGTTATGCTGGTATTATTTAATTGCATTTCTTTTTTATTTTATGCCCTAAATTTAACATTTATCACTTAATATGGTTCACTAATTATTATTTACTATTTGCTTGCCTTGGATTTGCTAATATCATAGTACAATTCTTACAATTTGTTGTTATTGGTGCTATACAGTTAGGCATTGCAAAGGCCTAAGTATCAAATGTCTATTTTTCCATATATTATACTAATTACACATTATTTTACTTTCATACATCTTTTGTTTTGTGTTACATATGATTTGTTTTATAATATTTGCCTGTTTTCTTTAGTTTACATATCATGGTTGTCTATTATGTTCTAATTGCTTTCTTAGTATTACTAGATTGATGTGAATTTACCTTTTTTCTCATATTTATATTGCTATGGTTTATAATTGGTCTATGATTCAGTATTCTCTATAAAAATATAACATAACAATTAGGTCTATGGACTGCATAACTCTTCAGCCATATTCCTACTTATAAACTTAATCGAACAATTCTGTAACAGTTCTTATGCTATTCTTGTTTACCATTTATTACTTCTTATTTATTTTTTATGTGTGTTAAACATCATCACACCATTTACTTTATTTACGTACTTAACTATTCCCTTGAACACCGGGTATTAATTGATATTGCATTTCTATCATTTATGCTATTTCTTTATTCTAATATAAACCTTATTCTCTACCCATGGTAACACTAACATTTAACTCTTCCTGGGATTTCTTCCCTGAATATCCTTATATTCCTTGGCTACAATCAATCTTAATTCTAATATTAATGATATCCTTAATTACTAACACTGCACCTTTAATCTTTAGTGTTTCTCACTGATTTTGGTGTTTATTCCTATCAAAAGGGTTTCTATTTATTCTGTAGGGTTTACACTATCACTTTTGCACTTTTTTATAGTTTTATGTAAGTGTTATTGGTGGGTATTCCCTAACATTAATTCTTTCTCACTAATATCATGTTCATCATCTAATTATCTCTCACTTTATATTGGTTATTTATTCTGTTAACAAGTATATGTCATGATAGAGTTATTTGTAACATTTGCTCTCTATTTAATTGGTGAGTGTACTTTTAGTTAATTATTACTTTATCGGATTTTACTATTCTTTATTTACATTGATTATTTATATGATACTCATAATTGTCATTTACACTTATCATTTATTGGTTTCTCCTTCATCACCTTATTCGAGTGTGATATTTCTCCTTTTCTGTTCTATATTATTCGTATGTGTCTTTCTATATCTTATCAATTTATTTCACCTTGTTTCATTTATATTTTGGCAGTCACCCTCTCCTTTGGTTTCATTTTATCTCACTTTATATATTGTTTATATATCATCTCACTGGTATTGGTGCTGGTTCTACATGCTCACTTACCATATCTATTGGGTTTATCACGTTATTATAGTTTTCTTTGTGTTTCTCTTCTAATTTTTCATTATAACTACTGTGTTGCACTATTTTCAATATTTAATTCTGCATCGACTGCTTTTGTTTTAATGTGGGATTGACATACTATGTTTAATATACACTTATTTTTTTTATTTTATTTTTTTTAGTTTCCTTATCATCCATGGTTACTAGTACTCGTGACTGGTGTTTTACTATTATACAGATTATAGGTCTATGGTGATGAAATGTACCATCACATATTGCCCTACCACTAAAATTGATTATTTCAGAAGATGTCGTTTAGATGTTGATGAAATAATCATTTATTCTATTTATTTCTCAGTTTACTTATTTGAGCTTCTCTATTTCATTTCTTATATAGATTTACATATATTTTTTGTTTTCTTCTGCTTCACTTAATTTTTCTTTCCTCTTTTTCATCCCTTGAATACTTAATTTCCCTAATCACGTGAGTCGGTACAGTTCGGGTGTGCGCTTTTGGCTCCAATTCACTGCTGTCCGTCCTTCACCTTCTGAGTCCAGAGGAACGTATCATCTGCTCAGATTAATGGTTGCTGGAATTCATCTACAGTCAACGCATTTCAAATAAAAACTCTAAAAGTAGTCTTAATCTGACTATAAAATTATTCTGGGATTACTTGTACCTTTGTTATTTCAATTACTTTAATATTAGTTTTATTTATATTTATTTTCTTCATTCGTTCCATTTTAGCTCCTAGTCATTTTACGTTAGTGATGGGTGTTATATTTATTCTCTTTTAGTTATCTGTATAATGTTCATATATTTTTTTTCATATTTTTCTGTACTAGTTATCACCATTGCAGTTATTCTGTTATCAATTATTTAATAGTATCGCTTCATCGATGATTGGTTGTATGTACCCTTCTTCATTAGTGTATTGGTATCCAATATTTTGTAAGTATTATTTCCGTTATCTTTGCTTACAGTATACGGTCCAGTGTACAATAGTAACAACTTCTTCGCGATGCCTTCCATTGTGCTGGGCAATTCTCGGTTCTTCAACAGTATCTTGTCTCCCACTAGGTATCGCTCTGGCTTTGGTTGGAATTGCTGATACTTTCTTCTCGTTTTCTCGGTTCGTTCCAGTATCTTTTCATAAAATCTTACACTGTTAATCTTATATTCACCCCCGCTAGGGAACTGGATTAGTTCTGTTATCTCTCTGGGTGGTGGTCTCTGGAACATT
The DNA here is from genome assembly GCA_034769895.1 of Magicicada septendecula. Lineage (NCBI taxonomy): Eukaryota > Metazoa > Arthropoda > Insecta > Hemiptera > Cicadidae > Magicicada > Magicicada septendecula. The sequence continues at coordinate 752,622,859 of CM068367.1, read as the reverse complement.
GCTGTATACGGGGTCATTTCGATAAATTGATGGTGTGATAAGTTTATGAAATCCTCCGCAGCTGGTAGGTACTCTGCCCACTTTCTCTGTTGGTTAAAACAATACGTGCGTAGGATCCTCCCTACTTCCCTTAAGACTCGTTCTGCCGGGTTGCTGCTCGGGTGGTATACTGATGTTTTATACGTCTTGATTCCATTCTCCCGTAGAGTCTCTTTCCACCTGTTTCCCTTGAATTGTGTCCTGTGGTCAGTAATGATGGACTTCGGCGTTCCTATCTCATTGATATAATTTTGACAAATAATGTTTAAGATCTTCTGTGTCGTCGCCCGGTTGATCGGGTATAGTTTCGTGAATCTGGTGTAATGGTCGAACAGGATTATAAAATATTTATACAGGTGCCTCCCTCCGCTTCGCGGGAATGGGCCGCAAATATCAACAAATACTTTCTCCAGTCTGTTTGCTGATGTTATTGGCATCATTGTGCCTTCTTTCTTATTGTTGTTAACTTTTACGAGTGGGCATATGTGACAATGTTTAATCTGGTTCCGCACCATTTCTGTTGGCATCCTTGATGTATACGTTACCCTGGAGTGCCTTCACTACTTTTAACGCCCCCGTGTGGCCATACCTGACGTGGTAATCCATTATGATGCTCTTTTCTATAGTTTGTGGTATAACAATTTTCCATGTGTTAAATTTGTACTGTGTCTTAACGAACAGTATTTGTTGGTGTTTGCAGTAGATTTGTGTTATGCGGTCTTCTTGTTCTCTAAGTCTGTCAAAAATTTTGCTCAATCTGGGGTCCTGCTTTTGCCGTTGCTTAAGTTCTGTTATGATGTTAGCCAGATCGGATCTACTACTGATGATATGATATAATTTGATTATGGTTTCTTTTCCCCCTCAAATGTCTGGTCCCTGATATTGATTCGTGATAATGTGTCTGCAGCGACGTTCCTTTTTCCGGGGATATATTCCCAATTTAGGTTGTACTCTTGTAGTGTCAGGCTCCACCTGGTCAACCTTCCATGATTCAACTTACAATTTTTTAAAAATGATATTGACTTGTGATCAGTTGTGATGGTAGTTTTGTATCCTAAAATGTATGTCCTGAACTTGTTACAGGAAAATACAACACTTAAGAGCTCTTTCTCTGTTACATTATAGTTCTTCTCACAACTATTCAGGACTCGACTAGCGAAACTGATCACCTGATGATTTCCTTCATCATCATCCTGATAAAGAACAGATCCCAAACTGACATCACTGGCGTCGCAGTTCATACAAAATTGTTTATTGAAATTGGGATGGTGCAACATCACTGACTCCAGAAATTTAGTTTTAATTAGTTCAAGTGTGGCATCTTGCTCTTCTCCCCACGTCCACTTGTCCTTGGATGATAATTGCCGTACAAATCTTGATGTTAGTTCCGAATAATGTTCTTGGAATTTACGATAATAATTACATACGCTGAGGAACGATTGGAGCTGCTTTCTGTTCCTTGGTTTTGGGAATTTTTGAATTGACTCAATTTTTTCTTAGGATGGAATGATTCCCTGCTCCGACAAGTTAAACCCTAAAAATTGCACTTCACTCGCTATCAACTTTGATTTCTCCAGCTTCAATGTAATATGCTTCTCTGACAGCCTTTCTAACACCCGTTCTACTCGTTGGCAATGGTCATCCCAATTGGTCGAAGTTATCAAAATATCGTCCACATAGACTGTTGTATATTGGAGTGTTTCCTGTCCGAGGATTTGGTCCATGATTTTTACAAACACGGCTACTGAATTAACCAGTCCAAATGGCAATCATTTAAACTGGTAATTGCGGCCTTCGAAAATAAATGCCATGTACTTGCGGCTCTCTGGATGGAGTTCGATTTGCCAATATCCACAGACGGTGTCCCACGTGCTGATGTACTTGGTCCCATGAAACTTTAAGTATTTCCTCGATTTCTCCCGGGGATGTTCGGTCATTCACCAATATAAACTTTATTGATTTCCCTTGCGTGTAAACAAATTCTTACTTTGCCACTTTTCTTTGGAACGGCGAGGATAGGGCTAGTATAAGGGGAGTAACTGGGTTCAATGATGTCCTCATCTATTAGTCTATCAATTTCTGCCCTCACAGCTTCCTTCAGTGAGTAAGCGACTGGGTATGATTTTTTGTTGAAGTTTACAGGTTCTCGAAATTCTATTTTGCATTGGTAGCCTCTTATCTGAAAATACATGGCGATACCTATTGTATACGTCAATTAACTGTTCCTTTTGCATGTGAGTTATTTCACATTAGAAGTACGGATTTCGTTAATTTTGTCATGCCATAATTGTTCATTGTCCAACTCGTAAAAGATTTCATTACTTTGTGACTGTCCTCGTTGATCTAAACTTCGCTGGATATGATATGTTACTCGGGTTGGGGTCGTGCTGTCGCTGTCAAGTAAGTCAGCCGTCCATTCTATTTGATTGATTTTTAAAAATAATTTTGACCTGTTCATGTCAATGATGACTGAGTATTGTTTCAGCATGTCACAACCGATTAACATCTTAAATGGTAAGCCACTGGCTACTAGGAAAGTCATTGGGATGGTTTCATTGTTACTTGTTAATTCTAACCTTGCTTGCTTCCGGACCGTTCTATTTTAGTGTCCCGTCGCTCCTATCAGTACAGTGTTGCTTATTGGTAATGTAAGTATATGCTTCTTCCCTTATTCAAGTATCTTGTTCAGTTCTATCATGTCGATTAGCGACACGTTAGCCCCAGTGTCGATCATGATTTTGGTTTGTACACTGTTGATCTCTGCCGTTATGTAAATTATTTCGTTGTTGTTTTTTCTTGGATTTCCGTCTTCTTCTTCCAACAATTCATCCCTTAAATTTTTTAAGTAGTTGCTACGAATGATTGTGATACAATTATTATTATTTTTAACGTGATTTTTGTATGTTGTTAAACCCAATAGAGTGGTTCAGTGAGGGTCCCGCTGGTGTTTTCACTGCCGTGTGGAGTTTAAAGGCGGCTCGGATTCTTCATCTCCTCTGCCGGTTTGGTTTGTTTGATTATTTTCATTTCCCGTTGACCTGGGTTCCGGCCGTTGACCGTCCTCCTCGTAGTTAACTCGCCGGTAGTCCTCCTGACTCCGACTCCTGCCTCCATTAGTCCTCGTATTTCTTCTATCATTATTGTTATCTTGGTTCCAGTCGGTGTCCCTATTAAATCTCCGACGTCCTTGATAGTACGCTCTCCCGTTACCGCCATTGTCCGCCCCCACATAATTAACTCTCCTGTAGTTTTGATTTTGGTTGTTCGGGTTGTGGTTATTGTTATTATAATTCCGGTTGTTTGTGTTCTGATTCTGGTAATTCGGGTTGTACGACCGATTATATTGGTTGTTTGGGATATTCTGTCTATTCCCGTAATTGTTTCCGTTGTTCCTTTGGCCGTTGTTGTAGTTTAGCCGTTGGTATGTCTCATTACCATAATTACCTGGCCTGCCATTATAGTTCGGCCGGTTATGCGTCTCATGGTTGTTATTGTTATTGGTTCTGTTGTTGTAGTCTGGGATATCCCTGCTCTCGTACCGGTCGTTCCTCTGCCGACTCCTTCTATAATGCACTTCACGCTCGTGCTCTTCCAATAGTGTTGACATGGCCTGTATCGTTTTTATCTGTCCACCTGATCGTGCTATTGATATCCCGCTATCATAGTGGTATGCTAGCCTGGTGACGAGGATTTCCTCCGGGATTTTTGGCTCAAGGTGTCTCGCCACACACACTTTTCCAAGGAAGTAGGCGGTGAGCGTTGTCCCTCTGCTGGCGTCATACCTTCCATAGCTGATGCTCTCCCTTACTACGTTCTGGGTGGCGTCTGACCAGTACCTGGCTTTAAATGCCATCTTAAACTCTTCGTAGCTTCAGATGTCGTGCCTGGTGGCTGTCCACCAGTTATCATAGGTTTCCTTGAAATGTTCGCCCAGGTAACTACGAATTACTGGCCACCTGTTTTCACCAATTCTCGTTAGTTGTTCACTGACCCGTTCCAAGAATTCCATTGGGTTTCTCTTGTACGACTTAAAATTGATGGTTTCCGGGTTGTCTATAGGTTGTGTGTATGGAACAGTAATCGGTTGGTTGTCAGCTGATCGTTGGAGGTTCTCGATTCTCTCCTGGTTGCGTTGTCCTTGTTCCTGTACTTCGTTTACGACCGTATCTAGGTTTTGATGCTGGTTTCCGAAATCTGTTCATAGTGATTCCACTTGAACCCAGTTTTCTTCTTCTATCTGGCCTATCTTGGCCTCTAGTTCAGCCTCAAGCAAAAATATTAGATTTGGGTGCGCACCCGTTCAAGTTCATTCTGCCACTGACCAGAATGGCAGTGGCAGAATGAACTTGAACAGGTGCGCACCCAAATCCGCGTACGGTTCATATGCAAATTTTGACATTTTAACTTCTTAACGATCTCGCAAGAGTGATAGTTTTAATAATATCTGATGATGGAGCATAAGCTCTGAAACGCGTCATAGACGAAGCACAAGAAATCACACGGCGGATAATTTAAGGTAAATAATTTATTAATTCGTACAAGTGATTTGGTTACCATATTAAACATGAATATTAAAAAAAATATTAAAATTACTCTATACTTAACAGTTTATAATTGTTTTAAGTTCAGTTTGAAATAGTTTTAATTACTCATTGTTCCGTAAATTGTAAATTTATGATTTAGTGATTTAAAAGAACAATGTCAAGCTATCAAAAGATGTATTTAATTGAATGAGTAAAGTAATTTCTCAGTTTTTACTTGAGTGTTTGGCATTTGTGGGTCTGTCTGTTTCAGGTACGGTATGTCTCACGATAACTTTTGAATCTATCAACTGATGTTTGTAAAACTTGGTAACATGTCTACACCTTTACTGCACGTACCCCTATTGTTTTTGAGATTGGTCCCCTCAGACATAGGGTGGCAAAAATATGAAGGGGCACAACTTTGAAAAAAATCACAAAAATAATGTGAGGTATCAAATTAAAGAGAATTTGAAATAGACTCTGAATATAATTTTCTGTTTTCGAAATTTTGAAACTTTTGGACACAGGGCTTCAAAAATGAAGTAAAAAATTGTAAAAATCCATGCTTTCTGTTATAGTAAAGGGAATTTGAATCCACATCGAATAATAATTTGCCCTTCTCATTTTTAATTGTTATTGTATCCAACTGTTTTAACAATCAGCAAACAAAATTCCTTAATCCAGTCGTGAGCTCTATTATATTATGTTGCCTATTTCACTGTTTCTATTCCATATTGTTCACTTAGTAATTATAAAGTAACATTTTATGCCTAATGTTTACTCGGATAATTTTTTAAGTGTAGGGCATACAGGCTAAAAATAGAAGTCAAAATTTTCAGCTAATTCTAACAATTGTCTTAAAGTTAGGAAAATTGTATCTTTATGTCGATGTGGGACATCAAGTTATAAGAAATGTTAATCAAATACAAATGTGGTATATTTAATAATTTGACATAATTAATATTTGTTAACATCCCTTGCAAATTTTGGACTGTCTTCAAAAATGTGTTTGTAAACTATGTTAAAACAAATTACATATTGTTATAACTTATGTTTGTTTGTGAAAAGTATCATATACAGGCAGAGCCGTAGCTAAGGGGGGGCCAAGGGGGCAGCCGCCCCCGGGTGGCATAGCCAGGAGGGCGGCAAAGTGAGCATAGACTTGCAAAAATTGTTTTCAGTTTACAAAACTACAAACAGTTTGTTTCTTTGATATGACTATTTGTTTCATAAAAGAAGCATAACCAGCCAGCTTCTCTGTTTTCATAAACCTTGCGTGATAAACATTATTAGTCTATTTATGCTGAAACATCGTAATTACAGTTCATTATGATAACAAATTTGTAGTGAGTTGTTGGGCTGGAAAGGAGAACTGATAATCATACAGTATTAACTTTGTATACATAATCTTAACTGCTATTCGTATACAGATGAATATATTATTTGCAAACGTACAAAAAAACGTTACGTAGGCTACGTATGTGCAGTTCTTCCCAGTTCGACGCAGCGAACGTGTTGATCATCAGTTATTGATGAGTATTTGAGTGTGCGGTTTGTTTTTGGTTTGTGCGTCTTGTGGGTATATCTACAATACTTCACGTGTATGTCATCATATTCAGTGGCGTAGCTAGGCTTTTTGGCGCCCGGGGCAAGGAGATCGTCGGCCGCCGTCTCTTCTACCTTGTACCACAATTCTTCCAATATCATATGTTCCTTAGTATCCATGACTGCTTCCATCATTTTATTATGTGGTTCATTAATCAAAGAAGTTAATCTTACCTCCATCATTGATGTTCTCACTGATATTGTTTTATTTTGCATTTCTATTTCTGGTAATTTCCATTTGCATATGGAGTTGTTGAAGTTTTTATTCACTGGTTTGTTGTGAATCCCTTCTATAATTTCTTTTAAAGTCCTCCTACAATCTTTATAATCTATTAATTCACTATGGTCGGTAATTGGTAAATTAAACACATTAATTAGTCCATGCTTCGTCATCTCCAATTCTTCTCTTGTTTTTATTAGTTTCTTTTTATATATTTTTCCCATATCTTTTGTTTTCTTAATCTTCTTAATTATTTGGTTCTTCTTTACTCCCCTACGGTTGATTTCTATGTGCTTAATTTTATTTTTGTTATCTTTATTCTCAGGTAACAATACACTTTTGTCTTCTTTATTCTCCATTTCCTCCTCCTTCTCTTTTATTTTCTGATTCACCGGTTCCCTGTTCTTATTTCACGTTTCTTGGATATCTTCAGAAATGCTGTCTAGTGTTTCATTCAGTGGTGTGAAACTACTATTTACTGTTTCATTAGGTTGATCTTCTTGGTAATTTGTTTCTTCCCATTTCTTATTCATCCCCGTTTTTGACTGTTTGTCTTCTTCACGATACCCTATTAGTAAGTATCTTAATTCTTCTCTCTTCTTCTCACTGTCTTCCTTCATTTGTCCCCTCAATTCTTCCTTCAGTTCATCATTTCTTTTTTGGATGTCCTCCGTCAATCGTTGTTGTAGGGATTCTTGGTTCTTCCTTAAGGTATTACTGTGTTCCTCCATTTTCTCATTGATTTGTTGCTTTAATGTTTTGTTATTGCCTTCGATTTTCTCGTTCTCAATGTTTCAATATCTTCTCTTAAAATCTCATTTTGTCTCCTTGAATTTTCATTGATTTCCTCTTTTAAGGATTCTTATAACGATCCTAACATTTTATTTAATTCCTCTTTGTCTTCCTTTCTTTGTTCGAATTGCTCCATCATCATCCTCATCAAGCTATCTAATTTCGCCTCCTCAGTTGGTATAGCTTTGTCCGGTGGATTTTCGATTGTATCTCCTGCTTGTTGTTCCCTTTCCCTGTCTTGAATTGGGTTTTCTGGTTGGTCCCCTTGGTTCCCTTCTTAGATTTTCCCCTTGTGATCATGGAATGTTTCATACTTTTTCGTAACCGCCGCTAGTCTTTACTTCTAGCCTCTCTAGTTGGTCGCCAATTTGTAACAACCTTGATGACGTCCGCCTTGTTTAAGCCCCGTGTTGGGCGCCAATTTGTAATGAGTAGATTCTTATCGTTTCTAAAAATGTGTAAGTTTCGTGTGTTCGCCTCACACGTGTGGTCGTTACTTTATGTTCACTCTGACGATGTCCGTAGCAATCTCTCAAATTACCAGTACACGCGAGTGGGAACCTTACCTGTTCTTCAATAGGTGTTTATAAATCCCGGGTGGTGCCAAATTGTTTAACTAAAAACAATTAAATTAAAAAAGAGGACGATTGAGCGTTCTTAGCTACGACGGTATGGTGAATTCAAATTTACTCCCGCCTTCGTTCGACTTTCTTAATCGAGCTGTTAGTTCGCCGAGTTTCCGACATGAGCGCTTACCGTCACCTTTGCTAGTCGCTGAAATACACAAATATTATAATGCACTTTCCTATGGAATAAAGAAAAGTGGTTACAACTCTGTACTAGTTTATTAAATTGTGATTGGTATGTATTCAGTATTATACAAAATTATATTTTGGTATTCAACAAATTTGCACCGGCATTTATTATAAGACAAAAATCTCAAGGTTCGGCGAAGCGATCTGAACGAATTATTTAGTCAGACATGACGTCTGCTTGGTTGTTTACTATTAATTTTGTTCAGATTCTGGATTCTTGTGATTACGAAAAAATATCAATTTGATTACAATAAAGTACACTACCTTACATTAATTGTACTTATATAATATAATGTGTAATTATAATTTGTTCCTGAAGTGTTATAAAGTGTGTTTCAAAAGTTCGTAATTTTTATACAGGTTATTTTTCTAGTTAACATAAGTTTAGTGTTTTATTTTTTATTAATCTTTGAAAGAAATAAGATCATCAGTTTATAGTGAGAGTTCAAAGTGTTATGAGAAAAAATTAAAGAGAATTTATTTCATAAATTCGGGTAATTCAGCAACACTTATCAAATCAGTTGACTTGAGGTGTAATGTCATTCAGTTGAAATGGGTTGTGGTCATCGGTAGTCGTCAATCTTCCATCATTTTGGGATTTAGGTACGCCTTGCGTCTTTTTCGTATTAGTTGGTTGAAATTTATTAATTTAGAATTTCTTAATCTGGTATTTGGCCTCAATTGGATGTCCTAGTCCTTCATCATCTTCTTACTTATTCGTTTCATCAAATTTTGATTACTTTTAATCGTTTTATGTTAAATTTTGGTCATTTACGGCTTGGCGTCTATTCCTTTGAGCGTCAATAATGGAATGATAGTTTCTAACGGAATATTCATAAATAATGTTCAGTTGTCATGGTAACTGATTGATTCTGATTGGCTGTACTTGATTTAAGCCCATTGTTATAATATTTGAATGTTTATTCAAAATGACTGTATATCTTCTGATTGCTATTATTCTTCTGTCTTCTTATTTATGTATGAGATATTATCACAACTGTTCGTATTTTCTTTCAGAGATCATTTTGACATCCCACAAAGCTAGGTTTGCTTATGTATTATTTTTTGACAATTATGTTGATATTATCTGATTACATTTCTTTCTTACTTTAAGTCCTTAATTTAACATTTATCTCTTAATATGATTCATTAATTATCATTGACTAGTTATTTGCCTTGGATTTGCTAATATTCTTGTGAATTTCTTACAATTTGTAGTTATTGGTTTTATACCGTTAGGCATTTCATAGGCCTAGGTAGTAATTGGCTATATTTTCTTAATTCATACAAATTATGTATTATTTTACCTTTGTACATGTTTTGTTTTGGTATTACAAATGATTTGTTTACTTGTTGAATTGTTTAGTGTCTGTTTTATAATAATTGTATGTTTTCATTAGTTTCCACATTATGGTTTGTCTATTATTTTCTAACTGCTTTTCCAGTAATATTAGATTTATATTAATTTATCTTTTTACTTATTTATATTGCCATTGTTTATAATTTGGCTATTATCTACTATTCTCTATAAAATATAACATAACATTTAGGCTTATGGTCTGTATAACTCCTTCAGCCATATTCCTAGTCATAGATTTACTCAAACAATTCTTTAACAGCTATTATGCTACGTTTGTTTACAACTTGTTTTATTCTTACTTATTTTTTGGTGATAAACATCATCACACCATTTAACTTTACTTAACTAACTATCCCTTAGAACATAGGATGTTTATTGATTTTGCCTTCCTATTCTTTACCACATTCTTTCTTAACTAAACTTTACTCTCTAACCATGGTAACACCTTCCCTCAATACTATTGTATTCCTCATCTACAATTAATCTTAGTACTAATAATAACAAAATTCTTATTTAATAACACTTTTCACCAGTGGCGGCTGGTAATGTTTTTGACGGGGGGGGGGGCAAAATTTAGTTGTACCCATATATTATGTAAAAAAAGTCACCAGTAGAAACTAAATTATTGCTGTTATCATCAAATAATTGTAAAATTGAATCTTTTGCTTCACTACTAAAATTATTGTTAATATCAAAAACCTACCTTGCAAACTACCAATATTTAAACAGTGTTTGAAACAAATTATTTATATACCTAAGCAGTTCACGTTCCTAAACTTAAATATTTAAGAAATTATATTATTAAATGCATGCATTACTAAATAAAATATATTTGTTCCCTACCTTGGATTAGTTTATTTGCTTGAACATGAAATCCATTCTCCTCTCCTTTTGTTTGGCAAAATGGTCAATAACTAATTCATTGAAGTTAGGAGTTATTTCTAACATTTTTTTTCTATTGAACACATTCCCAGAGCACTTAGTCTCCCCTTTTTCATTGTATTACGTGTAAATGTTTTAATGCGTTTGAGAGTTGAGAAACATCGTTCACTTTCTGCTGTAGTCATAGGGATTGTACAAATAATTTTTAATAGTTTTACCAGTTCGGGAAAAACAGTAACTAGATTGTTTTCATATACAAAATTGAGTAGAACCAATGCGCCAGTTGCCTTTGTGAAGTCAGGCCTGCTGTATAGAACTACCAGTTCATGTCTTAATGCAGTTTCATTTAAATTAAATTCTTTACCAGCAATTTGTAACTGTGTTTCTGGAAAGATAAGCTGATGTTTAGAAAACAGGGTTGGTTGCAACAAAACTGCTATTGCTAAATGGTCTGAAAATAAAAATCTGTCGTCTATGTTGGTAACTATTATGTCACAAACTTCTTTAGCTGCAGTCTGCTTGCTTTCATCAAAACGTGACCTTTTTGGATTTTGTGATGATTCTCCAAAATCATTTGTTGCAGACAGACTGGCATCAAAATCAATATAATCTCTGACGTTTTGAATGTGTGACTTGAGTGAGGCAACATACTGGTGTGTTTTAATACTGTCAATTTCTACTTGCTGTAATTGATTAAACAAAATGTCACAGGCTGGCATAATTTTGTTGAAAAATGGTAACCAAAAATTAAAATCATCATTATTTAATGTGTTTTTCAGTCCTAGTGCTTTCTGAACAGTGGACTTGTCACTCTCATCATCTATGATTTTTTCAAGAACAGCGGAAATGTCATTTTTATGAATAAATACTGTTGTCACACAACGGGATTTAAAATTCCACCTGGTATTAGAACATTTTGGGAGACGTTTCTTTACTACTTCATCAAGTATGGCAGTTCGCTTGGAAGATCTTGAAAAAAATGTTGTAAAGCCATCTAAATTACAGAAAAATATTTTTACTTGCTTGTTTTGTGATGCAGTGCGCTCAATAATTAAGTTTAGTTGATGGGCATAGCAGTGTATATACTGGGCATTTTTGTACACAGCTTTAACTTTTGCTTGAACACCGTTATGTTTTCCACTCATTTCTGCTGCCCCATCGTAACTTTGTGCAATAATTTTACTAGGCATCTTATCAAGTTCTAATTTTGCTAATTCTTCAAAAATAGTATTACTAATACCTTCAGCGGAGTGATCTTGTGGACTGACAAAACTGATAAATCTCTCATGTAATTTTCCATTCAATTCATACCTCACAACTAACACAATTTGTGACAGAGTGGCACAATCCGTGGTTTCATCTGCTTCAATTGAAATGTAGTCAGTTTCATTTATTTCTTTTTTTATTAGTCCAATGCACACTGCATAAATAGAATCCAAAATTTCATTTTGAATTGTCTTAGAAAGACCAACGAAAACCCTATTGTTTGTTTTTTCAATATGCTCTCTTAAGGTGCTATCTAGGCCTGCCATTAAATTTACTAAGCCCCTAAAAATACCTGGATTCTCAGATGTGTTTGTTTCATCATGTCCCCTTAAAGCTAGTTCAAATATTCCACAAAACTTTACACAGTCAATTAACTTACTTAGGATGTATCTGTTCTTAGAGACTTCTTCATTATGCTGTTTAATTTTTAATCTATATGCACTGTCTAACTGCCAACTAATATTGACTTTTCCTAACAATGAATATTCAATACAATTGTTCATATGAGTTTCACTAATTTTATGTTTTTTTATTTTTTCTCCCAAATGTTTCAAGTCCTTAATTCCATTTTCAGTCCAGACTGAATCACTATTTAGGTTCATCACCAAACATACATAACAAAAAAATGAATTGATCACCTCACATCCACATATCCAATCAGCATGTAAGTAACAGTTTCTATTAAATTTTCTTGTGTAGTTTTTTTTACTTGATGCTGGTCTGTCTGTTTTATAATTTTGTTGTGTAATATCTAAATTCGGTTTTGGTGGCCCTAATTTTTTTAGTTCTATTTTCTTTTCGTAAGTAAGTGAATTTGAAATAATCAAACGTTTAATATTACTTAACGAATTCATAGCCATTTTAATCGTTTCTAACAAATACGCACAGAACACACAGAGTAAGTTACACGTTTATGTACACAAGGTTCGACAAAAACACTATCGTACACAGAATACACTGCCTAATAAAGAATAAATTATTAGAACATTACGTTTACACAAAAAGTACAACATGAACACAATCAAAACTATATAAAACACAAGAGATAATATATGCACTATGAGAAGTTTTGAACAACGCTCCGTTTCTCTATGAATTTAGCTGCGAAACTGAAAGCGGCCACAGTCCCACCTGTAATGGCGGATGCTCATTTAAATGCATAGAGATGTGTATACGTCTCTTGCCCCGCTCCCCGAAAAAACGGCCTATTCAGGGAGGGCGACAGCGAAACCGTCCCAGCTGCGGGGCCATGCCGAAAACATCGGGTGATCGCTATTAGTCGCCCCAAAAATATCTTTCAATAAGAATACTACACATTATAGTTATATTATTGACAAGTTTAATTTGCAAATTTAGTGGGAGGGCTGCGCCCTTTTGCCCCCCCTGTACGAGCCGCTACTGCTTTTCACCAATAAACCGTTAGTGTTTATCAATGATTATTAGGTGTTTATACCTATCAATAGGGTTTCTACTTATTTTGGGGTTTTACACTGACACTTTGCACTTTTTATATTTTATTTAAGTGTTACTAGTGGGTATTCCCTAACATTACATTCTCTTTCTCACTTACTCCTGTTCACTATCTATCTATCTCTCACTTTACAATGGTTAGTTATACTGTTAACAAGTTCATGTCATTATAGTTATTTATTACATTGAATCTCTATTTATTAGGTTAGTGTACTTTGTTTGCCTTTACTTTATTGGATTTTAACAATTATCCTTTACATTGATTATTTAGTCGATACTAATAATTATCTTTTACATTTGTTATTTATTGGTTTCTTTTTCATTATTATATTTGAGTGTAACATTTCTCCTTCTTCTGTTCTATATATTATTTGTTTGTGTCTTTTCATTTTATTTCGGTTTTCCCCTTCTCGTTTGGTTTCATTTTATTTGGTCAATCACTTGGGTTGGGTCATGTAGTCGTTTGTCGCGTCATCGTCATTTTATTTTCTTTAGTTTTAACATTTTATATAGTTGATTCATCGTTTTTTCCCTGGTATTGGGGTGGCTTGTGTTGTGTAACAATATATGTATATATATATATATATATATATATATATATATATAAAACGGATCTTTACAGCTGTTGCCGTTTCTCCATCCCCAGCTTCCATTGTAACATATCGTAGCATGTAAGTTCTTCTAAATTTCTTGCAAGCATTGCTTCCGCTACGTGATCTCACAAACTCCTCCATGGACGTCCTCTTTTCCTCCTCACCGGTGGTATCCATTCCAATATTTTGCAGGGCCATCTGTCATCTTCCAATCTCTTCACATGCCCAAACCAAGTCAATTGTCTCCTTTCTATTTCATTTATTATTGTCCTGTCAATATTCATCTCGGCTCTAATAGTCTCATTTCTAACCCTGTCTAATTTTGATCTTCTACAGCTCCTCCTGAAGAAGACCATTTCCGCTGCCATCAGTTTTTTCTTATTTACGTTTGAAACGTTCCAAACTTCTGCTCCATAAAGGATTACACTTCACACCATGCTATTATATATATGTTTCTTTGTATTTCTGGTTATACTTCTTTCCCATAGAAGCGAATTCAGCGTTCTTATAACGGTTCGCTCCTTGTTAACACTTTCTTGAATTTCATCTTTGCTGCTTCCGCTTGTTGAAAATAACGCCTAAGTATTTACTTTTTTCAACACCTCTTATCCTGTCCACATCCAATTTTAAGTCCTTAACTTCTTCATTGCCCACTATCAGGTACTCACATTTTGCCATGTTCATCGTCAAACCAGCTGCGTCATATTCCTCTTGTAACTTTCTGACCATACACTCGAGGTCTTCATCATCCTCTGCTACCACAGTCTGGTCATCGGCAAAATATAGAGTGAACAGATTGTCATCTCCTACTCCCAGCTCCATGCTTTTACACTTCTTTGTCCATCTTAGTAGAGATCTGTCTAAGTATATTTTAAAGAGGGTAGGGGACAAGCAGCATCCTTGTCTTACGCCTTTTGTAGTTTCGAATGGGAGAGTGAGTTTGTTTCCCAGTTTGGCCCTGGTGATATTTTGTTGATAGTATCTTCTGGTGGCTGCAATCAAATTTGCATTTATGTTCAAATGCCCCATCTCCTTCCATAACTGTGAGATTGGGATGCTATCGTATGCCTTTTCTAAATCTATTAAAGCTATATGTGTTTCTCTATTATGCTGTACTCTCTTTTCAACTGCTATTTTGATTGTAAAGATGTTGTCTACCGTGGATTGCCCTGCTCTAAAACCTGATTGTTCTTCGGGCTGCTTGGTCTTGATGTCTTCTTCAGTTAAGTTTTTCAAAATCCTTGAATATATTCTCCCGATGGTCGGGATCACAGCAATTCCTCTGTAATTTCTAGGGTCCAACTTTGAACCCTTCTTATGGACTGGTGAGATATATGATGTTCGCCACTCCACTGGCACTTCTTCTCCATTTAGGCATCTTTCGAATAATTTTCTGAGCATTTCAATCAGCTTGGGGGGCCCATATCTAACTAATTCTGGGTTTATTCCTCCCGGACCTGGGGATTTCCTCAATTTTGTACCTTTTTAAACATAGGTCCAAAAACGTATAATTTTCCATCTGTCCGCCATTTTGTATTTTTTAAGAAAAATTTTATTTCTCAAGAATGAAGTGAGATATTCTAATAAAATCTGGTGCGTGTTACTCCAGTAACATAATCTACAAAATAAAATTTTTTGAAAATTTTCATTCACAAATTTCAAAATGGTGCCTGTGTTAATTTTTAAATCATTCATATCTCACAAACTGTTAGTTTTATGGAATAGTGTTTCATTAGATAAAATCTTAAGCATTATTTCATGAACAAAATGATAACAAACAACCGATTACAATGAGATCTCAAACAACCGAGTTATGATGGAAAATGTCAGTGTGAGTCACTCAATGCTCAGTACCATGAAATCAGTGATGTTATCTCGTCCAGGTATTATTCAAAAACACTAGGCCAACTAAATATAAGTCAACAATACTTCAATCAGCTGTTTTATAAATTAATAAGCAAATTTGTAAAATTGAAACTGCAGTTGATCTTAGTGTTTTGAAGTGTAGTGAATTGTGCGTTATTTTGATAATTTTTTCGCAGTACTGTTGTTTTGTTTTTATTATTTTTTGTTTTATTGTTTATTGTGCATTATTTTCATAATTGTCATTAGATATAGCAAATTTGTATAGTAATCATGAAATGGCTGACATGCATTTCATCTACGGGAAAGCCAATGGATCTGCTACAAAAGCAGCCCGCCTTTATCGTGAAGCTTATCCAGATCGTAGGCAGCCTTCCAGTAAAATGTTTGTGAAAATCCATCAGCAATTGTGTGAGATTGGTACATTCCAACAATCGACTCAGGATTATGGTAGACCGAAATCTGTTTCAACTGCTGAATTAAAGGAACGAATTTTGGTCAGAATTGCAGAGGACCCAGAATTGTCATGCCGAAGAATTTTTTTATGACATGAGATTTAGCTTATCAGGAAGGTATTCAAAGCCACACCACCATATGGAAAATTCTTCACAATCAATTGCTGTATCCATATCACCTTCAGCATGTTCAAGCTCTCATACCAGCCGATTTCCATAGCAGGACTGGGTTCTGTCAATGGCTAATGAATGAGAGTTTGTGATCCTATGTTTGTATCTAAAATTTTATTTACGGATAAGGCATCTTTTAGTCGGGATGGAATAAATAATTTCTACAATAACCATATCTAGGCACATGAAAATCCACATGCAACCTTAGTGTCAAACCATCAGCATCGGTTTTCGGTTAATGTCTGGGCGGGAGATAAGCTGATTGGTCCTTACTTTTGACATGGAATCCATAGGTATGTAATGTCTTACTCGCACTTTTCGCGAAAATCGACCGTTATGTTTCAAATGTACTTTCGGCATACCACTATCTCACGAACCGCTCAACCAATCCCAGCAAACCAGGTGTCAGGTGATCGAGTCACTCGGCCCCCTTCCACCAATAGTACTGAGAATTTTGACAACTGACTTCAGTCGCCTCTAGGCTTTGTCTGCGTGAGGGTGTTTTTGCGCCGAAAATTTCTAAATTGCTCCACTAAAACTTAAATATCTCGGGAACTACAAGTCCGATCGCGAAAATACAAAGTGCGTTGTGATCCTCAGAACTAAATCTCTCCAATAACACCAATTCCGAGTACCAGAAGCACTCACAGAAAATAATAACATTTGAATTCAAAAATTTGAAATGTCTCGACCTAAAAATCGCGATAAAACTCGAACCAAAAATTTCAAACCGAAAACCGGCAAATCCTATGCAGAGCGTCAACAGGCCTATCGTTTGAGACTAAAATCAAAGAAATCGGCCGAGAACTTAGACAATGGCAACCATTTGAAGATTGACGAAACCCCGTCAGCGCCCAAGCAGCCCGCATCTCCGATACCTGGGTCATCCGGCGTGCCCCCAAAGCGACTCAGATCGAGCGTACGGCTAGCTAGCAAGAAAACAGACGATGAGAACATTAATAACTTGTGCTTCGACAACATTGGACCCTCGATGCTCTGCGCAGAACAGCCCGGTCCAAGTCGCCGCTTCAAAGGAGTCGACGAGGAATTCTCTAAGCACTTTATTAACAATCCGTTCGGCTCGGTGTGTGGGATCTGCGATCGCTTGTGGTTCAAGAGTGATCTAAGACCGTGCGTACCATCATACATAAGTCTCTTGGCCACAGTGTTCGGAGCGGACGAGTACTCAAGTGCGAGTAATATGGAAGGCGTGTGCTCTACGTGTGTTGCAAGTCTCAAACAAGGCAACGTACCGCCGCTGTGCAAATCATACGGCTTCCAATATCCACCGATCCCGCCAAACTTGCCGCCTCTGAATCCCGTTGAAGAGAGACTTATATGCCCGCGGTTACCGTTCATGCAGATTCGTCGGCTCCGCTATGTAGACGGTATGTATGGGATCGTGGGCCAAGTCATAAATGTGCCAGTGAAGGTAGACAACATGGTTAACGTGCTGCCTCGCACTCTCGAAGACGATTACGCCATCAACGTTAACATCAAGAGGCAGATAATTCACAAGTCCTCATATCTCTCCGGGACTGTGCGCAAGTCAGTACTGACTCCTTGGTTGAAGTATCTAGTCGAGACACCGCTGTACAAGCGATACAATGTAACCGCTAACTTGCAACTCGTAGACGGGATCGCCTCGTTCGGTCAGCCACGGGCATCCACAAGCAAAGCACCCGACGACGAGGACGAAAGCTACGTGGAAGATCCGCCGCTGTTGGACTGCGAGGAAGGAGTCGCGAGGCAGCACACGGTCATGTGGGACGAGAGTAAAGTACTAAACATCGCCCCGGGTGAGCGAGAGCGTCCGCTGTCGCTTCTGTACGACGTGCACGCCGAGGAGCTTTCGTTCCCCACTATATACTACGGACAACCCAGGACCTTTCCATTCAGTTCAGCCAAAGTCACTCCGTATATGATGACTACCAGCGAGCTCAGACGATCCGATCGACGGGGAGTGTCACCGCACCACGTACTCTACATGGGAATGAAGATCATGCGCATGAGAGTGGCCGACGGAATGTATAAGATTTTCAGGCAGTCGGTCATCTCAAGTATCACCAGAGCACAAGTGGAGGATCAACAGTACGTAACGAGTATGGCGGAGAACAATTTTGCGATGTTCCGATCTGTGCCCAACAGTATGACTTACTGGGCTGAGAAGAAACACGAGCTCTTCGCTATGATACGGCAGCTAGGCAAGCCGACGTTCTTCCTAACAATGAGCGCTAACGAAGTCAACTGGCCCTTGCTACTGCGAGTTCTACAGAGGTACGGGGATCCCAATTCGACTCAAGACATAAGTAGCATGACTAGTCTGCTCAAGAATAAATTAGTGAGCGAGGATCCCGTGATGTGCTGCATACTCTTCAACAGACTGGTAGATGTGATCATGAACATACTATGCTCCAAGAGGCCCGGCCGTAACCCGCTGCATCCGCATCGGGTAGTCAATTACTACAAGCGCATAGAGTTTCAACATCGCGGCAGCCCGCACGCTCACATACTTCTGTGGCTGGATAACGTTCCCGACGAGGCAGTCACCGAGGCCATGCCTGCGTCTTGTGCGATGGTCGATCGACTCAGCACGGTGTCCCGTAGCGATGTCCCCGCAGACGTATACTCCGGTCAGATCCACAGGCACACGTTCACTTGTACGAAGCGCGGAGAGAATCAGTGTCGATTCGGAATTCCTTACTGGCCGCTCAGAGAGACTGCAGTGCTAGTGCCTCTGCCCACAGACGATAGCCGGCGCCCACCGCTGCGCAAGCGAGCTACGGAATTGAGAAAGAACCTATAGACCAAAGTGTATGACGGTATAGATGAGTTCTTGGTGGATCACAGCTTGAGTTACGAGCAGTACTTAAATGTGATCCGATCTTATATCAAACGTCCCATGATGCTCTTCAAACGTAACATGAGCGAGATATACACGAACACTTTCAATCCGTGGGTGGCTCGAGTCTTAGGATCCAACACCGATCTGCAGTTCATACTCGACGAATACAGCTGCGCCGCCTACGTAGTGGAGTACGTTAACAAATCCAACAGAGGCATCAGTAACTTGCAGAGAGAATTGGCCGCGCTGAGAGACAAGTACCCCGAGTCCGACAGCAGCGATCTAATGAAGAAGCTCGGCGTACAGCTACTCAACAACGTGGAGCTCAGTTCTCAAGAGGCTGCTTGGTATCTGCTGCGACAGCCGATGAGCAAGAGCACTCGAAAGGTAACGTTCATCCCGACCGTGTGGCCGTCCGAGAGGCAGCGAGCTCACAAGCAACGGAAACAAATGGACGAGGAGGGCCTAGACGCCGATAGTACGGATATATGGACTCTCTCTGTGATAGAGAAATACGAGCAGTGACCACGCGAGTTGGAAGCCGTTACTGTAGCCGAGTTCGTGGCTTGGTACTACAAGAGCAGTAAGAAATCCAAGCCAGCCGAGGACATAGACGCAGCGCCGGCCGCGAGTGACAGCGAAGACGACAACGGAGAGGCCACCTCTGATCTACCCATCGTTGCCGGTTACAAGCTCCACAAAGAAAAGATCGTCATTCGATATCGTTCCTACGACATGGACTCGGACGTTAAGAATTACAAGCGCGAGATGGTCTTGCTGTATGTGCCCTTCCGAAACGAGACTACCGAGTTACTGGACAGAGAGCTGTATATGCAACTCTACGATCAACATCAAAAATCCATACTGCTCAAGCGTAAGATGTTTGAGTATCGGCTAGACATCGCCAGAGTTATGGAGAGACTAGCGGCCATGTACGTGGAGGAGCAAGACGCCCGCGAACCGTCGGCTCCGTTCGATCCGTTGGCCCCCAAGCGCATCATGCAGAACAACGACGATGACATCGAGCTGAGAGACACCGAGTCGAGGCCCGTGGTAGTCGTGAGCAAGCGCAGCGACATCCTAACCAGTCAACAGTACTGCGAGGCTGTGCGCGCGACCAACGCCCGACAGAGGGAACTCATACTCGAGTGCATACATCGCCTCCACACGCCCGGCTCCGATCCGATACAGATATTCTTCACCGGCCCGGCGGGCTCCGGCAAGACTTTCGTTCTCAAGCTGCTGATGGAGACTTATAATCGCCACTACAAGGAAGGCGAGGGAGCCAACAACGCCTACGTCGCCTGCGCATCCACGGGCAAGGCGGCCTCACAGATTGACGGCACCACCGTCCACGCAGCCTTCTCGTTGGCTCTGCAGAAACAAAGGAACGACGGTGACGGCCGCCTCAAACTCAATAGACTGTACGACTACAAGAGATCGTTCTGTAAAG
This sequence comes from Magicicada septendecula, assembly GCA_034769895.1. Taxonomy (NCBI): domain Eukaryota; kingdom Metazoa; phylum Arthropoda; class Insecta; order Hemiptera; family Cicadidae; genus Magicicada; species Magicicada septendecula. Next base: position 752,602,507 of record CM068367.1, on the reverse strand, counting down.
TGAAGGCGATCATCATCGACGAGGTGAGCATGGTCGGCCACAACCTCCTCAACTTGGTTAACGCGCGGCTAGCGGAGATCACGGACGAATGCGACATAACGTTCGGCGGTTTCGACTTGGTGTGCTGCGGCGACTTCAGGCAGCTAGAGCCCGTGATGGCCAGCTCCGTCTACAGGGCCCCCCGCTCGGCTCTCGTGGGCCCGGTGCTCTGGCACGGCCTCAGCTACTACCCGCTCACCGATGTGATGCGGCAGTCCGACGTAGTGTTCTCCGATATCTTGAATAGCATAGGCAATGGTCTCAAGCTCACCGAGCAACAGATCGCCGTCGTAGAGTCGAGGTTCAGAAATCGCAACTGGTGCAAGGAGAATCTACCGGGAGTCATACGTCTGTACCACGGCAACATAAACGTAGACGCTTACAACTCCGAGGCAGTGTCAGATGAGATCTGCTCCATAGCCCAGGACGAATTCACCGGTTACAGCGGCAAGCAACAGCTAACCACCGTCCGCACCAAGCTCCACAAGTTACCGGCCACCAACAACGCCGGTCTGCCGTACAGGCTCAACCTCGAGGTGGGCAAGCCGTATATGATCACGGCGAACGTGGATACTCTCGACAAGCTCACGAACGGGACCATCGGAGTTCTCAAGCACGTAGAGACGGACATCGTAGACTCGGATAAGATAACCAGGCTCTGGTTCGACTTCACATCGGAGGGCAAGTCAGTAGGCGCAGCGGCCAGAGTGAAGGTGGTGCCCTCGGTGGTGTCCAGCGGAGGAGTCCTCCATCGCACGTGGACCCCGATCGAGAAGCGCAGCGGAACGATCAACCTAGACGGTCACGTTAGGTGCCGCAGAATAAATTTCCCTTGCGTGCCGTCCTGCGCGATAACTATTCACAAATCGCAAGGCAGCGTGGCGATCGAGTACACAAAGAAAATGTCTCAACAGTTACTGTACGTGGCTATGAGTAGATGCCGATCGCTAGAAGGTTTGTACATAATAGCCGACGAGGTCAAGTTTTATCACGGGTCCGGATGTAACTCCCCCACTATGCGCGACATACGCAAGGAGTACAAGCGATTGGAGAATCATCCGTTGCCCACTGTATCCGATAGCGTGCGCCAGTTCATCGCGGAGGCCAAGCTAGCCGCACGGCTCTTAGTTACAAATTTAAACGTTCAGAGTATCGTGGCTCATCGTCTCGACATTGAAAGTGATTCGCTACTGCCTAACTGCGATTACTTCGTAGCTTCCGAGACTTGGATGGCCGAGGATCGCCCGGTACAGTTGAACAATTTCGTCTTGGTAGCTCAAGAGAACACTGCCATGCCTCGCCACTCTAAGAAAACGAAACGAAAGGCCTCCGGCGTGGCCATCTACCGCAGCGTTGAGAGCACGAGCACTTGTAACCCTCTAACTATCCAACCTCCTGACAAGACACGAGACATCGCCGGCGACATCACAGCCGTGGAGATCACTTACCAGAACATGTACAAATTCGTTCTAGTCGGAGTCTACATACACCCTGGATCGCCCGACACCGAAGTGTTGTATCTTATACACCGCGGGCTCGGCAGATACGGCAAGTCCATCAGTAAAGTGATCCCTAAGATGATCGCCGACATGACTACACCAATAATGCTCTGCGGCGACTTCAACAAGCATGCACCCGATCACGAGAACCTACTACAGGACATCAACGACGAGTACGGCCTACAACTCCATAGCTTACCATCAACTACACTCGGAAACACGAGCATAGACCTGACGTTCAGTCGCAACATGCAACTCTTCGCCCAGATATTCGTATCGTACTTCAGCTACCATCGCTCCATATTCCATCAACTAGCGTTAGGTGACTCTATAAATTCTGAATAAATAAAATACATTGAAACTTATGTAGCTGTTTATTTAACCAACCCTTCATTCCTTCCCAAAGCACCAGTCTGCCCATGATTCCATGTCTACCGGTAGTCCCACGACTACCAGGTTTAAATTTTTTGCCTAACAGATTGAATGGAGAAGCATACCATGAATTTCTTACCACCACACTTAATGAAATAGTGGATGATATTCCTCTACACCATGTATAACAAATGTGGTTCATGCATGACGGTGCACCCGCACATTTCTCAAATAATGTCAAGCAGTTATTGAATAATCGCTTTCGTGGCCAGTGGGTTGGGCGTGGTGGTCCAGTTGCATGGCCTCCCCGCTCACCAGATTTAAATCCATTGGATTTTTACTTGTGGGGGCATCTGAAGAGCTTGGTGTATAGCACTTGAATAAACACGGCAGATGAATTGAGAGACAAAATAATTATTTGCTGTGAACAAATTAAAGTAATACCGGGAATTTCTGAACGTATTCGAGCTTCGATGGTCAAACGGGCTGAAAGGTGCATTGAAGTAAATGGGGGACACATTGAACACCTACTTTAATTATTTCGTGCTGTCATTATGGTAATTTTTCATTTTAGTTAATACTAAAACCTGCAGATAAATAAAATAGTTTAAAATCTTTTGTATTTTACATTTTCATTTTCTCCTTTCAAATAAATTGTAATGTTTTTTACTATTTTTTTTGCTTGTATTTACAAATAAAACTATTTGCCAATAATTATTTTTGCAGTTTGATGGTAGACTCACACTGACACTTTCAATCATAACTCGGTTGTTTAAGATCGCATTGTAACAAATAAGGTAACATTTTGTTCATGAAATAATGCTTAAGATTTTATCTAATGAAACACTATTCCATAAAACTAATAGTTTGTGAGATATGAATGATTTAAAAATTAAAACAGGCGCCATTTTGAAATTTGTGAATGTAAAATTTTCAAAAAATTTCATTTTGTAGATTATGTTACTGGGGTAACACGTAGCAGATTTCATTAGAATATCTCACTCCATTCTTGAGAAATGACATTTTCCTTAAAAATACAAAATGGCGGACAGATGGAAAACTATATGTTTTTGGACCTATGTTTACAGGAACTTTTTTTCTTGTAATTTAGTAAGGAACACATTACCGAAATATTGGACGACCATTTGTGAACACCCTGTAGATTAATTTTTATTAGATAGAATGAATGTAGGCCTACTATACACATGCCAGTGACATTACATTGGGTAAAACTGATGCTATTATTAAACCAATAGGCATTTCTGCCTCCACATACTGATGCCACAAAATTTATGTAGTATTAAAAACAATACATGCTTCTTATTATAATTACTAAGTGAACAAGATGGAATAGAAACAATGAAACAGGCAACATAATTTATTATATAATAGAGTTCACGGCTAGACTAAGGAATTTTGTTTGTTGATTGTTAAACAGTTGGATACAGTAACAATTAAAAATGAGAAGGGGCAAATACTAATAAAAAAAAATCAGAGTGATGGAAGAAATGTTTTGAAAACTTAGTTGTAGGGAGCAGAAAGGCAAGAATGTGAAGATGTGGAGGGCTAAGAACAGAGATAGCAGTGTGACAAAGGAAGTAGTAGAACTTTAAAAGTAAAAAAACTGAACACTGGTAGAACACTAGGAAATCACAGCAAAAATGGTGAAAACATGGAAGGTGGATACACCTAATTGCTATTGTCAATCTCTGCAAGCATGCTTGGAAAGAGGAGAAAATCTAAGAAGTATGAAGTAGACGTAATATTACCAATATTTAATTAAAATAAGGGACAGTAAGAACTGCAATAACGTAGGAGTATACCACGTAACAGTATAAAATTCAACTAGTAACAGCAAAAAATGTTAATATTTCTTTTATGAATTTGCTAACTGCTATAATTTTTTATTGTTCGACTAAGCTTTTCGTCATTGCTGACATCTTCAGGTCTTAAACAACAAACAAACTTAGGTTGTTTAAGACCTGAAGATGTCAGCAATGACGAAAAGCTTAGTCGAACAATAAAAAATTATAGCAGTTAGCAAATTCATAAAAGAAATAGTAAGGATGGCTGCTAATTTAAACAATACGAAGAAAAAAAATGTTAAGAAAACAAGTAGTAGAATCAATTTTATTGGAAGCATAATGTGAATTTCATGCAGGTTGACATATTGAAACCTTATATTGACAGTATAAGAAACTATAAACAGAATATGGCCTAGACTAATAAAATTTTTTATCCATTGTGTTCTTCTGTAACTGAATCATAACACACACAAAGCATTTCAAGAGAACTGCTCTTAGTTAGTTAGCTATTGTTATAGTTAGTTGCTATAGTTAGTTTTGAACATGTTGCCTGGCTCAACAAGAGTTTTGAATCACCTTTCCCATTGTTCATCTTAAGTCACTTGAAGTATGTGCATGTTGTGTATTTTACACGAACACATATATTCTTTGGCGACCTCTGTAGTCAACTAAGGGTAGCCAGATTGATTGGAACCATTTATAGTAGGGCAACAATATGTAAAAGTGAACTTATATGACAAACAGATACAAAAACTGGACATTCCTGGATATGAAACATAAAGTAATGACAAAAATTCCGACGCATTAGCGACACAAGAAATAATGTAATTAGCGTATTCATACTAAAATTACTGTGTTGTTGGAAAGAAAAAGTTTTCAGAATTACTTTTGGTTTGAAAAAATTGTATTCTATACATACCACACTACTGTTACTTATTATAAATTGTATCATTTTTATTCAATTTCTTAGTGGAAACAATATTTTAATTAAATAGGAAACAGTTATAAGTAAAAAAATTAAATATTAATTTAAGAAATTGTTGAAAAAATGGAATCACAACTGCTTGTCTTTTGTTTGAATAAGTGACAGTCTATACTTTCTTGTTTGCCCACTTTGTTAAAGAAATAATTACGAGTTTTCTGATGTAAAATGAAATCATACAACAGGAACATCAGGATTGGTAAAATCGTAGACTTGTGTTGCCCCCTCTCTGGATATTCCCCCTTCACATTAAAAAGAGGACATGTCTGGGAAACCTCAGGTGGATGACAATGCTAATTTATGGACAAGGAAAAAGCATTTGATTAGGTGCTAAAAATAAATATTGTAACAATTCGTTTTTTGTGGGTTACAGAATAAAAAAATTTGTTTGTTTACAAAATAAAAAATTTTTTTTTTGTTTTTTTGAAAAATATTGTTTTAATTGTTTTATTGTTTAGTATTTAGTAAATAATTTTTGTAATTGTCTGGTGTAAAATTTTAAATCTTTTATTACTGTTTCTGTCAACTTTGAGTAGTTAGAATTAATTTCTGCGTTAATTGTATTATCTCCAGCACTAATCGATTGACAGTTCTTCTTCTTATTTATGTATACTCCTTCCACTTTGGTAATGGCTGCCCTTCGGATAGTCCGTAATCTCAATTTTATTCTATTTTATTTCTATTTATAAATTTTATAAATAAACAGAAACCAATTTTACAGAATTTCAAGATTTATTAACAATTTTAATTATATATCGATTATAAATCGATTATTCCACAGCTAGCATCGACTCGTTCTCAGGGCGATCGATTATTTTTTACATACATTATTAATATTAACTATCAGGTTCTTTTAACGGTTATATTATATAGTCAGAGAAAGGGTAAGGTCAGGAAAGTATAACACTTACAAGTAAATAGCTTAAGAATTAAAAATTACAAAGTTATGATTAAATATATAATGTTTATCAAAGTAAAATTTCGAGCCATTGTCGTCTTGACGACTAGACTGGCAGTGCTCGAAAGGAATTGTGGGACTCAAGATGGCGGCTTCAGTACTGCATATGTTAAAATGAAAATTTTCGGCTCGACGAAAATTTCTTCCAATAACTGTTGCCTTTTCAATGTTTCCTCGTCTCAGCAGTAGTGATTATTCTTTCTGGTGTTAGTGGAGTGGTCCTGGTTCCGTGTTCTGTGATTCACCTCGATAAAATGTGTTGGATAATGTTTTAATTCACTTTTGTCAATAAGGTCGAAAATTGCAAAGTTCGTCTCGTTATTCAGAATTATTTGTTTTATAGGTTTAAATAATTAATTCACTTATTTTCTGTTCCGTATTAAATTAGTTTAATGGTTGTATGAGTTAATTTCACTGAATTTAAAGTTTGTTTTAAGTTTGCTGAAATTCGTGATTTTCACCGTAAGCTAGGCTTAGTTAACGAACGCCATACTTGTCTTCGCTATAGGTTAATATTTAGCAAGATCTCGTTCAAGTGTGCTTGACAAAGTCTAATAATCAACTGTTCTAACTTCCTTCGTCATCTGAAAATGTCTTAGCCAATTTAATATTAGCAATACATTGTTTTAAATCTTTTTCGTTTCCGTTACATGTATGAAATTTACATTATATTACTGAATATATTTTTGCTATTATTTAATTTTATTAAATACTAAATACATAATCTCTTTCTTTAGTTCATTCTGCTTGATTTGATACCAAATAAGACATTTTTACAAAGTTTTTTCTTTCAAAAGCCATATATACTGTATTTTTAAATGTAGGCTTTAAAAATTACTTCCTGTTCTCCTCAAAATGTTTGCCATTTTATATGTTATATTTATGATTGTACTAAATCTCAGATTGAAATAAAATGTTTATCTTCCCTTAATTTCTTGTAATTTTATTAATTGGTTAGCTTTTTAAATATTATTCTTTAATTTGTGATTCCCCCCTTTGATTTTTCAGTTATTGCATTTGCATTTTTTCCAATAATTCTTCCTATCTTTTTACAATATCTTTCTAAAGTATAGTTTCAGTTATAATACTCTGTGACTGATTTACCTTATATAAATTTCATCAGTTTAACTAGTTTGCTTGACTTAATTCATTAAAAGGTTGTTGAGATTTACCATTTGGCCTAGATTTTATCTGTTTTTACATACAAAGTTTTTGACTAATACTGCTTGTTTATACCCCTTCTGACCTTCTATTCTAATACAATATTAATTAAAATTTCCTTACTTAACTACAAGAACATTTAGTATTGAATTCATACTATTAATACATAACAAATATTTGAAATTAAAAAAGTGGTACTCAAACTCAGACATTTTAGTCTTGATTATTACTAGTAACACATAATAAATATTTTATAATAAAAGAATGGTATCCACTCTCAGACATTTCAGCCTTGATTAATACTATTAAACATAATAAATATTTTAGAATAATAAAACATTACACTCTATTTCCAACATTTCAGTATAGAGTTCATTGACTTTAATAGAAACAGAACACATCTGTCCCTTCATTTTTAACTTATTTCTTAAAATTAATTTTGTGCAGTCTTATCTGTTTTTATTTTAGGTTAGGGATGTATCCCTTGTCACTTCACTTATTAATTACCTGCTCTCAAATTATCTTTCTCATTTTAGTGAATGTTGTTAGACAAAGAGTGGCACTTTCTTAGAAACATTTGTATTTGATTTTCATAATACTATTCTACCAAATATTATTTCTGAAGTTGAATTAAAAACTTGAAAGTTGTTGAAAGGTACACGTTTACTTAGTTTAAGCATTTAATACACTTTCTTGAAGTTTATCTACTATAATAAAATAACTTGCACTGGTCCCCTGTTATTTCTTGATACTATCACTAATCAGTTTTATAGTTTTATATTATCAAGAATTTTATTTATAGAGGATTCTTAAGATTTGTTTTTTTTTTTTCATTATAAAATAACTTTCATGGGTGCACTTTTACTTATACCTCTAAACACTTTTCTTTACATCTACTTTACATTAGTTTCTGTTTTTGGGTGTTTTCGTTTGTGGCATTTAATCTCTTTTGGGGTTTTTATTTTCTTCTTACTGGGTTTCTTTTGGGTATTTCTTGTAGTCTTCTTATCCTACTACCTTGTTTCTTCAAAATCATTCCTTTTTATTAGGTATTTCGGTTTGTTCAGGGTATTTACTTCCTTATTCATATTGTAACAAATAAAATATACGCGTGTCGTGTGTTTATTTTCTGCCACCCATTGTATGCGTCGATTTGTAATATATTTAGAAAGTATGGTTTAAATAAAATTTAAATATGTTTGATATTTTAGTTTGACATGTGTTAATGTTTGTAGTTGTTTCTAGTTGAAGGTTACTAATTTTGTAAAGTGATTTAAAATGTAACATTCGAGGTTACTCAAAGTGTGTTTACAATTGTGTAATTATAGTTGTCTGAAAAGAATTCCCTTAAATCAAACAAATAAAATAGTTGTGTTGGTAATATTTAAATACTAGGTTTGCTTAAACTTAACAGTAAAGTATAATAGTTGGTCGCTTGATGATGATGATCGTTTTGTTGATACTGGCTGTGAAACTTCTCTTCCAGGTCGATAATAGTCTGAGTACGTTATGTCTAGTAATGTCTGGACAACATAATAAACATAATATACTTTCACGTACCTGGTCGTGTTTTCTAGAAGTTCAGTAAGCTGTCAACTCAGTTTACAAAAAACCAACTCACTTTAGTTGCAAGGTTAGATTGCCTTGTTTGTTAGTGGGCGCCACACGGATTTATTTTGGGAAAATCCCGTGTAAAACCCATGTATTGAATCAATTAATGAGTTAAAAAAGTTTAAAATAATTGTTTGTTACCTTTATGGCAATGCTATTCCATATATTCAATCACAACTGAAGGTTGTTTAAGCTTTCCTGAATAAAATATTTAACTATCTGTTAGAAATAAATTAAGTCGAGTTATGCTGTTAATTATGGGTTTTATTCATACCCTTGGTAGAGAATTCAAAACAAATACAATTAAAAACATATAATGGTGTACAATCGTAAATAAGTTCTTATAAACCCTATAAGGCTTGCTCAGATCATATTTGGTAAATCTGGCTAAGTCCAGATTTTTATTATTTTTAACATTAAAATTATTGAAATCTCAGGAGTGAATTCTTTGAGACACGAAAAAGAAAGTTATGCCTACACAATATCTAATAATTTTCTGATAGAAAATTGATCAACAATGTTTTAACGTTACTTTCATAAAGTAAACAAATAAAAATAACCTATTTGATAGGCTGTGCGTTCGTCACGCCTGATTTCTGAATTACAAAGTTTATAAATTGAGAACACTTATGACTAACATTCAGCTTAATTACTAATGACAAATTCATAAAATAAATTGAGACATGGTGTAACATTGAAATGTTTCTGTGTTTTGCGTCAGTACAGATCAGTGTATAAAAACGTACAGGTTATGGCGCTCGTAGTGAAAATGAATAATGGTTGCACTGTTACCTTTTGGTTTTAATTATTTAATTAAAACTCATTTTTGCACCTTGATAATCGGATTATAATGATTATCATTCTTCACTGCACTCGCACAAGAACAGAGTATTTCGATCCTCTTCTACCTTAATGGATCATAAATAACTTTAGTTCATTACTTCTGTTCAGTATTTCCCGCACAAAAATGAAATAATACTGCACATAATCACTATTGTTTTCTGTAGAATAATTTGAAGTAGTTGTTTCTTGGTGTTGAGCTATTTCCTTCGATGTATTATGTTGATGATGCTAACCGTTATTAAATATGTTGAGATGGCGAGCACACGTTCCGTGCTGTATGAAGTGATAAGTGTCTATCGAGAATCGGTTACATTCTCTTATATACCCCGCCCGTCGATCGGTGTTAGGCAAAAATGTTAATTACTAACTAATTTTGTGATTGGTTCTGGCAGGTGTGATGAGTATGACGTATTGATTGTATAGCCGTTAATAACGGTTTTTTAACCGCCAAGCTCTGAGGTGACAGATAGCTTTCATTGTTGTTGGTATTAGTAAACAAACTTCTGATGCATATTTTGCAAATGATGCTAACACCTTTCCCGCACTTAATACAGTTGCGATTGGGTCGATATCATCATCAAATTAAAGATTATTTTGTCCTCTTTAATTTGATATCACTTGATACCGAGTTAATTTCACTTTTACTGACACTGCTATATAATCAATGTTCAGGTACACTATTTTGCACTGTCGTCTGTTTACCTGAATCGACGATTTTACACTTTGATTAATATTGTTTGTGTTCACATAGCATTTTATTACTCAAACGTTTATGTGCGAACACTATTAACTCTGTACTGACCTTCAATTACTGAACATTATGAATACACATTAACTTTATACATTGTAATGAACGATTCTTATTACTATGACATTTCGTTTTGCACTAACTCGTTCTATTCTACTACTTAACAATTGAATTATGATTGAATATATCATTTTAATAATGTTTTTTGTTATGTTGGAGCATAACAATTGTTCTGTGTATTTAATTTACACTTACGTTACCTCCCAATAATCAACTCACTGATTATTGCTTTGTCTAGGCCTTGTTAAGACATACCGTCTAGACTGGAATTTTGCCTTAACAACATTTATTGGTTCACAATTCGGTAAATTGTTGAGGTACCTTATTCGTATAAGATTCCCTCTCACAAATGGTTTTTATTTCTCATAAGTATATTTGATATTGAAATATATCTTTGTTCTCACTTTGTAGCCATTGCTAATCTTAGTTTTTGGCATTCATAATTTACTAGTCATGGTTAAATTTGTTATCAGTAAAATGCTAATTCTGATTTCACAGTATTCAGATTCTTATTGATTCCCTTTTTATTTACATATCATATTCTGTTTTCATTATCTACTGACTTGATTGACAGCTTAAAGTACATTTACTCTGTCCATCAGTTTGTGTTAGTCATTGTCTGGTTGTAGTGTCAAACAGTATTTGGGTTCACTGTTTCATGTGGTACTTCTGCTTCATTCTTCTTTCTTGATTCTTCTCTTCTTGTTTATTCTTATTACTATATTCCCTATTTACATTATTGTTCTGTCCTTATAAAATCTGATAATATACGTTTAGGTTAGGTAACATTTTGTTATGTTACATATACACCCTCCTCAAAATTGATCATTTGAGAAAAAATTTATTTTTTATAAAATTATCATTTCACGTCAGTTTCTTAGTATATTTCTATTGTTTTTTTTTCTTGTACTCTTTGATTTTTTTAACATACGATTAGTGTATTACTCTAGCTTGATTTTTTGTCTAGTGATATAATTCTTAACTTACTAGTATTTTCAAGTCGCTTACTTTTTAAGTCATTTAACTACAATAGATCTCAATTCTTAAATTAACAATTTCCTGTTCTATACACATTCTTCTTTCTTATTACATATCTTTACATTCGTGATTATCTTAATGGTTATTATATTTTATACCTCACAGATTCTTTCATAATAGTCCTTGATACATTAATACAATATAACTCCCTAACTTTTGTAGTGGGTTCGGAATCAGAGTGGCTCATTGTGGCTTACATTCTCTGCCGTTCCTCAATACACATACTCAGATTCAGAGGCATTACTCTTCTCTGTCTGAGAAAAAAATAAACATTGCACCTGGCAATAGTTGCACTATCACAACTCATAAAATATCACATATCATTCATTTACAATAATATAATATCTTCAATATAATATTCAAGGTATCAGAGGTTTTCATTTGTATCACATTTCCATCTTTATACTTGCTAACATACTTTCTTTTTACAGGTAATTATTTCTTTTCAGACTTGACATTCTCAGCTATGCTTTTTCTCAGCCGTATTGTTACTTTTTGTATTAGTTGACAATTTGCTTTGGTTCACTGGAGTATTCTTAAGATTACACACTTACTTTGCTGCTTATATACTTATGCAGTTGGTTTTCACATATAGAGTCTACAATATTTTATTCTCACATTAGTTTACAAGTTTTTTTTTTTCTTAATCACTTATACTTATCCTGAATTATCATGATCTACACTATTCATATACTGACTGGTTTTTTGTTAGATGTTCTCTGACATATCTGGTGATGTACAATATTTGATAATTAATAAACATTTTTCTCTTTTCATTCCATTACAATAATAGCTATCTTTACAATTAACTCACTTTGTCATTCTTCTCCTCTACTCCTTCAAGTGATGGTGGTTCTCACTTATTCTGGATGATTTTATATAATATACAATATTCGATAATTACAACTTGATGTGACAATATAATAACATACTAATATCTAATTTTATAGACATTCTTGGGGTTACATAATTCGTTTAATAAATATTTTTTCTCTCTCCTTACACTTTCCATAATAATATCCTTCTTTTATTTTACACACTTTGTTATTCTGCCTCTCTACTCCTTCAAAGGTTAGTTGGGTGAACCTTTATTCTGGATGATTTTATATAATATTTTAGTTTTACAAGAGGTACACAATAATCATTTGATAAACATTAAGTTACATATAATATTCATTTGGATAAACATTTTTTTTTCTAAGTATAGCATAGTAATGTTAGTTGCATGCCACTACTGGCTCTTTATGACATAATAGATGTCTTTTTTCTTATTAAATCATTTAGTTGGCATTACATAATTTTCTATCCTTTGGTGTGATAGATCTGGTTCTTTTTCACAAGTAACAAATAGTTTGGCCTATATCCTAATCCTACACTCTTTTGTAACTTAATAGGGCAAATTGATTTGTTATAGTCAATTAGTTACCTTCAATAATTTGGAGCTTAATATGTGATTCTGTTAAACACTAAATGAGTTCGTTTATAGTAATTATTTTTAAACATATTTTTGTTTGTTTATACCCTAAACATTCGGGTGATAAATGTCGCCTACTACTACATATTATCTGTTCTTAATAGTAATCATTTTTTATAGTTGATATACATGGGGTTATTTTGTGCTTTTCCACTCTATTGCTAATATTACATGTTCGGGATATCTGACATATGTTCAGTACTAGTGGTTTTGGAGATACCTTCCTATCAGGCGGTTCTTCCACTTGGCGGCTACCAGATAGTCATTGGCTCCCCGTTTCCTTGCCTTCTTCCTCTCATCATCTTTGGTATCCCTGTGTCCAGTGTACTCCGGGCCTTGGTTATTATTGACGTCTGGCCCTTCTTCTAATCCGGGTTGACCTCCGTTCATTTCCTGGTTGGATTCTTCCATTGATTGGTCCCTCTTCTTCCGCATTTCCCTTATTCTTTGGGCGTACCCTTCAATGATCTGGTCCAGTTGTTCTTGGTAATTTTCCTTCTTCTTGTGAAGCATCTTTCTTCTAGGAGTATTCACTTTAAATACCTCATTGTTTATAACCTTCTCCATCATAACATAGTCACTGGCATGTAACGTTGTCTTAATCGTTCCGTCATCTGGATTATTAATTAAATAGTTTAATGGTCGGTCATTCGTTAAGGAATCAATTGACCTTGTCTGGTGTATTTCATTTGTTGGTATATTTAATTTAATTGTATCCTTATTTAAATTTTTACCCACGGTTTTATGGTGATTTACTTTTAATATTTTTATGAAGTCTTGTTTATACTTCTTACCGTTGATTCTTGCTCTATGACGAATAATTGGGTTGTCCACGAAGTTAATTAATCCACTCCTAGTCATCTCTAATATTTCCTTTGTAATCCTTGTCTTCTTAGAGCGTCTTATTCCTTTTATCTTCGTCTCTTTCTCTCCTGTTTTCTTAATTATCTTGTTCTTTACATTTTTAATGATGGCTTCTTTATGCTGAATATTCTCTTCATTCCTATGGTGTGTATCCTCAGGCACCAATGCTTTCGAGTCTTCTTTATTCTCAGTTTGTTTACCAGTGTCTTCGGATTGTAGACTTAATTCTTCCATGGTTTCATCATTTGGTACTTCTTCTATCTCTGAGTTGTTGTCGTTTGGTAATTCTCCTCTTGTTGTCTGATTCACCTCTTTCGTATATTTCTTACTCATTTCATCCATTTTCTGGCTAATCCTATTTAATGCGGTGTTCAATTCTTCTCTGATGGCTCTACTGTTATCATCTATTTTACTGTTCAGCGTGTCCATGGATTTATGGGTACGGTCAATCTTTTTATTCAGGTCTTCTCTCATTGACTCTATATTTTTATTTAAGTCACGATGATCCTCCTTCATTGACTCTATATTTTTATTTAATAGCTCGATATTCTTCTGATTCTCTTCCCGGGATTTCCTACCACCTTCCCTTAAAGTTCGACTATCTTCCTTTAATGCTTCCATATTTTTGTTGATCGACTCCGTAGTTTTATTCATCGAGTCATTACTTCTATTCAATGTTTCTTCCATCTTTCTCTGGTTACCTTCCATCATTGTTCTTATCATCTCGACTATGCTCATATCGCCTGGTTGTGGGATTCCTTCAGGTCGTCTGGGTCGGTCGTCGACCCTCATGTCTATTTCCGGTTCTACCTGGGGTGTTTCTTCAGGTCGAGTTTTGATATTATTGATGGTAATGACTTCCATCTCGTGTATGGGTTGTGCTTCAGATGTCTCTATATCCCGTTGCATTTCTCCTACCCGACTGTCCTTATATCTCGTATCATATTGATGGGTGTGTGGCATGTTTATTCTTTCGTGTCTACCAGGCTGTTTATTAATATAAAAAATATTTTTATTTAATATTTTTAAGCCACACTAGTTGGTGCGCCAATTTGTAACAAATAAAATATACGCGTGTCGTGTGTTTATTTTCTGCCACCCGTTGTATGCGTCGATTTGTAATATATTTAGAAAGTATGGTTTAAATAAAATTTAAATATGTTTGATATATTAGTTTGACATGTGTTAATGTTTGTAGTTGTTTCTAGTTGAAGGTTACTAATTTTGTAAAGTGATTTAAAATGTAACATTCGAGGTTACTCAAAGTGTGTTTACAATTGTGTAATTATAGTTGTCTGAAAAGAATTCCCTTAAATCAAACAAATAAAATAGTTGTGTTGGTAATATTTAAATACTAGGTTTGCTTAAACTTAACAGTAAAGTATAATAGTTGGTCGCTTGATGATGATGATCGTTTTGTTGATACTGGCTGTGAAACTTCTCTTCCAGGTCGATAATAGTCTGAGTACGTTATGTCTAGTAATGTCTGGACAATATAATAAACATAATATACTTTCACGTACCTGGTCGTGTTTTCTAGAAGTTCAGTAAGCTGTCAACTCAGTTTACAAAAAACCAACACTTTAGTTGCAAGGTTAGATTGCCTTGTTTGTTAGTGGGCGCCACACGGATTTATTTTGGGAAAATCCCGTGTAAAACCCATGTATTGAATCAATTAATGAGTTAAAAAAGTTTAAAATAATTGTTTGTTACCTTTATGGCAATGCTATTCCATATATTCAATCACAACTGAAGGTTGTTTAAGCTTTCCTGAATAAAATATTTAACTATCTGTTAGAAATAAATTAAGTCGAGTTATGCTGTTAATTATGGGTTTTATTCATACCCTTGGTAGAGAATTCAAAACAAATACAATTAAAAACATATAATGGTGTACAATCGTAAATAAGTTCTTATAAACCCTATAAGGCTTGCTCAGATCATATTTGGTAAATCTGGCTAAGTCCAGATTTTTATTATTTTTAACATTAAAATTATTGAAATCTCAGGAGTGAATTCTTTGAGACACGAAAAAGAAAGTTATGCCTACACAATATCTAATAATTTTCTGATAGAAAATTGATCAACAATGTTTTAACGTTACTTTCATAAAGTAAACAAATAAAAATAACCTATTTGATAGGCTGTGCGTTCGTCACGCCTGATTTCTGAATTACAAAGTTTATAAATTGAGAACACTTATGACTAACATTCAGCTTAATTACTAATGACAAATTCATAAAATAAATTGAGACATGGTGTAACATTGAAATGTTTCTGTGTTTTGCGTCAGTACAGATCAGTGTATAAAAACGTACAGGTTATGGCGCTCATAGTGAAAATGAATAATGGTTGCACTGTTACCTTTTGGTTTTAATTATTTAATTAAAACTCATTTTTGCACCTTGATAATCGGATTATAATGATTATCATTCTTCACTGCACTCGCACAAGAACAGAGTATTTCGATCCTCTTCTACCTTAATGGATCATAAATAACTTTAGTTCATTACTTCTGTTCAGTATTTCCCGCACAAAAATGAAATAATACTGCACATAATCACTATTGTTTTCTGTAGAATAATTTGAAGTAGTTGTTTCTTGGTGTTGAGCTATTTCCTTCGATGTATTATGTTGATGATGCTAACCGTTATTAAATATGTTGAGATGGCGAGCACACGTTCCGTGCTGTATGAAGTGATAAGTGTCTATCGAGAATCGGTTACATTCTCTTATATACCCCGCCCGTCGATCGGTGTTAGGCAAAAATGTTAATTACTAACTAATTTTGTGATTGGTTCTGGCAGGTGTGATGAGTATGACGTATTGATTGTATAGCCGTTAATAACGGTTTTTTAACCGCCAAGCTCTGAGGTGACAGATAGCTTTCATTGTTGTTGGTATTAGTAAACAAACTTCTGATGCATATTTTGCAAATGATGCTAACACCTTTCCCGCACTTAATACAGTTGCGATTGGGTCGATATCATCATCAAATTAAAGATTATTTTGTCCTCTTTAATTTGATATCACTTGATACCGAGTTAATTTCACTTTTACTGACACTGCTATATAATCAATGTTCAGGTACACTATTTTGCACTGTCGTCTGTTTACCTGAATCGACGATTTTACACTTTGATTAATATTGTTTGTGTTCACATAGCATTTTATTACTCAAACGTTTATGTGCGAACACTATTAACTCTGTACTGACCTTCAATTACTGAACATTATGAATACACATTAACTTTATACATTGTAATGAACGATTCTTATTACTATGACATTTCGTTTTGCACTAACTCGTTCTATTCTACTACTTAACAATTGAATTATGATTGAATATATCATTTTAATAATGTTTTTTGTTATGTTGGAGCATAACAATTGTTCTGTGTATTTAATTTACACTTACGTTACCTCCCAATAATCAACTCACTGATTATTGCTTTGTCTAGGCCTTGTTAAGACATACCGTCTAGACTGGAATTTTGCCTTAACAACATTTATTGGTTCACAATTCGGTAAATTGTTGAGGTACCTTATTCGTATAAGATTCCCTCTCACAAATGGTTTTTATTTCTCATAAGTATATTTGATATTGAAATATATCTTTGTTCTCACTTTGTAGCCATTGCTAATCTTAGTTTTTGGCATTCATAATTTACTAGTCATGGTTAAATTTGTTATCAGTAAAATGCTAATTCTGATTTCACAGTATTCAGATTCTTATTGATTCCCTTTTTATTTACATATCATATTCTGTTTTCATTATCTACTGACTTGATTGACAGCTTAAAGTACATTTACTCTGTCCATCAGTTTGTGTTAGTCATTGTCTGGTTGTAGTGTCAAACAGTATTTGGGTTTACTGTGTCATGTGGCACTTCTGCTTCATTCTTCTTTCTTGATTCTTCTCTTCTTGTTTATTCTTATTACTATATTCCCTATTTACATTATTGTTCTGTCCTTATAAAATCTGATAATATACGTTTAGGTTAGGTAACATTTTGTTATGTTACATATACACCCTCCTCAAAATTGATCATTTGAGAAAAAATTTATTTTTTATAAAATTATCATTTCACGTCAGTTTCTTAGTATATTTCTATTGTTTTTTTTTCTTGTACTCTTTGATTTTTTTAACATACGATTAGTGTATTACTCTAGCTTGATTTTTTGTCTAGTGATATAATTCTTAACTTACTAGTATTTTCAAGTCGCTTACTTTTTAAGTCATTTAACTACAATAGATCTCAATTCTTAAATTAACAATTTCCTGTTCTATACACATTCTTCTTTCTTATTACATATCTTTACATTCGTGATTATCTTAATGGTTATTATATTTTATACCTCACAGATTCTTTCATAATAGTCCTTGATACATTAATACAATATAACTCCCTAACTTTTGTAGTGGGTTCGGAATCAGAGTGGCTCATTGTGGCTTACATTCTCTGCCGTTCCTCAATACACATACTCAGATTCAGAGGCATTACTCTTCTCTGTCTGAGAAAAAAATAAACATTGCACCTGGCAATAGTTGCACTATCACAACTCATAAAATATCACATATCATTCATTTACAATAATATAATATCTTCAATATAATATTCAAGGTATCAGAGGTTTTCATTTGTATCACATTTCCATCTTTATACTTGCTAACATACTTTCTTTTTACAGGTAATTATTTCTTTTCAGACTTGACATTCTCAGCTATGCTTTTTCTCAGCCGTATTGTTACTTTTTGTATTAGTTGACAATTTGCTTTGGTTCACTGGAGTATTCTTAAGATTACACACTTACTTTGCTGCTTATATACTTATGCAGTTGGTTTTCACATATAGAGTCTACAATATTTTATTCTCACATTAGTTTACAAGTTTTTTTTTTTCTTAATCACTTATACTTATCCTGAATTATCATGATCTACACTATTCATATACTGACTGGTTTTTTGTTAGATGTTCTCTGACATATCTGGTGATGTACAATATTTGATAATTAATAAACATTTTTCTCTTTTCATTCCATTACAATAATAGCTATCTTTACAATTAACTCACTTTGTCATTCTTCTCCTCTACTCCTTCAAGTGATGGTGGTTCTCACTTATTCTGGATGATTTTATATAATATACAATATTCGATAATTACAACTTGATGTGACAATATAATAACATACTAATATCTAATTTTATAGACATTCTTGGGGTTACATAGTTCGTTTAATAAATATTTTTTCTCTCTCCTTACACTTTCCATAATAATATCCTTCTTTTATTTTACACACTTTGTTATTCTGCCTCTCTACTCCTTCAAAGGTTAGTTGGGTGAACCTTTATTCTGGATGATTTTATATAATATTTTAGTTTTACAAGAGGTACACAATAATCATTTGATAAAAATTAAGTTACATATAATATTCATTTGGATAAACATTTTTTTTTCTAAGTATAGCATAGTAATGTTAGTTGCATGCCACTACTGGCTCTTTATGACATAATAGATGTCTTTTTTCTTATTAAATCATTTAGTTGGCATTACATAATTTTCTATCCTTTGGTGTGATAGATCTGGTTCTTTTTCACAAGTAACAAATAGTTTGGCCTATATCCTAATCCTACACTCTTTTGTAACTTAATAGGGCAAATTGATTTGTTATAGTCAATTAGTTACCTTCAATAATTTGGAGCTTAATATGTGATTCTGTTAAACACTAAATGAGTTCGTTTATAGTAATTATTTTTAAACATATTTTTGTTTGTTTATACCCTAAACATTCGGGTGATAAATGTCGCCTACTACTACATATTATCTGTTCTTAATAGTAATCATTTTTTATAGTTGATATACATGGGGTTATTTTGTGCTTTTCCACTCTATTGCTAATATTACATGTTCGGGATATCTGACATATGTTCAGTACTAGTGGTTTTGGAGATACCTTCCTATCAGGCGGTTCTTCCACTTGGCGGCTACCAGATAGTCATTGGCTCCCCGTTTCCTTGCCTTCTTCCTCTCATCATCTTTGGTATCCCTGTGTCCAGTGTACTCCGGGCCTTGGTTATTATTGACGTCTGGCCCTTCTTCTAATCCGGGTTGACCTCCGTTCATTTCCTGGTTGGATTCTTCCATTGATTGGTCCCTCTTCTTCCGCATTTCCCTTATTCTTTGGGCGTACCCTTCAATGATCTGGTCCAGTTGTTCTTGGTAATTTTCCTTCTTCTTGTGAAGCATCTTTCTTCTAGGAGTATTCACTTTAAATACCTCATTGTTTATAACCTTCTCCGTCATAACATAGTCACTGGCATGTAACGTTGTCTTAATCGTTCCGTCATCTGGATTATTAATTAAATAGTTTAATGGTCGGTCATTCGTTAAGGAATCAATTGACCTTGTCTGGTGTATTTCATTTGTTGGTATATTTAATTTAATTGTATCCTTATTTAAGTTTTTACCCACGGTTTTATGGTGATTTACTTTTAATATTTTTATGAAGTCTTGTTTATACTTCTTACCGTTGATTCTTGCTCTATGACGAATAATTGGGTTGTCCACGAAGTTAATTAATCCACTCCTAGTCATCTCTAATATTTCCTTTGTAATCCTTGTCTTCTTAGAGCGTCTTATTCCTTTTATCTTCGTCTCTTTCTCTCCTGTTTTCTTAATTATCTTGTTCTTTACATTTTTAATGATGGCTTCTTTATGCTGAATATTCTCTTCATTCCTATGGTGTGTATCCTCAGGCACCAATGCTTTCGAGTCTTCTTTATTCTCAGTTTGTTTACCAGTGTCTTCGGATTGTAGACTTAATTCTTCCATGGTTTCATCATTTGGTACTTCTTCTATCTCTGAGTTGTTGTCGTTTGGTAATTCTCCTCTTGTTGTCTGATTCACCTCTTTCCTATATTTCTTACTCATTTCATCCATTTTCTGGCTAATCCTATTTAATGCGGTGTTCAATTCTTCTCTGATGGCTCTACTGTTATCATCTATTTTACTGTTCAGCGTGTCCATGGATTTATGGGTACGGTCAATCTTTTTATTCAGGTCTTCTCTCATTGACTCTATATTTTTATTTAAGTCACGATGATCCTCCTTCATTGACTCTATATTTTTATTTAATAGCTCGATATTCTTCTGATTCTCTTCCCGGGATTTCCTACCATCTTCCCTTAAAGTTCGACTATCTTCCTTTAATGCTTCCATATTTTTGTTGATCGACTCCGTAGTTTTATTCATCGAGTCATTACTTCTATTCAATGTTTCTTCCATCTTTCTCTGGTTACCTTCCATCATTGTTCTTATCATCTCGACTATGCTCATATCGCCTGGTTGTGGGATTCCTTCAGGTCGTCTGGGTCGGTCGTCGACCCTCATGTCTATTTCCGGTTCTACCTGGGGTGTTTCTTCAGGTCGAGTTTTGATATTATTGATGGTAATGACTTCCATCTCGTGTATGGGTTGTGCTTCAGATGTCTCTATATCCCGTTGCATTTCTCCTACCCGACTGTCCTTATATCTCGTATCATATTGATGGGTGTGTGGCATGTTTATTCTTTCGTGTCTACCAGGCTGTTTATTAATATAAAAAATATTTTTATTTAATATTTTTAAGCCACACTAGTTGGTGCGCCAATTTGTAACAAATAAAATATACGCGTGTCGTGTGTTTATTTTCTGCCACCCGTTGTATGCGTCGATTTGTAATATATTTAGAAAGTATGGTTTAAATAAAATTTAAATATGTTTGATATATTAGTTTGACATGTGTTAATGTTTGTAGTTGTTTCTAGTTGAAGGTTACTAATTTTGTAAAGTGATTTAAAATGTAACATTCGAGGTTACTCAAAGTGTGTTTACAATTGTGTAATTATAGTTGTCTGAAAAGAATTCCCTTAAATCAAACAAATAAAATAGTTGTGTTGGTAATATTTAAATACTAGGTTTGCTTAAACTTAACAGTAAAGTATAATAGTTGGTCGCTTGATGATGATGATCGTTTTGTTGATACTGGCTGTGAAACTTCTCTTCCAGGTCGATAATAGTCTGAGTACGTTATGTCTAGTAATGTCTGGACAATATAATAAACATAATATACTTTCACGTACCTGGTCGTGTTTTCTAGAAGTTCAGTAAGCTGTCAACTCAGTTTACAAAAAACCAACACTTTAGTTGCAAGGTTAGATTGCCTTGTTTGTTAGTGGGCGCCACACGGATTTATTTTGGGAAAATCCCGTGTAAAACCCATGTATTGAATCAATTAATGAGTTAAAAAAGTTTAAAATAATTGTTTGTTACCTTTATGGCAATGCTATTCCATATATTCAATCACAACTGAAGGTTGTTTAAGCTTTCCTGAATAAAATATTTAACTATCTGTTAGAAATAAATTAAGTCGAGTTATGCTGTTAATTATGGGTTTTATTCATACCCTTGGTAGAGAATTCAAAACAAATACAATTAAAAACATATAATGGTGTACAATCGTAAATAAGTTCTTATAAACCCTATAAGGCTTGCTCAGATCATATTTGGTAAATCTGGCTAAGTCCAGATTTTTATTATTTTTAACATTAAAATTATTGAAATCTCAGGAGTGAATTCTTTGAGACACGAAAAAGAAAGTTATGCCTACACAATATCTAATAATTTTCTGATAGAAAATTGATCAACAATGTTTTAACGTTACTTTCATAAAGTAAACAAATAAAAATAACCTATTTGATAGGCTGTGCGTTCGTCACGCCTGATTTCTGAATTACAAAGTTTATAAATTGAGAACACTTATGACTAACATTCAGCTTAATTACTAATGACAAATTCATAAAATAAATTGAGACATGGTGTAACATTGAAATGTTTCTGTGTTTTGCGTCAGTACAGATCAGTGTATAAAAACGTACAGGTTATGGCGCTCATAGTGAAAATGAATAATGGTTGCACTGTTACCTTTTGGTTTTAATTATTTAATTAAAACTCATTTTTGCACCTTGATAATCGGATTATAATGATTATCATTCTTCACTGCACTCGCACAAGAACAGAGTATTTCGATCCTCTTCTACCTTAATGGATCATAAATAACTTTAGTTCATTACTTCTGTTCAGTATTTCCCGCACAAAAATGAAATAATACTGCACATAATCACTATTGTTTTCTGTAGAATAATTTGAAGTAGTTGTTTCTTGGTGTTGAGCTATTTCCTTCGATGTATTATGTTGATGATGCTAACCGTTATTAAATATGTTGAGATGGCGAGCACACGTTCCGTGCTGTATGAAGTGATAAGTGTCTATCGAGAATCGGTTACATTCTCTTATATACCCCGCCCGTCGATCGGTGTTAGGCAAAAATGTTAATTACTAACTAATTTTGTGATTGGTTCTGGCAGGTGTGATGAGTATGACGTATTGATTGTATAGCCGTTAATAACGGTTTTTTAACCGCCAAGCTCTGAGGTGACAGATAGCTTTCATTGTTGTTGGTATTAGTAAACAAACTTCTGATGCATATTTTGCAAATGATGCTAACACCTTTCCCGCACTTAATACAGTTGCGATTGGGTCGATATCATCATCAAATTAAAGATTATTTTGTCCTCTTTAATTTGATATCACTTGATACCGAGTTAATTTCACTTTTACTGACACTGCTATATAATCAATGTTCAGGTACACTATTTTGCACTGTCGTCTGTTTACCTGAATCGACGATTTTACACTTTGATTAATATTGTTTGTGTTCACATAGCATTTTATTACTCAAACGTTTATGTGCGAACACTATTAACTCTGTACTGACCTTCAATTACTGAACATTATGAATACACATTAACTTTATACATTGTAATGAACGATTCTTATTACTATGACATTTCGTTTTGCACTAACTCGTTCTATTCTACTACTTAACAATTGAATTATGATTGAATATATCATTTTAATAATGTTTTTTGTTATGTTGGAGCATAACAATTGTTCTGTGTATTTAATTTACACTTACGTTACCTC
Organism: Magicicada septendecula; assembly: GCA_034769895.1. Classification (NCBI taxonomy): domain Eukaryota; kingdom Metazoa; phylum Arthropoda; class Insecta; order Hemiptera; family Cicadidae; genus Magicicada; species Magicicada septendecula. Next base: position 752,579,028 of record CM068367.1, on the reverse strand, counting down.
CCAATAATCAACTCACTGATTATTGCTTTGTCTAGGCCTTGTTAAGACATACCGTCTAGACTGGAATTTTGCCTTAACAACATTTATTGGTTCACAATTCGGTAAATTGTTGAGGTACCTTATTCGTATAAGATTCCCTCTCACAAATGGTTTTTATTTCTCATAAGTATATTTGATATTGAAATATATCTTTGTTCTCACTTTGTAGCCATTGCTAATCTTAGTTTTTGGCATTCATAATTTACTAGTCATGGTTAAATTTGTTATCAGTAAAATGCTAATTCTGATTTCACAGTATTCAGATTCTTATTGATTCCCTTTTTATTTACATATCATATTCTGTTTTCATTATCTACTGACTTGATTGACAGCTTAAAGTACATTTACTCTGTCCATCAGTTTGTGTTAGTCATTGTCTGGTTGTAGTGTCAAACAGTATTTGGGTTTACTGTGTCATGTGGCACTTCTGCTTCATTCTTCTTTCTTGATTCTTCTCTTCTTGTTTATTCTTATTACTATATTCCCTATTTACATTATTGTTCTGTCCTTATAAAATCTGATAATATACGTTTAGGTTAGGTAACATTTTGTTATGTTACATATACACCCTCCTCAAAATTGATCATTTGAGAAAAAATTTATTTTTTATAAAATTATCATTTCACGTCAGTTTCTTAGTATATTTCTATTGTTTTTTTTTCTTGTACTCTTTGATTTTTTTAACATACGATTAGTGTATTACTCTAGCTTGATTTTTTGTCTAGTGATATAATTCTTAACTTACTAGTATTTTCAAGTCGCTTACTTTTTAAGTCATTTAACTACAATAGATCTCAATTCTTAAATTAACAATTTCCTGTTCTATACACATTCTTCTTTCTTATTACATATCTTTACATTCGTGATTATCTTAATGGTTATTATATTTTATACTTCACAGATTCTTTCATAATAGTCCTTGATACATTAATACAATATAACTCCCTAACTTTTGTAGTGGGTTCGGAATCAGAGTGGCTCATTGTGGCTTACATTCTCTGCCGTTCCTCAATACACATACTCAGATTCAGAGGCATTACTCTTCTCTGTCTGAGAAAAAAATAAACATTGCACCTGGCAATAGTTGCACTATCACAACTCATAAAATATCACATATCATTCATTTACAATAATATAATATCTTCAATATAATATTCAAGGTATCAGAGGTTTTCATTTGTATCACATTTCCATCTTTATACTTGCTAACATACTTTCTTTTTACAGGTAATTATTTCTTTTCAGACTTGACATTCTCAGCTATGCTTTTTCTCAGCCGTATTGTTACTTTTTGTATTAGTTGACAATTTGCTTTGGTTCACTGGAGTATTCTTAAGATTACACACTTACTTTGCTGCTTATATACTTATGCAGTTGGTTTTCACATATAGAGTCTACAATATTTTATTCTCACATTAGTTTACAAGTTTTTTTTTTTCTTAATCACTTATACTTATCCTGAATTATCATGATCTACACTATTCATATACTGACTGGTTTTTTGTTAGATGTTCTCTGACATATCTGGTGATGTACAATATTTGATAATTAATAAACATTTTTCTCTTTTCATTCCATTACAATAATAGCTATCTTTACAATTAACTCACTTTGTCATTCTTCTCCTCTACTCCTTCAAGTGATGGTGGTTCTCACTTATTCTGGATGATTTTATATAATATACAATATTCGATAATTACAACTTGATGTGACAATATAATAACATACTAATATCTAATTTTATAGACATTCTTGGGGTTACATAGTTCGTTTAATAAATATTTTTTCTCTCTCCTTACACTTTCCATAATAATATCCTTCTTTTATTTTACACACTTTGTTATTCTGCCTCTCTACTCCTTCAAAGGTTAGTTGGGTGAACCTTTATTCTGGATGATTTTATATAATATTTTAGTTTTACAAGAGGTACACAATAATCATTTGATAAAAATTAAGTTACATATAATATTCATTTGGATAAACATTTTTTTTTCTAAGTATAGCATAGTAATGTTAGTTGCATGCCACTACTGGCTCTTTATGACATAATAGATGTCTTTTTTCTTATTAAATCATTTAGTTGGCATTACATAATTTTCTATCCTTTGGTGTGATAGATCTGGTTCTTTTTCACAAGTAACAAATAGTTTGGCCTATATCCTAATCCTACACTCTTTTGTAACTTAATAGGGCAAATTGATTTGTTATAGTCAATTAGTTACCTTCAATAATTTGGAGCTTAATATGTGATTCTGTTAAACACTAAATGAGTTCGTTTATAGTAATTATTTTTAAACATATTTTTGTTTGTTTATACCCTAAACATTCGGGTGATAAATGTCGCCTACTACTACATATTATCTGTTCTTAATAGTAATCATTTTTTATAGTTGATATACATGGGGTTATTTTGTGCTTTTCCACTCTATTGCTAATATTACATGTTCGGGATATCTGACATATGTTCAGTACTAGTGGTTTTGGAGATACCTTCCTATCAGGCGGTTCTTCCACTTGGCGGCTACCAGATAGTCATTGGCTCCCCGTTTCCTTGCCTTCTTCCTCTCATCATCTTTGGTATCCCTGTGTCCAGTGTACTCCGGGCCTTGGTTATTATTGACGTCTGGCCCTTCTTCTAATCCGGGTTGACCTCCGTTCATTTCCTGGTTGGATTCTTCCATTGATTGGTCCCTCTTCTTCCGCATTTCCCTTATTCTTTGGGCGTACCCTTCAATGATCTGGTCCAGTTGTTCTTGGTAATTTTCCTTCTTCTTGTGAAGCATCTTTCTTCTAGGAGTATTCACTTTAAATACCTCATTGTTTATAACCTTCTCCGTCATAACATAGTCACTGGCATGTAACGTTGTCTTAATCGTTCCGTCATCTGGATTATTAATTAAATAGTTTAATGGTCGGTCATTCGTTAAGGAATCAATTGACCTTGTCTGGTGTATTTCATTTGTTGGTATATTTAATTTAATTGTATCCTTATTTAAGTTTTTACCCACGGTTTTATGGTGATTTACTTTTAATATTTTTATGAAGTCTTGTTTATACTTCTTACCGTTGATTCTTGCTCTATGACGAATAATTGGGTTGTCCACGAAGTTAATTAATCCACTCCTAGTCATCTCTAATATTTCCTTTGTAATCCTTGTCTTCTTAGAGCGTCTTATTCCTTTTATCTTCGTCTCTTTCTCTCCTGTTTTCTTAATTATCTTGTTCTTTACATTTTTAATGATGGCTTCTTTATGCTGAATATTCTCTTCATTCCTATGGTGTGTATCCTCAGGCACCAATGCTTTCGAGTCTTCTTTATTCTCAGTTTGTTTACCAGTGTCTTCGGATTGTAGACTTAATTCTTCCATGGTTTCATCATTTGGTACTTCTTCTATCTCTGAGTTGTTGTCGTTTGGTAATTCTCCTCTTGTTGTCTGATTCACCTCTTTCGTATATTTCTTACTCATTTCATCCATTTTCTGGCTAATCCTATTTAATGCGGTGTTCAATTCTTCTCTGATGGCTCTACTGTTATCATCTATTTTACTGTTCAGCGTGTCCATGGATTTATGGGTACTGTCAATCTTTTTATTCAGGTCTTCTCTCATTGACTCTATATTTTTATTTAAGTCACGATGATCCTCCTTCATTGACTCTATATTTTTATTTAATAGCTCGATATTCTTCTGATTCTCTTCCCGGGATTTCCTACCATCTTCCCTTAAAGTTCGACTATCTTCCTTTAATGCTTCCATATTTTTGTTGATCGACTCCGTAGTTTTATTCATCGAGTCATTACTTCTATTCATTGTTTCTTCCATCTTTCTCTGGTTACCTTCCATCATTGTTCTTATCATCTCGACTATGCTCATATCGCCTGGTTGTGGGATTCCTTCAGGTCGTCTGGGTCGGTCGTCGACCCTCATGTCTATTTCCGGTTCTACCTGGGGTGTTTCTTCAGGTCGAGTTTTGATATTATTGATGGTAATGACTTCCATCTCGTGTATGGGTTGTGCTTCAGATGTCTCTATATCCCGTTGTATTTCTCCTACCCGACTGTCCTTATATCTCGTATCATATTGATGGGTGTGTGGCATGTTTATTCTTTCGTGTCTACCGGGCTGTTTATTAATATAAAAAATATTTTTATTTAATATTTTTAAGCCACACTAGTTGGTGCGCCAATTTGTAACAAATAAAATATACGCGTGTCGTGTGTTTATTTTCTGCCACCCGTTGTATGCGTCGATTTGTAATATATTTAGAAAGTATGGTTTAAATAAAATTTAAATATGTTTGATATATTAGTTTGACATGTGTTAATGTTTGTAGTTGTTTCTAGTTGAAGGTTACTAATTTTGTAAAGTGATTTAAAATGTAACATTCGAGGTTACTCAAAGTGTGTTTACAATTGTGTAATTATAGTTGTCTGAAAAGAATTCCCTTAAATCAAACAAATAAAATAGTTGTGTTGGTAATATTTAAATACTAGGTTTGCTTAAACTTAACAGTAAAGTATAATAGTTGGTCGCTTGATGATGATGATCGTTTTGTTGATACTGGCTGTGAAACTTCTCTTCCAGGTCGATAATAGTCTGAGTACGTTATGTCTAGTAATGTCTGGACAATATAATAAACATAATATACTTTCACGTACCTGGTCGTGTTTTCTAGAAGTTCAGTAAGCTGTCAACTCAGTTTACAAAAAACCAACACTTTAGTTGCAAGGTTAGATTGCCTTGTTTGTTAGTGGGCGCCACACGGATTTATTTTGGGAAAATCCCGTGTAAAACCCATGTATTGAATCAATTAATGAGTTAAAAAAGTTTAAAATAATTGTTTGTTACCTTTATGGCAATGCTATTCCATATATTCAATCACAACTGAAGGTTGTTTAAGCTTTCCTGAATAAAATATTTAACTATCTGTTAGAAATAAATTAAGTCGAGTTATGCTGTTAATTATGGGTTTTATTCATACCCTTGGTAGAGAATTCAAAACAAATACAATTAAAAACATATAATGGTGTACAATCGTAAATGAGTTCTTATAAACCCTATAAGGCTTGCTCAGATCATATTTGGTAAATCTGGCTAAGTCCAGATTTTTATTATTTTTAACATTAAAATTATTGAAATCTCAGGAGTGAATTCTTTGAGACACGAAAAAGAAAGTTATGCCTACACAATATCTAATAATTTTCTGATAGAAAATTGATCAACAATGTTTTAACGTTACTTTCATAAAGTAAACAAATAAAAATAACCTATTTGATAGGCTGTGCGTTCGTCACGCCTGATTTCTGAATTACAAAGTTTATAAATTGAGAACACTTATGACTAACATTCAGCTTAATTACTAATGACAAATTCATAAAATAAATTGAGACATGGTGTAACATTGAAATGTTTCTGTGTTTTGCGTCAGTACAGATCAGTGTATAAAAACGTACAGGTTATGGCGCTCATAGTGAAAATGAATAATGGTTGCACTGTTACCTTTTGGTTTTAATTATTTAATTAAAACTCATTTTTGCACCTTGATAATCGGATTATAATGATTATCATTCTTCACTGCACTCGCACAAGAACAGAGTATTTCGATCCTCTTCTACCTTAATGGATCATAAATAACTTTAGTTCATTACTTCTGTTCAGTATTTCCCGCACAAAAATGAAATAATACTGCACATAATCACTATTGTTTTCTGTAGAATAATTTGAAGTAGTTGTTTCTTGGTGTTGAGCTATTTCCTTCGATGTATTATGTTGATGATGCTAACCGTTATTAAATATGTTGAGATGGCGAGCACACGTTCCGTGCTGTATGAAGTGATAAGTGTCTATCGAGAATCGGTTACATTCTCTTATATACCCCGCCCGTCGATCGGTGTTAGGCAAAAATGTTAATTACTAACTAATTTTGTGATTGGTTCTGGCAGGTGTGATGAGTATGACGTATTGATTGTATAGCCGTTAATAACGGTTTTTTAACCGCCAAGCTCTGAGGTGACAGATAGCTTTCATTGTTGTTGGTATTAGTAAACAAACTTCTGATGCATATTTTGCAAATGATGCTAACACCTTTCCCGCACTTAATACAGTTGCGATTGGGTCGATATCATCATCAAATTAAAGATTATTTTGTCCTCTTTAATTTGATATCACTTGATACCGAGTTAATTTCACTTTTACTTACACTGCTATATAATCAATGTTCAGGTACACTATTTTGCACTGTCGTCTGTTTACCTGAATCGACGATTTTACACTTTGATTAATATTGTTTGTGTTCACATAGCATTTTATTACTCAAACGTTTATGTGCGAACACTATTAACTCTGCACTGACCTTCAATTACTGAACATTATGAATACACATTAACTTTATACATTGTAATGAACGATTCTTATTACTATGACATTTCGTTTTGCACTAACTCGTTCTATTCTACTACTTAACAATTGAATTATGATTGAATATATCATTTTAATAATGTTTTTTGTTATGTTGGAGCATAACAATTGTTCTGTGTATTTAATTTACACTTACGTTACCTCCCAATAATCAACTCACTGATTATTGCTTTGTCTAGGCCTTGTTAAGACATACCGTCTAGACTGGAATTTTGCCTTAACAACATTTATTGGTTCACAATTCGGTAAATTGTTGAGGTACCTTATTCGTATAAGATTCCCTCTCACAAATGGTTTTTATTTCTCATAAGTATATTTGATATTGAAATATATCTTTGTTCTCACTTTGTAGCCATTGCTAATCTTAGTTTTTGGCATTCATAATTTACTAGTCATGGTTAAATTTGTTATCAGTAAAATGCTAATTCTGATTTCACAGTATTCAGATTCTTATTGATTCCCTTTTTATTTACATATCATATTCTGTTTTCATTATCTACTGACTTGATTGACAGCTTAAAGTACATTTACTCTGTCCATCAGTTTGTGTTAGTCATTGTCTGGTTGTAGTGTCAAACAGTATTTGGGTTTACTGTGTCATGTGGCACTTCTGCTTCATTCTTCTTTCTTGATTCTTCTCTTCTTGTTTATTCTTATTACTATATTCCCTATTTACATTATTGTTCTGTCCTTATAAAATCTGATAATATACGTTTAGGTTAGGTAACATTTTGTTATGTTACATATACACCCTCCTCAAAATTGATCATTTGAGAAAAAATTTATTTTTTATAAAATTATCATTTCACGTCAGTTTCTTAGTATATTTCTATTGTTTTTTTTTCTTGTACTCTTTGATTTTTTTAACATACGATTAGTGTATTACTCTAGCTTGATTTTTTGTCTAGTGATATAATTCTTAACTTACTAGTATTTTCAAGTCGCTTACTTTTTAAGTCATTTAACTACAATAGATCTCAATTCTTAAATTAACAATTTCCTGTTCTATACACATTCTTCTTTCTTATTACATATCTTTACATTCGTGATTATCTTAATGGTTATTATATTTTATACCTCACAGATTCTTTCATAATAGTCCTTGATACATTAATACAATATAACTCCCTAACTTTTGTAGTGGGTTCGGAATCAGAGTGGCTCATTGTGGCTTACATTCTCTGCCGTTCCTCAATACACATACTCAGATTCAGAGGCATTACTCTTCTCTGTCTGAGAAAAAAATAAACATTGCACCTGGCAATAGTTGCACTATCACAACTCATAAAATATCACATATCATTCATTTACAATAATATAATATCTTCAATATAATATTCAAGGTATCAGAGGTTTTCATTTGTATCACATTTCCATCTTTATACTTGCTAACATACTTTCTTTTTACAGGTAATTATTTCTTTTCAGACTTGACATTCTCAGCTATGCTTTTTCTCAGCCGTATTGTTACTTTTTGTATTAGTTGACAATTTGCTTTGGTTCACTGGAGTATTCTTAAGATTACACACTTACTTTGCTGCTTATATACTTATGCAGTTGGTTTTCACATATAGAGTCTACAATATTTTATTCTCACATTAGTTTACAAGTTTTTTTTTTTCTTAATCACTTATACTTATCCTGAATTATCATGATCTACACTATTCATATACTGACTGGTTTTTTGTTAGATGTTCTCTGACATATCTGGTGATGTACAATATTTGATAATTAATAAACATTTTTCTCTTTTCATTCCATTACAATAATAGCTATCTTTACAATTAACTCACTTTGTCATTCTTCTCCTCTACTCCTTCAAGTGATGGTGGTTCTCACTTATTCTGGATGATTTTATATAATATACAATATTCGATAATTACAACTTGATGTGACAATATAATAACATACTAATATCTAATTTTATAGACATTCTTGGGGTTACATAGTTCGTTTAATAAATATTTTTTCTCTCTCCTTACACTTTCCATAATAATATCCTTCTTTTATTTTACACACTTTGTTATTCTGCCTCTCTACTCCTTCAAAGGTTAGTTGGGTGAACCTTTATTCTGGATGATTTTATATAATATTTTAGTTTTACAAGAGGTACACAATAATCATTTGATAAAAATTAAGTTACATATAATATTCATTTGGATAAACATTTTTTTTTCTAAGTATAGCATAGTAATGTTAGTTGCATGCCACTACTGGCTCTTTATGACATAATAGATGTCTTTTTTCTTATTAAATCATTTAGTTGGCATTACATAATTTTCTATCCTTTGGTGTGATAGATCTGGTTCTTTTTCACAAGTAACAAATAGTTTGGCCTATATCCTAATCCTACACTGTTTTGTAACTTAATAGGGCAAATTGATTTGTTATAGTCAATTAGTTACCTTCAATAATTTGGAGCTTAATATGTGATTCTGTTAAACACTAAATGAGTTCGTTTATAGTAATTATTTTTAAACATATTTTTGTTTGTTTATACCCTAAACATTCGGGTGATAAATGTCGCCTACTACTACATATTATCTGTTCTTAATAGTAATCATTTTTTATAGTTGATATACATGGGGTTATTTTGTGCTTTTCCACTCTATTGCTAATATTACATGTTCGGGATATCTGACATATGTTCAGTACTAGTGGTTTTGGAGATACCTTCCTATCAGGCGGTTCTTCCACTTGGCGGCTACCAGATAGTCATTGGCTCCCCGTTTCCTTGCCTTCTTCCTCTCATCATCTTTGGTATCCCTGTGTCCAGTGTACTCCGGGCCTTGGTTATTATTGACGTCTGGCCCTTCTTCTAATCCGGGTTGACCTCCGTTCATTTCCTGGTTGGATTCTTCCATTGATTGGTCCCTCTTCTTCCGCATTTCCCTTATTCTTTGGGCGTACCCTTCAATGATCTGGTCCAGTTGTTCTTGGTAATTTTCCTTCTTCTTGTGAAGCATCTTTCTTCTAGGAGTATTCACTTTAAATACCTCATTGTTTATAACCTTCTCCGTCATAACATAGTCACTGGCATGTAACGTTGTCTTAATCGTTCCGTCATCTGGATTATTAATTAAATAGTTTAATGGTCGGTCATTCGTTAAGGAATCAATTGACCTTGTCTGGTGTATTTCATTTGTTGGTATATTTAATTTAATTGTATCCTTATTTAAGTTTTTACCCACGGTTTTATGGTGATTTACTTTTAATATTTTTATGAAGTCTTGTTTATACTTCTTACCGTTGATTCTTGCTCTATGACGAATAATTGGGTTGTCCACGAAGTTAATTAATCCACTCCTAGTCATCTCTAATATTTCCTTTGTAATCCTTGTCTTCTTAGAGCGTCTTATTCCTTTTATCTTCGTCTCTTTCTCTCCTGTTTTCTTAATTATCTTGTTCTTTACATTTTTAATGATGGCTTCTTTATGCTGAATATTCTCTTCATTCCTATGGTGTGTATCCTCAGGCACCAATGCTTTCGAGTCTTCTTTATTCTCAGTTTGTTTACCAGTGTCTTCGGATTGTAGACTTAATTCTTCCATGGTTTCATCATTTGGTACTTCTTCTATCTCTGAGTTGTTGTCGTTTGGTAATTCTCCTCTTGTTGTCTGATTCACCTCTTTCGTATATTTCTTACTCATTTCATCCATTTTCTGGCTAATCCTATTTAATGCGGTGTTCAATTCTTCTCTGATGGCTCTACTGTTATCATCTATTTTACTGTTCAGCGTGTCCATGGATTTATGGGTACTGTCAATCTTTTTATTCAGGTCTTCTCTCATTGACTCTATATTTTTATTTAAGTCACGATGATCCTCCTTCATTGACTCTATATTTTTATTTAATAGCTCGATATTCTTCTGATTCTCTTCCCGGGATTTCCTACCATCTTCCCTTAAAGTTCGACTATCTTCCTTTAATGCTTCCATATTTTTGTTGATCGACTCCGTAGTTTTATTCATCGAGTCATTACTTCTATTCAATGTTTCTTCCATCTTTCTCTGGTTACCTTCCATCATTGTTCTTATCATCTCGACTATGCTCATATCGCCTGGTTGTGGGATTCCTTCAGGTCGTCTGGGTCGGTCGTCGACCCTCATGTCTATTTCCGGTTCTACCTGGGGTGTTTCTTCAGGTCGAGTTTTGATATTATTGATGGTAATGACTTCCATCTCGTGTATGGGTTGTGCTTCAGATGTCTCTATATCCCGTTGTATTTCTCCTACCCGACTGTCCTTATATCTCGTATCATATTGATGGGTGTGTGGCATGTTTATTCTTTCGTGTCTACCGGGCTGTTTATTAATATAAAAAATATTTTTATTTAATATTTTTAAGCCACACTAGTTGGTGCGCCAATTTGTAACAAATAAAATATACGCGTGTCGTGTGTTTATTTTCTGCCACCCGTTGTATGCGTCGATTTGTAATATATTTAGAAAGTATGGTTTAAATAAAATTTAAATATGTTTGATATATTAGTTTGACATGTGTTAATGTTTGTAGTTGTTTCTAGTTGAAGGTTACTAATTTTGTAAAGTGATTTAAAATGTAACATTCGAGGTTACTCAAAGTGTGTTTACAATTGTGTAATTATAGTTGTCTGAAAAGAATTCCCTTAAATCAAACAAATAAAATAGTTGTGTTGGTAATATTTAAATACTAGGTTTGCTTAAACTTAACAGTAAAGTATAATAGTTGGTCGCTTGATGATGATGATCGTTTTGTTGATACTGGCTGTGAAACTTCTCTTCCAGGTCGATAATAGTCTGAGTACGTTATGTCTAGTAATGTCTGGACAATATAATAAACATAATATACTTTCACGTACCTGGTCGTGTTTTCTAGAAGTTCAGTAAGCTGTCAACTCAGTTTACAAAAAACCAACACTTTAGTTGCAAGGTTAGATTGCCTTGTTTGTTAGTGGGCGCCACACGGATTTATTTTGGGAAAATCCCGTGTAAAACCCATGTATTGAATCAATTAATGAGTTAAAAAAGTTTAAAATAATTGTTTGTTACCTTTATGGCAATGCTATTCCATATATTCAATCACAACTGAAGGTTGTTTAAGCTTTCCTGAATAAAATATTTAACTATCTGTTAGAAATAAATTAAGTCGAGTTATGCTGTTAATTATGGGTTTTATTCATACCCTTGGTAGAGAATTCAAAACAAATACAATTAAAAACATATAATGGTGTACAATCGTAAATGAGTTCTTATAAACCCTATAAGGCTTGCTCAGATCATATTTGGTAAATCTGGCTAAGTCCAGATTTTTATTATTTTTAACATTAAAATTATTGAAATCTCAGGAGTGAATTCTTTGAGACACGAAAAAGAAAGTTATGCCTACACAATATCTAATAATTTTCTGATAGAAAATTGATCAACAATGTTTTAACGTTACTTTCATAAAGTAAACAAATAAAAATAACCTATTTGATAGGCTGTGCGTTCGTCACGCCTGATTTCTGAATTACAAAGTTTATAAATTGAGAACACTTATGACTAACATTCAGCTTAATTACTAATGACAAATTCATAAAATAAATTGAGACATGGTGTAACATTGAAATGTTTCTGTGTTTTGCGTCAGTACAGATCAGTGTATAAAAACGTACAGGTTATGGCGCTCATAGTGAAAATGAATAATGGTTGCACTGTTACCTTTTGGTTTTAATTATTTAATTAAAACTCATTTTTGCACCTTGATAATCGGATTATAATGATTATCATTCTTCACTGCACTCGCACAAGAACAGAGTATTTCGATCCTCTTCTACCTTAATGGATCATAAATAACTTTAGTTCATTACTTCTGTTCAGTATTTCCCGCACAAAAATGAAATAATACTGCACATAATCACTATTGTTTTCTGTAGAATAATTTGAAGTAGTTGTTTCTTGGTGTTGAGCTATTTCCTTCGATGTATTATGTTGATGATGCTAACCGTTATTAAATATGTTGAGATGGCGAGCACACGTTCCGTGCTGTATGAAGTGATAAGTGTCTATCGAGAATCGGTTACATTCTCTTATATACCCCGCCCGTCGATCGGTGTTAGGCAAAAATGTTAATTACTAACTAATTTTGTGATTGGTTCTGGCAGGTGTGATGAGTATGACGTATTGATTGTATAGCCGTTAATAACGGTTTTTTAACCGCCAAGCTCTGAGGTGACAGATAGCTTTCATTGTTGTTGGTATTAGTAAACAAACTTCTGATGCATATTTTGCAAATGATGCTAACACCTTTCCCGCACTTAATACAGTTGCGATTGGGTCGATATCATCATCAAATTAAAGATTATTTTGTCCTCTTTAATTTGATATCACTTGATACCGAGTTAATTTCACTTTTACTGACACTGCTATATAATCAATGTTCAGGTACACTATTTTGCACTGTCGTCTGTTTACCTGAATCGACGATTTTACACTTTGATTAATATTGTTTGTGTTCACATAGCATTTTATTACTCAAACGTTTATGTGCGAACACTATTAACTCTGCACTGACCTTCAATTACTGAACATTATGAATACACATTAACTTTATACATTGTAATGAACGATTCTTATTACTATGACATTTCGTTTTGCACTAACTCGTTCTATTCTACTACTTAACAATTGAATTATGATTGAATATATCATTTTAATAATGTTTTTTGTTATGTTGGAGCATAACAATTGTTCTGTGTATTTAATTTACACTTACGTTACCTCCCAATAATCAACTCACTGATTATTGCTTTGTCTAGGCCTTGTTAAGACATACCGTCTAGACTGGAATTTTGCCTTAACAACATTTATTGGTTCACAATTCGGTAAATTGTTGAGGTACCTTATTCGTATAAGATTCCCTCTCACAAATGGTTTTTATTTCTCATAAGTATATTTGATATTGAAATATATCTTTGTTCTCACTTTGTAGCCATTGCTAATCTTAGTTTTTGGCATTCATAATTTACTAGTCATGGTTAAATTTGTTATCAGTAAAATGCTAATTCTGATTTCACAGTATTCAGATTCTTATTGATTCACTTTTTATTTACATATCATATTCTGTTTTCATTATCTACTGACTTGATTGACAGCTTAAAGTACATTTATTCTGTCCATCAGTTTGTGTTAGTCATTGTCTGGTTGTAGTGTCAAACAGTATTTGGGTTTACTGTGTCATGTGGTACTTCTGCTTCATTCTTCTTTCTTGATTCTTCTCTTCTTGTTTATTCTTATTGCTATATTCCCTATTTACATTATTGTTCTGTCCTTATAAAATCTGATAATATACGTTTAGGTTAGGTAACATTTTGTTATGTTACATATACACCCTCCTCAAAATTGATCATTTGAGAAAAAATTTATTTTTTATAAAATTATCATTTCACGTCAGTTTCTTAGTATATTTCTATTGTTTTTTTTCTTGTACTCTTTGATTTTTTTAACATACGATTAGTGTATTACTCTAGCTTGATTTTTTGTCTAGTGATATAATTCTTAACTTACTAGTATTTTCAAGTCGCTTACTTTTTAAGTCATTTAACTACAATAGATCTCAATTCTTAAATTAACAATTTCCTGTTCTATACACATTCTTCTTTCTTATTACATATCTTTACATTCGTGATTATCTTAATGGTTATTATATTTTATACCTCACAGATTCTTTCATAATAGTCCTTGATACATTAATACAATATAACTCCCTAACTTTTGTAGTGGGTTCGGAATCAGAGTGGCTCATTGTGGCTTACATTCTCTGCCGTTCCTCAATACACATACTCAGATTCAGAGGCATTACTCTTCTCTGTCTGAGAAAAAAATAAACATTGCACCTGGCAATAGTTGCACTATCACAACTCATAAAATATCACATATCATTCATTTACAATAATATAATATCTTCAATATAATATTCAAGGTATCAGAGGTTTTCATTTGTATCACATTTCCATCTTTATACTTGCTAACATACTTTCTTTTTACAGGTAATTATTTCTTTTCAGACTTGACATTCTCAGCTATGCTTTTTCTCAGCCGTATTGTTACTTTTTGTATTAGTTGACAATTTGCTTTGGTTCACTGGAGTATTCTTAAGATTACACACTTACTTTGCTGCTTATATACTTATGCAGTTGGTTTTCACATATAGAGTCTACAATATTTTATTCTCACATTAGTTTACAAGTTTTTTTTTTTCTTAATCACTTATACTTATCCTGAATTATCATGATCTACACTATTCATATACTGACTGGTTTTTTGTTAGATGTTCTCTGACATATCTGGTGATGTACAATATTTGATAATTAATAAACATTTTTCTCTTTTCATTCCATTACAATAATAGCTATCTTTACAATTAACTCACTTTGTCATTCTTCTCCTCTACTCCTTCAAGTGATGGTGGTTCTCACTTATTCTGGATGATTTTATATAATATACAATATTCGATAATTACAACTTGATGTGACAATATAATAACATACTAATATCTAATTTTATAGACATTCTTGGGGTTACATAATTCGTTTAATAAATATTTTTTCTCTCTCCTTACACTTTCCATAATAATATCCTTCTTTTATTTTACACACTTTGTTATTCTGCCTCTCTACTCCTTCAAAGGTTAGTTGGGTGAACCTTTATTCTGGATGATTTTATATAATATTTTAGTTTTACAAGAGGTACACAATAATCATTTGATAAACATTAAGTTACATATAATATTCATTTGGATAAACATTTTTTTTTCTAAGTATAGCATAGTAATGTTAGTGCATGCCACTACTGGCTCTTTATGACATAATAGATGTCTTTTTTCTTATTAAATCATTTAGTTGGCATTACATAATTTTCTATCCTTTGGTGTGATAGATCTGGTTCTTTTTCACAAGTAACAAATAGTTTGGCCTATATCCTAATCCTACACTCTTTTGTAACTTAATAGGGCAAATTGATTTGTTATAGTCAATTAGTTACCTTCAATAATTTGGAGCTTAATATGTGATTCTGTTAAACACTAAATGAGTTCGTTTATAGTAATTATTTTTAAACATATTTTTGTTTGTTTATACCCTAAACATTCGGGTGATAAATGTCGCCTACTACTACATATTATCTGTTCTTAATAGTAATCATTTTTTATAGTTGATATACATGGGGTTATTTTGTGCTTTTCCACTCTATTGCTAATATTACATGTTCGGGATATCTGACATATGTTCAGTACTAGTGGTTTTGGAGATACCTTCCTATCAGGCGGTTCTTCCACTTGGCGGCTACCAGATAGTCATTGGCTCCCCGTTTCCTTGCCTTCTTCCTCTCATCATCTTTGGTATCCCTGTGTCCAGTGTACTCCGGGCCTTGGTTATTATTGACGTCTGGCCCTTCTTCTAATCCGGGTTGACCTCCGTTCATTTCCTGGTTGGATTCTTCCATTGATTGGTCCCTCTTCTTCCGCATTTCCCTTATTCTTTGGGCGTACCCTTCAATGATCTGGTCCAGTTGTTCTTGGTAATTTTCCTTCTTCTTGTGAAGCATCTTTCTTCTAGGAGTATTCACTTTAAATACCTCATTGTTTATAACCTTCTCCGTCATAACATAGTCACTGGCATGTAACGTTGTCTTAATCGTTCCGTCATCTGGATTATTAATTAAATAGTTTAATGGTCGGTCATTCGTTAAGGAATCAATTGACCTTGTCTGGTGTATTTCATTTGTTGGTATATTTAATTTAATTGTATCCTTATTTAAGTTTTTACCCACGGTTTTATGGTGATTTACTTTTAATATTTTTATGAAGTCTTGTTTATACTTCTTACCGTTGATTCTTGCTCTATGACGAATAATTGGGTTGTCCACGAAGTTAATTAATCCACTCCTAGTCATCTCTAATATTTCCTTTGTAATCCTTGTCTTCTTAGAGCGTCTTATTCCTTTTATCTTCGTCTCTTTCTCTCCTGTTTTCTTAATTATCTTGTTCTTTACATTTTTAATGATGGCTTCTTTATGCTGAATATTCTCTTCATTCCTATGGTGTGTATCCTCAGGCACCAATGCTTTCGAGTCTTCTTTATTCTCAGTTTGTTTACCAGTGTCTTCGGATTGTAGACTTAATTCTTCCATGGTTTCATCATTTGGTACTTCTTCTATCTCTGAGTTGTTGTCGTTTGGTAATTCTCCTCTTGTTGTCTGATTCACCTCTTTCGTATATTTCTTACTCATTTCATCCATTTTCTGGCTAATCCTATTTAATGCGGTGTTCAATTCTTCTCTGATGGCTCTACTGTTATCATCTATTTTACTGTTCAGCGTGTCCATGGATTTATGGGTACGGTCAATCTTTTTATTCAGGTCTTCTCTCATTGACTCTATATTTTTATTTAAGTCACGATGATCCTCCTTCATTGACTCTATATTTTTATTTAATAGCTCGATATTCTTCTGATTCTCTTCCCGGGATTTCCTACCATCTTCCCTTAAAGTTCGACTATCTTCCTTTAATGCTTCCATATTTTTGTTGATCGACTCCGTAGTTTTATTCATCGAGTCATTACTTCTATTCAATGTTTCTTCCATCTTTCTCTGGTTACCTTCCATCATTGTTCTTATCATCTCGACTATGCTCATATCGCCTGGTTGTGGGATTCCTTCAGGTCGTCTGGGTCGGTCGTCGACCCTCATGTCTATTTCCGGTTCTACCTGGGGTGTTTCTTCAGGTCGAGTTTTGATATTATTGATGGTAATGACTTCCATCTCGTGTATGGGTTGTGCTTCAGATGTCTCTATATCCCGTTGTATTTCTCCTATCCGACTGTCCTTATATCTCGTATCATATTGATGGGTGTGTGGCATGTTTATTCTTTCGTGTCTACCGGGCTGTTTATTAATATAAAAAATATTTTTATTTAATATTTTTAAGCCACACTAGTTGGTGCGCCAATTTGTAACAAATAAAATATACGCGTGTCGTGTGTTTATTTTCTGCCACCCGTTGTATGCGTCGATTTGTAATATATTTAGAAAGTATGGTTTAAATAAAATTTAAATATGTTTGATATATTAGTTTGACATGTGTTAATGTTTGTAGTTGTTTCTAGTTGAAGGTTACTAATTTTGTAAAGTGATTTAAAATGTAACATTCGAGGTTACTCAAAGTGTGTTTACAATTGTGTAATTATAGTTGTCTGAAAAGAATTCCCTTAAATCAAACAAATAAAATAGTTGTGTTGGTAATATTTAAATACTAGGTTTGCTTAAACTTAACAGTAAAGTATAATAGTTGGTCGCTTGATGATGATGATCGTTTTGTTGATACTGGCTGTGAAACTTCTCCTCCAGGTCGATAATAGTCTGAGTACGTTATGTCTAGTAATGTCTGGACAATATAATAAACATAATATACTTTCACGTACCTGGTCGTGTTTTCTAGAAGTTCAGTAAGCTGTCAACTCAGTTTACAAAAAACCAACTCACTTTAGTTGCAAGGTTAGATTGCCTTGTTTGTTAGTGGGCGCCACACGGATTTATTTTGGGAAAATCCCGTGTAAAACCCATGTATTGAATCAATTAATGAGTTAAAAAAGTTTAAAATAATTGTTTGTTACCTTTATGGCAATGCTATTCCATATATTCAATCACAACTGAAGGTTGTTTAAGCTTTCCTGAATAAAATATTTAACTATCTGTTAGAAATAAATTAAGTCGAGTTATGCTGTTAATTATGGGTTTTATTCATACCCTTGGTAGAGAATTCAAAACAAATACAATTAAAAACATATAATGGTGTACAATCGTAAATAAGTTCTTATAAACCCTATAAGGCTTGCTCAGACCATATTTGGTAAATCTGGCTAAGTCCAGATTTTTATTATTTTTAACATTAAAATTATTGAAATCTCAGGAGTGAATTCTTTGAGACACAAAAAAGAAAGTTATGCCTACACAATATCTAATAATTTTCTGATAGAAAATTGATCAACAATGTTTTAACGTTACTTTCATAAAGTAAACAAATAAAAATAACCTATTTGATAGGCTGTGCGTTCGTCACGCCTGATTTCTGAATTACAAAGTTTATAAATTGAGAACACTTATGACTAACATTCAGCTTAATTACTAATGACAAATTCATAAAATAAATTGAGACATGGTGTAACATTGAAATGTTTCTGTGTTTTGCGTCAGTACAGATCAGTGTATAAAAACGTACAGGTTATGGCGCTCGTAGTGAAAATGAATAATGGTTGCACTGTTACCTTTTGGTTTTAATTATTTAATTAAAACTCATTTTTGCACCTTGATAATCGGATTATAATGATTATCATTCTTCACTGCACTCGCACAAGAACAGAGTATTTCGATCCTCTTCTACCTTAATGGATCATAAATAACTTTAGTTCATTACTTCTGTTCAGTATTACCCGCACAAAAATGAAATAATACTGCACATAATCACTATTGTTTTCTGTAGAATAATTTGAAGTAGTTGTTTCTTGGTGTTGAGCTATTTCCTTCGATGTATTATGTTGATGATGCTAACCGTTATTAAATATGTTGAGATGGCGAGCACACGTTCTGTGCTGTATGAAGTGATAAGTGTCTATCGAGAATCGGTTACATTCTCTTATATACCCCGCCCGTCGATCGGTGTTAGGCAAAAATGTTAATTACTAACTAATTTTGTGATTGGTTCTGGCAGGTGTGATGAGTATGACGTATTGATTGTATAGCCGTTAATAACGGTTTTTTAACCGCCAAGCTCTGAGGTGACAGATAGCTTTCATTGTTGTTGGTATTAGTAAACAAACTTCTGATGCATATTTTGCAAATGATGCTAACACCTTTCCCGCACTTAATACAGTTGCGATTGGGTCGATATCATCATCAAATTAAAGATTATTTTGTCCTCTTTAATTTGATATCACTTGATACCGAGTTAATTTCACTTTTACTGACACTGCTATATAATCAATGTTCAGGTACACTATTTTGCACTGTCGTCTGTTTACCTGAATCGACGATTTTACACTTTGATTAATATTGTTTGTGTTCACATAGCATTTTATTACTCAAACGTTTATGTGCGAACACTATTAACTCTGTACTGACCTTCAATTACTGAACATTATGAATACACATTAACTTTATACATTGTAATGAACGATTCTTATTACTATGACATTTCGTTTTGCACTAATTCGTTCTATTCTACTACTTAACAATTGAATTATGATTGAATATATCATTTTAATAATGTTTTTTGTTATGTTGGAGCATAACAATTGTTCTGTGTATTTAATTTACACTTACGTTACCTCCCAATAATCAACTCACTGATTATTCCTTTGTCTAGGCCTTGTTAAGACATACCGTCTAGACTGGAATTTTGCCTTAACAACATTTATTGGTTCACAATTCGGTAAATTGTTGAGGTACCTTATTCGTATAAGATTCCCTCTCACAAATGGTTTTTATTTCTCATAAGTATATTTGATATTGAAATATATCTTTGTTCTCACTTTGTAGCCATTGCTAATCTTAGTTTTTGGCATTCATAATTTACTAGTCATGGTTAAATTTGTTATCAGTAAAATGCTAATTCTGATTTCACAGTATTCAGATTCTTATTGATTCACTTTTTATTTACATATCATATTCTGTTTTCATTATCTACTGACTTGATTGACAGCTTAAAGTACATTTACTCTGTCCATCAGTTTGTGTTAGTCATTGTCTGGTTGTAGTGTCAAACAGTATTTGGGTTTACTGTTTCATGTGGTACTTCTGCTTCATTCTTCTTTCTTGATTCTTCTCTTCTTGTTTATTCTTATTACTATATTCCCTATTTACATTATTGTTCTGTCCTTATAAAATCTGATAATATACGTTTAGGTTAGGTAACATTTTGTTATGTTACATATACACCCTCCTCAAAATTGATCATTTGAGAAAAAATTTATTTTTTATAAAATTATCATTTCACGTCAGTTTCTTAGTATATTTCTATTGTTTTTTTTCTTGTACTCTTTGATTTTTTTAACATACGATTAGTGTATTACTCTAGCTTGATTTTTTGTCTAGTGATATAATTCTTAACTTACTAGTATTTTCAAGTCGCTTACTTTTTAAGTCATTTAACTACAATAGATCTCAATTCTTAAATTAACAATTTCCTGTTCTATACACATTCTTCTTTCTTATTACATATCTTTACATTCGTGATTATCTTAATGGTTATTATATTTTATACCTCACAGATTCTTTCATAATAGTCCTTGATACATTAATACAATATAACTCCCTAACTTTTGTAGTGGGTTCGGAATCAGAGTGGCTCATTGTGGCTTACATTCTCTGCCGTTCCTCAATACACATACTCAGATTCAGAGGCATTACTCTTCTCTGTCTGAGAAAAAAATAAACATTGCACCTGGCAATAGTTGCACTATCACAACTCATAAAATATCACATATCATTCATTTACAATAATATAATATCTTCAATATAATATTCAAGGTATCAGAGGTTTTCATTTGTATCACATTTCCATCTTTATACTTGCTAACATACTTTCTTTTTACAGGTAATTATTTCTTTTCAGACTTGACATTCTCAGCTATGCTTTTTCTCAGCCGTATTGTTACTTTTTGTATTAGTTGACAATTTGCTTTGGTTCACTGGAGTATTCTTAAGATTACACACTTACTTTGCTGCTTATATACTTATGCAGTTGGTTTTCACATATAGAGTCTACAATATTTTATTCTCACATTAGTTTACAAGTTTTTTTTTTCTTAATCACTTATACTTATCCTGAATTATCATGATCTACACTATTCATATACTGACTGGTTTTTTGTTAGATGTTCTCTGACATATCTGGTGATGTACAATATTTGATAATTAATAAACATTTTTCTCTTTTCATTCCATTACAATAATAGCTATCTTTACAATTAACTCACTTTGTCATTCTTCTCCTCTACTCCTTCAAGTGATGGTGGTTCTCACTTATTCTGGATGATTTTATATAATATACAATATTCGATAATTACAACTTGATGTGACAATATAATAACATACTAATATCTAATTTTATAGACATTCTTGGGGTTACATAATTCGTTTAATAAATATTTTTTCTCTCTCCTTACACTTTCCATAATAATATCCTTCTTTTATTTTACACACTTTGTTATTCTGCCTCTCTACTCCTTCAAAGGTTAGTTGGGTGAACCTTTATTCTGGATGATTTTATATAATATTTTAGTTTTACAAGAGGTACACAATAATCATTTGATAAACATTAAGTTACATATAATATTCATTTGGATAAACATTTTTTTTTCTAAGTATAGCATAGTAATGTTAGTTGCATGCCACTACTGGCTCTTTATGACATAATAGATGTCTTTTTTCTTATTAAATCATTTAGTTGGCATTACATAATTTTCTATCCTTTGGTGTGATAGATCTGGTTCTTTTTCACAAGTAACAAATAGTTTGGCCTATATCCTAATCCTACACTCTTTTGTAACTTAATAGGGCAAATTGATTTGTTATAGTCAATTAGTTACCTTCAATAATTTGGAGCTTAATATGTGATTCTGTTAAACACTAAATGAGTTCGTTTATAGTAATTATTTTTAAACATATTTTTGTTTGTTTATACCCTAAACATTCGGGTGATAAATGTCGCCTACTACTACATATTATCTGTTCTTAATAGTAATCATTTTTTATAGTTGATATACATGGGGTTATTTTGTGCTTTTCCACTCTATTGCTAATATTACATGTTCGGGATATCTGACATATGTTCAGTACTAGTGGTTTTGGAGATACCTTCCTATCAGGCGGTTCTTCCACTTGGCGGCTACCAGATAGTCATTGGCTCCCCGTTTCCTTGCCTTCTTCCTCTCATCATCTTTGGTATCCCTGTGTCCAGTGTACTCCGGGCCTTGGTTATTATTGACGTCTGGCCCTTCTTCTAATCCGGGTTGACCTCCGTTCATTTCCTGGTTGGATTCTTCCATTGATTGGTCCCTCTTCTTCCGCATTTCCCTTATTCTTTGGGCGTACCCTTCAATGATCTGGTCCAGTTGTTCTTGGTAATTTTCCTTCTTCTTGTGAAGCATCTTTCTTCTAGGAGTATTCACTTTAAATACCTCATTGTTTATAACCTTCTCCGTCATAACATAGTCACTGGCATGTAACGTTGTCTTAATCGTTCCGTCATCTGGATTATTAATTAAATAGTTTAATGGTCGGTCATTCGTTAAGGAATCAATTGACCTTGTCTGGTGTATTTCATTTGTTGGTATATTTAATTTAATTGTATCCTTATTTAAGTTTTTACCCACGGTTTTATGGTGATTTACTTTTAATATTTTTATGAAGTTTTGTTTATACTTCTTACCGTTGATTCTTGCTCTATGACGAATAATTGGGTTGTCCACGAAGTTAATTAATCCACTCCTAGTCATCTCTAATATTTCCTTTGTAATCCTTGTCTTCTTAGAGCGTCTTATTCCTTTTATCTTCGTCTCTTTCTCTCCTGTTTTCTTAATTATCTTGTTCTTTACATTTTTAATGATGGCTTCTTTATGCTGAATATTCTCTTCATTCCTATGGTGTGTATCCTCAGGCACCAATGCTTTCGAGTCTTCTTTATTCTCAGTTTGTTTACCAGTGTCTTCGGATTGTAGACTTAATTCTTCCATGGTTTCATCATTTGGTACTTCTTCTATCTCTGAGTTGTTGTCGTTTGGTAATTCTCCTCTTGTTGTCTGATTCACCTCTTTCCTATATTTCTTACTCATTTCATCCATTTTCTGGCTAATCCTATTTAATGCGGTGTTCAATTCTTCTCTGATGGCTCTACTGTTATCATCTATTTTACTGTTCAGCGTGTCCATGGATTTATGGGTACGGTCAATCTTTTTATTCAGGTCTTCTCTCATTGACTCTATATTTTTATTTAAGTCACGATGATCCTCCTTCATTGACTCTATATTTTTATTTAATAGCTCGATATTCTTCTGATTCTCTTCCCGGGATTTCCTACCATCTTCCCTTAAAGTTCGACTATCTTCCTTTAATGCTTCCATATTTTTGTTGATCGACTCCGTAGTTTTATTCATCGAGTCATTACTTCTATTCAATGTTTCTTCCATCTTTCTCTGGTTACCTTCCATCATTGTTCTTATCATCTCGACTATGCTCATATCGCCTGGTTGTGGGATTCCTTCAGGTCGTCTGGGTCGGTCGTCGACCCTCATGTCTATTTCCGGTTCTACCTGGGGTGTTTCTTCAGGTCGAGTTTTGATATTATTGATGGTAATGACTTCCATCTCGTGTATGGGTTGTGCTTCAGATGTCTCTATATCCCGTTGTATTTCTCCTACCCGACTGTCCTTATATCTCGTATCATATTGATGGGTGTGTGGCATGTTTATTCTTTCGTGTCTACCGGGCTGTTTATTAATATAAAAAATATTTTTATTTAATATTTTTAAGCCACACTAGTTGGTGCGCCAATTTGTAACAAATAAAATATACGCGTGTCGTGTGTTTATTTTCTGCCACCCGTTGTATGCGTCGATTTGTAATATATTTAGAAAGTATGGTTTAAATAAAATTTAAATATGTTTGATATATTAGTTTGACATGTGTTAATGTTTGTAGTTGTTTCTAGTTGAAGGTTACTAATTTTGTAAAGTGATTTAAAATGTAACATTCGAGGTTACTCAAAGTGTGTTTACAATTGTGTAATTATAGTTGTCTGAAAAGAATTCCCTTAAATCAAACAAATAAAATAGTTGTGTTGGTAATATTTAAATACTAGGTTTGCTTAAACTTAACAGTAAAGTATAATAGTTGGTCGCTTGATGATGATGATCGTTTTGTTGATACTGGCTGTGAAACTTCTCCTCCAGGTCGATAATAGTCTGAGTACGTTATGTCTAGTAATGTCTGGACAATATAATAAACATAATATACTTTCACGTACCTGGTCGTGTTTTCTAGAAGTTCAATAAGCTGTCAACTCAGTTTACAAAAAACCAACTCACTTTAGTTGCAAGGTTAGATTGCCTTGTTTGTTAGTGGGCGCCACACGGATTTATTTTGGGAAAATCCCGTGTAAAACCCATGTATTGAATCAATTAATGAGTTAAAAAAGTTTAAAATAATTGTTTGTTACCTTTATGGCAATGCTATTCCATATATTCAATCACAACTGAAGGTTGTTTAAGCTTTCCTGAATAAAATATTTAACTATCTGTTAGAAATAAATTAAGTCGAGTTATGCTGTTAATTATGGGTTTTATTCATACCCTTGGTAGAGAATTCAAAACAAATACAATTAAAAACATATAATGGTGTACAATCGTAAATAAGTTCTTATAAACCCTATAAGGCTTGCTCAGATCATATTTGGTAAATCTGGCTAAGTCCAGATTTTTATTATTTTTAACATTAAAATTATTGAAATCTCAGGAGTGAATTCTTTGAGACACAAAAAAGAAAGTTATGCCTACACAATATCTAATAATTTTCTGATAGAAAATTGATCAACAATGTTTTAACGTTACTTTCATAAAGTAAACAAATAAAAATAACCTATTTGATAGGCTGTGCGTTCGTCACGCCTGATTTCTGAATTACAAAGTTTATAAATTGAGAACACTTATGACTAACATTCAGCTTAATTACTAATGACAAATTCATAAAATAAATTGAGACATGGTGTAACATTGAAATGTTTCTGTGTTTTGCGTCAGTACAGATCAGTGTATAAAAACGTACAGGTTATGGCGCTCGTAGTGAAAATGAATAATGGTTGCACTGTTACCTTTTGGTTTTAATTATTTAATTAAAACTCATTTTTGCACCTTGATAATCGGATTATAATGATTATCATTCTTCACTGCACTCGCACAAGAACAGAGTATTTCGATCCTCTTCTACCTTAATGGATCATAAATAACTTTAGTTCATTACTTCTGTTCAGTATTTCCCGCACAAAAATGAAATAATACTGCACATAATCACTATTGTTTTCTGTAGAATAATTTGAAGTAGTTGTTTCTTGGTGTTGAGCTATTTCCTTCGATGTATTATGTTGATGATGCTAACCGTTATTAAATATGTTGAGATGGCGAGCACACGTTCCGTGCTGTATGAAGTGATAAGTGTCTATCGAGAATCGGTTACATTCTCTTATATACCCCGCCCGTCGATCGGTGTTAGGCAAAAATGTTAATTACTAACTAATTTTGTGATTGGTTCTGGCAGGTGTGATGAGTATGACGTATTGATTGTATAGCCGTTAATAACGGTTTTTTAACCGCCAAGCTCTGAGGTGACAGATAGCTTTCATTGTTGTTGGTATTAGTAAACAAACTTCTGATGCATATTTTGCAAATGATGCTAACACCTTTCCCGCACTTAATACAGTTGCGATTGGGTCGATATCATCATCAAATTAAAGATTATTTTGTCCTCTTTAATTTGATATCACTTGATACCGAGTTAATTTCACTTTTACTGACACTGCTATATAATCAATGTTCAGGTACACTATTTTGCACTGTCGTCTGTTTACCTGAATCGACGATTTTACACTTTGATTAATATTGTTTGTGTTCACATAGCATTTTATTACTCAAACGTTTATGTGCGAACACTATTAACTCTGTACTGACCTTCAATTACTGAACATTATGAATACACATTAACTTTATACATTGTAATGAACGATTCTTATTACTATGACATTTCGTTTTGCACTAATTCGTTCTATTCTACTACTTAACAATTGAATTATGATTGAATATATCATTTTAATAATGTTTTTTGTTATGTTGGAGCATAACAATTGTTCTGTGTATTTAATTTACACTTACGTTACCTCCCAATAATCAACTCACTGATTATTCCTTTGTCTAGGCCTTGTTAAGACATACCGTCTAGACTGGAATTTTGCCTTAACAACATTTATTGGTTCACAATTCGGTAAATTGTTGAGGTACCTTATTCGTATAAGATTCCCTCTCACAAATGGTTTTTATTTCTCATAAGTATATTTGATATTGAAATATATCTTTGTTCTCACTTTGTAGCCATTGCTAATCTTAGTTTTTGGCATTCATAATTTACTAGTCATGGTTAAATTTGTTATCAGTAAAATGCTAATTCTGATTTCACAGTATTCAGATTCTTATTGATTCACTTTTTATTTACATATCATATTCTGTTTTCATTATCTACTGACTTGATTGACAGCTTAAAGTACATTTACTCTGTCCATCAGTTTGTGTTAGTCATTGTCTGGTTGTAGTGTCAAACAGTATTTGGGTTTACTGTTTCATGTGGTACTTCTGCTTCATTCTTCTTTCTTGATTCTTCTCTTCTTGTTTATTCTTATTACTATATTCCCTATTTACATTATTGTTCTGTCCTTATAAAATCTGATAATATACGTTTAGGTTAGGTAACATTTTGTTATGTTACATATACACCCTCCTCAAAATTGATCATTTGAGAAAAAATTTATTTTTTATAAAATTATCATTTCACGTCAGTTTCTTAGTATATTTCTATTGTTTTTTTTCTTGTACTCTTTGATTTTTTTAACATACGATTAGTGTATTACTCTAGCTTGATTTTTTGTCTAGTGATATAATTCTTAACTTACTAGTATTTTCAAGTCGCTTACTTTTTAAGTCATTTAACTACAATAGATCTCAATTCTTAAATTAACAATTTCCTGTTCTATACACATTCTTCTTTCTTATTACATATCTTTACATTCGTGATTATCTTAATGGTTATTATATTTTATACCTCACAGATTCTTTCATAATAGTCCTTGATACATTAATACAATATAACTCCCTAACTTTTGTAGTGGGTTCGGAATCAGAGTGGCTCATTGTGGCTTACATTCTCTGCCGTTCCTCAATACACATACTCAGATTCAGAGGCATTACTCTTCTCTGTCTGAGAAAAAAATAAACATTGCACCTGGCAATAGTTGCACTATCACAACTCATAAAATATCACATATCATTCATTTACAATAATATAATATCTTCAATATAATATTCAAGGTATCAGAGGTTTTCATTTGTATCACATTTCCATCTTTATACTTGCTAACATACTTTCTTTTTACAGGTAATTATTTCTTTTCAGACTTGACATTCTCAGCTATGCTTTTTCTCAGCCGTATTGTTACTTTTTGTATTAGTTGACAATTTGCTTTGGTTCACTGGAGTATTCTTAAGATTACACACTTACTTTGCTGCTTATATACTTATGCAGTTGGTTTTCACATATAGAGTCTACAATATTTTATTCTCACATTAGTTTACAAGTTTTTTTTTTTCTTAATCACTTATACTTATCCTGAATTATCATGATCTACACTATTCATATACTGACTGGTTTTTTGTTAGATGTTCTCTGACATATCTGGTGATGTACAATATTTGATAATTAATAAACATTTTTCTCTTTTCATTCCATTACAATAATAGCTATCTTTACAATTAACTCACTTTGTCATTCTTCTCCTCTACTCCTTCAAGTGATGGTGGTTCTCACTTATTCTGGATGATTTTATATAATATACAATATTCGATAATTACAACTTGATGTGACAATATAATAACATACTAATATCTAATTTTATAGACATTCTTGGGGTTACATAATTCGTTTAATAAATATTTTTTCTCTCTCCTTACACTTTCCATAATAATATCCTTCTTTTATTTTACACACTTTGTTATTCTGCCTCTCTACTCCTTCAAAGGTTAGTTGGGTGAACCTTTATTCTGGATGATTTTATATAATATTTTAGTTTTACAAGAGGTACACAATAATCATTTGATAAACATTAAGTTACATATAATATTCATTTGGATAAACATTTTTTTTTCTAAGTATAGCATAGTAATGTTAGTTGCATGCCACTACTGGCTCTTTATGACATAATAGATGTCTTTTTTCTTATTAAATCATTTAGTTGGCATTACATAATTTTCTATCCTTTGGTGTGATAGATCTGGTTCTTTTTCACAAGTAACAAATAGTTTGGCCTATATCCTAATCCTACACTCTTTTGTAACTTAATAGGGCAAATTGATTTGTTATAGTCAATTAGTTACCTTCAATAATTTGGAGCTTAATATGTGATTCTGTTAAACACTAAATGAGTTCGTTTATAGTAATTATTTTTAAACATATTTTTGTTTGTTTATACCCTAAACATTCGGGTGATAAATGTCGCCTACTACTACATATTATCTGTTCTTAATAGTAATCATTTTTTATAGTTGATATACATGGGGTTATTTTGTGCTTTTCCACTCTATTGCTAATATTACATGTTCGGGATATCTGACATATGTTCAGTACTAGTGGTTTTGGAGATACCTTCCTATCAGGCGGTTCTTCCACTTGGCGGCTACCAGATAGTCATTGGCTCCCCGTTTCCTTGCCTTCTTCCTCTCATCATCTTTGGTATCCCTGTGTCCAGTGTACTCCGGGCCTTGGTTATTATTGACGTCTGGCCCTTCTTCTAATCCGGGTTGACCTCCGTTCATTTCCTGGTTGGATTCTTCCATTGATTGGTCCCTCTTCTTCCGCATTTCCCTTATTCTTTGGGCGTACCCTTCAATGATCTGGTCCAGTTGTTCTTGGTAATTTTCCTTCTTCTTGTGAAGCATCTTTCTTCTAGGAGTATTCACTTTAAATACCTCATTGTTTATAACCTTCTCCGTCATAACATAGTCACTGGCATGTAACGTTGTCTTAATCGTTCCGTCATCTGGATTATTAATTAAATAGTTTAATGGTCGGTCATTCGTTAAGGAATCAATTGACCTTGTCTGGTGTATTTCATTTGTTGGTATATTTAATTTAATTGTATCCTTATTTAAGTTTTTACCCACGGTTTTATGGTGATTTACTTTTAATATTTTTATGAAGTCTTGTTTATACTTCTTACCGTTGATTCTTGCTCTATGACGAATAATTGGGTTGTCCACGAAGTTAATTAATCCACTCCTAGTCATCTCTAATATTTCCTTTGTAATCCTTGTCTTCTTAGAGCGTCTTATTCCTTTTATCTTCGTCTCTTTCTCTCCTGTTTTCTTAATTATCTTGTTCTTTACATTTTTAATGATGGCTTCTTTATGCTGAATATTCTCTTCATTCCTATGGTGTGTATCCTCAGGCACCAATGCTTTCGAGTCTTCTTTATTCTCAGTTTGTTTACCAGTGTCTTCGGATTGTAGACTTAATTCTTCCATGGTTTCATCATTTGGTACTTCTTCTATCTCTGAGTTGTTGTCGTTTGGTAATTCTCCTCTTGTTGTCTGATTCACCTCTTTCCTATATTTCTTACTCATTTCATCCATTTTCTGGCTAATCCTATTTAATGCGGTGTTCAATTCTTCTCTGATGGCTCTACTGTTATCATCTATTTTACTGTTCAGCGTGTCCATGGATTTATGGGTACGGTCAATCTTTTTATTCAGGTCTTCTCTCATTGACTCTATATTTTTATTTAAGTCACGATGATCCTCCTTCATTGACTCTATATTTTTATTTAATAGCTCGATATTCTTCTGATTCTCTTCCCGGGATTTCCTACCATCTTCCCTTAAAGTTCGACTATCTTCCTTTAATGCTTCCATATTTTTGTTGATCGACTCCGTAGTTTTATTCATCGAGTCATTACTTCTATTCAATGTTTCTTCCATCTTTCTCTGGTTACCTTCCATCATTGTTCTTATCATCTCGACTATGCTCATATCGCCTGGTTGTGGGATTCCTTCAGGTCGTCTGGGTCGGTCGTCGACCCTCATGTCTATTTCCGGTTCTACCTGGGGTGTTTCTTCAGGTCGAGTTTTGATATTATTGATGGTAATGACTTCCATCTCGTGTATGGGTTGTGCTTCAGATGTCTCTATATCCCGTTGTATTTCTCCTACCCGACTGTCCTTATATCTCGTATCATATTGATGGGTGTGTGGCATGTTTATTCTTTCGTGTCTACCGGGCTGTTTATTAATATAAAAAATATTTTTATTTAATATTTTTAAGCCACACTAGTTGGTGCGCCAATTTGTAACAAATAAAATATACGCGTGTCGTGTGTTTATTTTCTGCCACCCGTTGTATGCGTCGATTTGTAATATATTTAGAAAGTATGGTTTAAATAAAATTTAAATATGTTTGATATATTAGTTTGACATGTGTTAATGTTTGTAGTTGTTTCTAGTTGAAGGTTACTAATTTTGTAAAGTGATTTAAAATGTAACATTCGAGGTTACTCAAAGTGTGTTTACAATTGTGTAATTATAGTTGTCTGAAAAGAATTCCCTTAAATCAAACAAATAAAATAGTTGTGTTGGTAATATTTAAATACTAGGTTTGCTTAAACTTAACAGTAAAGTATAATAGTTGGTCGCTTGATGATGATGATCGTTTTGTTGATACTGGCTGTGAAACTTCTCCTCCAGGTCGATAATAGTCTGAGTACGTTATGTCTAGTAATGTCTGGACAATATAATAAACATAATATACTTTCACGTACCTGGTCGTGTTTTCTAGAAGTTCAATAAGCTGTCAACTCAGTTTACAAAAAACCAACTCACTTTAGTTGCAAGGTTAGATTGCCTTGTTTGTTAGTGGGCGCCACACGGATTTATTTTGGGAAAATCCCGTGTAAAACCCATGTATTGAATCAATTAATGAGTTAAAAAAGTTTAAAATAATTGTTTGTTACCTTTATGGCAATGCTATTCCATATATTCAATCACAACTGAAGGTTGTTTAAGCTTTCCTGAATAAAATATTTAACTATCTGTTAGAAATAAATTAAGTCGAGTTATGCTGTTAATTATGGGTTTTATTCATACCCTTGGTAGAGAATTCAAAACAAATACAATTAAAAACATATAATGGTGTACAATCGTAAATAAGTTCTTATAAACCCTATAAGGCTTGCTCAGATCATATTTGGTAAATCTGGCTAAGTCCAGATTTTTATTATTTTTAACATTAAAATTATTGAAATCTCAGGAGTGAATTCTTTGAGACACAAAAAAGAAAGTTATGCCTACACAATATCTAATAATTTTCTGATAGAAAATTGATCAACAATGTTTTAACGTTACTTTCATAAAGTAAACAAATAAAAATAACCTATTTGATAGGCTGTGCGTTCGTCACGCCTGATTTCTGAATTACAAAGTTTATAAATTGAGAACACTTATGACTAACATTCAGCTTAATTACTAATGACAAATTCATAAAATAAATTGAGACATGGTGTAACATTGAAATGTTTCTGTGTTTTGCGTCAGTACAGATCAGTGTATAAAAACGTACAGGTTATGGCGCTCGTAGTGAAAATGAATAATGGTTGCACTGTTACCTTTTGGTTTTAATTATTTAATTAAAACTCATTTTTGCACCTTGATAATCGGATTATAATGATTATCATTCTTCACTGCACTCGCACAAGAACAGAGTATTTCGATCCTCTTCTACCTTAATGGATCATAAATAACTTTAGTTCATTACTTCTGTTCAGTATTTCCCGCACAAAAATGAAATAATACTGCACATAATCACTATTGTTTTCTGTAGAATAATTTGAAGTAGTTGTTTCTTGGTGTTGAGCTATTTCCTTCGATGTATTATGTTGATGATGCTAACCGTTATTAAATATGTTGAGATGGCGAGCACACGTTCCGTGCTGTATGAAGTGATAAGTGTCTATCGAGAATCGGTTACATTCTCTTATATACCCCGCCCGTCGATCGGTGTTAGGCAAAAATGTTAATTACTAACTAATTTTGTGATTGGTTCTGGCAGGTGTGATGAGTATGACGTATTGATTGTATAGCCGTTAATAACGGTTTTTTAACCGCCAAGCTCTGAGGTGACAGATAGCTTTCATTGTTGTTGGTATTAGTAAACAAACTTCTGATGCATATTTTGCAAATGATGCTAACACCTTTCCCGCACTTAATACAGTTGCGATTGGGTCGATATCATCATCAAATTAAAGATTATTTTGTCCTCTTTAATTTGATATCACTTGATACCGAGTTAATTTCACTTTTACTGACACTGCTATATAATCAATGTTCAGGTACACTATTTTGCACTGTCGTCTGTTTACCTGAATCGACGATTTTACACTTTGATTAATATTGTTTGTGTTCACATAGCATTTTATTACTCAAACGTTTATGTGCGAACACTATTAACTCTGTACTGACCTTCAATTACTGAACATTATGAATACACATTAACTTTATACATTGTAATGAACGATTCTTATTACTATGACATTTCGTTTTGCACTAATTCGTTCTATTCTACTACTTAACAATTGAATTATGATTGAATATATCATTTTAATAATGTTTTTTGTTATGTTGGAGCATAACAATTGTTCTGTGTATTTAATTTACACTTACGTTACCTCCCAATAATCAACTCACTGATTATTGCTTTGTCTAGGCCTTGTTAAGACATACCGTCTAGACTGGAATTTTGCCTTAACAACATTTATTGGTTCACAATTCGGTAAATTGTTGAGGTACCTTATTCGTATAAGATTCCCTCTCACAAATGGTTTTTATTTCTCATAAGTATATTTGATATTGAAATATATCTTTGTTCTCACTTTGTAGCCATTGCTAATCTTAGTTTTTGGCATTCATAATTTACTAGTCATGGTTAAATTTGTTATCAGTAAAATGCTAATTCTGATTTCACAGTATTCAGATTCTTATTGATTCACTTTTTATTTACATATCATATTCTGTTTTCATTATCTACTGACTTGATTGACAGCTTAAAGTACATTTACTCTGTCCATCAGTTTGTGTTAGTCATTGTCTGGTTGTAGTGTCAAACAGTATTTGGGTTTACTGTTTCATGTGGTACTTCTGCTTCATTCTTCTTTCTTGATTCTTCTCTTCTTGTTTATTCTTATTACTATATTCCCTATTTACATTATTGTTCTGTCCTTATAAAATCTGATAATATACGTTTAGGTTAGGTAACATTTTGTTATGTTACAATATCCTAGCTGGTTTCTTGAAAAACAGTCTTTATTTTAGGGGTGTCGGTTTGTTCTGGGTTTTGCCTTACTTACTGATTCTCATTCTTTGTTTCTTCAATACAAAACAGTTTTATTATGTACGTTGGTTTGTTCTGGGTATTTTCCTTACTTACTCCTATCCTACCTGGGTATTTCCTTAGTTTATTTTAGTTTTTTGGTTTATTTTTCATTACTCATATTTGTTGCATATTTGTTTTTTCTTTATTTTTATTTCTTCAAATTATGATTTGTTAAATTACGCTCTTTGCATAACAAACATAATAAATAATAATACAGGTATGACATTCAAATTGTATGTAATTTGCATAATAAACCTGATAACCGGAATAACACGTGCTCAGCTCATTTACATGCATTAGGCTTTGGGTCCAGAGTTGCGTTAAGCAGACAGCGGCAGAGGTTGTTGGGTACTGAAATAATGAGGTACACAACATTAGGGTAACGAACTTGATTTTATTTAGTTAATTGTGTTGTAGATTGATACATAGATATTCAATAATAACTGTTAGAATTTCAAAATGGCGGCGATGTCATTCCGCACTTGACCTCTGTTCAAGGTTACGTACATGTACTTTCTTATTTGATTGAAATTATTTCTTTTAGTTTTGTTACTGCTATCATTTAAACAATTCTGGTTCTCTTTATATTTTAATGACAATACTGATTCATATCCTTCACAAACCAACGCATCATGTTATATTTAAGTTGATCAACGTAAACACACTCTCTCACTCTCTCTCTCTCTCTTACTGAAAATTTACACATGTTTGTTAAATATCTGGTTTGAGCTCATTAAATAAAATTCTGAATTTAGAAAATAATTTGAGTAGGGGCTTTCCTGTAATTGATGTGGTGTAGACTCCTCATTTGTTGTCCATGGCGATCGGCAGGTGGTCGGCCGTATTTCGTGCTGTTTTGTCCACTGACTCTATTTGAAATTCATTTTTAAATTATTCACTGATTCTAGTTGTAGTTACTGTTAAATTTTGATGATAACTATTTCATGTTATTAAATAAATATTACATATTTGGCGAAAAATTGCCCACTACACTGTGGCGAGCATATGTGCTCGGTTGACTGCTGTTGCTGAACTGGGCGGAAGCAGACACAATTATTATGCAAATTGGTTGTGTCTGACGTCATTATGTATTGTCGTTTTCGCCAACGCCCGGTTTAATACGTAATGGTTTTATATCTTCATTGTGTTTTGGTGACGATTTGTTACAGTGGACCAATGGAAAGTCAGTATTGTCACTTTGTAGCGCCTAAAACCGCCATTACCGTTGTTTAATTTCACTCGTATTCTGCTGACCTTGGATTGGCTCCCCTCTGGTGAATTGGCGTATCTACTGGGACTTGTGCAAAATTAACTTTGCCCTGGTTAAACTTTATGATTCTAATAAGATTTACAATAAAAATATCCCTACATACCATTATTCGGGTACAGATAATTCTGTACTGTTACAAAACCCCCTCAATGAAAGGTTTGGTGTCGAGACACAAAAACTTTCATTGACTCATTCATACTTTTCTAAAAGGATCAGTTCAGATATGCGCCACAACCCCCTGTAGTGTTAATATATAAAGAAAATTGCAATCACTTACCCTTGGTCCTATAGTGTCGATCGTACCTGTCTGACCTTACTGGACTTCTCCTGAGAGATCCCTACACCATAAGGCCATGAGGCACTGCACGCTCCTGTTCTGACGCTCCGGCCAGCGCAGGACCACGGTCACAACACCATAAAACTCTGAAACATTCAATACAAAATTTTAAAATAGTGGCCTTATTCATCTACATATCCGCAACTGATATGTTTCCCTTTAGATGCATTGGTTTGTGATCTGAGGCGTTGGTTTCTTTACTAATAAAATTTCAAATAACACAATAAAATATAACAAGATTTAAGATAGATAAGCCTTCTCCTTTTCAACACTCCTATATAATTTTATCAAGTTCTCTGACTCCAGTCAATATCGCTTTGCTTCTTTCATCATAAGAAATTATACTCTTATACTAAACACAAAACAACTTTTAACTCTCAAACAACTATTATATATATTTTTATTCATTTACTTCAAATAATATCAGTATATTTATCTATCATGGCAGCACTTCATAACTATCTGAATTTCTTTACTTTAATTTCACCACTTTTTCAACAGAATCATTTTTTCCAGAGACTGGTTACTCTAACACAAAATTTAATATCATTATAGTCACTACTTTTATAGTAGTCTCCTAACCACACACACTATTGTTTCGAGATGAATGAACTGTGACGTTCATTTGCTTCCACAAGGACTGTACTTGTTTTCGAGGAATCTATTGCCTCAGTGCCCTTGCTTCGGCGTTACATTGAAAAAGTTAGGTATCAACATACCCCTGTCATATATTTACATGCCCTTACTGCGGGTCTACCACCTGGCTTTGCTGTTCCTCCTTGAACAGAGTGGCAGCCGCTGTTCCATAGTTCCAGGGGATTTCCCCTAAATTCACCCCCCTATTAATTTCTACTGTAAACCAATTTCAAACCAGCTATGGTCAAGGGACTTGATATGGCCATAGCTGATCACTAGCCAAAGCCACGATTAGTGCTGGTAAGGCAGTAATCGCCCGAAAAGTCGGGGAAATCTAATTTATTTCCTAACATGTTCTAACTCATATAGTACTCATACACTGCACTGTCAATAATTACATATAACACAAGATTATATTCAACTTTGTGCAGTGTACTTATGCCTTATGTAGGCCTCCGATGATGGCAACGGTTTGTGCGTCACTCATCAACCCACTTCACTAGCTACAATAGCACATACCACTACTGCACTAGCCCGTTTACTACTAACTTAATTCCACCTACATATACTGTTCATACAGTCCATTTTGACTTACTTTGCTAACACCAAATCACTATAAAACACCCTTTTACCTTGCTCAAAAACAAGTTCGTTAATTATTTAAAATTTTATTCACATAGACACTTTACAAGTTCTAGCTTTCACGTTCACTGACAACTTCTTTTACTGTAAATTAGGAACTACAACAATGGATCACTTTATAAAAATTACATACAACAAAGCATATTTTCTTTCTCTCTCTCACACTCCTTCCTCTCTCTTCTCTTTTTTTTTTTTTTTCTAAACTCTAATGTTACCAATATAATTTTAAGTTTGTGGCATTTTGCGTCCCTACTACTTTCCCTGTATCCCTGTCCTGCAACACATGAATTTTTCATCTTTATCCCTACTATCTCGTAAGGCCCTTCATAAAGCAGGAAGAATTTCAAGAATTTCTTTATCTCCTTCTCCTGAGCACTCGACAGATCGTGCCTCCTCACTAATACCAACTGTCCGATTTCATACTTTACCCACCTACCTTTTGTGTCGTGTCTATGTTTCCTACGTTCGCCTTTGCTTAACAAATTCTCGTTGGCCAACCGGATCTTAATGTTCACATCCGTCTGCTCGCTCTCCTCTGGATAATCAAACAGCTGCTCCAAAATTCTAAGGGGGCGTGTTCCCTTTACCAACTCGTGAGGTATATAGCCGGTGGACTCGTGGGTGGTACTGTTCAGCCAATTTTCTACCTTCCTTACGTACAACGGCCACTCGCTGTGTTTAGCGTGACAATAGGCTCTAAAGATCCTGCCTATCTCTCTCGTTACACGCTCAGCCTGGTTTGACTGGGGATGATACACAGCCGTATGCTTCGTGAGGATTCCTTCCCATCCTAAGGTCTGGCGCCATTTCCCACTGATGAACTGTGGCCCGTGGTCCGACAAAATCACCTTCGGCTTACCCACGTTAATCATGTAGTCCTTAGTCACCTTCTCACTCAATACCTTACTGGTAGCTCTCTTTACGCTATACAACTTCACATACTTCGAAAAAGTGTCAAGTAATACAAAAATATACACAACTCCGCCTCTACCCTTTGGCAACGGTCCAAACAAATCTACCGCAACTAAATCAAATGGTCTCTCTACCCTTATAAAATTCAACTCACCTTCGACTCTATAATTTACCACTTTTGATTTCTGACACAAATCGCAACTCCTCAGTGTCTTCCTCACTCGTCTCTCCATATTCCTGAAAACACATGACTCCTTCAATACATTAACACACTTCTTCGCCCCAAAATGACCGTATCTAATATGACAATCCCAAATAATCTTCTCTTCCAACCCTTCTGGTATCACTAACTTCCAATCACGCTCACCCCCTACTACCCTTTTAAACAATAGTCCTTTGTAAATTTGGAAAAACTGGTTATACTCTGATTCCTCCAATTCCGTTTCTAAGCTGTTGATTATCTTACCCGACTTACCATCTGCTCTTTGCATGGTGCTGATATCTTTTAACTCTTCTCCAAATATTTTATCCTCCCTTGTTATCTGGAAAATCTCGATCTCCTTTAGACCCCTACCTGTCCTGTTATTCTCACTGTCCAGTCTGGAGAGAGTGTCAGGTACCTTGTTCTCTGTCCCTCGGATGTATTCCCACTCGAAGTTGTATTCCTGTAGTACGAGCACCCATCTTGTGAGACGGCTGTGAGCAAGCTTGCAAGTGTTCAAAAAGGATAACGCCTTGTGGTCCGTTCGTATAATGGTTCTGTTTCCCAGAATATAGGTTCTAAATTTTCCAACGGCGAATACAATACTCAATAACTCTTTTTCTGTTGTCATATAATTCTTCTCCGCTGGCAGTAAGGATCTACTTGCAAAGGCTATAGCGAGGTGTTCCTTCCTCTCATCCTCCTGGTACAGCTCCGCCCCGACGGCTACATTACTGGCGTATGTCTGTAGATAGAACACTTTCTCAAAATCCGGGTGGTTCATCATGATCATTTCACTGAATTTCCTTTTAATCTCCTCAAAAGATCCACGCTCTACGTCGCCCCATTTCCACTGTCTGCTCTTTTGTAGTATTACACTTAACCTGGCTGTCACGTGGGCGTAATCCCTTTGAAATTTTCTGTAGAAATTGCACAGCCCTAGAAAACTCTGAAGTTGCTTTATGTTCCTCGGTTCAGGGAAGCGCATGATTGATTCGACTTTGTCCGGGTTTGCAGATATCCCCTTCGGTGTAATAATAAAACCTAAAAATTTAATCTCTGTAAGAATTCTGATTTATCCCAATTCACTGTAAGTCCTCCTGCTTCTAATTTCGTTAATACATATTTTATATGTTCCAAATGCTCCTCGAAAGTCCTGGATGCTATTAAGATGTCGTCCACATAAACGGTCAAAAAATCCAAATCCTTGGGTCGCAAAATTCTGTCTAGGCATTTTATGAAGCTTGCCACACTGGTATTCAATCCGAAAGGTAGTCTCCTGAACTGGTAATTCTTTCCATTGAACAAAAATGCTTTTCTTTGAATTTTCTACTTTCTTCTGCTAACGGTACCTGCCAATATCCTGCAGTAAGGTCCAACGATGTCATAAATTTCACGCCGCTAAATTTCTGGAATATTTCGTTTATCGCTTCTGGTGATTCTCGGTCGGGTATAATTATCTGGTTTATCCTTCTTGCGTCCAAACACAGTCTGACTCTGCCGTCCTTCTTGATTACTACCACCAAAGGATTTGAGTAGGGCGATACTGATCTCTCTATAATTTTACCTTCCAGCATTTTGTCTAACTCCTCTTGCACCGCTCGTCTTTTGGAATAAGGTACAGGATAACTCCGTTGCATGAATGGGGTATGTTCTCTAATCTGTAAAGTACACTCGTAATCTTTTGCCCTTCCCGGTATGTCGGCAAACACTCCCTTAAACTGCTCCACCACCTGCCATAACGCTGCACGCTGGCCACTCCCAACACCGGACCCTTCACTCCGAAACTTATCTGCCCTTATCTCCCACACTGCATCATTAATATTGCTCATTTCATTATCATCATCATAATTATACTCCGCCTCTCTACACCAATTTATTCTAGTATCGCTATTTTTCTCATCTACTCGTTTTTTTAATAACTTTACCCCAGTGGTTTTAATTTTATCTAACACCCGTTCGAAATTAACTCTTACCGACCGGTCACCCCCGTCTAATTCTATCACCTTTTCTTTAAAATTTATCACCGCTCTATTCCTTTGTAAAAAATCGTTACCCAGAATAATGTCCAAACTCAAACCCGTAACTACCAAGAATGTAGTATCAAAATCTATACCATTTATCAAAAAGTTCAAATGTATCTGTTTCGTCACTCGCTTACTCCTTACTCCTGTGACTCCTATCACCGTAACCCCTGCTACTGGCAAAACTGGAATATTTCTATTAAATTCTCTTAATTCCGTTAAAATATTTTCTGCTATCACTGAAATTTCGCTCCCTGTATCTACCAGTGTTCTATAATGCTTACCTTCTATATTTACCTGAATTTCTGTTAATCCTGCTCTCCCTTCCGTCAAAGTGTGGTTCTCCTCTTCTAACAGGTCAGCTACTATGTCCGCTTGGATTACGTTGCTGGAGATGTCTTCTGTTGGTTGGACCTCATGCGCTTCTCTGAACAGTGGTTGGGTCCTGGCTACCACTGTCGCTTCTAGTTTTCCGGCTGTCTTCTACTATTTCTCATTTCCTGTTGTTGTTGTTGATCGTTTGGTCATCCTTGCCTGTGGTTGGATGTCCCACTGGTACTTGGTCCTCCTTTGTCGGCTGGTGCGTATTGTTTCATATGTTCTCTCCTCCTCTGTTCTTCCTTAGGCAATAGGCATTTGAAACATTGTCGTCGGTGTGCGTAGTTCCTTCTTCCGCATCTGGAACAGTTCCACTCACCTGTCTGCTGAAAATGATTTCTGGGTTCATACCTATTCTCGTGGTTGCTGTTTCCCTGATAGTTACTCTTATGTCGATTAAATTCTATGTTCTTATCATGGTGATTTATCTGTATAGGCCGCCTAATTATTTCACGGTCCCTAATACTTTGTAAAATATCCAAAATCCGCTCCAACTCACTTAAACTCTCTATCTCCTTCGTCATTAAAGTCACCTGTGCTTCCCTGGGTAGATGTTTACTCACATATCTGATGAACGATTGAAATGGTATTGGCGGTTCGAGATACTTTGCCTCATTATACAACTTCGTCACGTACATGGTTATGTTATTTTGTCCCACAAAACTACCTACTCCCATAATATGACTTCTCAAACTCTCTTGCTCCTCTTCCGGCCAAAATTTATTTTTAAATGCCCTCTCGAATGTTTCAAAACTGTCCCACTCTACTCTATGCGCCTCTACCCATATAACAGAATTACCTGTGACGGCAGCGGTATGCAAAAATCTGCTCTCCGGTACCAGCGGTGGACACAGCGAGCCAATCCAACAACGTGCTCGGAGCGAGCCAACCAGCGATCCCGGTTAGTCAATAAAACCCGGGCCGGAAGAAAATTTTGCGGACTCTTCATCGCCACGCCATCGGACGCACTTCATCTCCTCTCCTCTCTCGGACGACATCGGGGCGGAGTCAGCCGGAAGGAACAGCCGAAGAATAGAACCGCCGCCGTTCTTGCGTCTTCGCACTCCCGTTCCGCGCCAGCGATGGATTTCGCTGGGCCGGCAGCCGACTCTACAACCGGTGCCGAAAGAAGAGGAGGACTGCAGTACGCCACGATCAGCGGGCGCAGCCGCCGAACACCTCAGCGCGGCACGACCAACATCACAGTTCTCGCCACTCGGTCCTTTTTAGGGCCACCAAAATAACTAGAGTGTACGATTGGCGCCATTTGTCATGCGGCAAGCCTTTTGTCCGGTGACAAGTGGCGCCCAACGTGGGGCAGCGATCGTCTTGCGGATGCAAGATCCAGCCACGCCAGCGAGCTACCAGCCGGCACACCAATCAACATGGCGCCCAACAGACACCTCCACAACATCTGGAGAAGAGCAGTAGGCTGGCTACCGGAGAGCATTCAAGACCCGGTGGAGTTGTGACGGCAGCGGTATGCAAAAATCTGCTCTCCGGTACCAGCGGTGGACACAGCGAGCCAATCCAACAACGTGCTCGGAGCGAGCCAACCAGCGATCCCGGTTAGTCAATAAAACCCGGGCCGGAAGAAAATTTTTCGGACTCTTCATCGCCACGCCATCGGACGCACTTCATCTCCTCTCCTCTCTCGGACGACATCGGGGCGGAGTCAGCCGGAAGGAACAGCCGAAGAATAGAACCG
Organism: Magicicada septendecula; assembly: GCA_034769895.1. Classification (NCBI taxonomy): domain Eukaryota; kingdom Metazoa; phylum Arthropoda; class Insecta; order Hemiptera; family Cicadidae; genus Magicicada; species Magicicada septendecula. The sequence continues at coordinate 752,537,222 of CM068367.1, read as the reverse complement.
CCGCCGTTCTTGCGTCTTCGCACTCCCGTTCCGCGCCAGCGATGGATTTCGCTGGGCCGGCAGCCGACTCTACAACCGGTGCCGAAAGAAGAGGAGGACTGCAGTACGCCACGATCAGCGGGCGCAGCCGCCGAACACCTCAGCGCGGCACGACCAACATCACAGTTCTCGCCACTCGGTCCTTTTTAGGGCCACCAAAATAACTAGAGTGTACGATTGGCTCCATTTGTCATGCGGCAAGCCTTTTGTCCGGTGACATACCCTTAAAACATCTGACAATTTTCATTAGCTGTATCTCCCAATTGTGGTTACTAAAACGGCTGTATTCACGCGCCTGGTTTAAAAATCTCATAGGGTGTATTATTTTATTTTCGTAGTTGAAATTCTCTAACTCGATTTCCCCGTACGTGTCTCTGGATACGATTATTCTTTCCGTAATACCGGTACAATTTTTTTGAATCTCCCCTCGTAACTCATCTCGCACTTTCATTAAATCATTTTCAATCACCTTACATTTAACATGCACATTGTTATCATTTTGTATAACTAGGTTATCTGTTTCTTTAATCTGATTTTGTAACATGCTCATTCTCTCATTTGTGTTATTCTCATTTTTAGATACTATTCTGTCTACTGTTTTAAAATGTTTGGTTATGTCTATTACATCTAATTCACATTTCTCTATCTTGTTCTGTAAAATACTAGCTTTTGTTTCTATTTGTTTATTTGTTTCAAAATTATCAGTACTCTCTATCTGTTTACTGATTGTAGTTAAACATTTGTTTTCTATTTTCTCACATTGTATTTCTATTTGATTCTGAACTGTCTCATTAATTTGCTTAATTTTATCGTCTAATTGGCTTATTTTATTAGTGAATTGCTCATTATTGTTTTCTGTTTGTCTTTGTATACTATCGCACTGTATTTCTATTTCATTTATTCTCTCATCAAAATTACAGCTCTGTTTCTTAATTTCTTTTTTGATATCACTAAATTGTACATCAAATTGGTTTAGTTTCTCATTAAAATTATCTAATTTAGTATCAAATTTGATGCTCTGCTCATTGAAAAGCAGTTTCATCATTCTTATTATGTCATTTTCCTCAACTCTTTTTGTTGGGGCTGGTGTTGAATGGATACTATCACCCATCATTTCTGATTCTGTTCTACTCGTCTCGTTACTGTTTGCCATTTTTTTTTTTTTATTAACAATAATAAATTTATTTTAGTTGTGTTATACTCTATTCAACCATACATAACCTATACAGGTAACCTCTATTTTTTCGTATATTTCACTACCCGTCTACCTCTGCTTTTCTGCTTATTTATATAATTTTTCTTTTATATAAAGTCACCGTTCGGGCGGCCATCTGTTAAATTACGCTCTTTGCATAACAAACATAATAAATAATAATACAGGTATGACATTCAAATTGTATGTAATTTGCATAATAAAGCTGATAACCGGAATAACACGTGCTCAGCTCATTTACACGCATTAGGCTTTGGGTCCAGAGTTGCGTTAAGCAGACAGCGGCAGAGGTTGTTGGGTACTGAAATAATGAGGTACACAGCATTAGGCTAACGAACTTGATTTTATTTAGTTAATTGTGTTGTAGATGATACATAGATATTCAATAATAACTGTTAGAATTTCAAAATGGCGGCGATGTCATTCCGCACTTGACCTCTGTTCAAGGTTACGTACATGTACTTTCTTATTTGATTGAAATTATTTCTTTTAGTTTTGTTACTGCTATCATTTAAACAATTCTGGTTCTCTTTATATTTTAATGACAATACTGATTCATATCCTTCACAAACCAACGCCTCATGTTATATTTAAGTTGATCAACGTAAACACACTCTCTCACTCTCTCTCTCTCTCTTACTGAAAATTTACACATGTTTGTTAAATATCTGGTTTGAGCTCATTAAATAAAATTCTGAATTTAGAAAATAATTTGAGTAGGGGCTTTCCTGTAATTGATGTGGTGTAGACTCCTCATTTGTTGTCCATGGCGATCGGCAGGTGGTCGGCCGTATTTCGTGCTGTTTTGTCCACTGACTCTATTTGAAATTCATTTTTAAATTATTCACTGATTCTAGTTGTAGTTACTGTTAAATTTTGATGATAACTATTTCATGTTATTAAATAAATATTACATATTTGGCGAAAAATTGCCCACTACACTGTGGCGAGCATATGTGCTCGGTTGACTGCTGTTGCTGAACTGGGCGGAAGCAGACACAATTATTATGCAAATTGGTTGTGTCTGACGTCATTATGTATTGTCGTTTTCGCCAACGCCCGGTTTAATACGTAATGGTTTTATATCGTCATTGTGTTTTGGTGACGATTTGTTACAGTGGACCAATGGAAAGTCAGTATTGTCACTTTGTAGCGCCTAAAACCGCCATTACCGTTGTTTAATTTCACTCGTATTCCGCTGACCTTGGATTGGCTCCCCTCTGGTGAATTGGCGTATCTACTGGGACTTGTGCAAAATTAACTTTGCCCTGGTTAAACTTTATGATTCTAATAAGATTTACAATAAAAATATCCCTACATACCATTATTCGGGTACAGATAATTCTGTACTGTTACAGATTGTATTTTATTGTGGTACCTATTTGTTTTTATTTGGATTTTTCCTTGATTTTATTTTAATTGATATTTATTTATGATCATTTTTCATTCATTATAATGTGGATAATCTGTCATGCTACAATATATGAGTCTGTTTTTTGCAGTATGAAAAGGATAGCATACATGCAGATAGTAAATTGATTAGTCTTTAAATTTATATACACTGTAACCAGGATTATGTACTGTATTAAGTAAAAACAATAAGTTGAAAGTATAGAGATAAAACTAGGAAGCAGTTTAATTCCACTGCTATTTCTAACCTTTTGCTATTATTAGAACCAAGAAATGAAGAATAAAACTATTGTATATTGGATACAGACATCTATAAAGGATTGGTATCTTTGAGTGTACATGGCAATTATAACAGGGAATAAACAGAACCACAAAAAAAAAAAATTAATTCTGTGGAATGACATGTTGACAGAGAATAAAATACATATAGTTTACTTTAACTGTATTCAGTTAATTAATTATCAATAAAAATATGCCTACAAGGATTTTTCCTTATCTTAGTATCATATACTAAAATGTGTGATTATTAAACATCTTATTTTCATATTTGGTTATATGGATTCTGTTGTTATTTATCTTGTTAGACAGTGTAGTATTATTCATTTGTCAAAGGTTGAAATTTTAACAAATCCTGTTAAAGAATAAAAGATCCTGTTTATTATTATATTGTATAAAACTGTATATGACTAAAAAGATTTTGATGTGATTTTGTTTTGTACTTTTAAGGAAAATAGATATGCAACTCCATTCTAAAAATTAAATCTTTCCAACAGCCTCAGTTTTCACGTGGGCCTATTAATTTTTGTAATTGAGTATTTTAATTTCGTGCTGTTCTAGTCCAACAATGGTATTACAGCAAACATTTTTATAGGCGGCTATTATAAAAACAGGATGTGTATAGTTCTGTATAAAAAAGCACAAAAAAATTACTTACAGATTTTGAATTGGTATTGCTAATTTTTGTTTTTACTCTTCTGGCTTGTGGATGTAACTTTAACAATTTTTAGTTAAAGAATCAGTGGCATAGCCAGAATTTTTCTATGGTGGCAGGTTACCTTTATAGTGATAAGAGGGAGTTGAGATGGTGACAGTAGGGGTTTCATTAGCCCTGGAACTGTACACCAGTGTACTGAGTGCCCCAGGTAATTTTGTGTTGGCACCCCTTATTTCCTGCAAAGTCTAACTTTTCCTTGACCTTGATTGTGCTTCAGTTGGTGTTTACTTTACACACGCGACATCACGGTTCTATATGAAACAGTGACCACGGGGAATACAGTACCCCAGTATACAGTTAGTGTTATTTTTTAGGGTGTGAGTAGTTTTGCTTCTTTGTATTTGTTCATAATTAACTTTGTATTGTATTGTTCTGTGTGTGTAAAGTAAATCATGTGCTACTGAAGAAGAAATTTTATTAGAATTAGAAAGGCTTTACTCTGATATTTCTTATGGCAATAAATTAGATAATCAAGGTAAAATAGACTGTGTTGAAGAAGATAATATGGCAGGAGATATTTTTTCCCAATGCAACTGAACCATAAAGCAAAGAGGAGGTAATAGAAGATACAATAGTTAGCAGAAAAAGACAAAGGATTACGAATGATAAAAACTGTGTTCAGTTTTTTACCTTCAATGATGCATGTATTATCCATACAAATGTTCAGAATGTTAAAGAACAAACCTCGTGTTACTTGGCTATAGTACCATATAAGGTTTCTCTACAAGGAAAAAACAAATACCATTGGTCATCAGAACTCCCATGAAGAAAAGTGAGAATGCCTAAAAGAAATATAGTTTGATCTGCAAAGGGTGTGAAAGATGAAGTAAGTACCTTTGAATTATTTATAAAAGCAAGTATGTTAGAAAACATTGTAAAATTTATAAATGGAGAGATTGCATTGAAAGCGAGAAGTATGCTGACCAAAGTTGTACAGGAGAGACATCGGTAGTTTAGATTAGGGCCTTTATATATATATATATTGTAATGCGACAGAATAGTAGCCCCATCCCAAAACTGAAAACCGCTCAATTCAGTAGGTAGAATCACCAATACTACCCTATTAAAACCAGATAAAGACAAACAACCCTTACTTACAGAAAAGACTGTACAATATAAAAGATAAGGAAAAAATACAATACAAATAATAAAATAAATAATTAAAATGTATTATAGCAAGTAAAGAAAATACATACAAACATTTATGTAAAATAGTGAATGCGAAAGAGTGGGGAATAAAGTTAACAATCCCTATTATTATTTAAATATGTTATAAATACATTAAGTGTCAGTGGAGTGGTGACAAAATAAGTGCGGGTTAATTACTTTAAAAAAAAAAAAGAAAACCCATAAATAACACCAATAGTGAATTGTGGTGAACGGTTTCATCTCAGATTGAGATGTTAGTGAAGGCTTTGGTGTAAGTAGTTGTATTTGTGTTCTACACCAAAGCCTATAGTTATTAACATTTGTAAACTACATTATAAGTTTGTGTGAGCCTACTGGCAAAATAAGAAAATGTGTATTAGAAACCAGGACCTATGAACAATAATCTATTCATTAGCCAGTAATGCTTGATAAGATTGATGGGATGGAAGTATGGTACGCCAAGTAGTTTAAAATTATTTGTCAATTTATAAATGTAGAATTTGGCCGTGAAGGCAATAGCTCGAAGGTAACATGTTAAAAGATTTTGTTCTAATTATATTATTTGTTAATTTATGATTGTAAACTTGTCCATGTAAACACTACTTTAAGTAATAAGTCAAAAGATTTCATTTTTAACTATTGTGAAATATGTTAAGGGTCAAGACTCATGTAATAAAATGTAACTCAGGAAAAAGGGTTCAAAACCAAAAACCTAGGTAATAATAAATGTTATTTAGAATATATTAATGAAATGGCTATTGATGGCCTAGGCCACAAGTTCCATACAAAGGAAATAATGTTAGAAATGAGTAGATTAGTAAACCAATGTGATAAAACAGGAAAGGGACAAAATTTATATGATGAAGCTAATTGTTTTAACAGTAATATTACATATTAGATTAATTTAAGGAATTGTAAAGTGATATAACAAATGTATAAAAAGTATAGGCCCAACATTAAAATTTTTGTAAGGTGAAAAACCACCCTTTATAATTAACCAATGTAAGCAAATGAGGTAGCAAAATGTTCATAATGACATAAAGAAAAGAATGATGTAATTTAAATTTAAGAAAACTTTAAGCTGAAAAAGGAGTATTTTTCTTATAGGCAGATGAACATTTAAATCTTGTAAACTGACCACGTGACCTTATGAACTCTCTGTTTTGACCAATCACAGGCCAGTATTGTGAGGGCACGGAACCGTTGAATAGTAAGGCAGGAATATAAAAATATAGTATTGTATTGTTAACTAGTGCAGTGAGCAGATGAGCTCTAATGAAGAAGTTTTTAATTAAACCAAGGTAACGTTTTTTGGACCGTTGGCGATGAAAAATTATAACTAATAGAAGCTACAAATACTGTGGAAGATTAGAAGACGAAAATATTTAAATCAACCAACAAATAAATGCAGAAGTTTTGAAAATCCTGATTGCCCACCATGAACACACTTTTATAACGCCTGTGAGTGACGTCAACTGTAACCATTAACCACACTACAGGTACGATTACACAACACTACCGTAGACACTATCTACACTTACAGAATAACACCAGGGATCATTTATTGAAGAAAAATCTTAAAAACTAAAACAGTGAGCACTGAAACATTTAATTTAAAATAACTTGTGACAGCACGTGGCCAAACTTTTCGGCGGCCATTTTGCCGATAGTCTGGTTGCCATAGCAACCAATAATAACGAAATATAGTATTAAGATTTTGAAATTTTACTTACCTTTGTAATGTATTGTATTTTTGTATGTATTTGCTGAATTCAATGACAGTCTAAAAGAACCCTTAAACCCCGAGAATTTATAAACAATTTGTTATTTGGAACTTGTTAGTGTAAAAGTCGAATTGAGCGCTAGAGTCGACCCGACCCATATTTGTTTTCGACACAAGTCGACTGTTCGTTTCTCTGAACAACTTTAATGAAAATAAATATTGTTGTTTGGAATCAAAGGAGTTGTCATTGTAGATAATTTGAAGGTATACAGGACAATTACAGGTAATTCAACAGGAGAGTGAGCAGCGAACGGACCGAAGCATTTGGGAAAAGAACGGGGCGCTCGAGGACAATCGATTGCGGCAGCCGATCCGTATTTGACATAAGTGGAGGCAATTTACACTAAATAAAACTCTTCAAAACTCAAAACACATAAAATAAAACCTACAAATACTCTCTTATATTACGGATGGCGAGTGGGCAGGAATATGCCATCTGTAATATAACAGTGTATTGTCGAGTGTTGATACGGTTGCGGGTTTATTTTGTTCAGTCCCACGTTGTTGACGTCATCTGTAATATAACAGTTATTTACGAGTGTTGTTAGGATGTGAGCAATTGTGTACTCGTCTTATTTAATTACGCCCCACTGTTGTAGGCGCCATCTGTAATATAACAGTTTTTTTTCTGTATTTTATTTTATGTGTTTTGAGTTTTGAAGAGTTTTATTTAGTGTAAATTGCCTCCACTAATGTCAAATACGGATCGGCTGCCGCAATCGACTTTGTCCTCGAGCGCCCCGTTCTTTTTCCTAATGCTTCGGTCCGTTCTCTGCTCACTCTCCTGTTGAATTACCTGTAATTGTCCTGTAAACCTTCAAATTATCTACAATGACAACTCCTTTGATTCCAAATAACAATATTTATTTTCATTAAAGTTATTCACAGAAACGAACAGTCGACTTGTGTCGAAAACAAATATGGGTCGGGTCGACTCTAGCGCTCAATTCGACTTTTACACTAACAAGTTCCAAATAACAAATTGTTTATAAATTCTCAGGGTTTAAGGGTTCTTTTAGACTGTCATTGAATTCAGCAAATACATACAAAAATACAATACATTACAAAGGTAAGTAAAATTTCAAAATCTTAATACTATATTTCGTTATTATTGGTTGCTATGGCAACCAGACTATCGGCAAAATGGCCGCCGAAAAGTTTGGCCACGTGCTGTCACAAGTTATTTTAAATTAAATGTTTCAGTGCTCACTGTTTTAGTTTTTAAGATTTTTCTTCAATAAATGATCCCTGGTGTTATTCTGTAAGTGTAGATAGTGTCTACGGTAGTGTTGTGTAATCGTACCTGTAGTGTGGTTAATGGTTACAGTTGACGTCACTCACAGGCGTTATAAAAGTGTGTTCATGGTGGGCAATCAGGATTTTCAAAACTTCTGCATTTATTTGTTGGTTGATTTAAATATTTTCGTCTTCTAATCTTCCACAGTATTTGTAGCTTCTATTAGTTATAATTTTTCATCGCCAACGGTCCAAAAAACGTTACCTTGGTTTAATTAAAAACTTCTTCATTAGAGCTCATCTGCTCACTGCACTAGTTAACAATACAATACTATATTTTTATATTCCTGCCTTACTATTCAACGGTTCCGTGCCCTCACAATACTGGCCTGTGATTGGTCAAAACAGAGAGTTCATAAGGTCACGTGGTCAGTTTACAAGATTTAAATGTTCATCTGCCTATAAGAAAAATACTCCTTTTTCAGCTTTAAGTTTTCTTAAATTTAAATTACATCATTCTTTTCTTTATGTCATTATGAACATTTTGTTACCTCATTTGCTTACATTGGTTAATTATAAAGGGTGGTTTTTCACCTTACAAAAATTTTAATGTTGGGCCTATACTTTTTATACATTTGTTATATCACTTTACAATTCCTTAAATTAATCTAATATGTAATATTACTGTTAAAACAATTAGCTTCATCATATAAATTTTGTCCCTTTCCTGTTTTATCACATTGGTTTACTAATCTACTCATTTCTAACATTATTTCCTTTGTATGGAACTTGTGGCCTAGGCCATCAATAGCCATTTCATTAATATATTCTAAATAACATTTATTATTACCTAGGTTTTTGGTTTTGAACCCTTTTTCCTGAGTTACATTTTATTACATGAGTCTTGACCCTTAACATATTTCACAATAGTTAAAAATGAAATCTTTTGACTTATTACTTAAAGTAGTGTTTACATGGACAAGTTTACAATCATAAATTAACAAATAATATAATTAGAACAAAATCTTTTAACATGTTACCTTCGAGCTATTGCCTTCACGGCCAAATTCTACATTTATAAATTGACAAATAATTTTAAACTACTTGGCGTACCATACTTCCATCCCATCAATCTTATCAAGCATTACTGGCTAATGAATAGATTATTGTTCATAGGTCCTGGTTTCTAATACACATTTTCTTATTTTGCCAGTAGGCTCACACAAACTTATAATGTAGTTTACAAATGTTAATAACTATAGGCTTTGGTGTAGAACACAAATACAACTACTTACACCAAAGCCTTCACTAACATCTCAATCTGAGATGAAACCGTTCACCACAATTCACTATTGGTGTTATTTATGGGTTTTCTTTTTTTTTTAAAAAGTAATTAACCCGCACTTATTTTGTCACCACTCCACTGACACTTAATGTATTTATAACATATTTAAATAATAATAGGGATTGTTAACTTTATTCCCCACTCTTTCGCATTCACTATTTTACATAAATGTTTGTATGTATTTTCTTTACTTGCTATAATACATTTTAATTATTTATTTTATTATTTGTATTGTATTTTTTCCTTATCTTTTATATTGTACAGTCTTTTCTGTAAGTAAGGGTTGTTTGTCTTTATCTGGTTTTAATAGGGTAGTATTGGTGATTCTACCTACTGAATTGAGCGGTTTTCAGTTTTGGGATGGGGCTACTATTCTGTCGCATTACATATGCTCCCCCACTAAAACATGTTTATTTTTCTTAGCTGAAGGTCTATGGAAAATTAACTGTTAATCTTGATGCTTTGGTTTATATGTAACACTTTTTCCTTCTTTATTATTATTATTTTCTTATGGCTTCAGGGATTGGGTTGTGATGAATTCCTTTTAAGTTGGTTATTATCTCACAAATTACACCTAACTTCTTTTCTTCTTTGGCGAATCTACGAAATATATTATTATTTTTTTCATCTTCTTCATATAGGCTATTTAGTTACCAACTGATTATTCCTTTTCTCTGGGGTTTCTTTTATTTCTGTTCCTATGAATTCCTTAATTGGGGTAATCAACTTCTCCCTAACTCGAAATGGCATGGTGAATGCATATCGGCTGTGAGTGGTACTATTCTGACGTATTCCTCACCCAACCATTCACCCCGTGCATGGTACAGTGCTCGTTGGCCCCTGCACATCATAATAATTATTGAGTGGTGCCGTAGCTTTCTCCGCTCTTACAAAAATGGTAACTCTTGCGTTACTTTAAATACCCTCGGAATCATGTTGTCTTCTTACTTCTTCTCATTATTATAAATTGTATCCTAACAGTTCCCCTTACTTTCATATAACTTACTTTCAGTTTTGGTTAAAGTCCTTTGTATACTTCTTCTTTTCCATTTAATTTCACTTCGTCGTTAATTGATTCATTAGCCACTATGTTATTCATCTTCTGTCTCAATATCCCTTTTTACCAGTTACAAATATAGTTATTATCACTCTGTTCATTTACAAACATCAATTTTTTTCCTTCAAGTTCATCACTTTATTTAATTTGTTTTCAGTACTTCTTTTTTCATTATTATCACCTCATTACTGTTATTAACTGTCCTTCTCTTCTTAATTGATTCAAAATAAATTCTCTAAAGTATTCTGTAAGATGTCCTTACTTAATTTAGAATTTGGTTGGTTATTTGTTCATGTTTCTTGAAATCTTCATTGGTCATTACTTTTATCATCATATTTTCTTCTCAATTCTCCCTTTTTTCTGCAAGTTCATTTGTTTTAATTACTTTTTTATCTTTTTATGATTTTTATGCGTTCCATCTGTCGGCCGTTTCTTCTTCTTCATTTATTTCTTGTCTCCCTCCCTGAGGTGTGTTGGATGCGTTTCCATTGATTCTTGAGGGAACCCTGAGTTCTAGTGAGTTACGTTTATTGTACGCTATTCTGAAATTCTCCACAGGGTTGTCGCTGAAGGGTATCCAGTCATAATTTCGTCTTCTGGTTGGTTACTTCCGGATGGTGCGTCCCTTCTCTGGTTATCGCTTTGGGCGTTATTATTATTTCGTTCGTTTGATTGTGGTCTTGGGTAGCGCTTCCCCTGGTTGGTTTGAGTGTTCCCTCGTATAAAGTGTACTTCGGGTTGATTGTTAGGGTTACGGTTATCTCCGTTTCCTTGTTCATTCTCTTGTCGATTTCTGGGACGGTCTTCGCTGCTCCGGCTCTGTTCTGGGTACCTCCGGTCATTGTTGATATTGCGTCTCCATCCTCGGTTTCCGCCACTATTGTTATTATTATTTTGGCTGCGGCTGTTATTTTGGTTGCGGCTATTGTAATTGCCTTGGTTATTTCTATAATTGCTATTATTATGGTTATTGTCATTGTTTCCATTTCGGGTCTGGTTTGACCTTGGTTGTTGGTCTCTCCAATTATCTCCCCTGTCCATCTGGGACTGGTCATACTGCCTCCTTGATTTCCTATAATAATCTTGGTGTTCATAACTCCCAAGCAGTCTTTCCATGTCAGCTATTGTCTTGATCTGGCTGCATAGGGTGGCTAGTACAATCCCTTCATCAAAGTGGTGTGCCATTTTGCTAATTAAGCATTCTTCGGGAATTTTCGGTTCCAAGTTGCGTGCTACACACACCTTCCCGAGAAAGTAGGCTGTTGGTGACTGGTAATGGGTAGCGTTGTACCTTCCATGGCAGAGATTATCTCTGATTATATTTTGTACTGACTCTGACCAGTATTTTATCCTGAAGGTTTGTTTGAACCCTTCATACGTTGTTATTTCATTTCTGACAGCCGACCACCAGTTGTCGGTTATTTCTTTGAAGCTGTCATCCAGTAGATTCTTTATCATTGTCCAGCAGTTCTCTTTAGTTCTCTGTAAACATTCATCCACACGCTCTAGGAATTCCACTGGGTTCCTGCGATAATTCTTAAAGTTTATATTTTCTGTTGTCCAGCATATTATGTTGAACGCTGCAAGCTGGTCTATAGCTCACTCTGTTGAGGTCTTCTCTCAGGTTCTTCAATTGCACTTCCTGGATGTTATCAACTCTTCCTGTACTATCATTCATTTGGTTTTTTACCACCTGGTTCATTTCCTCATTTACCCGTTTGATTTTTTCTGAGGTGTTAGTTTGTAATTCTTCCAGTCTTTCTTGTGTTCCTTACTGTACTTCTGCTATCCTAACTTGATTGATATTGTCTGCTTGGTCTATTCTGGGGTCTAATTCTGCCCTGACCTGTACAATTGTTTCTTTGTTTTGTTCCACCTTTTCGACTATTTCGGCTGTTTGCTGCTTCCTTTCTTCATTATATTCCTCTACCTTTTTGCCAAGTGTTTCATTGACATTGTCAGTTTTCTCATCAATGGTTCGTCTCAACTCCTTGTTAGAGTCTTTGATCTTCTCATTAATGTGTTTTAAATTTTCCTCAAATCCTCCTTCATCTGTTTATTATTTTCATCAGTGCTTTCCTTAATGCTATTTATTTCTGCTTTCATTTGTTTTAACAAATCTTCTCTCAAGACCTCGTTTTGTTTCCTGGAGCTTTCACTTATTTTTTCCTCCATACTGTCTATTTTCTCATTTGTCTGTTATTTGCTATTTATTTGCTAATTATTTGCTATTCATTTCCAATATAAAATATAACATCTAGGCCTATGGTCTGTATAACTCTTCCAGCCATATCCAATTCATAAACAATAGTTAATACAATTCATTATTTCTTATTTGTTGTTCTGGTGCTAAACAATCTCACCTCTATTGAACTTTTTTATCATTAAACTCCTATAACATGGGTATTTAATTAATGTTAATACAAACTTATTTTCTAATGCTTTTTTCTCTCCCTTCCATGTTAACACCATCTAATTACTTTTCTTTGTGAAACACACCTTTAAACTTTTACAATACATTTTTACGTTATAACAATACTACTTCCTAGTCATCACAGTGAATATCACTACTTAGTGTTCATTATTTACTGAATAAATGTCCTATCCTAAATACTATTCCTTGTAACTTGTTAAATGTTATTGTTCACTCTTAAAACTAAAACATAAGTAATTTTACTAAGTCTTTACCTTAGCCTACTCTCCTCTTACTATTTATACGATAGACAATATTTGTATTTATTTTTCACTAGCACTTTCTTAAATTATTTAGTGTTCATTATAATTTATTTAGTGTTTCTTTAGTATTATATCACTCTAGTATAAATCACTTTCACTAATTCAACTTCCATTTATTTCTCATCATTTTATTCTCTTTCTCTACACCCTATCTATATAAAATTATTAATATTGTGTCTTTCTTAGTTAACAAATTACATATATCCCTAACTCTTTTGGGTAGTGTACTTTTATACATTGTTTCATATTACTGACGGTTCATAATTGTCATTTTGTCAATACTAACATTCATTAATAGTTTTGGTTCTTAACCGAATTTCATTGTCTTTATTACTTTGGGTTACATTATTTCTCCCTTCTCTATTTTTCATTACTTGTCTAGTTTTCTTGATGCGTTTCATCTGGTTTTCTTCCTCATGGGTTTGTTCTCTCTTGGTTTTCATTCTTCTTCACCTTCATTCGTCTTGTTTTCTTTATTTTGATTTCTTAACTGGCCAATCTCTGGGGTTGGGTCAATGTCGTTTGTCTGTCAGTCTATCGTTTCAGTTTCTTTGTTAATCACTTTCGGTTTATTACACCTTCTCCTTCCCTGTTAATTACCTTTTATTTATTTTTTACTATCCACATAATTTATTTATTCAAACATAATATCATTTAGCATTTTTTATACATACTTATTGTTATCAAAATTTACCTGAATTTGGTGATGTTATACAATGCTCTCCCACCAAAATTGATCTTTTTATAAAACGTGATTCTAAGTTTGATGAAATTATCAATTGTATTGTATCATTTTCTTCTTAAACTCTCCTGCTTCTCACTCGATTTGTTATGCTTAATTCTGTATCTTTTATTTCCTTTCTCCTGATTCTTTTCTTCGTCATTTTTTCTTATTACGAACTGGCTTATTGATTTTTTATTATAAATTATTCCCTATAAATTTTATTTTCCCTAACTAACTTTACTTTGTAGTTGCAATCGATTCGGATGAGCTCTATTGGCTTACCTAACTCCGTCGTTCAAAACTACTCTTATTCTGAGATCAGGGGAACATCATCCCTGCTCAGTAAAATGATTGCTGGACTTATTCAACAGTCAATCTCAATTAATGAATCTTAAATATAGTCATCTCGTGACTCAACATAATAATAATAATAATAACATTTGTTGGCAATCTTTTACCTTTATATTTCATTATTGCTCAGTTTGAGTTAAATATTTTTTCAACTTTCTTCATACATACTGCTTGGTAATACTTGAAGCATTGCTTTTTATTGATACACTTCACATTTTTATTCATTTTTAATAAGTTTTGTTTCATCTCAATTCATATTACAACTCTTAGAATGTTTATTTTATTTATTTCGTTTTTTGATCATTGGTTTTCTTAATCTTACTTCCCATTTCTTTCTAAATAGTAGTGGAAGTTAGTCATTTTGATTGATATTTTTTTTTTTCATAACTTTTTAAATATCATAGTAAGTTAGTGTTTCTTACTAGTTAGGAATGTTTTTATCTCATTCCTTTATAGTATGTTTTGCTTTTTTGTGCCTTACATTTTGGCTAAAGATTATTGTAACTTAATCTTATTTTGTTAGGAATGTTTTGTAACTTCACTCCATTATTATTAATTTTTATTCAAAGATTATAGTAAGTTATTGTTTCTTACTTTATGTGGATTCTTGGTAATTTTATTTCTCCATTTTTTATGATTGGTCTAAAATATTCTCGAATTATCTGTGTAAGCTGTCCTTACAAAACCTTTTGAATTTTGAAATTCATTTTTATATATATTTTTTCATTATTATTTATCAGCAAACTTCATCTGCTTGTATTGTTATTCTTTCTTTTTATTTTAAATTACTTAGGTAGGTTATCATGAAATCAGTCCCCTTTTTCTTGGCGTTTATCTTCACTTTGTTTGCCCATAGTCCATCATTTCCTCTGCATTTGTGGTTCGGATAACCTTGGTGTATATAACTACTTTCTTCCTAGTGATATAGGTTTCTTCTGTTTTGTACCATGATTCTTCTAATATCATATGTTCAGTGGTATCCGTGACTGCTTCCATCATTTTATTATGTGGTTCTTTATTCAGCATTTCTATTTCTGGTATACTCAAGTGTGTTAGATACCTTCTTGATTTGTGACACCCTATCTTGTTGTGAGTCCTGTCAATTTTGTGTAATTTCCATTTTCTTATTGATTTGCTGAAGTTTTCCTCTGCTGGTTGGTTGTGAATTCCCTCTATAATTTCTTTCAGTGTCCTCCTACAATCTTTATATCTCATTAATTTGCTTTGGTCGGTAAGGGGTAAATTGAACACATCAATTAGTCCGTTCTTCATCATCTCCACTTCTTCTCTTGTTTTTAGTAGTTTCTTTTTATATATTTTTCCTATTTCCTTTGTTTTCTTAATCTTCTTAATTATTCGATTCTTCTTTACTCTTCTCCGGTTGGTTTTTATGTGCTTAATTTTCTCATTGTTTTTGTTATCTTTATTCCCAGAAAACAATACACCTTTGTCTTCTTTATTCTTTATTTCTTCAATGATACCGTCAGAAGTGTTGTCTAGTGTTTCATTCAATTGTGTGAAACCACTATCTACTGTTTCGTTAAGTTGATCTGCTGGGTATCTTGTCTCTTCCCATTTCTTATTCATCTCCATTTTTGTCTGATCGCTTTCTTCACGACATCCTTTGAAAATTAGTCTTATTTGCTGCTTCATTTCTTCTTTATTTTTCTCGTGGTCCTCCTTCAGCTGTTCCCTCAATTCTTCCTTCAATTCTTCGTTTCTTTTCTGAATTTCCTCCATCAATCTTTGTTGTAATGTTTCATTATTTTGGCTAACTGTTTTTCTCAATTCTTCCTTAGTACTTTCATTTGTACTCACTATCTTTTCATTGATCTGTTTCAAATTGTCATTGGTTTCTTTCTTCATCTGTTTCAGACTCTCTTCACTCTTGTCGAATTTCTCCTCCTGTTTCTTAAAATTTTGATTGGTTTCTTTCATCATAGTATTCATCATTTCCATTAATTTCAGTATGTTCGGGTCTCCTCTAACTTCTCCCTTGTCGCCCGCCTGTAATTCCATTTCTTCGTCTTGGGTTGGTTCTGTTGTGGTTATTGCTGTCTCCACTTCTTCAATCGGTGTTCCTTCCTCTTCTTCCCCTCTGTTTTCTTCCATCTCCTTCTCCTTCGCCAACTTTTTCCATAAACCTCTTGTGTGCATCCTGATCTCCTTTCGTGACCGCCGCTAGAACTTCGTACCTTCCTTTTTTCAAGCTCCACCGGTTGGTCGCCAATTTATAATATTTCGGTTCGTATACCTCTGTATAATATAACAGTGTGTCTGAGTGTGAAAGTGTGTCTGTGTTTCTTACCACTGCGTCCTCGCACGGCAATGTACTTCACGATGTTTGGGCCCGTAGCGAACGTACTGGGGACCAGGTATCGTGGTTCCCGATTTGAGGTTCAAACGTAGTGGATTATCTCCGGGTGGCGCCAAATTGTTTATATAAAACAATTAAAGTGGTTTACTTATCAATGTTCTATTTGAACGAGGCGACGAATTCAATCCGTCCCGCCTTTTCTCAATTTCGTGTCAATCGAGATAGCGGTTGCAGGATTCGCTACTTGAGCGCTAGACGTCGCATTGGAAACCTTCACTATACATTATATTTTTACACATACACTTTGCTAATGGAAATAAGATACGATTTAACACACACAATACAAATTTATTATTAATTGGAAGTTAATATTTTATAGACACAAGTTGTAATTAATTTGCTCATATATAATTCTGCACCGGATAATTCTTTATAAGACTCTACTCAAGGGTTAACCAATCGATTTCGAATACATATAAACAGCATGGCTTTCTCTGACGCCAATCAACAAATATTTCGATCGATGGTTGTGAGTTGTTTGGATCACGTTAAAAGGTTCAGATGCAGTTACAACATTAAAAATACACAACCTTACAATGTTTTTTCCTTATGTATGATAATGTGTAGTGGTAATTGTTTTGTTTAAGTGTCATACAAGATGTTTATAAGTCGTACATAAATATGAGGTTAGTTCTATAGTTAACAAATTTTCAGTGATATAATTTTATGGATCAATCCTTGTAAGAGAATAAAAATGATTCAGTGGTGTTCAACATACATTGAGAAATGTTCAAAGTGCGTTAATTTTTTGGAAGTTGAAACAATTTAACTGATACTTAACAGCATTGCAGTACGGAATTACTCGGGATGTCAAGAAGGAAGGATTATGGCATCAATATTGTTCCCGTGTTCTTTATTCAAGCTTCGACATCTTTTTCAAAGTGGTTTGGACTTATTTAGATATTTCATATTGAGTTAAACGTCTTCTCCCTCTGGAAATGGTATTCTGCATCCATCAGACTTCGGTACTATCGATTTCTATACTTGGTTCTACTTCTAAGATGTTTTAACTATTAAAATGTGTTGTACAGAAAATTCGCATCTGGCTTGCGATAGCGTCACTTTCCAAGTAATTGTATTTAACGGTAATTACCTCGTTAAACGGTCGTTTCTATGGTTACGTATTTGCTCTCATTGGGTGAGCTGAACATCAGTACATTGTTATCAATTTTCGAATTTCTTTCAAATCTTCGGACTTTCTTCCTCATCTTATCTTCCTTCGGGGTTATTATCTAAATGCACTGTCATTTATATTTTCTCACAAAGATTATTTTGGTACCCCACAATATTGGGTTTTATCAAGTTTTCTAAGTTTACAATTAATTTTATACTTACTAATTACATTTCTTTGTTTATATAATTCCTTAATTTAATATTTGGTTTTTAATAATAACTACTATTCATCCTTGATGAATTAGTCACCTTGGATTTGTCCATTACATGGTGATTTTTGTACAATCAGTAATTGTTTATGTTTGACCGTTATGCCTGTTTCACATTTAAGTAGCCATTACTGGATTTTTGTGGCTTCATACACAATACATTTCATTTAGTCCCAAATTGTTACTTTGCATTTAATGTAAGGTTTAATGTCTCTGGATGTGTTTTAATTTAGTCTTTGTTAGTAACAACTGTGTTATTCAATCTTACTTGCTAATTATTTGCTATTCATTTCCAATATAAAATATAACATCTAGGCCTATGGTCTGTATAACTCTTACAGCCATATCCAATTCATAAACAATAGTTAATACAATTCTTTATTTCTTATTTGTTGTTCTGGTGCTAAACAATCTCACCTCTATTGAACTTTTTTATCATTAAACTCCTATAACATGGGTATTTAATTAATGTTAATACAAACTTATTTTCTAATGCTTTTTTCTCTCCCTTCCATGTTAACACCATCTAATTACTTTTCTTTGTAAAACACACCTTTAAACTTTTACAATACATTTTTACGTTATAACAATACTACTTCCTAGTCATCACAGTGAATATCACTACTTAGTGTTCATTATTTACTGAATAAATGTCCTATCCTAAATACTATTCCTTGTAACTTGTTAAATGTTATTGTTCACTCTTAAAACTAAAACATAAGTAATTTTACTAAGTCTTTACCTTAGCCTACTCTCCTCTTACTATTTATACGATAGACAATATTTGTATTTATTTTTCACTAGCACTTTCTTAAATTATTTAGTGTTCATTATAATTTATTTAGTGTTTCTTTAGTATTATATCACTCTAGTATAAATCACTTTCACTAATTCAACTTCCATTTATTTCTCATCATTTTATTCTCTTTCTCTACACCCTATCTATATAAAATTATTAATATTGTGTCTTTCTTAGTTAACAAATTACATATATCCCTAACTCTTTTGGGTAGTGTACTTTTATACATTGTTTCATATTACTGACGGTTCATAATTGTCATTTTGTCAATACTAACATTCATTAATAGTTTTGGTTCTTAACCGAATTTCATTGTCTTTATTACTTTGGGTTACATTATTTCTCCCTTCTCTATTTTTCATTACTTGTCTAGTTTTCTTGATGCGTTTCATCTGGTTTTCTTCCTCATGGGTTTGTTCTCTCTTGGTTTTCATTCTTCTTCACCTTCATTCGTCTTGTTTTCTTTATTTTGATTTCTTAACTGGCCAATCTCTGGGGTTGGGTCAATGTCGTTTGTCTGTCAGTCTATCGTTTCAGTTTCTTTGTTAATCACTTTCGGTTTATTACACCTTCTCCTTCCCTGTTAATTACCTTTTATTTATTTTTTACTATCCACATAATTTATTTATTCAAACATAATATCATTTAGCATTTTTTATACATACTTATTGTTATCAAAATTTACCTGAATTTGGTGATGTTATATAATGCTCTCCCACCAAAATTGATCATTTTATAAAACGTGATTCTAAGTTTGATGAAATTATCAATTGTATTGTATCATTTTCTTCTTAAACTCTCCTGCTTCTCACTCGATTTTTTATGCTTAATTCTGTATCTTTTATTTCCTTTCTCCTGATTCTTTTCTTCGTCATTTTTTCTTATTACGAACTGGCTTATTGATTTTTTATTATAAATTATTCCCTATAAATTTTATTTTCCCTAACTAACTTTACTTTGTAGTTGCAATCGATTCGGATGAGCTCTATTGGCTTACCTAACTCCGTCGTTCAAAACTACTCTTATTCTGAGATCAGGGGAACATCATCCCTGCTCAGTAAAATGATTTCTGGACTTATTCAACAGTCAATCTCAATTAATGAATCTTAAATATAGTCATCTCGTGACTCAACATAATAATAATAATAATAATAACATTTGTTGGCAATCTTTTACCTTTATATTTCATTATTGCTCAGTTTGAGTTAAATATTTTTTCAACTTTCTTCATACATACTGCTTGGTAATACTTGAAGCATTGCTTTTTATTGATACACTTCACATTTTTATTCATTTTTAATAAGTTTTGTTTCATCTCAATTCATATTACAACTCTTAAAATGTTTATTTTATTTATTTCGTTTTTTGATCATTGGTTTTCTTAATCTTACTTCCCATTTCTTTCTAAATAGTAGTGGAAGTTAGTCATTTTGATTGATATTTTTTTTTTTCATAACTTTTTAAATATCATAGTAAGTTAGTGTTTCTTACTAGTTAGGAATGTTTTTATCTCATTCCTTTATAGTATGTTTTGCTTTTTTGTGCCTTACATTTTGGCTAAAGATTATTGTAACTTAATCTTATTTTGTTAGGAATGTTTTGTAACTTCACTCCATTATTATTAATTTTTATTCAAAGATTATAGTAAGTTATTGTTTCTTACTTTATGTGGATTCTTGGTAATTTTATTTCTCCATTTTTTATGATTGGTCTAAAATATTCTCGAATTATCTGTGTAAGCTGTCCTTACAAAACCTTTTGAATTTTGAAATTCATTTTTATATATATTTTTTCATTATTATTTATCAGCAAACTTCATCTGCTTGTATTGTTATTCTTTCTTTTTATTTTAAATTACTTAGGTAGGTTATCATGAAATCAGTCCCCTTTTTCTTGGCGTTTATCTTCACTTTGTTTGCCCATAGTCCATCATTTCCTCTGCATTTGTGGTTCGGATAACCTTGGTGTATATAACTACTTTCTTCCTAGTGATATAGGTTTCTTCTGTTTTGTACCATGATTCTTCTAATATCATATGTTCAGTGGTATCCGTGACTGCTTCCATCATTTTATTATGTGGTTCTTTATTCAGCATTTCTATTTCTGGTATACTCAAGTGTGTTAGATACCTTCTTGATTTGTGACACCCTATCTTGTTGTGAGTCCTGTCAATTTTGTGTAATTTCCATTTTCTTATTGATTTGCTGAAGTTTTCCTCTGCTGGTTGGTTGTGAATTCCCTCTATAATTTCTTTCAGTGTCCTCCTACAATCTTTATATCTCATTAATTTGCTTTGGTCGGTAAGGGGTAAATTGAACACATCAATTAGTCCGTTCTTCATCATCTCCACTTCTTCTCTTGTTTTTAGTAGTTTCTTTTTATATATTTTTCCTATTTCCTTTGTTTTCTTAATCTTCTTAATTATTCGATTCTTCTTTACTCTTCTCCGGTTGGTTTTTATGTGCTTAATTTTCTCATTGTTTTTGTTATCTTTATTCCCAGAAAACAATACACCTTTGTCTTCTTTATTCTTTATTTCTTCAATGATACCGTCAGAAGTGTTGTCTAGTGTTTCATTCAATTGTGTGAAACCACTATCTACTGTTTCGTTAAGTTGATCTGCTGGGTATCTTGTCTCTTCCCATTTCTTATTCATCTCCATTTTTGTCTGATCGCTTTCTTCACGACATCCTTTGAAAATTAGTCTTATTTGCTGCTTCATTTCTTCTTTATTTTTCTCGTGGTCCTCCTTCAGCTGTTCCCTCAATTCTTCCTTCAATTCTTCGTTTCTTTTCTGAATTTCCTCCATCAATCTTTGTTGTAATGTTTCATTATTTTGGCTAACTGTTTTTCTCAATTCTTCCTTAGTACTTTCATTTGTACTCACTATCTTTTCATTGATCTGTTTCAAATTGTCATTGGTTTCTTTCTTCATCTGTTTCAGACTCTCTTCACTCTTGTCGAATTTCTCCTCCTGTTTCTTAAAATTTTGATTGGTTTCTTTCATCATAGTATTCATCATTTCCATTAATTTCAGTATGTTCGGGTCTCCTCTAACTTCTCCCTTGTCGCCCGCCTGTAATTCCATTTCTTCGTCTTGGGTTGGTTCTGTTGTGGTTATTGCTGTCTCCACTTCTTCAATCGGTGTTCCTTCCTCTTCTTCCCCTCTGTTTTCTTCCATCTCCTTCTCCTTCGCCAACTTTTTCCATAAACCTCTTGTGTGCATCCTGATCTCCTTTCGTGACCGCCGCTAGAACTTCGTACCTTCCTTTTTTCAAGCTCCACCGGTTGGTCGCCAATTTATAATATTTCGGTTCGTATACCTCTGTATAATATAACAGTGTGTCTGAGTGTGAAAGTGTGTCTGTGTTTCTTACCACTGCGTCCTCGCACGGCAATGTACTTCACGATGTTTGGGCCCGTAGCGAACGTACTGGGGACCAGGTATCGTGGTTCCCGATTTGAGGTTCAAACGTAGTGGATTATCTCCGGGTGGCGCCAAATTGTTTATATAAAACAATTAAAGTGGTTTACTTATCAATGTTCTATTTGAACGAGGCGACGAATTCAATCCGTCCCGCCTTTTCTCAATTTCGTGTCAATCGAGATAGCGGTTGCAGGATTCGCTACTTGAGCGCTAGACGTCGCATTGGAAACCTTCACTATACATTATATTTTTACACATACACTTTGCTAATGGAAATAAGATACGATTTAACACACACAATACAAATTTATTATTAATTGGAAGTTAATATTTTATAGACACAAGTTGTAATTAATTTGCTCATATATAATTCTGCACCGGATAATTCTTTATAAGACTCTACTCAAGGGTTAACCAATCGATTTCGAATACATATAAACAGCATGGCTTTCTCTGACGCCAATCAACAAATATTTCGATCGATGGTTGTGAGTTGTTTGGATCACGTTAAAAGGTTCAGATGCAGTTACAACATTAAAAATACACAACCTTACAATGTTTTTTCCTTATGTATGATAATGTGTAGTGGTAATTGTTTTGTTTAAGTGTCATACAAGATGTTTATAAGTCGTACATAAATATGAGGTTAGTTCTATAGTTAACAAATTTTCAGTGATATAATTTTATGGATCAATCCTTGTAAGAGAATAAAAATGATTCAGTGGTGTTCAACATACATTGAGAAATGTTCAAAGTGCGTTAATTTTTTGGAAGTTGAAACAATTTAACTGATACTTAACAGCATTGCAGTACGGAATTACTCGGGATGTCAAGAAGGAAGGATTATGGCATCAATATTGTTCCCGTGTTCTTTATTCAAGCTTCGACATCTTTTTCAAAGTGGTTTGGACTTATTTAGATATTTCATATTGAGTTAAACGTCTTCTCCCTCTGGAAATGGTATTCTGCATCCATCAGACTTCGGTACTATCGATTTCTATACTTGGTTCTACTTCTAAGATGTTTTAACTATTAAAATGTGTTGTACAGAAAATTCGCATCTGGCTTGCGATAGCGTCACTTTCCAAGTAATTGTATTTAACGGTAATTACCTCGTTAAACGGTCGTTTCTATGGTTACGTATTTGCTCTCATTGGGTGAGCTGAACATCAGTACATTGTTATCAATTTTCGAATTTCTTTCAAATCTTCGGACTTTCTTCCTCATCTTATCTTCCTTCGGGGTTATTATCTAAATGCACTGTCATTTATATTTTCTCACAAAGATTATTTTGGTACCCCACAATATTGGGTTTTATCAAGTTTTCTAAGTTTACAATTAATTTTATACTTACTAATTACATTTCTTTGTTTATATAATTCCTTAATTTAATATTTGGTTTTTAATAATAACTACTATTCATCCTTGATGAATTAGTCACCTTGGATTTGTCCATTACATGGTGATTTTTGTACAATCAGTAATTGTTTATGTTTGACCGTTATGCCTGTTTCACATTTAAGTAGCCATTACTGGATTTTTGTGGCTTCATACACAATACATTTCATTTAGTCCCAAATTGTTACTTTGCATTTAATGTAAGGTTTAATGTCTCTGGATGTGTTTTAATTTAGTCTTTGTTAGTAACAACTGTGTTATTCAATCTTACTTGCTAATTATTTGCTATTCATTTCCAATATAAAATATAACATCTAGGCAGGCCTATGGTCTGTATAACTCTTACAGCCATATCCAATTCATAAACAATAGTTAATACAATTCTTTATTTCTTATTTGTTGTTCTGGTGCTAAACAATCTCACCTCTATTGAACTTTTTTATCATTAAACTCCTATAACATGGGTATTTAATTAATGTTAATACAAACTTATTTTCTAATGCTTTTTTCTCTCCCTTCCATGTTAACACCATCTAATTACTTTTCTTTGTAAAACACACCTTTAAACTTTTACAATACATTTTTACGTTATAACAATACTACTTCCTAGTCATCACAGTGAATATCACTACTTAGTGTTCATTATTTACTGAATAAATGTCCTATCCTAAATACTATTCCTTGTAACTTGTTAAATGTTATTGTTCACTCTTAAAACTAAAACATAAGTAATTTTACTAAGTCTTTACCTTAGCCTACTCTCCTCTTACTATTTATACGATAGACAATATTTGTATTTATTTTTCACTAGCACTTTCTTAAATTATTTAGTGTTCATTATAATTTATTTAGTGTTTCTTTAGTATTATATCACTCTAGTATAAATCACTTTCACTAATTCAACTTCCATTTATTTCTCATCATTTTATTCTCTTTCTCTACACCCTATCTATATAAAATTATTAATATTGTGTCTTTCTTAGTTAACAAATTACATATATCCCTAACTCTTTTGGGTAGTGTACTTTTATACATTGTTTCATATTACTGACGGTTCATAATTGTCATTTTGTCAATACTAACATTCATTAATAGTTTTGGTTCTTAACCGAATTTCATTGTCTTTATTACTTTGGGTTACATTATTTCTCCCTTCTCTATTTTTCATTACTTGTCTAGTTTTCTTGATGCGTTTCATCTGGTTTTCTTCCTCATGGGTTTGTTCTCTCTTGGTTTTCATTCTTCTTCACCTTCATTCGTCTTGTTTTCTTTATTTTGATTTCTTAACTGGCCAATCTCTGGGGTTGGGTCAATGTCGTTTGTCTGTCAGTCTATCGTTTCAGTTTCTTTGTTAATCACTTTCGGTTTATTACACCTTCTCCTTCCCTGTTAATTACCTTTTATTTATTTTTTACTATCCACATAATTTATTTATTCAAACATAATATCATTTAGCATTTTTTATACATACTTATTGTTATCAAAATTTACCTGAATTTGGTGATGTTATATAATGCTCTCCCACCAAAATTGATCATTTTATAAAACGTGATTCTAAGTTTGATGAAATTATCAATTGTATTGTATCATTTTCTTCTTAAACTCTCCTGCTTCTCACTCGATTTTTTATGCTTAATTCTGTATCTTTTATTTCCTTTCTCCTGATTCTTTTCTTCGTCATTTTTTCTTATTACGAACTGGCTTATTGATTTTTTATTATAAATTATTCCCTATAAATTTTATTTTCCCTAACTAACTTTACTTTGTAGTTGCAATCGATTCGGATGAGCTCTATTGGCTTACCTAACTCCGTCGTTCAAAACTACTCTTATTCTGAGATCAGGGGAACATCATCCCTGCTCAGTAAAATGATTTCTGGACTTATTCAACAGTCAATCTCAATTAATGAATCTTAAATATAGTCATCTCGTGACTCAACATAATAATAATAATAATAATAACATTTGTTGGCAATCTTTTACCTTTATATTTCATTATTGCTCAGTTTGAGTTAAATATTTTTTCAACTTTCTTCATACATACTGCTTGGTAATACTTGAAGCATTGCTTTTTATTGATACACTTCACATTTTTATTCATTTTTAATAAGTTTTGTTTCATCTCAATTCATATTACAACTCTTAAAATGTTTATTTTATTTATTTCGTTTTTTGATCATTGGTTTTCTTAATCTTACTTCCCATTTCTTTCTAAATAGTAGTGGAAGTTAGTCATTTTGATTGATATTTTTTTTTTTCATAACTTTTTAAATATCATAGTAAGTTAGTGTTTCTTACTAGTTAGGAATGTTTTTATCTCATTCCTTTATAGTATGTTTTGCTTTTTTGTGCCTTACATTTTGGCTAAAGATTATTGTAACTTAATCTTATTTTTTTAGGAATGTTTTGTAACTTCACTCCATTATTATTAATTTTTATTCAAAGATTATAGTAAGTTATTGTTTCTTACTTTATGTGGATTCTTGGTAATTTTATTTCTCCATTTTTTATGATTGGTCTAAAATATTCTCGAATTATCTGTGTAAGCTGTCCTTACAAAACCTTTTGAATTTTGAAATTCATTTTTATATATATTTTTTCATTATTATTTATCAGCAAACTTCATCTGCTTGTATTGTTATTCTTTCTTTTTATTTTAAATTACTTAGGTAGGTTATCATGAAATCAGTCCCCTTTTTCTTGGCGTTTATCTTCACTTTGTTTGCCCATAGTCCATCATTTCCTCTGCATTTGTGGTTCGGATAACCTTGGTGTATACAACTACTTTCTTCCTAGTGATATAGGTTTCTTCTGTTTTGTACCATGATTCTTCTAATATCATATGTTCAGTGGTATCCGTGACTGCTTCCATCATTTTATTATGTGGTTCTTTATTCAGCATTTCTATTTCTGGTATACTCAAGTGTGTTAGATACCTTCTTGATTTGTGACACCCTATCTTGTTGTGAGTCCTGTCAATTTTGTGTAATTTCCATTTTCTTATTGATTTGCTGAAGTTTTCCTCTGCTGGTTGGTTGTGAATTCCCTCTATAATTTCTTTCAGTGTCCTCCTACAATCTTTATATCTCATTAATTTGCTTTGGTCGGTAAGGGGTAAATTGAACACATCAATTAGTCCGTTCTTCATCATCTCCACTTCTTCTCTTGTTTTTAGTAGTTTCTTTTTATATATTTTTCCTATTTCCTTTGGTTTGTTAATCTTCTTAATTATTCGATTCTTCTTTACTCTTCTCCGGTTGGTTTTTATGTGCTTAATTTTCTCATTGTTTTTGTTATCTTTATTCCCAGAAAACAATACACCTTTGTCTTCTTTATTCTTTATTTCTTCAATGATACCGTCAGAAGTGTTGTCTAGTGTTTCATTCAATTGTGTGAAACCACTATCTACTGTTTCGTTAAGTTGATCTGCTGGGTATCTTGTCTCTTCCCATTTCTTATTCATCTCCATTTTTGTCTGATCGCTTTCTTCACGACATCCTTTGAAAATTAGTCTTATTTGCTGCTTCATTTCTTCTTTATTTTTCTCGTGGTCCTCCTTCAGCTGTTCCCTCAATTCTTCCTTCAATTCTTCGTTTCTTTTCTGAATTTCCTCCATCAATCTTTGTTGTAATGTTTCATTATTTTGGCTAACTGTTTTTCTCAATTCTTCCTTAGTACTTTCATTTGTACTCACTATCTTTTCATTGATCTGTTTCAAATTGTCATTGGTTTCTTTCTTCATCTGTTTCAGACTCTCTTCACTCTTGTCGAATTTCTCCTCCTGTTTCTTAAAATTTTGATTGGTTTCTTTCATCATAGTATTCATCATTTCCATTAATTTCAGTATGTTCGGGTCTCCTCTAACTTCTCCCTTGTCGCCCGCCTGTAATTCCATTTCTTCGTCTTGGGTTGGTTCTGTTGTGGTTATTGCTGTCTCCACTTCTTCAATCGGTGTTCCTTCCTCTTCTTCCCCTCTGTTTTCTTCCATCTCCTTCTCCTTCGCCAACTTTTTCCATAAACCTCTTGTGTGCATCCTGATCTCCTTTCGTGACCGCCGCTAGAACTTCGTACCTTCCTTTTTTCAAGCTCCACCGGTTGGTCGCCAATTTATAATATTTCGGTTCGTATACCTCTGTATAATATAACAGTGTGTCTGAGTGTGAAAGTGTGTCTGTGTTTCTTACCACTGCGTCCTCGCACGGCGATGTACTTCACGATGTTTGGGCCCGTAGCGAACGTACTGGGGACCAGGTATCGTGGTTCCCGATTTGAGGTTCAAACGTAGTGGATTATCTCCGGGTGGCGCCAAATTGTTTATATAAAACAATTAAAGTGGTTTACTTATCAATGTTCTATTTGAACGAGGCGACGAATTCAATCCGTCCCGCCTTTTCTCAATTTCGTGTCAATCGAGATAGCGGTTGCAGGATTCGCTACTTGAGCGCTAGACGTCGCATTGGAAACCTTCACTATACATTATATTTTTACACATACACTTTGCTAATGGAAATAAGATACGATTTAACACACACAATACAAATTTATTATTAATTGGAAGTTAATATTTTATAGACACAAGTTGTAATTAATTTGCTCATATATAATTCTGCACCGGATAATTCTTTATAAGACTCTACTCAAGGGTTAACCAATCGATTTCGAATACATATAAACAGCATGGCTTTCTCTGACGCCAATCAACAAATATTTCGATCGATGGTTGTGAGTTGTTTGGATCACGTTAAAAGGTTCAGATGCAGTTACAACATTAAAAATACACAACCTTACAATGTTTTTTCCTTATGTATGATAATGTGTAGTGGTAATTGTTTTGTTTAAGTGTCATACAAGATGTTTATAAGTCGTACATAAATATGAGGTTAGTTCTATAGTTAACAAATTTTCAGTGATATAATTTTATGGATCAATCCTTGTAAGAGAATAAAAATGATTCAGTGGTGTTCAACATACATTGAGAAATGTTCAAAGTGCGTTAATTTTTTGGAAGTTGAAACAATTTAACTGATACTTAACAGCATTGCAGTACGGAATTACTCGGGATGTCAAGAAGGAAGGATTATGGCATCAATATTGTTCCCGTGTTCTTTATTCAAGCTTCGACATCTTTTTCAAAGTGGTTTGGACTTATTTAGATATTTCATATTGAGTTAAACGTCTTCTCCCTCTGGAAATGGTATTCTGCATCCATCAGACTTCGGTACTATCGATTTCTATACTTGGTTCTACTTCTAAGATGTTTTAACTATTAAAATGTGTTGTACAGAAAATTCGCATCTGGCTTGCGATAGCGTCACTTTCCAAGTAATTGTATTTAACGGTAATTACCTCGTTAAACGGTCGTTTCTATGGTTACGTATTTGCTCTCATTGGGTGAGCTGAACATCAGTACATTGTTATCAATTTTCGAATTTCTTTCAAATCTTCGGACTTTCTTCCTCATCTTATCTTCCTTCGGGGTTATTATCTAAATGCACTGTCATTTATATTTTCTCACAAAGATTATTTTGGTACCCCACAATATTGGGTTTTATCAAGTTTTCTAAGTTTACAATTAATTTTATACTTACTAATTACATTTCTTTGTTTATATAATTCCTTAATTTAATATTTGGTTTTTAATAATAACTACTATTCATCCTTGATGAATTAGTCACCTTGGATTTGTCCATTACATGGTGATTTTTGTACAATCAGTAATTGTTTATGTTTGACCGTTATGCCTGTTTCACATTTAAGTAGCCATTACTGGATTTTTGTGGCTTCATACACAATACATTTCATTTAGTCCCAAATTGTTACTTTGCATTTAATGTAAGGTTTAATGTCTCTGGATGTGTTTTAATTTAGTCTTTGTTAGTAACAACTGTGTTATTCAATCTTACTTGCTAATTATTTGCTATTCATTTCCAATATAAAATATAACATCTAGGCCTATGGTCTGTATAACTCTTACAGCCATATCCAATTCATAAACAATAGTTAATACAATTCATTATTTCTTATTTGTTGTTCTGGTGCTAAACAATCTCACCTCTATTGAACTTTTTTATCATTAAACTCGTATAACATGGGTATTTAATTAATGTTAATACAAACTTATTTTCTAATGCTTTTTTCTCTCCCTTCCATGTTAACACCATCTAATTACTTTTCTTTGTGAAACACACCTTTAAACTTTTACAATACATTTTTACGTTATAACAATACTACTTCCTAGTCATCACAGTGAATATCACTACTTAGTGTTCATTATTTACTGAATAAATGTCCTATCCTAAATACTATTCCTTGTAACTTGTTAAATGTTATTGTTCACTCTTAAAACTAAAACATAAGTAATTTTACTAAGTCTTTACCTTAGCCTACTCTCCTCTTACTATTTATACGATAGACAATATTTGTATTTATTTTTCACTAGCACTTTCTTAAATTATTTAGTGTTCATTATAATTTATTTAGTGTTTCTTTAGTATTATATCACTCTAGTATAAATCACTTTCACTAATTCAACTTCCATTTATTTCTCATCATTTTATTCTCTTTCTCTACACCCTATCTATATAAAATTATTAATATTGTGTCTTTCTT
Organism: Magicicada septendecula; assembly: GCA_034769895.1. NCBI lineage: Eukaryota > Metazoa > Arthropoda > Insecta > Hemiptera > Cicadidae > Magicicada > Magicicada septendecula. Next base: position 752,507,194 of record CM068367.1, on the reverse strand, counting down.
AGTTAACAAATTACATATATCCCTAACTCTTTTGGGTAGTGTACTTTTATACATTGTTTCATATTACTGACGGTTCATAATTGTCATTTTGTCAATACTAACATTCATTAATAGTTTTGGTTCTTAACCGAATTTCATTGTCTTTATTACTTTGGGTTACATTATTTCTCCCTTCTCTATTTTTCATTACTTGTCTAGTTTTCTTGATGCGTTTCATCTGGTTTTCTTCCTCATGGGTTTGTTCTCTCTTGGTTTTCATTCTTCTTCACCTTCATTCGTCTTGTTTTCTTTATTTTGATTTCTTAACTGGCCAATCTCTGGGGTTGGGTCAATGTCGTTTGTCTGTCAGTCTATCGTTTCAGTTTCTTTGTTAATCACTTTCGGTTTATTACACCTTCTCCTTCCCTGTTAATTACCTTTTATTTATTTTTTACTATCCACATAATTTATTTATTCAAACATAATATCATTTAGCATTTTTTATACATACTTATTGTTATCAGAATTTACCTGAATTTGGTGATGTTATATAATGCTCTCCCACCAAAATTGATCATTTTATAAAACGTGATTCTAAGTTTGATGAAATTATCAATTGTATTGTATCATTTTCTTCTTAAACTCTCCTGCTTCTCACTCGATTTTTTATGCTTAATTCTGTATCTTTTATTTCCTTTCTCCTGATTCTTTTCTTCGTCATTTTTTCTTATTACGAACTGGCTTATTGATTTTTTATTATAAATTATTCCCTATAAATTTTATTTTCCCTAACTAACTTTACTTTGTAGTTGCAATCGATTCGGATGAGCTCTATTGGCTTACCTAACTCCGTCGTTCAAAACTACTCTTATTCTGAGATCAGGGGAACATCATCCCTGCTCAGTAAAATGATTGCTGGACTTATTCAACAGTCAATCTCAATTAATGAATCTTAAATATAGTCATCTCGTGACTCAACATAATAATAATAATAATAATAACATTTGTTGGCAATCTTTTACCTTTATATTTCATTATTGCTCAGTTTGAGTTAAATATTTTTTCAACTTTCTTCATACATACTGCTTGGTAATACTTGAAGCATTGCTTTTTATTGATACACTTCACATTTTTATTCATTTTTAATAAGTTTTGTTTCATCTCAATTCATATTACAACTCTTAAAATGTTTATTTTATTTATTTCGTTTTTTGATCATTGGTTTTCTTAATCTTACTTCCCATTTCTTTCTAAATAGTAGTGGAAGTTAGTCATTTTGATTGATATTTTTTTTTTTCATAACTTTTTAAATATCATAGTAAGTTAGTGTTTCTTACTAGTTAGGAATGTTTTTATCTCATTCCTTTATAGTATGTTTTGCTTTTTTGTGCCTTACATTTTGGCTAAAGATTATTGTAACTTAATCTTATTTTTTTAGGAATGTTTTGTAACTTCACTCCATTATTATTAATTTTTATTCAAAGATTATAGTAAGTTATTGTTTCTTACTTTATGTGGATTCTTGGTAATTTTATTTCTCCATTTTTTATGATTGGTCTAAAATATTCTCGAATTATCTGTGTAAGCTGTCCTTACAAAACCTTTTGAATTTTGAAATTCATTTTTATATATATTTTTTCATTATTATTTATCAGCAAACTTCATCTGCTTGTATTGTTATTCTTTCTTTTTATTTTAAATTACTTAGGTAGGTTATCATGAAATCAGTCCCCTTTTTCTTGGCGTTTATCTTCACTTTGTTTGCCCATAGTCCATCATTTCCTCTGCATTTGTGGTTCGGATAACCTTGGTGTATACAACTACTTTCTTCCTAGTGATATAGGTTTCTTCTGTTTTGTACCATGATTCTTCTAATATCATATGTTCAGTGGTATCCGTGACTGCTTCCATCATTTTATTATGTGGTTCTTTATTCAGCATTTCTATTTCTGGTATACTCAAGTGTGTTAGATACCTTCTTGATTTGTGACACCCTATCTTGTTGTGAGTCCTGTCAATTTTGTGTAATTTCCATTTTCTTATTGATTTGCTGAAGTTTTCCTCTGCTGGTTGGTTGTGAATTCCCTCTATAATTTCTTTCAGTGTCCTCCTACAATCTTTATATCTCATTAATTTGCTTTGGTCGGTAAGGGGTAAATTGAACACATCAATTAGTCCGTTCTTCATCATCTCCACTTCTTCTCTTGTTTTTAGTAGTTTCTTTTTATATATTTTTCCTATTTCCTTTGGTTTGTTAATCTTCTTAATTATTCGATTCTTCTTTACTCTTCTCCGGTTGGTTTTTATGTGCTTAATTTTCTCATTGTTTTTGTTATCTTTATTCCCAGAAAACAATACACCTTTGTCTTCTTTATTCTTTATTTCTTCAATGATACCGTCAGAAGTGTTGTCTAGTGTTTCATTCAATTGTGTGAAACCACTATCTACTGTTTCGTTAAGTTGATCTGCTGGGTATCTTGTCTCTTCCCATTTCTTATTCATCTCCATTTTTGTCTGATCGCTTTCTTCACGACATCCTTTGAAAATTAGTCTTATTTGCTGCTTCATTTCTTCTTTATTTTTCTCGTGGTCCTCCTTCAGCTGTTCCCTCAATTCTTCCTTCAATTCTTCGTTTCTTTTCTGAATTTCCTCCATCAATCTTTGTTGTAATGTTTCATTATTTTGGCTAACTGTTTTTCTCAATTCTTCCTTAGTACTTTCATTTGTACTCACTATCTTTTCATTGATCTGTTTCAAATTGTCATTGGTTTCTTTCTTCATCTGTTTCAGACTCTCTTCACTCTTGTCGAATTTCTCCTCCTGTTTCTTAAAATTTTGATTGGTTTCTTTCATCATAGTATTCATCATTTCCATTAATTTCAGTATGTTCGGGTCTCCTCTAACTTCTCCCTTGTCGCCCGCCTGTAATTCCATTTCTTCGTCTTGGGTTGGTTCTGTTGTGGTTATTGCTGTCTCCACTTCTTCAATCGGTGTTCCTTCCTCTTCTTCCCCTCTGTTTTCTTCCATCTCCTTCTCCTTCGCCAACTTTTTCCATAAACCTCTTGTGTGCATCCTGATCTCCTTTCGTGACCGCCGCTAGAACTTCGTACCTTCCTTTTTTCAAGCTCCACCGGTTGGTCGCCAATTTATAATATTTCGGTTCGTATACCTCTGTATAATATAACAGTGTGTCTGAGTGTGAAAGTGTGTCTGTGTTTCTTACCACTGCGTCCTCGCACGGCGATGTACTTCACGATGTTTGGGCCCGTAGCGAACGTACTGGGGACCAGGTATCGTGGTTCCCGATTTGAGGTTCAAACGTAGTGGATTATCTCCGGGTGGCGCCAAATTGTTTATATAAAACAATTAAAGTGGTTTACTTATCAATGTTCTATTTGAACGAGGCGACGAATTCAATCCGTCCCGCCTTTTCTCAATTTCGTGTCAATCGAGATAGCGGTTGCAGGATTCGCTACTTGAGCGCTAGACGTCGCATTGGAAACCTTCACTATACATTATATTTTTACACATACACTTTGCTAATGGAAATAAGATACGATTTAACACACACAATACAAATTTATTATTAATTGGAAGTTAATATTTTATAGACACAAGTTGTAATTAATTTGCTCATATATAATTCTGCACCGGATAATTCTTTATAAGACTCTACTCAAGGGTTAACCAATCGATTTCGAATACATATAAACAGCATGGCTTTCTCTGACGCCAATCAACAAATATTTCGATCGATGGTTGTGAGTTGTTTGGATCACGTTAAAAGGTTCAGATGCAGTTACAACATTAAAAATACACAACCTTACAATGTTTTTTCCTTATGTATGATAATGTGTAGTGGTAATTGTTTTGTTTAAGTGTCATACAAGATGTTTATAAGTCGTACATAAATATGAGGTTAGTTCTATAGTTAACAAATTTTCAGTGATATAATTTTATGGATCAATCCTTGTAAGAGAATAAAAATGATTCAGTGGTGTTCAACATACATTGAGAAATGTTCAAAGTGCGTTAATTTTTTGGAAGTTGAAACAATTTAACTGATACTTAACAGCATTGCAGTACGGAATTACTCGGGATGTCAAGAAGGAAGGATTATGGCATCAATATTGTTCCCGTGTTCTTTATTCAAGCTTCGACATCTTTTTCAAAGTGGTTTGGACTTATTTAGATATTTCATATTGAGTTAAACGTCTTCTCCCTCTGGAAATGGTATTCTGCATCCATCAGACTTCGGTACTATCGATTTCTATACTTGGTTCTACTTCTAAGATGTTTTAACTATTAAAATGTGTTGTACAGAAAATTCGCATCTGGCTTGCGATAGCGTCACTTTCCAAGTAATTGTATTTAACGGTAATTACCTCGTTAAACGGTCGTTTCTATGGTTACGTATTTGCTCTCATTGGGTGAGCTGAACATCAGTACATTGTTATCAATTTTCGAATTTCTTTCAAATCTTCGGACTTTCTTCCTCATCTTATCTTCCTTCGGGGTTATTATCTAAATGCACTGTCATTTATATTTTCTCACAAAGATTATTTTGGTACCCCACAATATTGGGTTTTATCAAGTTTTCTAAGTTTACAATTAATTTTATACTTACTAATTACATTTCTTTGTTTATATAATTCCTTAATTTAATATTTGGTTTTTAATAATAACTACTATTCATCCTTGATGAATTAGTCACCTTGGATTTGTCCATTACATGGTGATTTTTGTACAATCAGTAATTGTTTATGTTTGACCGTTATGCCTGTTTCACATTTAAGTAGCCATTACTGGATTTTTGTGGCTTCATACACAATACATTTCATTTAGTCCCAAATTGTTACTTTGCATTTAATGTAAGGTTTAATGTCTCTGGATGTGTTTTAATTTAGTCTTTGTTAGTAACAACTGTGTTATTCAATCTTACTTGCTAATTATTTGCTATTCATTTCCAATATAAAATATAACATCTAGGCCTATGGTCTGTATAACTCTTACAGCCATATCCAATTCATAAACAATAGTTAATACAATTCATTATTTCTTATTTGTTGTTCTGGTGCTAAACAATCTCACCTCTATTGAACTTTTTTATCATTAAACTCGTATAACATGGGTATTTAATTAATGTTAATACAAACTTATTTTCTAATGCTTTTTTCTCTCCCTTCCATGTTAACACCATCTAATTACTTTTCTTTGTGAAACACACCTTTAAACTTTTACAATACATTTTTACGTTATAACAATACTACTTCCTAGTCATCACAGTGAATATCACTACTTAGTGTTCATTATTTACTGAATAAATGTCCTATCCTAAATACTATTCCTTGTAACTTGTTAAATGTTATTGTTCACTCTTAAAACTAAAACATAAGTAATTTTACTAAGTCTTTACCTTAGCCTACTCTCCTCTTACTATTTATACGATAGACAATATTTGTATTTATTTTTCACTAGCACTTTCTTAAATTATTTAGTGTTCATTATAATTTATTTAGTGTTTCTTTAGTATTATATCACTCTAGTATAAATCACTTTCACTAATTCAACTTCCATTTATTTCTCATCATTTTATTCTCTTTCTCTACACCCTATCTATATAAAATTATTAATATTGTGTCTTTCTTAGTTAACAAATTACATATATCCCTAACTCTTTTGGGTAGTGTACTTTTATACATTGTTTCATATTACTGACGGTTCATAATTGTCATTTTGTCAATACTAACATTCATTAATAGTTTTGGTTCTTAACCGAATTTCATTGTCTTTATTACTTTGGGTTACATTATTTCTCCCTTCTCTATTTTTCATTACTTGTCTAGTTTTCTTGATGCGTTTCATCTGGTTTTCTTCCTCATGGGTTTGTTCTCTCTTGGTTTTCATTCTTCTTCACCTTCATTCGTCTTGTTTTCTTTATTTTGATTTCTTAACTGGCCAATCTCTGGGGTTGGGTCAATGTCGTTTGTCTGTCAGTCTATCGTTTCAGTTTCTTTGTTAATCACTTTCGGTTTATTACACCTTCTCCTTCCCTGTTAATTACCTTTTATTTATTTTTTACTATCCACATAATTTATTTATTCAAACATAATATCATTTAGCATTTTTTATACATACTTATTGTTATCAGAATTTACCTGAATTTGGTGATGTTATATAATGCTCTCCCACCAAAATTGATCATTTTATAAAACGTGATTCTAAGTTTGATGAAATTATCAATTGTATTGTATCATTTTCTTCTTAAACTCTCCTGCTTCTCACTCGATTTTTTATGCTTAATTCTGTATCTTTTATTTCCTTTCTCCTGATTCTTTTCTTCGTCATTTTTTCTTATTACGAACTGGCTTATTGATTTTTTATTATAAATTATTCCCTATAAATTTTATTTTCCCTAACTAACTTTACTTTGTAGTTGCAATCGATTCGGATGAGCTCTATTGGCTTACCTAACTCCGTCGTTCAAAACTACTCTTATTCTGAGATCAGGGGAACATCATCCCTGCTCAGTAAAATGATTGCTGGACTTATTCAACAGTCAATCTCAATTAATGAATCTTAAATATAGTCATCTCGTGACTCAACATAATAATAATAATAATAATAACATTTGTTGGCAATCTTTTACCTTTATATTTCATTATTGCTCAGTTTGAGTTAAATATTTTTTCAACTTTCTTCATACATACTGCTTGGTAATACTTGAAGCATTGCTTTTTATTGATACACTTCACATTTTTATTCATTTTTAATAAGTTTTGTTTCATCTCAATTCATATTACAACTCTTAAAATGTTTATTTTATTTATTTCGTTTTTTGATCATTGGTTTTCTTAATCTTACTTCCCATTTCTTTCTAAATAGTAGTGGAAGTTAGTCATTTTGATTGATATTTTTTTTTTTCATAACTTTTTAAATATCATAGTAAGTTAGTGTTTCTTACTAGTTAGGAATGTTTTTATCTCATTCCTTTATAGTATGTTTTGCTTTTTTGTGCCTTACATTTTGGCTAAAGATTATTGTAACTTAATCTTATTTTTTTAGGAATGTTTTGTAACTTCACTCCATTATTATTAATTTTTATTCAAAGATTATAGTAAGTTATTGTTTCTTACTTTATGTGGATTCTTGGTAATTTTATTTCTCCATTTTTTATGATTGGTCTAAAATATTCTCGAATTATCTGTGTAAGCTGTCCTTACAAAACCTTTTGAATTTTGAAATTCATTTTTATATATATTTTTTCATTATTATTTATCAGCAAACTTCATCTGCTTGTATTGTTATTCTTTCTTTTTATTTTAAATTACTTAGGTAGGTTATCATGAAATCAGTCCCCTTTTTCTTGGCGTTTATCTTCACTTTGTTTGCCCATAGTCCATCATTTCCTCTGCATTTGTGGTTCGGATAACCTTGGTGTATACAACTACTTTCTTCCTAGTGATATAGGTTTCTTCTGTTTTGTACCATGATTCTTCTAATATCATATGTTCAGTGGTATCCGTGACTGCTTCCATCATTTTATTATGTGGTTCTTTATTCAGCATTTCTATTTCTGGTATACTCAAGTGTGTTAGATACCTTCTTGATTTGTGACACCCTATCTTGTTGTGAGTCCTGTCAATTTTGTGTAATTTCCATTTTCTTATTGATTTGCTGAAGTTTTCCTCTGCTGGTTGGTTGTGAATTCCCTCTATAATTTCTTTCAGTGTCCTCCTACAATCTTTATATCTCATTAATTTGCTTTGGTCGGTAAGGGGTAAATTGAACACATCAATTAGTCCGTTCTTCATCATCTCCACTTCTTCTCTTGTTTTTAGTAGTTTCTTTTTATATATTTTTCCTATTTCCTTTGGTTTGTTAATCTTCTTAATTATTCGATTCTTCTTTACTCTTCTCCGGTTGGTTTTTATGTGCTTAATTTTCTCATTGTTTTTGTTATCTTTATTCCCAGAAAACAATACACCTTTGTCTTCTTTATTCTTTATTTCTTCAATGATACCGTCAGAAGTGTTGTCTAGTGTTTCATTCAATTGTGTGAAACCACTATCTACTGTTTCGTTAAGTTGATCTGCTGGGTATCTTGTCTCTTCCCATTTCTTATTCATCTCCATTTTTGTCTGATCGCTTTCTTCACGACATCCTTTGAAAATTAGTCTTATTTGCTGCTTCATTTCTTCTTTATTTTTCTCGTGGTCCTCCTTCAGCTGTTCCCTCAATTCTTCCTTCAATTCTTCGTTTCTTTTCTGAATTTCCTCCATCAATCTTTGTTGTAATGTTTCATTATTTTGGCTAACTGTTTTTCTCAATTCTTCCTTAGTACTTTCATTTGTACTCACTATCTTTTCATTGATCTGTTTCAAATTGTCATTGGTTTCTTTCTTCATCTGTTTCAGACTCTCTTCACTCTTGTCGAATTTCTCCTCCTGTTTCTTAAAATTTTGATTGGTTTCTTTCATCATAGTATTCATCATTTCCATTAATTTCAGTATGTTCGGGTCTCCTCTAACTTCTCCCTTGTCGCCCGCCTGTAATTCCATTTCTTCGTCTTGGGTTGGTTCTGTTGTGGTTATTGCTGTCTCCACTTCTTCAATCGGTGTTCCTTCCTCTTCTTCCCCTCTGTTTTCTTCCATCTCCTTCTCCTTCGCCAACTTTTTCCATAAACCTCTTGTGTGCATCCTGATCTCCTTTCGTGACCGCCGCTAGAACTTCGTACCTTCCTTTTTTCAAGCTCCACCGGTTGGTCGCCAATTTATAATATTTCGGTTCGTATACCTCTGTATAATATAACAGTGTGTCTGAGTGTGAAAGTGTGTCTGTGTTTCTTACCACTGCGTCCTCGCACGGCGATGTACTTCACGATGTTTGGGCCCGTAGCGAACGTACTGGGGACCAGGTATCGTGGTTCCCGATTTGAGGTTCAAACGTAGTGGATTATCTCCGGGTGGCGCCAAATTGTTTATATAAAACAATTAAAGTGGTTTACTTATCAATGTTCTATTTGAACGAGGCGACGAATTCAATCCGTCCCGCCTTTTCTCAATTTCGTGTCAATCGAGATAGCGGTTGCAGGATTCGCTACTTGAGCGCTAGACGTCGCATTGGAAACCTTCACTATACATTATATTTTTACACATACACTTTGCTAATGGAAATAAGATACGATTTAACACACACAATACAAATTTATTATTAATTGGAAGTTAATATTTTATAGACACAAGTTGTAATTAATTTGCTCATATATAATTCTGCACCGGATAATTCTTTATAAGACTCTACTCAAGGGTTAACCAATCGATTTCGAATACATATAAACAGCATGGCTTTCTCTGACGCCAATCAACAAATATTTCGATCGATGGTTGTGAGTTGTTTGGATCACGTTAAAAGGTTCAGATGCAGTTACAACATTAAAAATACACAACCTTACAATGTTTTTTCCTTATGTATGATAATGTGTAGTGGTAATTGTTTTGTTTAAGTGTCATACAAGATGTTTATAAGTCGTACATAAATATGAGGTTAGTTCTATAGTTAACAAATTTTCAGTGATATAATTTTATGGATCAATCCTTGTAAGAGAATAAAAATGATTCAGTGGTGTTCAACATACATTGAGAAATGTTCAAAGTGCGTTAATTTTTTGGAAGTTGAAACAATTTAACTGATACTTAACAGCATTGCAGTACGGAATTACTCGGGATGTCAAGAAGGAAGGATTATGGCATCAATATTGTTCCCGTGTTCTTTATTCAAGCTTCGACATCTTTTTCAAAGTGGTTTGGACTTATTTAGATATTTCATATTGAGTTAAACGTCTTCTCCCTCTGGAAATGGTATTCTGCATCCATCAGACTTCGGTACTATCGATTTCTATACTTGGTTCTACTTCTAAGATGTTTTAACTATTAAAATGTGTTGTACAGAAAATTCGCATCTGGCTTGCGATAGCGTCACTTTCCAAGTAATTGTATTTAACGGTAATTACCTCGTTAAACGGTCGTTTCTATGGTTACGTATTTGCTCTCATTGGGTGAGCTGAACATCAGTACATTGTTATCAATTTTCGAATTTCTTTCAAATCTTCGGACTTTCTTCCTCATCTTATCTTCCTTCGGGGTTATTATCTAAATGCACTGTCATTTATATTTTCTCACAAAGATTATTTTGGTACCCCACAATATTGGGTTTTATCAAGTTTTCTAAGTTTACAATTAATTTTATACTTACTAATTACATTTCTTTGTTTATATAATTCCTTAATTTAATATTTGGTTTTTAATAATAACTACTATTCATCCTTGATGAATTAGTCACCTTGGATTTGTCCATTACATGGTGATTTTTGTACAATCAGTAATTGTTTATGTTTGACCGTTATGCCTGTTTCACATTTAAGTAGCCATTACTGGATTTTTGTGGCTTCATACACAATACATTTCATTTAGTCCCAAATTGTTACTTTGCATTTAATGTAAGGTTTAATGTCTCTGGATGTGTTTTAATTTAGTCTTTGTTAGTAACAACTGTGTTATTCAATCTTACTTGCTAATTATTTGCTATTCATTTCCAATATAAAATATAACATCTAGGCCTATGGTCTGTATAACTCTTACAGCCATATCCAATTCATAAACAATAGTTAATACAATTCATTATTTCTTATTTGTTGTTCTGGTGCTAAACAATCTCACCTCTATTGAACTTTTTTATCATTAAACTCGTATAACATGGGTATTTAATTAATGTTAATACAAACTTATTTTCTAATGCTTTTTTCTCTCCCTTCCATGTTAACACCATCTAATTACTTTTCTTTGTGAAACACACCTTTAAACTTTTACAATACATTTTTACGTTATAACAATACTACTTCCTAGTCATCACAGTGAATATCACTACTTAGTGTTCATTATTTACTGAATAAATGTCCTATCCTAAATACTATTCCTTGTAACTTGTTAAATGTTATTGTTCACTCTTAAAACTAAAACATAAGTAATTTTACTAAGTCTTTACCTTAGCCTACTCTCCTCTTACTATTTATACGATAGACAATATTTGTATTTATTTTTCACTAGCACTTTCTTAAATTATTTAGTGTTCATTATAATTTATTTAGTGTTTCTTTAGTATTATATCACTCTAGTATAAATCACTTTCACTAATTCAACTTCCATTTATTTCTCATCATTTTATTCTCTTTCTCTACACCCTATCTATATAAAATTATTAATATTGTGTCTTTCTTAGTTAACAAATTACATATATCCCTAACTCTTTTGGGTAGTGTACTTTTATACATTGTTTCATATTACTGACGGTTCATAATTGTCATTTTGTCAATACTAACATTCATTAATAGTTTTGGTTCTTAACCGAATTTCATTGTCTTTATTACTTTGGGTTACATTATTTCTCCCTTCTCTATTTTTCATTACTTGTCTAGTTTTCTTGATGCGTTTCATCTGGTTTTCTTCCTCATGGGTTTGTTCTCTCTTGGTTTTCATTCTTCTTCACCTTCATTCGTCTTGTTTTCTTTATTTTGATTTCTTAACTGGCCAATCTCTGGGGTTGGGTCAATGTCGTTTGTCTGTCAGTCTATCGTTTCAGTTTCTTTGTTAATCACTTTCGGTTTATTACACCTTCTCCTTCCCTGTTAATTACCTTTTATTTATTTTTTACTATCCACATAATTTATTTATTCAAACATAATATCATTTAGCATTTTTTATACATACTTATTGTTATCAGAATTTACCTGAATTTGGTGATGTTATATAATGCTCTCCCACCAAAATTGATCATTTTATAAAACGTGATTCTAAGTTTGATGAAATTATCAATTGTATTGTATCATTTTCTTCTTAAACTCTCCTGCTTCTCACTCGATTTTTTATGCTTAATTCTGTATCTTTTATTTCCTTTCTCCTGATTCTTTTCTTCGTCATTTTTTCTTATTACGAACTGGCTTATTGATTTTTTATTATAAATTATTCCCTATAAATTTTATTTTCCCTAACTAACTTTACTTTGTAGTTGCAATCGATTCGGATGAGCTCTATTGGCTTACCTAACTCCGTCGTTCAAAACTACTCTTATTCTGAGATCAGGGGAACATCATCCCTGCTCAGTAAAATGATTGCTGGACTTATTCAACAGTCAATCTCAATTAATGAATCTTAAATATAGTCATCTCGTGACTCAACATAATAATAATAATAATAACATTTGTTGGCAATCTTTTACCTTTATATTTCATTATTGCTCAGTTTGAGTTAAATATTTTTTCAACTTTCTTCATACATACTGCTTGGTAATACTTGAAGCATTGCTTTTTATTGATACACTTCACATTTTTATTCATTTTTAATAAGTTTTGTTTCATCTCAATTCATATTACAACTCTTAAAATGTTTATTTTATTTATTTCGTTTTTTGATCATTGGTTTTCTTAATCTTACTTCCCATTTCTTTCTAAATAGTAGTGGAAGTTAGTCATTTTGATTGATATTTTTTTTTTTTCATAACTTTTTAAATATCATAGTAAGTTAGTGTTTCTTACTAGTTAGGAATGTTTTTATCTCATTCCTTTATAGTATGTTTTGCTTTTTTGTGCCTTACATTTTGGCTAAAGATTATTGTAACTTAATCTTATTTTGTTAGGAATGTTTTGTAACTTCACTCCATTATTATTAATTTTTATTCAAAGATTATAGTAAGTTATTGTTTCTTACTTTATGTGGATTCTTGGTAATTTTATTTCTCCATTTTTTATGATTGGTCTAAAATATTCTCGAATTATCTGTGTAAGCTGTCCTTACAAAACCTTTTGAATTTTGAAATTCATGTTTATATATATTTTTTCATTATTATTTATCAGCAAACTTCATCTGCTTGTATTGTTATTCTTTCTTTTTATTTTAAATTACTTAGGTAGGTTATCATGAAATCAGTCCCCTTTTTCTTGGCGTTTATCTTCACTTTGTTTGCCCATAGTCCATCATTTCCTCTGCATTTGTGGTTCGGATAACCTTGGTGTATATAACTACTTTCTTCCTAGTGATATAGGTTTCTTCTGTTTTGTACCATGATTCTTCTAATATCATATGTTCAGTGGTATCCGTGACTGCTTCCATCATTTTATTATGTGGTTCTTTATTCAGCATTTCTATTTCTGGTATACTCAAGTGTGTTAGATACCTTCTTGATTTGTGACACCCTATCTTGTTGTGAGTCCTGTCAATTTTGTGTAATTTCCATTTTCTTATTGATTTGCTGAAGTTTTCCTCTGCTGGTTGGTTGTGAATTCCCTCTATAATTTCTTTCAGTGTCCTCCTACAATCTTTATATCTCATTAATTTGCTTTGGTCGGTAAGGGGTAAATTGAACACATCAATTAGTCCGTTCTTCATCATCTCCACTTCTTCTCTTGTTTTTAGTAGTTTCTTTTTATATATTTTTCCTATTTCCTTTGTTTTCTTAATCTTCTTAATTATTCGATTCTTCTTTACTCTTCTCCGGTTGGTTTTTATGTGCTTAATTTTCTCATTGTTTTTGTTATCTTTATTCCCAGAAAACAATACACCTTTGTCTTCTTTATTCTTTATTTCTTCAATGATACCGTCAGAAGTGTTGTCTAGTGTTTCATTCAATTGTGTGAAACCACTATCTACTGTTTCGTTAAGTTGATCTGCTGGGTATCTTGTCTCTTCCCGTTTCTTATTCATCTCCATTTTTGTCTGATCGCTTTCTTCACGACATCCTTTGAAAATTAGTCTTATTTGCTGCTTCATTTCTTCTTTATTTTTCTCGTGGTCCTCCTTCAGCTGTTCCCTCAATTCTTCCTTCAATTGTTCGTTTCTTTTCTGAATTTCCTCCATCAATCTTTGTTGTAATGTTTCATTATTTTGGCTAACTGTTTTTCTCAATTCTTCCTTAGTACTTTCATTTGTACTCACTATCTTTTCATTGATCTGTTTCAAATTGTCATTGGTTTCTTTCTTCATCTGTTTCAGACTCTCTTCACTCTTGTCGAATTTCTCCTCCTGTTTCTTAAAATTTTGATTGGTTTCTTTCATCATAGTATTCATCATTTCCATTAATTTCAGTATGTTCGGGTCTCCTCTAACTTCTCCCTTGTCGCCCGCCTGTAATTCCATTTCTTCGTCTTGGGTTGGTTCTGTTGTGGTTATTGCTGTCTCCACTTCTTCAATCGGTGTTCCTTCCTCTTCTTCCCCTCTGTTTTCTTCCATCTCCTTCTCCTTCGCCAACTTTTTCCATAAACCTCTTGTGTGCATCCTGATCTCCTTTCGTGACCGCCGCTAGAACTTCGTACCTTCCTTTTTTCAAGCTCCACCAGTTGGTCGCCAATTTATAATATTTCGGTTCGTATACCTCTGTATAATATAACAGTGTGTCTGAGTGTGAAAGTGTGTCTGTGTTTCTTACCACTGCGTCCTCGCACGGCAATGTACTTCACGATGTTTGGGCCCGTAGCGAACGTACTGGGGACCAGGTATCGTGGTTCCCGATTTGAGGTTCAAACGTAGTGGATTATCTCCGGGTGGCGCCAAATTGTTTATATAAAACAATTAAAGTGGTTTACTTATCAATGTTCTATTTGAACGAGGCGACGAATTCAATCCGTCCCGCCTTTTCTCAATTTCGTGTCAATCGAGATAGCGGTTGCAGGATTCGCTACTTGAGCGCTAGACGTCGCATTGGAAACCTTCACTATACATTATATTTTTACACATACACTTTGCTAATGGAAATAAGATACGATTTAACACACACAATACAAATTTATTATTAATTGGAAGTTAATATTTTATAGACACAAGTTGTAATTAATTTGCTCATATATAATTCTGCACCGGATAATTCTTTATAAGACTCTACTCAAGGGTTAACCAATCGATTTCGAATACATATAAACAGCATGGCTTTCTCTGACGCCAATCAACAAATATTTCGATCGATGGTTGTGACTTGTTTGGATCACGTTAAAAGGTTC
The DNA here is from genome assembly GCA_034769895.1 of Magicicada septendecula. Classification (NCBI taxonomy): domain Eukaryota; kingdom Metazoa; phylum Arthropoda; class Insecta; order Hemiptera; family Cicadidae; genus Magicicada; species Magicicada septendecula. The sequence continues at coordinate 752,492,172 of CM068367.1, read as the reverse complement.
AGATGCAGTTACAACATTAAAAATACACAACCTTACAATGTTTTTTCCTTATGTATGATAATGTGTAGTGGTAATTGTTTTGTTTAAGTGTCATACAAGATGTTTATAAGTCGTACATAAATATGAGGTTAGTTCTATAGTTAACAAATTTTCAGTGATATAATTTTATGGATCAATCCTTGTAAGAGAATAAAAATGATTCAGTGGTGTTCAACATACATTGAGAAATGTTCAAAGTGCGTTAATTTTTTGGAAGTTGAAACAATTTAACTGATACTTAACAGCATTGCAGTACGGAATTACTCGGGATGTCAAGAAGGAAGGATTATGGCATCAATATTGTTCCCGTGTTCTTTATTCAAGCTTCGACATCTTTTTCAAAGTGGTTTGGACTTATTTAGATATTTCATATTGAGTTAAACGTCTTCTCCCTCTGGAAATGGTATTCTGCATCCATCAGACTTCGGTACTATCGATTTCTATACTTGGTTCTACTTCTAAGATGTTTTAACTATTAAAATGTGTTGTACAGAAAATTCGCATCTGGCTTGCGATAGCGTCACTTTCCAAGTAATTGTATTTAACGGTAATTACCTCGTTAAACGGTCGTTTCTATGGTTACGTATTTGCTCTCATTGGGTGAGCTGAACATCAGTACATTGTTATCAATTTTCGAATTTCTTTCAAATCTTCGGACTTTCTTCCTCATCTTATCTTCCTTCGGGGTTATTATCTAAATGCACTGTCATTTATATTTTCTCACAAAGATTATTTTGGTACCCCACAATATTGGGTTTTATCAAGTTTTCTAAGTTTACAATTAATTTTATACTTACTAATTACATTTCTTTGTTTATATAATTCCTTAATTTAATATTTGGTTTTTAATAATAACTACTATTCATCCTTGATGAATTAGTCACCTTGGATTTGTCCATTACATGGTGATTTTTGTACAATCAGTAATTGTTTATGTTTGACCGTTATGCCTGTTTCACATTTAAGTAGCCATTACTGGATTTTTGTGGCTTCATACACAATACATTTCATTTAGTCCCAAATTGTTACTTTGCATTTAATGTAAGGTTTAATGTCTCTGGATGTGTTTTAATTTAGTCTTTGTTAGTAACAACTGTGTTATTCAATCTTACTTGCTAATTATTTGCTATTCATTTCCAATATAAAATATAACATCTAGGCCTATGGTCTGTATAACTCTTACAGCCATATCCAATTCATAAACAATAGTTAATACAATTCATTATTTCTTATTTGTTGTTCTGGTGCTAAACAATCTCACCTCTATTGAACTTTTTTATCATTAAACTCGTATAACATGGGTATTTAATTAATGTTAATACAAACTTATTTTCTAATGCTTTTTTCTCTCCCTTCCATGTTAACACCATCTAATTACTTTTCTTTGTGAAACACACCTTTAAACTTTTACAATACATTTTTACGTTATAACAATACTACTTCCTAGTCATCACAGTGAATATCACTACTTAGTGTTCATTATTTACTGAATAAATGTCCTATCCTAAATACTATTCCTTGTAACTTGTTAAATGTTATTGTTCACTCTTAAAACTAAAACATAAGTAATTTTACTAAGTCTTTACCTTAGCCTACTCTCCTCTTACTATTTATACGATAGACAATATTTGTATTTATTTTTCACTAGCACTTTCTTAAATTATTTAGTGTTCATTATAATTTATTTAGTGTTTCTTTAGTATTATATCACTCTAGTATAAATCACTTTCACTAATTCAACTTCCATTTATTTCTCATCATTTTATTCTCTTTCTCTACACCCTATCTATATAAAATTATTAATATTGTGTCTTTCTTAGTTAACAAATTACATATATCCCTAACTCTTTTGGGTAGTGTACTTTTATACATTGTTTCATATTACTGACGGTTCATAATTGTCATTTTGTCAATACTAACATTCATTAATAGTTTTGGTTCTTAACCGAATTTCATTGTCTTTTTACTTTGGGTTACATTATTTCTCCCTTCTCTATTTTTCATTACTTGTCTAGTTTTCTTGATGCGTTTCATCTGGTTTTCTTCCTCATGGGTTTGTTCTCTCTTGGTTTTCATTCTTCTTCACCTTCATTCGTCTTGTTTTCTTTATTTTGATTTCTTAACTGGCCAATCTCTGGGGTTGGGTCAATGTCGTTTGTCTGTCAGTCTATCGTTTCAGTTTCTTTGTTAATCACTTTCGGTTTATTACACCTTCTCCTTCCCTGTTAATTACCTTTTATTTATTTTTTACTATCCACATAATTTATTTGTTCAAACATAATATCATTTAGCATTTTTTATACATACTTATTGTTATCAAAATTTACCTGAATTTGGTGATGTTATATAATGCTCTCCCACCAAAATTGATCATTTTATAAAACGTGATTCTAAGTTTGATGAAATTATCAATTGTATTGTATCATTTTCTTCTTAAACTCTCCTGCTTCTCACTCGATTTGTTATGCTTAATTCTGTATCTTTTATTTCCTTTCTCCTGATTCTTTTCTTCGTCATTTTTTCTTATTACGAACTGGCTTATTGATTTTTTATTATAAATTATTCCCTACAAATCTTATTTTCCCTAACTAACTTTACTTTGTAGTTGCAATCGATTCGGATGAGCTCTATTGGCTTACCTAACTCCGTCGTTCAAAACTACTCTTATTCTGAGATCAGGGGAACATATCCCTGCTCAGTAAAATGATTACTGGACTTATTCAACAGTCAATCTCAATTAATGAATCTTAAATATAGTCATCTCGTGACTCAACATAATAATAATAATAATAATAACATTTGTTGGCAATCTTTTACCTTTATATTTCATTATTGCTCAGTTTGAGTTAAATATTTTTTCAACTTTCTTCATACATACTGCTTGGTAATACTTGAAGCATTGCTTTTTATTGATACACTTCACATTTTTATTCATTTTTAATAAGTTTTGTTTCATCTCAATTCATATTACAACTCTTAAAATGTTTATTTTATTTATTTCGTTTTTTGATCATTGGTTTTCTTAATCTTACTTCCCATTTCTTTCTAAATAGTAGTGGAAGTTAGTCATTTTGATTGATATTTTTTTTTTTCATAACTTTTTAAATATCATAGTAAGTTAGTGTTTCTTACTAGTTAGCAATGTTTTTATCTCATTCCTTTATAGTATGTTTTGCTTTTTTGTGCCTTACATTTTGGCTAAAGATTATTGTAACTTAATCTTATTTTGTTAGGAATGTTTTGTAACTTCACTCCATTATTATTAATTTTTATTCAAAGATTATAGTAAGTTATTGTTTCTTACTTTATGTGGATTCTTGGTAATTTTATTTCTCCATTTTTTATGATTGGTCTAAAATATTCTCGAATTATCTGTGTAAGCTGTCCTTACAAAACCTTTTGAATTTTGAAATTCATTTTTATATATATTTTTTCATTATTATTTATCAGCAAACTTCATCTGCTTGTATTGTTATTCTTTCTTTTCATTTTAAATTACTTAGGTAGGTTATCATGAAATCAGTCCCCTTTTTCTTGGCGTTTATCTTCACTTTGTTTGCCCATAGTCCATCATTTCCTCTGCATTTGTGGTTCGGATAACCTTAGTGTATATAACTACTTTCTTCCTAGTGATATAGGTTCCTTCTGTTTTGTACCATGATTCTTCTAATATCATATGTTCAGTGGTATCCGTGACTGCTTCCATCATTTTATTATGTGGTTCTTTATTCAGCATTTCTATTTCTGGTATACTCAAGTGTGTTAGATACCTTCTTGATTTGTGACACCCTATCTTGTTGTGAGTCCTGTCAATTTTGTGTAATTTCCATTTTCTTATTGATTTGCTGAAGTTTTCCTCTGCTGGTTGGTTGTGAATTCCCTCTATAATTTCTTTCAGTGTCCTCCTACAATCTTTATATCTCATTAATTTGCTTTGGTCGGTAAGGGGTAAATTGAACACATCAATTAGTCCGTTCTTCATCATCTCCACTTCTTCTCTTGTTTTTAGTAGTTTCTTTTTATATATTTTTCCTATTTCCTTTGTTTTCTTAATCTTCTTAATTATTCGATTCTTCTTTACTCTTCTCCGGTTGGTTTTTATGTGCTTAATTTTCTCATTGTTTTTGTTATCTTTATTCCCAGAAAACAATACACCTTTGTCTTCTTTATTCTTTATTTCTTCAATGATACCGTCAGAAGTGTTGTCTAGTGTTTCATTCAATTGTGTGAAACCACTATCTACTGTTTCGTTAAGTTGATCTGCTGGGTATCTTGTCTCTTCCCATTTCTTATTCATCTCCATTTTTGTCTGATCGCTTTCTTCACGACATCCTTTGAAAATTAGTCTTATTTGCTGCTTCATTTCTTCTTTATTTTTCTCGTGGTCCTCCTTCAGCTGTTCCCTCAATTCTTCCTTCAATTCTTCGTTTCTTTTCTGAATTTCCTCCATCAATCTTTGTTGTAATTTTTCATTATTTTGGCTAACTGTTTTTCTCAATTCTTCCTTAGTACTTTCATTTGTACTCACTATCTTTTCATTGATCTGTTTCAAATTGTCATTGGTTTCTTTCTTCATCTGTTTCAGACTCTCTTCACTCTTGTCGAATTTCTCCTCCTGTTTCTTAAAATTTTGATTGGTTTCTTTCATCATAGTATTCATCATTTCCATTAATTTCAGTATGTTCGGGTCTCCTCTAACTTCTCCCTTGTCGCCCGCCTGTAATTCCATTTCTTCGTCTTGGGTTGGTTCTGTTGTGGTTATTGCTGTCTCCACTTCTTCAATCGGTGTTCCTTCCTCTTCTTCCCCTCTGTTTTCTTCCATCTCCTTCTCCTTCGCCAACTTTTTCCATAAACCTCTTGTGTGCATCCTGATCTCCTTTCGTGACCGCCGCTAGAACTTCGTACCTTCCTTTTTTCAAGCTCCGCCGGTTGGTCGCCAATTTATAATATTTCGGTTCGTATACCTCTGTATAATATAACAGTGTGTCTGAGTGTGAAAGTGTGTTTGTGTTTCTTACCACTGCGTCCTCGCACGGCGATGTACTTCACGATGTTTGGGCCCGTAGCGAACGTACTGGGGACCAGGTATCGTGGTTCCCGATTTGAGGTTCAAACGTAGTGGATTATCTCCGGGTGGCGCCAAATTGTTTATATAAAACAATTAAAGTGGTTTACTTATCAATGTTCTATTTTAACGAGGCGACGAATTCAATCCGTCCCGCCTTTTCTCAATTTCGTGTCAATCGAGATAGCGGTTGCAGGATTCGCTACTTGAGCGCTAGACGTCGCATTGGAAACCTTCACTATACATTATATTTTTACACATACACTTTGCTAATGGAAATAAGATACGATTTAACACACACAATACAAATTTATTATTAATTGGAAGTTAATATTTTATAGACACAAGTTGTAATTAATTTGCTCATATATAATTCTGCACCGGATAATTCTTTATAAGACTCTACTCAAGGGTTAACCAATCGATTTCGAATACATATAAACAGCATGGCTTTCTCTGACGCCAATCAACAAATATTTCGATCGATGGTTGTGAGTTGTTTGGATCACGTTAAAAGGTTCAGATGCAGTTACAACATTAAAAATACACAACCTTACAATGTTTTTTCCTTATGTATGATAATGTGTAGTGGTAATTGTTTTGTTTAAGTGTCATACAAGATGTTTATAAGTCGTACATAAATATGAGGTTAGTTCTATAGTTAACAAATTTTCAGTGATATAATTTTATGGATCAATCCTTGTAAGAGAATAAAAATGATTCAGTGGTGTTCAACATACATTGAGAAATGTTCAAAGTGCGTTAATTTTTTGGAAGTTGAAACAATTTAACTGATACTTAACAGCATTGCAGTACGGAATTACTCGGGATGTCAAGAAGGAAGGATTATGGCATCAATATTGTTCCCGTGTTCTTTATTCAAGCTTCGACATCTTTTTCAAAGTGGTTTGGACTTATTTAGATATTTCATATTGAGTTAAACGTCTTCTCCCTCTGGAAATGGTATTCTGCATCCATCAGACTTCGGTACTATCGATTTCTATACTTGGTTCTACTTCTAAGATGTTTTAACTATTAAAATGTGTTGTACAGAAAATTCGCATCTGGCTTGCGATAGCGTCACTTTCCAAGTAATTGTATTTAACGGTAATTACCTCGTTAAACGGTCGTTTCTATGGTTACGTATTTGCTCTCATTGGGTGAGCTGAACATCAGTACATTGTTATCAATTTTCGAATTTCTTTCAAATCTTCGGACTTTCTTCCTCATCTTATCTTCCTTCGGGGTTATTATCTAAATGCACTGTCATTTATATTTTCTCACAAAGATTATTTTGGTACCCCACAATATTGGGTTTTATCAAGTTTTCTAAGTTTACAATTAATTTTATACTTACTAATTACATTTCTTTGTTTATATAATTCCTTAATTTAATATTTGGTTTTTAATAATAACTACTATTCATCCTTGATGAATTAGTCACCTTGGATTTGTCCATTACATGGTGATTTTTGTACAATCAGTAATTGTTTATGTTTGACCGTTATGCCTGTTTCACATTTAAGTAGCCATTACTGGATTTTTGTGGCTTCATACACAATACATTTCATTTAGTCCCAAATTGTTACTTTGCATTTAATGTAAGGTTTAATGTCTCTGGATGTGTTTTAATTTAGTCTTTGTTAGTAACAACTGTGTTATTCAATCTTACTTGCTAATTATTTGCTATTCATTTCCAATATAAAATATAACATCTAGGCCTATGGTCTGTATAACTCTTACAGCCATATCCAATTCATAAACAATAGTTAATACAATTCATTATTTCTTATTTGTTGTTCTGGTGCTAAACAATCTCACCTCTATTGAACTTTTTTATCATTAAACTCGTATAACATGGGTATTTAATTAATGTTAATACAAACTTATTTTCTAATGCTTTTTTCTCTCCCTTCCATGTTAACACCATCTAATTACTTTTCTTTGTGAAACACACCTTTAAACTTTTACAATACATTTTTACGTTATAACAATACTACTTCCTAGTCATCACAGTGAATATCACTACTTAGTGTTCATTATTTACTGAATAAATGTCCTATCCTAAATACTATTCCTTGTAACTTGTTAAATGTTATTGTTCACTCTTAAAACTAAAACATAAGTAATTTTGCTAAGTCTTTACCTTAGCCTACTCTCCTCTTACTATTTATACGATAGACAATATTTGTATTTATTTTTCACTAGCACTTTCTTAAATTATTTAGTGTTCATTATAATTTATTTAGTGTTTCTTTAGTATTATATCACTCTAGTATAAATCACTTTCACTAATTCAACTTCCATTTATTTCTCATCATTTTATTCTCTTTCTCTACACCCTATCTATATAAAATTATTAATATTGTGTCTTTCTTAGTTAACAAATTACATATATCCCTAACTCTTTTGGGTAGTGTACTTTTATACATTGTTTCATATTACTGACGGTTCATAATTGTCATTTTGTCAATACTAACATTCATTAATAGTTTTGGTTCTTAACCGAATTTCATTGTCTTTTTACTTTGGGTTACATTATTTCTCCCTTCTCTATTTTTCATTACTTGTCTAGTTTTCTTGATGCGTTTCATCTGGTTTTCTTCCTCATGGGTTTGTTCTCTCTTGGTTTTCATTCTTCTTCACCTTCATTCGTCTTGTTTTCTTTATTTTGATTTCTTAACTGGCCAATCTCTGGGGTTGGGTCAATGTCGTTTGTCAGTCTATCGTTTCAGTTTCTTTGTTAATCACTTTCGGTTTATTACACCTTCTCCTTCCCTGTTAATTACCTTTTATTTATTTTTTACTATCCACATAATTTATTTATTCAAACATAATATCATTTAGCATTTTTTATACATACTTATTGTTATCAAAATTTACCTGAATTTGGTGATGTTATATAATGCTCTCCCACCAAAATTGATCATTTTATAAAACGTGATTCTAAGTTTGATGAAATTATCAATTGTATTGTATCATTTTCTTCTTAAACTCTCCTGCTTCTCACTCGATTTGTTATGCTTAATTCTGTATCTTTTATTTCCTTTCTCCTGATTCTTTTCTTCGTCATTTTTTCTTATTACGAACTGGCTTATTGATTTTTTATTATAAATTATTCCCTATAAATTTTATTTTCCCTAACTAACTTTACTTTGTAGTTGCAATCGATTCGGATGAGCTCTATTGGCTTACCTAACTCCGTCGTTCAAAACTACTCTTATTCTGAGATCAGGGGAACATCATCCCTGCTCAGTAAAATGATTGCTGGACTTATTCAACAGTCAATCTCAATTAATGAATCTTAAATATAGTCATCTCGTGACTCAACATAATAATAATAATAATAACATTTGTTGGCAATCTTTTACCTTTATATTTCATTATTGCTCAGTTTCAGTTAAATATTTTTTCAACTTTCTTCATACATACTGCTTGGTAATACTTGAAGCATTGCTTTTTATTGATACACTTCACATTTTTATTCATTTTTAATAAGTTTTGTTTCATCTCAATTCATATTACAACTCTTAAAATGTTTATTTTATTTATTTCGTTTTTTGATCATTGGTTTTCTTAATCTTACTTCCCATTTCTTTCTAAATAGTAGTGGAAGTTAGTCATTTTGATTGATATTTTTTTTTTCATAACTTTTTAAATATCATAGTAAGTTAGTGTTTCTTACTAGTTAGGAATGTTTTTATCTCATTCCTTTATAGTATGTTTTGCTTTTTTGTGCCTTACATTTTGGCTAAAGATTATTGTAACTTAATCTTATTTTGTTAGGAATGTTTTGTAACTTCACTCCATTATTATTAATTTTTATTCAAAGATTATAGTAAGTTATTGTTTCTTACTTTATGTGGATTCTTGGTAATTTTATTTCTCCATTTTTTATGATTGGTCTAAAATATTCTCGAATTATCTGTGTAAGCTGTCCTTACAAAACCTTTTGAATTTTGAAATTCATTTTTATATATATTTTTTCATTATTATTTATCAGCAAACTTCATCTGCTTGTATTGTTATTCTTTCTTTTCATTTTAAATTACTTAGGTAGGTTATCATGAAATCAGTCCCCTTTTTCTTGGCGTTTATCTTCACTTTGTTTGCCCATAGTCCATCATTTCCTCTGCATTTGTGGTTCGGATAACCTTGGTGTATATAACTACTTTCTTCCTAGTGATATAGGTTTCTTCTGTTTTGTACCATGATTCTTCTAATATCATATATTCAGTGGTATCCGTGACTGCTTCCATCATTTTATTATGTGGTTCTTTATTCAGCATTTCTATTTCTGGTATACTCAAGTGTGTTAGATACCTTCTTGATTTGTGACACCCTATCTTGTTGTGAGTCCTGTCAATTTTGTGTAATTTCCATTTTCTTATTGATTTGGTGAAGTTTTCCTCTGCTGGTTGGTTGTGAATTCCCTCTATAATTTCTTTCAGTGTCCTCCTACAATCTTTATATTTCATTAATTTGCTTTGGTCGGTAAGGGGTAAATTGAACACATCAATTAGTCCGTTCTTCATCATCTCCACTTCTTCTCTTGTTTTTAGTAGTTTCTTTTTATATATTTTTCCTATTTCCTTTGTTTTCTTAATCTTCTTAATTATTCGATTCTTCTTTACTCTTCTCCGGTTGGTTTTTATGTGCTTAATTTTCTCATTGTTTTTGTTATCTTTATTCCCAGAAAACAATACACCTTTGTCTTCTTTATTCTTTATTTCTTCAATGATACCGTCAGAAGTGTTGTCTAGTGTTTCATTCAATTGTGTGAAACCACTATCTACTGTTTCGTTAAGTTGATCTGCTGGGTATCTTGTCTCTTCCCATTTCTTATTCATCTCCATTTTTGTCTGATCGCTTTCTTCACGACATCCTTTGAAAATTAGTCTTATTTGCTTCTTCATTTCTTCTTTATTTTTCTCGTGGTCCTCCTTCAGCTGTTCCCTCAATTCTTCCTTCAATTCTTCGTTTCTTTTCTGAATTTCCTCCATCAATCTTTGTTGTAATGTTTCATTATTTTGGCTAACTGTTTTTCTCAATTCTTCCTTAGTACTTTCATTTGTACTCACTATCTTTTCATTCATCTGTTTCAAATTGTCATTGGTTTCTTTCTTCATCTGTTTCAGACTCTCTTCACTCTTGTCGAATTTCTCCTCCTGTTTCTTAAAATTTTGATTGGTTTCTTTCATCATAGTATTCATCATTTCCATTAATTTCAGTATGTTCGGGTCTCCTCTAACTTCTCCCTTGTCGCCCGCCTGTAATTCCATTTCTTCGTCTTGGGTTGGTTCTGTTGTGGCTATTGCTGTCTCCACTTCTTCAATCGGTGTTCCTTCCTCTTCTTCCCCTCTGTTTTCTTCCATCTCCTTCTCCTTCGCCAACTTTTTCCATAAACCTCTTGTGTGCATCCTGATCTCCTTTCGTGACCGCCGCTAGAACTTCGTACCTTCCTTTTTTCAAGCTCCACCGGTTGGTCGCCAATTTATAATATTTCGGTTCGTATACCTCTGTATAATATAACAGTGTGTCTGAGTGTGAAAGTGTGTTTGTGTTTCTTACCACTGCGTCCTCGCACGGCGATGTACTTCACGATGTTTGGGCCCGTAGCGAACGTACTGGGGACCAGGTATCGTGGTTCCCGATTTGAGGTTCAAACGTAGTGGATTATCTCCGGGTGGCGCCAAATTGTTTATATAAAACAATTAAAGTGGTTTACTTATCAATGTTCTATTTTAACGAGGCGACGAATTCAATCCGTCCCACCTTTTCTCAATTTCGTGTCAATCGAGATAGCGGTTGCAGGATTCGCTACTTGAGCGCTAGACGTCGCATTGGAAACCTTCACTATACATTATATTTTTACACATACACTTTGCTAATGGAAATAAGATACGATTTAACACACACAATACAAATTTATTATTAATTGGAAGTTAATATTTTATAGACACAAGTTGTAATTAATTTGCTCATATATAATTCTGCACCGGATAATTCTTTATAAGACTCTACTCAAGGGTTAACCAATCGATTTCGAATACATATAAACAGCATGGCTTTCTCTGATGCCAATCAACAAATATTTCGATCGATGGTTGTGAGTTGTTTGGATCACGTTAAAAGGTTCAGATGCAGTTACAACATTAAAAATACACAACCTTACAATGTTTTTTCCTTATGTATGATAATGTGTAGTGGTAATTGTTTTGTTTAAGTGTCATACAAGATGTTTATAAGTCGTACATAAATATGAGGTTAGTTCTATAGTTAACAAATTTTCAGTGATATAATTTTATGGATCAATCCTTGTAAGAGAATAAAAATGATTCAGTGGTGTTCAACATACATTGAGAAATGTTCAAAGTGCGTTAATTTTTTGGAAGTTGAAACAATTTAACTGATACTTAACAGCATTGCAGTACGGAATTACTCGGGATGTCAAGAAGGAAGGATTATGGCATCAATATTGTTCCCGTGTTCTTTATTCAAGCTTCGACATCTTTTTCAAAGTGGTTTGGACTTATTTAGATATTTCATATTGAGTTAAACGTCTTCTCCCTCTGGAAATGGTATTCTGCATCCATCAGACTTCGGTACTATCGATTTCTATACTTGGTTCTACTTCTAAGATGTTTTAACTATTAAAATGTGTTGTACAGAAAATTCGCATCTGGCTTGCGATAGCGTCACTTTCCAAGTAATTGTATTTAACGGTAATTACCTCGTTAAACGGTCGTTTCTATGGTTACGTATTTGCTCTCATTGGGTGAGCTGAACATCAGTACATTGTTATCAATTTTCGAATTTCTTTCAAATCTTCGGACTTTCTTCCTCATCTTATCTTCCTTCGGGGTTATTATCTAAATGCACTGTCATTTATATTTTCTCACAAAGATTATTTTGGTACCCCACAATATTGGGTTTTATCAAGTTTTCTAAGTTTACAATTAATTTTATACTTACTAATTACATTTCTTTGTTTATATAATTCCTTAATTTAATATTTGGTTTTTAATAATAACTACTATTCATCCTTGATGAATTAGTCACCTTGGATTTGTCCATTACATGGTGATTTTTGTACAATCAGTAATTGTTTATGTTTGACCGTTATGCCTGTTTCACATTTAAGTAGCCATTACTGGATTTTTGTGGCTTCATACACAATACATTTCATTTAGTCCCAAATTGTTACTTTGCATTTAATGTAAGGTTTAATGTCTCTGGATGTGTTTTAATTTAGTCTTTGTTAGTAACAACTGTGTTATTCAATCTTACTTGCTAATTATTTGCTATTCATTTCCAATATAAAATATAACATCTAGGCCTATGGTCTGTATAACTCTTACAGCCATATCCAATTCATAAACAATAGTTAATACAATTCATTATTTCTTATTTGTTGTTCTGGTGCTAAACAATCTCACCTCTATTGAACTTTTTTATCATTAAACTCATATAACATGGGTATTTAATTAATGTTAATACAAACTTATTTTCTAATGCTTTTTTCTCTCCCTTCCATGTTAACACCATCTAATTACTTTTCTTTGTGAAACACACCTTTAAACTTTTACAATACATTTTTACGTTATAACAATACTACTTCCTAGTCATCACAGCGAATATCACTACTTAGTGTTCATTATTTACTGAATAAATGTCCTATCCTAAATACTATTCCTTGTAACTTGTTAAATGTTATTGTTCACTCTTAAAACTAAAACATAAGTAATTTTACTAAGTCTTTACCTTAGCCTACTCTCCTCTTACTATTTATACGATAGACAATATTTGTATTTATTTTTCACTAGCACTTTCTTAAATTATTTAGTGTTCATTATAATTTATTTAGTGTTTCTTTAGTATTATATCACTCTAGTATAAATCACTTTCACTAATTCAACTTCCATTTATTTCTCATCATTTTATTCTCTTTCTCTACACCCTATCTATATAAAATTATTAATATTGTGTCTTTCTTAGTTAACAAATTACATATATCCCTAACTCTTTTGGGTAGTGTACTTTTATACATTGTTTCATATTACTGACGGTTCATAATTGTCATTTTGTCAATACTAACATTCATTAATAGTTTTGGTTCTTAACCGAATTTCATTGTCTTTTTACTTTGGGTTACATTATTTCTCCCTTCTCTATTTTTCATTACTTGTCTAGTTTTCTTGATGCGTTTCATCTGGTTTTCTTCCTCATGGGTTTGTTCTCTCTTGGTTTTCATTCTTCTTCACCTTCATTCGTCTTGTTTTCTTTATTTTGATTTCTTAACTGGCCAATCTCTGGGGTTGGGTCAATGTCGTTTGTCTGTCAGTCTATCGTTTCAGTTTCTTTGTTAATCACTTTCGGTTTATTACACCTTCTCCTTCCCTGTTAATTACCTTTTATTTATTTTTTACTATCCACATAATTTATTTATTCAAACATAATATCATTTAGCATTTTTTATACATACTTATTGTTATCAAAATTTACCTGAATTTGGTGATGTTATATAATGCTCTCCCACCAAAATTGATCATTTTATAAAACGTGATTCTAAGTTTGATGAAATTATCAATTGTATTGTATCATTTTCTTCTTAAACTCTCCTGCTTCTCACTCGATTTGTTATGCTTAATTCTGTATCTTTTATTTCCTTTCTCCTGATTCTTTTGTTCGTCATTTTTTCTTATTACGAACTGGCTTATTGATTTTTTATTATAAATTATTCCCTACAAATCTTATTTTCCCTAACTAACTTTACTTTGTAGTTGCAATCGATTCGGATGAGCTCTATTGGCTTACCTAACTCCGTCGTTCAAATCTACTCTTATTCTGAGATCAGGGGAACATATCCCTGCTCAGTAAAATGATTACTGGACTTATTCAACAGTCAATCTCAATTAATGAATCTTAAATATAGTCATCTCGTGACTCAACATAATAATAATAATAATAACATTTGTTGGCAATCTTTTACCTTTATATTTCATTATTGCTCAGTTTGAGTTAAATATTTTTTCAACTTTCTTCATACATACTGCTTGGTAATACTTGAAGCATTGCTTTTTATTGATACACTTCACATTTTTATTCATTTTTAATAAGTTTTGTTTCATCTCAATTCATATTACAACTCTTAAAATGTTTATTTTATTTATTTCGTTTTTTGATCATTGGTTTTCTTAATCTTACTTCCCATTTCTTTCTAAATAGTAGTGGAAGTTAGTCATTTTGATTGATATTTTTTTTTTCATAACTTTTTAAATATCATAGTAAGTTAGTGTTTCTTACTAGTTAGGAATGTTTTTATCTCATTCCTTTATAGTATGTTTTGCTTTTTTGTGCCTTACATTTTGGCTAAAGATTATTGTAACTTAATCTTATTTTGTTAGGAATGTTTTGTAACTTCACTCCATTATTATTAATTTTTATTCAAAGATTATAGTAAGTTATTGTTTCTTACTTTATGTGGATTCTTGGTAATTTTATTTCTCCATTTTTTATGATTGGTCTAAAATATTCTCGAATTATCTGTGTAAGATGTCCTTACAAAACCTTTTGAATTTTAAAATTCATTTTTTATATATATTTTTTCATTATTATTTATCAGCAAACTTCATCTGCTTGTATTGTTATTCTTTCTTTTTATTTTAAATTACTTAGGTAGGTTATCATGAAATCAGTCCCCTTTTTCTTGGCGTTTATCTTCACTTTGTTTGCCCATAGTCCATCATTTCCTCTGCATTTGTGGTTCGGATAACCTTGGTGTATATAACTACTTTCTTCCTAGTGATATAGGTTTCTTCTGTTTTGTACCATGATTCTTCTAATATCATATGTTCAGTGGTATCCGTGACTGCTTCCATCATTTTATTATGTGGTTCTTTATTCAGCATTTCTATTTCTGGTATACTCAAGTGTGTTAGATACCTTCTTGATTTGTGACACCCTATCTTGTTGTGAGTCCTGTCAATTTTGTGTAATTTCCATTTTCTTATTGATTTGCTGAAGTTTTCCTCTGCTGGTTGGTTGTGAATTCCCTCTATAATTTCTTTCAATGTCCTCCTACAATCTTTATATCTCATTAATTTGCTTTGGTCGGTAAGGGGTAAATTGAACACATCAATTAGTCCGTTCTTCATCATCTCCACTTCTTCTCTTGTTTTTAGTAGTTTCTTTTTATATATTTTTCCTATTTCCTTTGTTTTCTTAATCTTCTTAATTATTCGATTCTTCTTTACTCTTCTCCGGTTGGTTTTTATGTGCTTAATTTTCTCATTGTTTTTGTTATCTTTATTCCCAGAAAACAATACACCTTTGTCTTCTTTATTCTTTATTTCTTCAATGATACCGTCAGAAGTGTTGTCTAGTGTTTCATTCAATTGTGTGAAACCACTATCTACTGTTTCGTTAAGTTGATCTGCTGGGTATCTTGTCTCTTCCCATTTCTTATTCATCTCCATTTTTGTCTGATCGCTTTCTTCACGACATCCTTTGAAAATTAGTCTTATTTGCTGCTTCATTTCTTCTTTATTTTTCTCGTGGTCCTCCTTCAGCTGTTCCCTCAATTCTTCCTTCAATTCTTCGTTTCTTTTCTGAATTTCCTCCATCAATCTTTGTTGTAATGTTTCATTATTTTGGCTAACTGTTTTTCTCAATTCTTCCTTAGTACTTTCATTTGTACTCACTATCTTTTCATTGATCTGTTTCAAATTGTCATTGGTTTCTTTCTTCATCTGTTTCAGACTCTCTTCACTCTTGTCGAATTTCTCCTCCTGTTTCTTAAAATTTTGATTGGTTTCTTTCATCATAGTATTCATCATTTCCATTAATTTCAGTATGTTCGGGTCTCCTCTAACTTCTCCCTTGTCGCCCGCCTGTAATTCCATTTCTTCGTCTTGGGTTGGTTCTGTTGTGGTTATTGCTGTCTCCACTTCTTCAATCGGTGTTCCTTCCTCTTCTTCCCCTCTGTTTTCTTCCATCTCCTTCTCCTTCGCCAACTTTTTCCATAAACCTCTTGTGTGCATCCTGATCTCCTTTCATGACCGCCGCTAGAACTTCGTACCTTCCTTTTTTCAAGCTCCACCGGTTGGTCGCCAATTTATAATATTTCGGTTCGTATACCTCTGTATAATATAACAGTGTGTCTGAGTGTGAAAGTGTGTCTGTGTTTCTTACCACTGCGTCCTCGCACGGCGATGTACTTCACGATGTTTGGGCCCGTAGCGAACGTACTGGGGACCAGGTATCGTGGTTCCCGATTTGAGGTTCAAACGTAGTGGATTATCTCCGGGTGGCGCCAAATTGTTTATATAAAACAATTAAAGTGGTTTACTTATCAATGTTCTATTTGAACGAGGCGACGAATTCAATCCGTCCCGCCTTTTCTCAATTTCGTGTCAATCGAGATAGCGGTTGCAGGATTCGCTACTTGAGCGCTAGACGTCGCATTGGAAACCTTCACTATACATTATATTTTTACACATACACTTTGCTAATGGAAATAAGATACGATTTAACACACACAATACAAATTTATTATTAATTGGAAGTTAATATTTTATAGACACAAGTTGTAATTAATTTGCTCATATATAATTCTGCACCGGATAATTCTTTATAAGACTCTACTCAAGGGTTAACCAATCGATTTCGAATACATATAAACAGCATGGCTTTCTCTGACGCCAATCAACAAATATTTCGATCGATGGTTGTGAGTTGTTTGGATCACGTTAAAAGGTTCAGATGCAGTTACAACATTAAAAATACACAACCTTACAATGTTTTTTCCTTATGTATGATAATGTGTAGTGGTAATTGTTTTGTTTAAGTGTCATACAAGATGTTTATAAGTCGTACATAAATATGAGGTTAGTTCTATAGTTAACAAATTTTCAGTGATATAATTTTATGGATCAATCCTTGTAAGAGAATAAAAATGATTCAGTGGTGTTCAACATACATTGAGAAATGTTCAAAGTGCGTTAATTTTTTGGAAGTTGAAACAATTTAACTGATACTTAACAGCATTGCAGTACGGAATTACTCAGGATGTCAAGAAGGAAGGATTATGGCATCAATATTGTTCCCGTGTTCTTTATTCAAGCTTCGACATCTTTTTCAAAGTGGTTTGGACTTATTTAGATATTTCATATTGAGTTAAACGTCTTCTCCCTCTGGAAATGGTATTCTGCATCCATCAGACTTCGGTACTATCGATTTCTATACTTGGTTCTACTTCTAAGATGTTTTAACTATTAAAATGTGTTGTACAGAAAATTCGCATCTGGCTTGCGATAGCGTCACTTTCCAAGTAATTGTATTTAACGGTAATTACCTCGTTAAACGGTCGTTTCTATGGTTATGTATTTGCTCTCATTGGGTGAGCTGAACATCAGTACATTGTTATCAATTTTCGAATTTCTTTCAAATCTTCGGACTTTCTTCCTCATCTTATCTTCCTTCGGGGTTATTATCTAAATGCACTGTCATTTATATTTTCTCACAAAGATTATTTTGGTACCCCACAATATTGGGTTTTATCAAGTTTTCTAAGTTTACAATTAATTCTATACTTACTAATTACATTTCTTTGTTTATATAATTCCTTAATTTAATATTTGGTTTTTAATAATAACTACTATTCATCCTTGATGAATTAGTCACCTTGGATTTGTCCATTACATGGTGATTTTTGTACAATCAGTAATTGTTTATGTTTGACCGTTATGCCTGTTTCACATTTAAGTAGCCATTACTGGATTTTTGTGGCTTCATACACAATACATTTCATTTAGTCCCAAATTGTTACTTTGCATTTAATGTAAGGTTTAATGTCTCTGGATGTGTTTTAATTTAGTCTTTGTTAGTAACAACTGTGTTATTCAATCTTACTTGCTAATTATTTGCTAATCATTTCCAATATAAAATATAACATCTAGGCCTATGGTCTGTATAACTCTTACAGCCATATCCAATTCATAAACAATAGTTAATACAATTCATTATTTCTTATTTGTTGTTCTGGTGCTAAACAATCTCACCTCTATTGAACTTTTTTATCATTAAACTCGTATAACATGGGTATTTAATTAATGTTAATACAAACTTATTTTCTAATGCTTTTTTCTCTCCCTTCCATGTTAACACCATCTAATTACTTTTCTTTGTGAAACACACCTTTAAACTTTTACAATACATTTTTACGTTATAACAATACTACTTCCTAGTCATCACAGTGAATATCACTACTTAGTGTTCATTATTTACTGAATAAATGTCCTATCCTAAATACTATTCCTTGTAACTTGTTAAATGTTATTGTTCACTCTTAAAACTAAAACATAAGTAATTTTACTAAGTCTTTACCTTAGCCTACTCTCCTCTTACTATTTATACGATAGACAATATTTGTATTTATTTTTCACTAGCACTTTCTTAAATTATTTAGTGTTCATTATAATTTATTTAGTGTTTCTTTAGTATTATATCACTCTAGTATAAATCACTTTCACTAATTCAACTTCCATTTATTTCTCATCATTTTATTCTCTTTCTCTACACCCTATCTATATAAAATTATTAATATTGTGTCTTTCTTAGTTAACAAATTACATATATCCCTAACTCTTTTGGGTAGTGTACTTTTATACATTGTTTCATATTACTGACGGTTCATAATTGTCATTTTGTCAATACTAACATTCATTAATAGTTTTGGTTCTTAACCGAATTTCATTGTCTTTTTACTTTGGGTTACATTATTTCTCCCTTCTCTATTTTTCATTACTTGTCTAGTTTTCTTGATGCGTTTCATCTGGTTTCTTCCTCATGGGTTTGTTCTCTCTTGGTTTTCATTCTTCTTCACCTTCATTCGTCTTGTTTTCTTTATTTTGATTTCTTAACTGGCCAATCTCTGGGGTTGGGTCAATGTCGTTTGTCTGTCAGTCTATCGTTTCAGTTTCTTTGTTAATCACTTTCGGTTTATTACACCTTCTCCTTCCCTGTTAATTACCTTTTATTTATTTTTTACTATCCACATAATTTATTTATTCAAATATAATATCATTTAGCATTTTTTATACATACTTATTGTTATCAAAATTTACCTGAATTTGGTGATGTTATATAATGCTCTCCCACCAAAATTGATCATTTTATAAAACGTGATTCTAAGTTTGATGAAATTATCAATTGTATTGTATCATTTTCTTCTTAAACTCTCCTGCTTCTCACTCGATTTGTTATGCTTAATTCTGTATCTTTTATTTCCTTTCTCCTGATTCTTTTCTTCGTCATTTTTTCTTATTACGAACTGGCTTATTGATTTTTTATTATAAATTATTCCCTACAAATCTTATTTTCCCTAACTAACTTTACTTTGTAGTTGCAATCGATTCGGATGAGCTCTATTGGCTTACCTAACTCCGTCGTTCAAAACTACTCTTATTCTGAGATCAGGGGAACATATCCCTGCTCAGTAAAATGATTGCTGGACTTATTCAACAGTCAATCTCAATTAATGAATCTTAAATATAGTCATCTCGTGACTCAACATAATAATAATAACATTTGTTGGCAATCTTTTACCTTTATATTTCATTATTGCTCAGTTTGAGTTAAATATTTTTTCAACTTTCTTCATACATACTGCTTGGTAATACTTGAAGCATTGCTTTTTATTGATACACTTCACATTTTTATTCATTTTTAATAAGTTTTGTTTCATCTCAATTCATATTACAACTCTTAAAATGTTTATTTTATTTATTTCGTTTTTTGATCATTGGTTTTCTTAATCTTACTTCCCATTTCTTTCTAAATAGTAGTGGAAGTTAGTCATTTTGATTGATATTTTTTTTTCATAACTTTTTAAATATCATAGTAAGTTAGTGTTTCTTACTAGTTAGGAATGTTTTTATCTCATTCCTTTATAGTATGTTTTGCTTTTTTGTGCCTTACATTTTGGCTAAAGATTATTGTAACTTAATCTTATTTTGTTAGGAATGTTTTGTAACTTCACTCCATTATTATTAATTTTTATTCAAAGATTATAGTAAGTTATTGTTTCTTACTTTATGTGGATTCTTGGTAATTTTATTTCTCCATTTTTTATGATTGGTCTAAAATATTCTCGAATTATCTGTGTAAGCTGTCCTTACAAAACCTTTTGAATTTTGAAATTCATTTTTATATATATTTTTTCATTATTATTTATCAGCAAACTTCATCTGCTTGTATTGTTATTCTTTCTTTTTATTTTAAATTACTTAGGTAGGTTATCATGAAATCAGTCCCCTTTTTCTTGGCGTTTATCTTCACTTTGTTTGCCCATAGTCCATCATTTCCTCTGCATTTGTGGTTCGGATAACCTTGGTGTATATAACTACTTTCTTCCTAGTGATATAGGTTTCTTCTGTTTTGTACCATGATTCTTCTAATATCATATGTTCAGTGGTATCCGTGACTGCTTCCATCATTTTATTATGTGGTTCTTTATTCAGCATTTCTATTTCTGGTATACTCAAGTGTGTTAGATACCTTCTTGATTTGTGACACCCTATCTTGTTGTGAGTCCTGTCAATTTTGTGTAATTTCCATTTTCTTATTGATTTGCTGAAGTTTTCCTCTGCTGGTTGGTTGTGAATTCCCTCTATAATTTCTTTCAGTGTCCTCCTACAATCTTTATATCTCATTAATTTGCTTTGGTCGGTAAGGGGTAAATTGAACACATCAATTAGTCCGTTCTTCATCATCTCCACTTCTTCTCTTGTTTTTAGTAGTTTCTTTTTATATATTTTTCCTATTTCCTTTGTTTTCTTAATCTTCTTAATTATTCGATTCTTCTTTACTCTTCTCCGGTTGGTTTTTATGTGCTTAATTTTCTCATTGTTTTTGTTATCTTTATTCCCAGAAAACAATACACCTTTGTCTTCTTTATTCTTTATTTCTTCAATGATACCGTCAGAAGTGTTGTCTAGTGTTTCATTCAATTGTGTGAAACCACTATCTACTGTTTCGTTAAGTTGATCTGCTGGGTATCTTGTCTCTTCCCATTTCTTATTCATCTCCATTTTTGTCTGATCGCTTTCTTCACGACATCCTTTGAAAATTAGTCTTATTTGCTGCTTCATTTCTTCTTTATTTTTCTCGTGGTCCTCCTTCAGCTGTTCCCTCAATTCTTCCTTCAATTCTTCGTTTCTTTTCTGAATTTCCTCCATCAATCTTTGTTGTAATGTTTCATTATTTTGGCTAACTGTTTTTCTCAATTCTTCCTTAGTACTTTCATTTGTACTCACTATCTTTTCATTGATCTGTTTCAAATTGTCATTGGTTTCTTTCTTCATCTGTTTCAGACTCTCTTCACTCTTGTCGAATTTCTCCTCCTGTTTCTTAAAATTTTGATTGGTTTCTTTCATCATAGTATTCATCATTTCCATTAATTTCAGTATGTTCGGGTCTCCTCTAACTTCTCCCTTGTCGCCCGCCTGTAATTCCATTTCTTCGTCTTGGGTTGGTTCTGTTGTGGTTATTGCTGTCTCCACTTCTTCAATCGGTGTTCCTTCCTCTTCTTCCCCTCTGTTTTCTTCCATCTCCTTCTCCTTCGCCAACTTTTTCCATAAACCTCTTGTGTGCATCCTGATCTCCTTTCGTGACCGCCGCTAGAACTTCGTACCTTCCTTTTTTCAAGCTCCACCGGTTGGTCGCCAATTTATAATATTTCGGTTCGTATACCTCTGTATAATATAACAGTGTGTCTGAGTGTGAAAGTGTGTCTGTGTTTCTTACCACTGCGTCCTCGCACGGCGATGTACTTCACGATGTTTGGGCCCGTAGCGAACGTACTGGGGACCAGGTATCGTGGTTCCCGATTTGAGGTTCAAACGTAGTGGATTATCTCCGGGTGGCGCCAAATTGTTTATATAAAACAATTAAAGTGGTTTACTTATCAATGTTCTATTTGAACGAGGCGACGAATTCAATCCGTCCCGCCTTTTCTCAATTTCGTGTCAATCGAGATAGCGGTTGCAGGATTCGCTACTTGAGCGCTAGACGTCGCATTGGAAACCTTCACTATACATTATATTTTTACACATACACTTTGCTAATGGAAATAAGATACGATTTAACACACACAATACAAATTTATTATTAATTGGAAGTTAATATTTTATAGACACAAGTTGTAATTAATTTGCTCATATATAATTCTGCACCGGATAATTCTTTATAAGACTCTACTCAAGGGTTAACCAATCGATTTCGAATACATATAAACAGCATGGCTTTCTCTGACGCCAATCAACAAATATTTCGATCGATGGTTGTGAGTTGTTTGGATCACGTTAAAAGGTTCAGATGCAGTTACAACATTAAAAATACACAACCTTACAATGTTTTTTCCTTATGTATGATAATGTGTAGTGGTAATTGTTTTGTTTAAGTGTCATACAAGATGTTTATAAGTCGTACATAAATATGAGGTTAGTTCTATAGTTAACAAATTTTCAGTGATATAATTTTATGGATCAATCCTTGTAAGAGAATAAAAATGATTCAGTGGTGTTCAACATACATTGAGAAATGTTCAAAGTGCGTTAATTTTTTGGAAGTTGAAACAATTTAACTGATACTTAACAGCATTGCAGTACGGAATTACTCAGGATGTCAAGAAGGAAGGATTATGGCATCAATATTGTTCCCGTGTTCTTTATTCAAGCTTCGACATCTTTTTCAAAGTGGTTTGGACTTATTTAGATATTTCATATTGAGTTAAACGTCTTCTCCCTCTGGAAATGGTATTCTGCATCCATCAGACTTCGGTACTATCGATTTCTATACTTGGTTCTACTTCTAAGATGTTTTAACTATTAAAATGTGTTGTACAGAAAATTCGCATCTGGCTTGCGATAGCGTCACTTTCCAAGTAATTGTATTTAACGGTAATTACCTCGTTAAACGGTCGTTTCTATGGTTACGTATTTGCTCTCATTGGGTGAGCTGAACATCAGTACATTGTTATCAATTTTCGAATTTCTTTCAAATCTTCGGACTTTCTTCCTCATCTTATCTTCCTTCGGGGTTATTATCTAAATGCACTGTCATTTATATTTTCTCACAAAGATTATTTTGGTACCCCACAATATTGGGTTTTATCAAGTTTTCTAAGTTTACAATTAATTTTATACTTACTAATTACATTTCTTTGTTTATATAATTCCTTAATTTAATATTTGGTTTTTAATAATAACTACTATTCATCCTTGATGAATTAGTCACCTTGGATTTGTCCATTACATGGTGATTTTTGTACAATCAGTAATTGTTTATGTTTGACCGTTATGCCTGTTTCACATTTAAGTAGCCATTACTGGATTTTTGTGGCTTCATACACAATACATTTCATTTAGTCCCAAATTGTTACTTTGCATTTAATGTAAGGTTTAATGTCTCTGGATGTGTTTTAATTTAGTCTTTGTTAGTAACAACTGTGTTATTCAATCTTACTTGCTAATTATTTGCTAATCATTTCCAATATAAAATATAACATCTAGGCCTATGGTCTGTATAACTCTTACAGCCATATCCAATTCATAAACAATAGTTAATACAATTCATTATTTCTTATTTGTTGTTCTGGTGCTAAACAATCTCACCTCTATTGAACTTTTTTATCATTAAACTCCTATAACATGGGTATTTAATTAATGTTAATACAAACTTATTTTCTAATGCTTTTTTCTCTCCCTTCCATGTTAACACCATCTAATTACTTTTCTTTGTGAAACACACCTTTAAACTTTTACAATACATTTTTACGTTATAACAATACTACTTCCTAGTCATCACAGTGAATATCACTACTTAGTGTTCATTATTTACTGAATAAATGTCCTATCCTAAATACTATTCCTTGTAACTTGTTAAATGTTATTGTTCACTCTTAAAACTAAAACATAAGTAATTTTACTAAGTCTTTACCTTAGCCTACTCTCCTCTTACTATTTATACGATAGACAATATTTGTATTTATTTTTCACTAGCACTTTCTTAAATTATTTAGTGTTCATTATAATTTATTTAGTGTTTCTTTAGTATTATATCACTCTAGTATAAATCACTTTCACTAATTCAACTTCCATTTATTTCTCATCATTTTATTCTCTTTCTCTACACCCTATCTATATAAAATTATTAATATTGTGTCTTTCTTAGTTAACAAATTACATATATCCCTAACTCTTTTGGGTAGTGTACTTTTATACATTGTTTCATATTACTGACGGTTCATAATTGTCATTTTGTCAATACTAACATTCATTAATAGTTTTGGTTCTTAACCGAATTTCATTGTCTTTTTACTTTGGGTTACATTATTTCTCCCTTCTCTATTTTTCATTACTTGTCTAGTTTTCTTGATGCGTTTCATCTGGTTTTCTTCCTCATGGGTTTGTTCTCTCTTGGTTTTCATTCTTCTTCACCTTCATTCGTCTTGTTTTCTTTATTTTGATTTCTTAACTGGCCAATCTCTGGGGTTGGGTCAATGTCGTTTGTCTGTCAGTCTATCGTTTCAGTTTCTTTGTTAATCACTTTCGGTTTATTACACCTTCTCCTTCCCTGTTAATTACCTTTTATTTATTTTTTACTATCCACATAATTTATTTATTCAAATATAATATCATTTAGCATTTTTTATACATACTTATTGTTATCAAAATTTACCTGAATTTGGTGATGTTATATAATGCTCTCCCACCAAAATTGATCATTTTATAAAACGTGATTCTAAGTTTGATGAAATTATCAATTGTATTGTATCATTTTCTTCTTAAACTCTCCTGCTTCTCACTCGATTTGTTATGCTTAATTCTGTATCTTTTATTTCCTTTCTCCTGATTCTTTTCTTCGTCATTTTTTCTTATTACGAACTGGCTTATTGATTTTTTATTATAAATTATTCCCTATAAATTTTATTTTCCCTAACTAACTTTACTTTGTAGTTGCAATCGATTCGGATGAGCTCTATTGGCTTACCTAACTCCGTCGTTCAAAACTACTCTTATTCTGAGATCAGGGGAACATCATCCCTGCTCAGTAAAATGATTGCTGGACTTATTCAACAGTCAATCTCAATTAATGAATCTTAAATATAGTCATCTCGTGACTCAACATAATAATAATAATAATAACATTTGTTGGCAATCTTTTACCTTTATATTTCATTATTGCTCAGTTTGAGTTAAATATTTTTTCAACTTTCTTCATACATACTGCTTGGTAATACTTGAAGCATTGCTTTTTATTGATACACTTCACATTTTTATTCATTTTTAATAAGTTTTGTTTCATCTCAATTCATATTACAACTCTTAAAATGTTTATTTTATTTATTTCGTTTTTTGATCATTGGTTTTCTTAATCTTACTTCCCATTTCTTTCTAAATAGTAGTGGAAGTTAGTCATTTTGATTGATATTTTTTTTTTTCATAACTTTTTAAATATCATAGTAAGTTAGTGTTTCTTACTAGTTAGGAATGTTTTTATCTCATTCCTTTATAGTATGTTTTGCTTTTTTGTGCCTTACATTTTGGCTAAAGATTATTGTAACTTAATCTTATTTTGTTAGGAATGTTTTGTAACTTCACTCCATTATTATTAATTTTTATTCAAAGATTATAGTAAGTTATTGTTTCTTACTTTATGTGGATTCTTGGTAATTTTATTTCTCCATTTTTTATGATTGGTCTAAAATATTCTCGAATTATCTGTGTAAGCTGTCCTTACAAAACCTTTTGAATTTTGAAATTCATTTTTATATATATTTTTTCATTATTATTTATCAGCAAACTTCATCTGCTTGTATTGTTATTCTTTCTTTTTATTTTAAATTACTTAGGTAGGTTATCATGAAATCAGTCCCCTTTTTCTTGGCGTTTATCTTCACTTTGTTTGCCCATAGTCCATCATTTCCTCTGCATTTGTGGTTCGGATAACCTTGGTGTATATAACTACTTTCTTCCTAGTGATATAGGTTTCTTCTGTTTTGTACCATGATTCTTCTAATATCATATGTTCAGTGGTATCCGTGACTGCTTCCATCATTTTATTATGTGGTTCTTTATTCAGCATTTCTATTTCTGGTATACTCAAGTGTGTTAGATACCTTCTTGATTTGTGACACCCTATCTTGTTGTGAGTCCTGTCAATTTTGTGTAATTTCCATTTTCTTATTGATTTGCTGAAGTTTTCCTCTGCTGGTTGGTTGTGAATTCCCTCTATAATTTCTTTCAGTGTCCTCCTACAATCTTTATATCTCATTAATTTGCTTTGGTCGGTAAGGGGTAAATTGAACACATCAATTAGTCCGTTCTTCATCATCTCCACTTCTTCTCTTGTTTTTAGTAGTTTCTTTTTATATATTTTTCCTATTTCCTTTGTTTTCTTAATCTTCTTAATTATTCGATTCTTCTTTACTCTTCTCCGGTTGGTTTTTATGTGCTTAATTTTCTCATTGTTTTTGTTATCTTTATTCCCAGAAAACAATACACCTTTGTCTTCTTTATTCTTTATTTCTTCAATGATACCGTCAGAAGTGTTGTCTAGTGTTTCATTCAATTGTGTGAAACCACTATCTACTGTTTCGTTAAGTTGATCTGCTGGGTATCTTGTCTCTTCCCATTTCTTATTCATCTCCATTTTTGTCTGATCGCTTTCTTCACGACATCCTTTGAAAATTAGTCTTATTTGCTGCTTCATTTCTTCTTTATTTTTCTCGTGGTCCTCCTTCAGCTGTTCCCTCAATTCTTCCTTCAATTCTTCGTTTCTTTTCTGAATTTCCTCCATCAATCTTTGTTGTAATGTTTCATTATTTTGGCTAACTGTTTTTCTCAATTCTTCCTTAGTACTTTCATTTGTACTCACTATCTTTTCATTGATCTGTTTCAAATTGTCATTGGTTTCTTTCTTCATCTGTTTCAGACTCTCTTCACTCTTGTCGAATTTCTCCTCCTGTTTCTTAAAATTTTGATTGGTTTCTTTCATCATAGTATTCATCATTTCCATTAATTTCAGTATGTTCGGGTCTCCTCTAACTTCTCCCTTGTCGCCCGCCTGTAATTCCATTTCTTCGTCTTGGGTTGGTTCTGTTGTGGTTATTGCTGTCTCCACTTCTTCAATCGGTGTTCCTTCCTCTTCTTCCCCTCTGTTTTCTTCCATCTCCTTCTCCTTCGCCAACTTTTTCCATAAACCTCTTGTGTGCATCCTGATCTCCTTTCGTGACCGCCGCTAGAACTTCGTACCTTCCTTTTTTCAAGCTCCACCGGTTGGTCGCCAATTTATAATATTTCGGTTCGTATACCTCTGTATAATATAACAGTGTGTCTGAGTGTGAAAGTGTGTCTGTGTTTCTTACCACTGCGTCCTCGCACGGCGATGTACTTCACGATGTTTGGGCCCGTAGCGAACGTACTGGGGACCAGGTATCGTGGTTCCCGATTTGAGGTTCAAACGTAGTGGATTATCTCCGGGTGGCGCCAAATTGTTTATATAAAACAATTAAAGTGGTTTACTTATCAATGTTCTATTTGAACGAGGCGACGAATTCAATCCGTCCCGCCTTTTCTCAATTTCGTGTCAATCGAGATAGCGGTTGCAGGATTCGCTACTTGAGCGCTAGACGTCGCATTGGAAACCTTCACTATACATTATATTTTTACACATACACTTTGCTAATGGAAATAAGATACGATTTAACACACACAATACAAATTTATTATTAATTGGAAGTTAATATTTTATAGACACAAGTTGTAATTAATTTGCTCATATATAATTCTGCACCGGATAATTCTTTATAAGACTCTACTCAAGGGTTAACCAATCGATTTCGAATACATATAAACAGCATGGCTTTCTCTGACGCCAATCAACAAATATTTCGATCGATGGTTGTGAGTTGTTTGGATCACGTTAAAAGGTTCAGATGCAGTTACAACATTAAAAATACACAACCTTACAATGTTTTTTCCTTATGTATGATAATGTGTAGTGGTAATTGTTTTGTTTAAGTGTCATACAAGATGTTTATAAGTCGTACATAAATATGAGGTTAGTTCTATAGTTAACAAATTTTCAGTGATATAATTTTATGGATCAATCCTTGTAAGAGAATAAAAATGATTCAGTGGTGTTCAACATACATTGAGAAATGTTCAAAGTGCGTTAATTTTTTGGAAGTTGAAACAATTTAACTGATACTTAACAGCATTGCAGTACGGAATTACTCGGGATGTCAAGAAGGAAGGATTATGGCATCAATATTGTTCCCGTGTTCTTTATTCAAGCTTCGACATCTTTTTCAAAGTGGTTTGGACTTATTTAGATATTTCATATTGAGTTAAACGTCTTCTCCCTCTGGAAATGGTATTCTGCATCCATCAGACTTCGGTACTATCGATTTCTATACTTGGTTCTACTTCTAAGATGTTTTAACTATTAAAATGTGTTGTACAGAAAATTCGCATCTGGCTTGCGATAGCGTCACTTTCCAAGTAATTGTATTTAACGGTAATTACCTCGTTAAACGGTCGTTTCTATGGTTACGTATTTGCTCTCATTGGGTGAGCTGAACATCAGTACATTGTTATCAATTTTCGAATTTCTTTCAAATCTTCGGACTTTCTTCCTCATCTTATCTTCCTTCGGGGTTATTATCTAAATGCACTGTCATTTATATTTTCTCACAAAGATTATTTTGGTACCCCACAATATTGGGTTTTATCAAGGTTTCTAAGTTTACAATTAATTTTATACTTACTAATTACATTTCTTTGTTTATATAATTCCTTAATTTAATATTTGGTTTTTAATAATAACTACTATTCATCCTTGATGAATTAGTCACCTTGGATTTGTCCATTACATGGTGATTTTTGTACAATCAGTAATTGTTTATGTTTGACCGTTATGCCTGTTTCACATTTAAGTAGCCATTACTGGATTTTTGTGGCTTCATACACAATACATTTCATTTAGTCCCAAATTGTTACTTTGCATTTAATGTAAGGTTTAATGTCTCTGGATGTGTTTTAATTTAGTCTTTGTTAGTAACAACTGTGTTATTCAATCTTACTTGCTAATTATTTGCTAATCATTTCCAATATAAAATATAACATCTAGGCCTATGGTCTGTATAACTCTTACAGCCATATCCAATTCATAAACAATAGTTAATACAATTCATTATTTCTTATTTGTTGTTCTGGTGCTAAACAATCTCACCTCTATTGAACTTTTTTATCATTAAACTCGTATAACATGGGTATTTAATTAATGTTAATACAAACTTATTTTCTAATGCTTTTTTCTCTCCCTTCCATGTTAACACCATCTAATTACTTTTCTTTGTGAAACACACCTTTAAACTTTTACAATACATTTTTACGTTATAACAATACTACTTCCTAGTCATCACAGTGAATATCACTACTTAGTGTTCATTATTTACTGAATAAATGTCCTATCCTAAATACTATTCCTTGTAACTTGTTAAATGTTATTGTTCACTCTTAAAACTAAAACATAAGTAATTTTACTAAGTCTTTACCTTAGCCTACTCTCCTCTTACTATTTATACGATAGACAATATTTGTATTTATTTTTCACTAGCACTTTCTTAAATTATTTAGTGTTCATTATATTTTATTTAGTGTTTCTTTAGTATTATATCACTCTAGTATAAATCACTTTCACTAATTCAACTTCCATTTATTTCTCATCATTTTATTCTCTTTCTCTACACCCTATCTATATAAAATTATTAATATTGTGTCTTTCTTAGTTAACAAATTACATATATCCCTAACTCTTTTGGGTAGTGTACTTTTATACATTGTTTCATATTACTGACGGTTCATAATTGTCATTTTGTCAATACTAACATTCATTAATAGTTTTGGTTCTTAACCGAATTTCATTGTCTTTATTACTTTGGGTTACATTATTTCTCCCTTCTCTATTTTTCATTACTTGTCTAGTTTTCTTGATGCGTTTCATCTGGTTTTCTTCCTCATGGGTTTGTTCTCTCTTGGTTTTCATTCTTCTTCACCTTCATTCGTCTTGTTTTCTTTATTTTGATTTCTTAACTGGCCAATCTCTGGGGTTGGGTCAATGTCGTTTGTCTGTCAGTCTATCGTTTCAGTTTCTTTGTTAATCACTTTCGGTTTATTACACCTTCTCCTTCCCTGTTAATTACCTTTTATTTATTTTTTACTATCCACAAAATTTATTTATTCAAACATAATATCATTTAGCATTTTTTATACATACTTATTGTTATCAAAATTTACCTGAATTTGGTGATGTTATATAATGCTCTCCCACCAAAATTGATCATTTTATAAAACGTGATTCTAAGTTTGATGAAATTATCAATTGTATTGTATCATTTTCTTCTTAAACTCTCCTGCTTCTCACTCGATTTGTTATGCTTAATTCTGTATCTTTTATTTCCTTTCTCCTGATTCTTTTCTTCGTCATTTTTTCTTATTACGAACTGGCTTATTGATTTTTTATTATAAATTATTCCCTATAAATTTTATTTTCCCTAACTAACTTTACTTTGTAGTTGCAATCGATTCGGATGAGCTCTATTGGCTTACCTAACTCCGTCGTTCAAAACTACTCTTATTCTGAGATCAGGGGAACATCATCCCTGCTCAGTAAAATGATTGCTGGACTTATTCAACAGTCAATCTCAATTAATGAATCTTAAATATAGTCATCTCGTGACTCAACATAATAATAATAATAATAACATTTGTTGGCAATCTTTTACCTTTATATTTCATTATTGCTCAGTTTGAGTTAAATATTTTTTCAACTTTCTTCATACATACTGCTTGGTAATACTTGAAGCATTGCTTTTTATTGATACACTTCACATTTTTATTCATTTTTAATAAGTTTTGTTTCATCTCAATTCATATTACAACTCTTAAAATGTTTATTTTATTTATTTCGTTTTTTGATCATTGGTTTTCTTAATCTTACTTCCCATTTCTTTCTAAATAGTAGTGGAAGTTAGTCATTTTGATTGATATTTTTTTTTTTCATAACTTTTTAAATATCATAGTAAGTTAGTGTTTCTTACTAGTTAGGAATGTTTTTATCTCATTCCTTTATAGTATGTTTTGCTTTTTTGTGCCTTACATTTTGGCTAAAGATTATTGTAACTTAATCTTATTTTGTTAGGAATGTTTTGTAACTTCACTCCATTATTATTAATTTTTATTCAAAGATTATAGTAAGTTATTGTTTCTTACTTTATGTGGATTCTTGGTAATTTTATTTCTCCATTTTTTATGATTGGTCTAAAATATTCTCGAATTATCTGTGTAAGCTGTCCTTACAAAACCTTTTGAATTTTGAAATTCATTTTTATATATATTTTTTCATTATTATTTATCAGCAAACTTCATCTGCTTGTATTGTTATTCTTTCTTTTCATTTTAAATTACTTAGGTAGGTTATCATGAAATCAGTCCCCTTTTTCTTGGCGTTTATCTTCACTTTGTTTGCCCATAGTCCATCAT
This sequence comes from Magicicada septendecula, assembly GCA_034769895.1. Lineage (NCBI taxonomy): Eukaryota > Metazoa > Arthropoda > Insecta > Hemiptera > Cicadidae > Magicicada > Magicicada septendecula. Next base: position 752,460,459 of record CM068367.1, on the reverse strand, counting down.
TTCCTCTGCATTTGTGGTTCGGATAACCTTGGTGTATATAACTACTTTCTTCCTAGTGATATAGGTTTCTTCTGTTTTGTACCATGATTCTTCTAATATCATATGTTCAGTGGTATCCGTGACTGCTTCCATCATTTTATTATGTGGTTCTTTATTCAGCATTTCTATTTCTGGTATACTCAAGTGTGTTAGATACCTTCTTGATTTGTGACACCCAATCTTGTTGTGAGTCCTGTCAATTTTGTGTAATTTCCATTTTCTTATTGATTTGCTGAAGTTTTCCTCTGCTGGTTGGTTGTGAATTCCCTCTATAATTTCTTTCAATGTCCTCCTACAATCTTTATATCTCATTAATTTGCTTTGGTCGGTAAGGGGTAAATTGAACACATCAATTAGTCCGTTCTTCATCATCTCCACTTCTTCTCTTGTTTTTAGTAGTTTCTTTTTATATATTTTTCCTATTTCCTTTGTTTTCTTAATCTTCTTAATTATTCGATTCTTCTTTACTCTTCTCCGGTTGGTTTTTATGTGCTTAATTTTCTCATTGTTTTTGTTATCTTTATTCCCAGAAAACAATACACCTTTGTCTTCTTTATTCTTTATTTCTTCAATGATACCGTCAGAAGTGTTGTCTAGTGTTTCATTCAATTGTGTGAAACCACTATCTACTGTTTCGTTAAGTTGATCTGCTGGGTATCTTGTCTCTTCCCATTTCTTATTCATCTCCATTTTTGTCTGATCGCTTTCTTCACGACATCCTTTGAAAATTAGTCTTATTTGCTGCTTCATTTCTTCTTTATTTTTCTCGTGGTCCTCCTTCAGCTGTTCCCTCAATTCTTCCTTCAATTCTTCGTTTCTTTTCTGAATTTCCTCCATCAATCTTTGTTGTAATGTTTCATTATTTTGGCTAACTGTTTTTCTCAATTCTTCCTTAGTACTTTCATTTGTACTCACTATCTTTTCATTGATCTGTTTCAAATTGTCATTGGTTTCTTTCTTCATCTGTTTCAGACTCTCTTCACTCTTGTCGAATTTCTCCTCCTGTTTCTTAAAATTTTGATTGGTTTCTTTCATCATAGTATTCATCATTTCCATTAATTTCAGTATGTTCGGGTCTCCTCTAACTTCTCCCTTGTCGCCCGCCTATAATTCCATTTCTTCGTCTTGGGTTGGTTCTGTTGTGGTTATTGCTGTATCCACTTCTTCAATCGGTGTTCCTTCCTCTTCTTCCCCTCTGTTTTCTTCCATCTCCTTCTCCTTCGCCAACTTTTTCCATAAACCTCTTGTGTGCATCCTGATCTCCTTTCGTGACCGCCGCTAGAACTTCGTACCTTCCTTTTTTCAAGCTCCACCGGTTGGTCGCCAATTTATAATATTTCGGTTCGTATACCTCTGTATAATATAACAGTGTGTCTGAGTGTGAAAGTGTGTCTGTGTTTCTTACCACTGCGTCCTCGCACGGCGATGTACTTCACGATGTTTGGGCCCGTAGCGAACGTACTGGGGACCAGGTATCGTGGTTCCCGATTTGAGGTTCAAACGTAGTGGATTATCTCCGGGTGGCGCCAAATTGTTTATATAAAACAATTAAAGTGGTTTACTTATCAATGTTCTATTTGAACGAGGCGACGAATTCAATCCGTCCCGCCTTTTCTCAATTTCGTGTCAATCGAGATAGCGGTTGCAGGATTCGCTACTTGAGCGCTAGACGTCGCATTGGAAACCTTCACTATACATTATATTTTTACACATACACTTTGCTAATGGAAATAAGATACGATTTAACACACACAATACAAATTTATTATTAATTGGAAGTTAATATTTTATAGACACAAGTTGTAATTAATTTGCTCATATATAATTCTGCACCGGATAATTCTTTATAAGACTCTACTCAAGGGTTAACCAATCGATTTCGAATACATATAAACAGCATGGCTTTCTCTGACGCCAATCAACAAATATTTCGATCGATGGTTGTGAGTTGTTTGGATCACGTTAAAAGGTTCAGATGCAGTTACAACATTAAAAATACACAACCTTACAATGTTTTTTCCTTATGTATGATAATGTGTAGTGGTAATTGTTTTGTTTAAGTGTCATACAAGATGTTTATAAGTCGTACATAAATATGAGGTTAGTTCTATAGTTAACAAATTTTCAGTGATATAATTTTATGGATCAATCCTTGTAAGAGAATAAAAATGATTCAGTGGTGTTCAACATACATTGAGAAATGTTCAAAGTGCGTTAATTTTTTGGAAGTTGAAACAATTTAACTGATACTTAACAGCATTGCAGTACGGAATTACTCAGGATGTCAAGAAGGAAGGATTATGGCATCAATATTGTTCCCGTGTTCTTTATTCAAGCTTCGACATCTTTTTCAAAGTGGTTTGGACTTATTTAGATATTTCATATTGAGTTAAACGTCTTCTCCCTCTGTAAATGGTATTCTGCATCCATCAGACTTCGGTACTATCGATTTCTATACTTGGTTCTACTTCTAAGATGTTTTAACTATTAAAATGTGTTGTACAGAAAATTCGCATCTGGCTTGCGATAGCGTCACTTTCCAAGTAATTGTATTTAACGGTAATTACCTCGTTAAACGGTCGTTTCTATGGTTACGTATTTGCTCTCATTGGGTGAGCTGAACATCAGTACATTGTTATCAATTTTCGAATTTCTTTCAAATCTTCGGACTTTCTTCCTCATCTTATCTTCCTTCGGGGTTATTATCTAAATGCACTGTCATTTATATTTTCTCACAAAGATTATTTTGGTACCCCACAATATTGGGTTTTATCAAGTTTTCTAAGTTTACAATTAATTTTATACTTACTAATTACATTTCTTTGTTTATATAATTCCTTAATTTAATATTTGGTTTTTAATAATAACTACTATTCATCCTTGATGAATTAGTCACCTTGGATTTGTCCATTACATGGTGATTTTTGTACAATCAGTAATTGTTTATGTTTGACCGTTATGCCTGTTTCACATTTAAGTAGCCATTACTGGATTTTTGTGGCTTCATACACAATACATTTCATTTAGTCCCAAATTGTTACTTTGCATTTAATGTAAGGTTTAATGTCTCTGGATGTGTTTTAATTTAGTCTTTGTTAGTAACAACTGTGTTATTCAATCTTACTTGCTAATTATTTGCTAATCATTTCCAATATAAAATATAACATCTAGGCCTATGGTCTGTATAACTCTTACAGCCATATCCAATTCATAAACAATAGTTAATACAATTCATTATTTCTTATTTGTTGTTCTGGTGCTAAACAATCTCACCTCTATTGAACTTTTTTATCATTAAACTCGTATAACATGGGTATTTAATTAATGTTAATACAAACTTATTTTCTAATGCTTTTTTCTCTCCCTTCCATGTTAACACCATCTAATTACTTTTCTTTGTGAAACACACCTTTAAACTTTTACAATACATTTTTACGTTATAACAATACTACTTCCTAGTCATCACAGTGAATATCACTACTTAGTGTTCATTATTTACTGAATAAATGTCCTATCCTAAATACTATTCCTTGTAACTTGTTAAATGTTATTGTTCACTCTTAAAACTAAAACATAAGTAATTTTACTAAGTCTTTACCTTAGCCTACTCTCCTCTTACTATTTATACGATAGACAATATTTGTATTTATTTTTCACTAGCACTTTCTTAAATTATTTAGTGTTCATTATAATTTATTTAGTGTTTCTTTAGTATTATATCACTCTAGTATAAATCACTTTCACTAATTCAACTTCCATTTATTTCTCATCATTTTATTCTCTTTCTCTACACCCTATCTATATAAAATTATTAATATTGTGTCTTTCTTAGTTAACAAATTACATATATCCCTAACTCTTTTGGGTAGTGTACTTTTATACATTGTTTCATATTACTGACGGTTCATAATTGTCATTTTGTCAATACTAACATTCATTAATAGTTTTGGTTCTTAACCGAATTTCATTGTCTTTATTACTTTGGGTTACATTATTTCTCCCTTCTCTATTTTTCATTACTTGTCTAGTTTTCTTGATGCGTTTCATCTGGTTTTCTTCCTCATGGGTTTGTTCTCTCTTGGTTTTCATTCTTCTTCACCTTCATTCGTCTTGTTTTCTTTATTTTGATTTCTTAACTGGCCAATCTCTGGGGTTGGGTCAATGTCGTTTGTCTGTCAGTCTATCGTTTCAGTTTCTTTGTTAATCACTTTCGGTTTATTACACCTTCTCCTTCCCTGTTAATTACCTTTTATTTATTTTTTACTATCCACATAATTTATTTATTCAAATATAATATCATTTAGCATTTTTTATACATACTTATTGTTATCAAAATTTACCTGAATTTGGTGATGTTATATAATGCTCTCCCACCAAAATTGATCATTTTATAAAACGTGATTCTAAGTTTGATGAAATTATCAATTGTATTGTATCATTTTCTTCTTAAACTCTCCTGCTTCTCACTCGATTTGTTATGCTTAATTCTGTATCTTTTATTTCCTTTCTCCTGATTCTTTTCTTCGTCATTTTTTCTTATTACGAACTGGCTTATTGATTTTTTATTATAAATTATTCCCTACAAATCTTATTTTCCCTAACTAACTTTACTTTGTAGTTGCAATCGATTCGGATGAGCTCTATTGGCTTACCTAACTCCGTCGTTCAAAACTACTCTTATTCTGAGATCAGGGGAACATCATCCCTGCTCAGTAAAATGATTGCTGGACTTATTCAACAGTCAATCTCAATTAATGAATCTTAAATATAGTCATCTCGTGACTCAACATAATAATAATAATAATAACATTTGTTGGCAATCTTTTACCTTTATATTTCATTATTGCTCAGTTTGAGTTAAATATTTTTTCAACTTTCTTCATACATACTGCTTGGTAATACTTGAAGCATTGCTTTTTATTGATACACTTCACATTTTTATTCATTTTTAATAAGTTTTGTTTCATCTCAATTCATATTACAACTCTTAAAATGTTTATTTTATTTATTTCGTTTTTTGATCATTGGTTTTCTTAATCTTACTTCCCATTTCTTTCTAAATAGTAGTGGAAGTTAGTCATTTTGATTGATATTTTTTTTTTCATAACTTTTTAAATATCATAGTAAGTTAGTGTTTCTTACTAGTTAGGAATGTTTTTATCTCATTCCTTTATAGTATGTTTTGCTTTTTTGTGCCTTACATTTTGGCTAAAGATTATTGTAACTTAATCTTATTTTGTTAGGAATGTTTTGTAACTTCACTCCATTATTATTAATTTTTATTCAAAGATTATAGTAAGTTATTGTTTCTTACTTTATGTGGATTCTTGGTAATTTTATTTCTCCATTTTTTATGATTGGTCTAAAATATTCTCGAATTATCTGTGTAAGCTGTCCTTACAAAACCTTTTGAATTTTGAAATTCATTTTTATATATATTTTTTCATTATTATTTATCAGCAAACTTCATCTGCTTGTATTGTTATTCTTTCTTTTTATTTTAAATTACTTAGGTAGGTTATCATGAAATCAGTCCCCTTTTTCTTGGCGTTTATCTTCACTTTGTTTGCCCATAGTCCATCATTTCCTCTGCATTTGTGGTTCGGATAACCTTGGTGTATATAACTACTTTCTTCCTAGTGATATAGGTTTCTTCTGTTTTGTACCATGATTCTTCTAATATCATATGTTCAGTGGTATCCGTGACTGCTTCCATCATTTTATTATGTGGTTCTTTATTCAGCATTTCTATTTCTGGTATACTCAAGTGTGTTAGATACCTTCTTGATTTGTGACACCCTATCTTGTTGTGAGTCCTGTCAGTTTTGTGTAATTTCCATTTTCTTATTGATTTGGTGAAGTTTTCCTCTGCTGGTTGGTTGTGAATTCCCTCTATAATTTCTTTCAGTGTCCTCCTACAATCTTTATATCTCATTAATTTGCTTTGGTCGGTAAGGGGTAAATTGAACACATCAATTAGTCCGTTCTTCATCATCTCCACTTCTTCTCTTGTTTTTAGTAGTTTCTTTTTATATATTTTTCCTATTTCCTTTGTTTTCTTAATCTTCTTAATTATTCGATTCTTCTTTACTCTTCTCCGGTTGGTTTTTATGTGCTTAATTTTCTCATTGTTTTTGTTATCTTTATTCCCAGAAAACAATACACCTTTGTCTTCTTTATTCTTTATTTCTTCAATGATACCGTCAGAAGTGTTGTCTAGTGTTTCATTCAATTGTGTGAAACCACTATCTACTGTTTCGTTAAGTTGATCTGCTGGGTATCTTGTCTCTTCCCATTTCTTATTCATCTCCATTTTTGTCTGATCGCTTTCTTCACGACATCCTTTGAAAATTAGTCTTATTTGCTGCTTCATTTCTTCTTTATTTTTCTCGTGGTCCTCCTTCAGCTGTTCCCTCAATTCTTCCTTCAATTCTTCGTTTCTTTTCTGAATTTCCTCCATCAATCTTTGTTGTAATGTTTCATTATTTTGGCTAACTGTTTTTCTCAATTCTTCCTTAGTACTTTCATTTGTACTCACTATCTTTTCATTGATCTGTTTCAAATTGTCATTGGTTTCTTTCTTCATCTGTTTCAGACTCTCTTCACTCTTGTCGAATTTCTCCTCCTGTTTCTTAAAATTTTGATTGGTTTCTTTCATCATAGTATTCATCATTTCCATTAATTTCAGTATGTTCGGGTCTCCTCTAACTTCTCCCTTGTCGCCCGCCTGTAATTCCATTTCTTCGTCTTGGGTTGGTTCTGTTGTGGTTATTGCTGTCTCCACTTCTTCAATCGGTGTTCCTTCCTCTTCTTCCCCTCTGTTTTCTTCCATCTCCTTCTCCTTCGCCAACTTTTTCCATAAACCTCTTGTGTGCATCCTGATCTCCTTTCGTGACCGCCGCTAGAACTTCGTACCTTCCTTTTTTCAAGCTCCACCGGTTGGTCGCCAATTTATAATATTTCGGTTCGTATACCTCTGTATAATATAACAGTGTGTCTGAGTGTGAAAGTGTGTCTGTGTTTCTTACCACTGCGTCCTCGCACGGCGATGTACTTCACGATGTTTGGGCCCGTAGCGAACGTACTGGGGACCAGGTATCGTGGTTCCCGATTTGAGGTTCAAACGTAGTGGATTATCTCCGGGTGGCGCCAAATTGTTTATATAAAACAATTAAAGTGGTTTACTTATCAATGTTCTATTTGAACGAGGCGACGATTTCAATCCGTCCCGCCTTTTCTCAATTTCGTGTCAATCGAGATAGCGGTTGCAGGATTCGCTACTTGAGCGCTAGACGTCGCATTGGAAACCTTCACTATACATTATATTTTTACACATACACTTTGCTAATGGAAATAAGATACGATTTAACACACACAATACAAATTTATTATTAATTGGAAGTTAATATTTTATAGACACAAGTTGTAATTAATTTGCTCATATATAATTCTGCACCGGATAATTCTTTATAAGACTCTACTCAAGGGTTAACCAATCGATTTCGAATACATATAAACAGCATGGCTTTCTCTGACGCCAATCAACAAATATTTCGATCGATGGTTGTGACTTGTTTGGATCACGTTAAAAGGTTCAGATGCAGTTACAACATTAAAAATACACAACCTTACAATGTTTTTTCCTTATGTATGATAATGTGTAGTGGTAATTGTTTTGTTTAAGTGTCATACAAGATGTTTATAAGTCGTACATAAATATGAGGTTAGTTCTATAGTTAACAAATTTTCAGTGATATAATTTTATGGATCAATCCTTGTAAGAGAATAAAAATGATTCAGTGGTGTTCAACATACATTGAGAAATGTTCAAAGTGCGTTAATTTTTTGGAAGTTGAAACAATTTAACTGATACTTAACAGCATTGCAGTACGGAATTACTCGGGATGTCAAGAAGGAAGGATTATGGCATCAATATTGTTCCCGTGTTCTTTATTCAAGCTTCGACATCTTTTTCAAAGTGGTTTGGACTTATTTAGATATTTCATATTGAGTTAAACGTCTTCTCCCTCTGGAAATGGTATTCTGCATCCATCAGACTTCGGTACTATCGATTTCTATACTTGGTTCTACTTCTAAGATGTTTTAACTATTAAAATGTGTTGTACAGAAAATTCGCATCTGGCTTGCGATAGCGTCACTTTCCAAGTAATTGTATTTAACGGTAATTACCTCGTTAAACGGTCGTTTCTATGGTTACGTATTTGCTCTCATTGGGTGAGCTGAACATCAGTACATTGTTATCAATTTTCGAATTTCTTTCAAATCTTCGGACTTTCTTCCTCATCTTATCTTCCTTCGGGGTTATTATCTAAATGCACTGTCATTTATATTTTCTCACAAAGATTATTTTGGTACCCCACAATATTGGGTTTTATCAAGTTTTCTAAGTTTACAATTAATTTTATAATTACTAATTACATTTCTTTGTTTATATAATTCCTTAATTTAATATTTGGTTTTTAATAATAACTACTATTCATCCTTGATGAATTAGTCACCTTGGATTTGTCCATTACATGGTGATTTTTGTACAATCAGTAATTGTTTATGTTTGACCGTTATGCCTGTTTCACATTTAAGTAGCCATTACTGGATTTTTGTGGCTTCATACACAATACATTTCATTTAGTCCCAAATTGTTACTTTGCATTTAATGTAAGGTTTAATGTCTCTGGATGTGTTTTAATTTAGTCTTTGTTAGTAACAACTGTGTTATTCAATCTTACTTGCTAATTATTTGCTATTCATTTCCAATATAAAATATAACATCTAGGCCTATGGTCTGTATAACTCTTACAGCCATATCCAATTCATAAACAATAGTTAATACAATTCTTTATTTCTTATTTGTTGTTCTGGTGCTAAACAATCTCACCTCTATTGAACTTTTTTATCATTAAACTCCTATAACATGGGTATTTAATTAATGTTAATACAAACTTATTTTCTAATGCTTTTTTCTCTCCCTTCCATGTTAACACCATCTAATTACTTTTCTTTGTGAAACACACCTTTAAACTTTTACAATACATTTTTACGTTATAACAATACTACTTCCTAGTCATCACAGTGAATATCACTACTTAGTGTTCATTATTTACTGAATAAATGTCATATCCTAAATACTATTCCTTGTAACTTGTTAAATGTTATTGTTCACTCTTAAAACTAAAACATAAGTAATTTTACTAAGTCTTTACCTTAGCCTACTCTCCTCTTACTATTTATACGATAGACAATATTTGTATTTATTTTTCACTAGCACTTTCTTAAATTATTTAGTGTTCATTATATTTTATTTAGTGTTTCTTTAGTATTATATCACTCTAGTATAAATCACTTTCACTAATTCAACTTCCATTTATTTCTCATCATTTTATTCTCTTTCTCTACACCCTATCTATATAAAATTATTAATATTGTGTCTTTCTTAGTTAACAAATTACATATATCCCTAACTCTTTTGGGTAGTGTACTTTTATACATTGTTTCATATTACTGACGGTTCATAATTGTCATTTTGTCAATACTAACATTCATTAATAGTTTTGGTTCTTAACCGAATTTCATTGTCTTTATTACTTTGGGTTACATTATTTCTCCCTTCTCTATTTTTCATTACTTGTCTAGTTTTCTTGATGCGTTTCATCTGGTTTTCTTCCTCATGGGTTTGTTCTCTCTTGGTTTTCATTCTTCTTCACCTTCATTCGTCTTGTTTTCTTTATTTTGATTTCTTAACTGGCCAATCTCTGGGGTTGGGTCAATGTCGTTTGTCTGTCAGTCTATCGTTTCAGTTTCTTTGTTAATCACTTTCGGTTTATTACACCTTCTCCTTCCCTGTTAATTACCTTTTATTTATTTTTTACTATCCACATAATTTATTTATTCAAACATAATATCATTTAGCATTTTTTATACATACTTATTGTTATCAAAATTTACCTGAATTTGGTGATGTTATATAATGCTCTCCCACCAAAATTGATCATTTTATAAAACGTGATTCTAAGTTTGATGAAATTATCAATTGTATTGTATCATTTTCTTCTTAAACTCTCCTGCTTCTCACTCGATTTGTTATGCTTAATTCTGTATCTTTTATTTCCTTTCTCCTGATTCTTTTCTTCGTCATTTTTTCTTATTACGAACTGGCTTATTGATTTTTTATTATAAATTATTCCCTACAAATCTTATTTTCCCTAACTAACTTTACTTTGTAGTTGCAATCGATTCGGATGAGCTCTATTGGCTTACCTAACTCCGTCGTTCAAAACTACTCTTATTCTGAGATCAGGGGAACATCATCCCTGCTCAGTAAAATGATTGCTGGACTTATTCAACAGTCAATCTCAATTAATGAATCTTAAATATAGTCATCTCGTGACTCAACATAATAATAATAATAATAACATTTGTTGGCAATCTTTTACCTTTATATTTCATTATTGCTCAGTTTGAGTTAAATATTTTTTCAACTTTCTTCATACATACTGCTTGGTAATACTTGAAGCATTGCTTTTTATTGATACACTTCACATTTTTATTCATTTTTAATAAGTTTTGTTTCATCTCAATTCATATTACAACTCTTAAAATGTTTATTTTATTTATTTCGTTTTTTGATCATTGGTTTTCTTAATCTTACTTCCCATTTCTTTCTAAATAGTAGTGGAAGTTAGTCATTTTGATTGATATTTCTTTTTTTCATAACTTTTTAAATATCATAGTAAGTTAGTGTTTCTTACTAGTTAGGAATGTTTTTATCTCATTCCTTTATAGTATGTTTTGCTTTTTTGTGCCTTACAATTTGGCTAAAGATTATTGTAACTTAATCTTATTTTGTTAGGAATGTTTTGTAACTTCACTCCATTATTATTAATTTTTATTCAAAGATTATAGTAAGTTATTGTTTCTTACTTTATGTGGATTCTTGGTAATTTTATTTCTCCATTTTTTATGATTGGTCTAAAATATTCTCTAATTATCTGTGTAAGCTGTCCTTACAAAACCTTTTGAATTTTGAAATTCATTTTTATATATATTTTTTCATTATTATTTATCAGCAAACTTCATCTGCTTGTATTGTTATTCTTTCTTTTCATTTTAAATTACTTAGGTAGGTTATCATGAAATCAGTCCCCTTTTTCTTGGCGTTTATCTTCACTTTGTTTGCCCATAGTCCATCATTTCCTCTGCATTTGTGGTTCGGATAACCTTGGTGTATATAACTACTTTCTTCCTAGTGATATAGGTTTCTTCTGTTTTGTACCATGATTCTTCTAATATCATATGTTCAGTGGTATCCGTGACTGCTTCCATCATTTTATTATGTGGTTCTTTATTCAGCATTTCTATTTCTGGTATACTCAAGTGTGTTAGATACCTTCTTGATTTGTGACACCCTATCTTGTTGTGAGTCCTGTCAATTTTGTGTAATTTCCATTTTCTTATTGATTTGCTGAAGTTTTCCTCTGCTGGTTGGTTGTGAATTCCCTCTATAATTTCTTTCAGTGTCCTCCTACAATCTTTATATCTCATTAATTTGCTTTGGTCGGTAAGGGGTAAATTGAACACATCAATTAGTCCGTTCTTCATCATCTCCACTTCTTCTCTTGTTTTTAGTAGTTTCTTTTTATATATTTTTCCTATTTCCTTTGTTTTCTTAATCTTCTTAATTATTCGATTCTTCTTTACTCTTCTCCGGTTGGTTTTTATGTGCTTAATTTTCTCATTGTTTTTGTTATCTTTATTCCCAGAAAACAATACACCTTTGTCTTCTTTATTCTTTATTTCTTCAATGATACCGTCAGAAGTGTTGTCTAGTGTTTCATTCAATTGTGTGAAACCACTATCTACTGTTTCGTTAAGTTGATCTGCTGGGTATCTTGTCTCTTCCCATTTCTTATACATCTCCATTTTTGTCTGATCGCTTTCTTCACGACATCCTTTGAAAATTAGTCTTATTTCCTGCTTCATTTCTTCTTTATTTTTCTCGTGGCCCTCCTTCAGCTGTTCCCTCAATTCTTCCTTCAATTCTTCGTTTCTTTTCTGAATTTCCTCCATCAATCTTTGTTGTAATGTTTCATTATTTTGGCTAACTGTTTTTCTCAATTCTTCCTTAGTACTTTCATTTGTACTCACTATCTTTTCATTCATCTGTTTCAAATTGTCATTGGTTTCTTTCTTCATCTGTTTCAGACTCTCTTCACTCTTGTCGAATTTCTCCTCCTGTTTCTTAAAATTTTGATTGGTTTCTTTCATCATAGTATTCATCATTTCCATTAATTTCAGTATGTTCGGGTCTCCTCTAACTTCTCCCTTGTCGCCCGCCTGTAATTCCATTTCTTCGTCTTGGGTTGGTTCTGTTGTGGTTATTGCTGTCTCCACTTCTTCAATCGGTGTTCCTTCCTCTTCTTCCCCTCTGTTTTCTTCCATCTCCTTCTCCTTCGCCAACTTTTTCCATAAACCTCTTGTGTGCATCCTGATCTCCTTTCGTGACCGCCGCTAGAACTTCGTACCTTCCTTTTTTCAAGCTCCACCGGTTGGTCGCCAATTTATAATATTTCGGTTCGTATACCTCTGTATAATATAACAGTGTGTCTGAGTGTGAAAGTGTGTTTGTGTTTCTTACCACTGCGTCCTCGCACGGCGATGTACTTCACGATGTTTGGGCCCGTAGCGAACGTACTGGGGACCAGGTATCGTGGTTCCCGATTTGAGGTTCAAACGTAGTGGATTATTTCCGGGTGGCGCCAAATTGTTTATATAAAACAATTAAAGTGGTTTACTTATCAATGTTCTATTTTAACGAGGCGACGATTTCAATCCGTCCCGCCTTTTCTCAATTTCGTGTCAATCGAGATAGCGGTTGCAGGATTCGCTACTTGAGCGCTAGACGTCGCATTGGAAACCTTCACTATACATTATATTTTTACACATACACTTTGCTAATGGAAATAAGATACGATTTAACACACACAATACAAATTTATTATTAATTGGAAGTTAATATTTTATAGACACAAGTTGTAATTAATTTGCTCATATATAATTCTGCACCGGATAATTCTTTATAAGACTCTACTCAAGGGTTAACCAATCGATTTCGAATACATATAAACAGCATGGCTTTCTCTGACGCCAATCAACAAATATTTCGATCGATGGTTGTGAGTTGTTTGGATCACGTTAAAAGGTTCAGATGCAGTTACAACATTAAAAATACACAACCTTACAATGTTTTTTCCTTATGTATGATAATGTGTAGTGGTAATTGTTTTGTTTAAGTGTCATACAAGATGTTTATAAGTCGTACATAAATATGAGGTTAGTTCTATAGTTAACAAATTTTCAGTGATATAATTTTATGGATCAATCCTTGTAAGAGAATAAAAATGATTCAGTGGTGTTCAACATACATTGAGAAATGTTCAAAGTGCGTTTATTTTTTGGAAGTTGAAATAATTTAACTGATACTTAACAGCATTGCAGTACGGAATTACTCGGGATGTCAAGAAGGAAGGATTATGGCATCAATATTGTTCCCGTGTTCTTTATTCAAGCTTTGACATCTTTTTCAAAGTGGTTTGGACTTATTTAGATATTTCATATTGAGTTAAACGTCTTCTCCCTCTGGAAATGGTATTCTGCATCCATCAGACTTCGGTACTATCGATTTCTATACTTGGTTCTACTTCTAAGATGTTTTAACTATTAAAATGTGTTGTACAGAAAATTCGCATCTGGCTTGCGATAGCGTCACTTTCCAAGTAATTGTATTTAACGGTAATTACCTCGTTAAACGGTCGTTTCTATGGTTACGTATTTGCTCTCATTGGGTGAGCTGAACATCAGTACATTGTTATCAATTTTCGAATTTCTTTCAAATCTTCGGACTTTCTTCCTCATCTTATCTTCCTTCGTGGTTATTATCTAAATGCACTGTCATTTATATTTTCTCACAAAGATTATTTTGGTACCCCACAATATTGGGTTTTATCAAGTTTTCTAAGTTTACAATTAATTTTATACTTACTAATTACATTTCTTTGTTTATATAATTCCTTAATTTAATATTTGGTTTTTAATAATAACTACTATTCATCCTTGATGAATTAGTCACCTTGGATTTGTCCATTACATGGTGATTTTTGTACAACCAGTAATTGTTTATGTTTGACCGTTATGCCTGTTTCACATTTAAGTAGCCATTACTGGATTTTTGTGGCTTCATACACAATACATTTCATTTAGTCCCAAATTGTTACTTTGCATTTAATGTAAGGTTTAATGTCTCTGGATGTGTTTTAATTTAGTCTTTGTTAGTAACAACTGTGTTATTCAATCTTACTTGCTAATTATTTGCTATTCATTTCCAATATAAATAATAACATCTAGGCCTATGGTCTGTATAACTCTTACAGCCATATCCAATTCATAAACAATAGTTAATACAATTCATTATTTCTTATTTGTTGTTCTGGTGCTAAACAATCTCACCTCTATTGAACTTTTTTATCATTAAACTCCTATAACATGGGTATTTAATTAATGTTAATACAAACTTATTTTCTAATGCTTTTTTCTCTCCCTTCCATGTTAACACCATCTAATTACTTTCCTTTGTGAAACACACCTTTAAACTTTTACAATACATTTTTACGTTATAACAATACTACTTCCTAGTCATCACAGTGAATATCACTACTTAGTGTTCATTATTTACTGAATAAATGTCCTATCCTAAATACTATTCCTTGTAACTTGTTAAATGTTATTGTTCACTCTTAAAACTAAAACATAAGTAATTTTACTAAGTCTTTACCTTAGCCTACTCTCCTCTTACTATTTATACGATAGACAATATTTGTATTTATTTTTCACTAGCACTTTCTTAAATTATTTAGTGTTCATTATAATTTATTTAGTGTTTCTTTAGTATTATATCACTCTAGTATAAATCACTTTCACTAATTCAACTTCCATTTATTTCTCATCATTTTATTCTCTTTCTCTACACCCTATCTATATAAAATTATTAATATTGTGTCTTTCTTAGTTAACAAATTACATATATCCCTAACTCTTTTGGGTAGTGTACTTTTATACATTGTTTCATATTACTGACGGTTCATAATTGTCATTTTGTCAATACTAACATTCATTAATAGTTTTGGTTCTTAACCGAATTTCATTGTCTTTTTACTTTGGGTTACATTATTTCTCCCTTCTCTATTTTTCATTACTTGTCTAGTTTTCTTGATGCGTTTCATCTGGTTTTCTTCCTCATGGGTTTGTTCTCTCTTGGTTTTCATTCTTCTTCACCTTCATTCGTCTTGTTTTCTTTATTTTGATTTCTTAACTGGCCAATCTCTGGGGTTGGGTCAATGTCGTTTGTCTGTCAGTCTATCGTTTCAGTTTCTTTGTTAATCACTTTCGGTTTATTACACCTTCTCCTTCCCTGTTAATTACCTTTTATTTATTTTTTACTATCCACATAATTTATTTATTCAAACATAATATCATTTAGCATTTTTTATACATACTTATTGTTATCAAAATTTACCTGAATTTGGTGATGTTATATAATGCTCTCCCACCAAAATTGATCATTTTATAAAACGTGATTCTAAGTTTGATGAAATTATCAATTGTATTGTATCATTTTCTTCTTAAACTCTCCTGCTTCTCACTCGATTTGTTATGCTTAATTCTGTATCTTTTATTTCCTTTCTCCTGATTCTTTTCTTCGTCATTTTTTCTTATTACGAACTGGCTTATTGATTTTTTATTATAAATTATTCCCTACAAATCTTATTTTCCCTAACTAACTTTACTTTGTAGTTGCAATCGATTCGGATGAGCTCTATTGGCTTACCTAACTCCGTCGTTCAAAACTACTCTTATTCTGAGATCAGGGGAACATCATCCCTGCTCAGTAAAATGATTGCTGGACTTATTCAACAGTCAATCTCAATTAATGAATCTTAAATATAGTCATCTCGTGACTCAACATAATAATAATAATAATAACATTTGTTGGCAATCTTTTACCTTTATATTTCATTATTGCTCAGTTTGAGTTAAATATTTTTTCAACTTTCTTCATACATACTGCTTGGTAATACTTGAAGCATTGCTTTTTATTGATACACTTCACATTTTTATTCATTTTTAATAAGTTTTGTTTCATCTCAATTCATATTACAACTCTTAGAATGTTTATTTTATTTATTTCGTTTTTTGATCATTGGTTTTCTTAATCTTACTTCCCATTTCTTTCTAAATAGTAGTGGAAGTTAGTCATTTTGATTGATATTTTTTTTTTTCATAACTTTTTAAATATCATAGTAAGTTAGTGTTTCTTACTAGTTAGGAATGTTTTTATCTCATTCCTTTATAGTATGTTTTGCTTTTTTGTGCCTTACATTTTGGCTAAAGATTATTGTAACTTAATCTTATTTTGTTAGGAATGTTTTGTAACTTCACTCCATTATTATTAATTTTTATTCAAAGATTATAGTAAGTTATTGTTTCTTACTTTATGTGGATTCTTGGTAATTTTATTTCTCCATTTTTTATGATTGGTCTAAAATATTCTCGAATTATCTGTGTAAGCTGTCCTTACAAAACCTTTTGAATTTTAAAATTCATTTTTTATATATATTTTTTCATTATTATTTATCAGCAAACTTCATCTGCTTGTATTGTTATTCTTTCTTTTTATTTTAAATTACTTAGGTAGGTTATCATGAAATCAGTCCCCTTTTTCTTGGCGTTTATCTTCACTTTGTTTGCCCATAGTCCATCATTTCCTCTGCATTTGTGGTTCGGATAACCTTGGTGTATATAACTACTTTCTTCCTAGTGATATAGGTTTCTTCTGTTTTGTACCATGATTCTTCTAATATCATATGTTCAGTGGTATCCGTGACTGCTTCCATCATTTTATTATGTGGTTCTTTATTCAGCATTTCTATTTCTGGTATACTCAAGTGTGTTAGATACCTTCTTGATTTGTGACACCCTATCTTGTTGTGAGTCCTGTCAATTTTGTGTAATTTCCATTTTCTTATTGATTTGCTGAAGTTTTCCTCTGCTGGTTGGTTGTGAATTCCCTCTATAATTTCTTTCAATGTCCTCCTACAATCTTTATATCTCATTAATTTGCTTTGGTCGGTAAGGGGTAAATTGAACACATCAATTAGTCCGTTCTTCATCATCTCCACTTCTTCTCTTGTTTTTAGTAGTTTCTTTTTATATATTTTTCCTATTTCCTTTGTTTTCTTAATCTTCTTAATTATTCGATTCTTCTTTACTCTTCTCCGGTTGGTTTTTATGTGCTTAATTTTCTCATTGTTTTTGTTATCTTTATTCCCAGAAAACAATACACCTTTGTCTTCTTTATTCTTTATTTCTTCAATGATACCGTCAGAAGTGTTGTCTAGTGTTTCATTCAATTGTGTGAAACCACTATCTACTGTTTCGTTAAGTTGATCTGCTGGGTATCTTGTCTCTTCCCATTTCTTATTCATCTCCATTTTTGTCTGATCGCTTTCTTCACGACATCCTTTGAAAATTAGTCTTATTTCCTGCTTCATTTCTTCTTTATTTTTCTCGTGGCCCTCCTTCAGCTGTTCCCTCAATTCTTCCTTCAATTCTTCGTTTCTTTTCTGAATTTCCTCCATCAATCTTTGTTGTAATGTTTCATTATTTTGGCTAACTGTTTTTCTCAATTCTTCCTTAGTACTTTCATTTGTACTCACTATCTTTTCATTCATCTGTTTCAAATTGTCATTGGTTTCTTTCTTCATCTGTTTCAGACTCTCTTCACTCTTGTCGAATTTCTCCTCCTGTTTCTTAAAATTTTGATTGGTTTCTTTCATCATAGTATTCATCATTTCCATTAATTTCAGTATGTTCGGGTCTCCTCTAACTTCTCCCTTGTCGCCCGCCTGTAATTCCATTTCTTCGTCTTGGGTTGGTTCTGTTGTGGTTATTGCTGTCTCCACTTCTTCAATCGGTGTTCCTTCCTCTTCTTCCCCTCTGTTTTCTTCCATCTCCTTCTCCTTCGCCAACTTTTTCCATAAACCTCTTGTGTGCATCCTGATCTCCTTTCATGACCGCCGCTAGAACTTCGTACCTTCCTTTTTTCAAGCTCCACCGGTTGGTCGCCAATTTATAATATTTCGGTTCGTATACCTCTGTATAATATAACAGTGTGTCTGAGTGTGAAAGTGTGTCTGTGTTTCTTACCACTGCGTCCTCGCACGGCGATGTACTTCACGATGTTTGGGCCCGTAGCGAACGTACTGGGGACCAGGTATCGTGGTTCCCGATTTGAGGTTCAAACGTAGTGGATTATCTCCGGGTGGCGCCAAATTGTTTATATAAAACAATTAAAGTGGTTTACTTATCAATGTTCTATTTGAACGAGGCGACGAATTCAATCCGTCCCGCCTTTTCTCAATTTCGTGTCAATCGAGATAGCGGTTGCAGGATTCGCTACTTGAGCGCTAGACGTCGCATTGGAAACCTTCACTATACATTATATTTTTACACATACACTTTGCTAATGGAAATAAGATACGATTTAACACACACAATACAAATTTATTATTAATTGGAAGTCAATATTTTATAGACACAAGTTGTAATTAATTTGCTCATATATAATTCTGCACCGGATAATTCTTTATAAGACTCTACTCAAGGGTTAACCAATCTATTTCGAATACATATAAACAGCATGGCTTTCTCTGACGCCAATCAACAAATATTTCGATCGATGGTTGTGAGTTGTTTGGATCACGTTAAAAGGTTCAGATGCAGTTACAACATTAAAAATACACAACCTTACAATGTTTTTTCCTTATGTATGATAATGTGTAGTGGTAATTGTTTTGTTTAAGTGTCATACAAGATGTTTATAAGTCGTACATAAATATGAGGTTAGTTCTATAGTTAACAAATTTTCAGTGATATAATTTTATGGATCAATCCTTGTAAGAGAATAAAAATGATTCAGTGGTGTTCAACATACATTGAGAAATGTTCAAAGTGCGTTTACTTTTTGGAAGTTGAAATAATTTAACTGATACTTAACAGCATTGCAGTACGGAATTACTCGGGATGTCAAGAAGGAAGGATTATGGCATCAATATTGTTCCCGTGTTCTTTATTCAAGCTTCGACATCTTTTTCAAAGTGGTTTGGACTTATTTAGATATTTCATATTGAGTTAAACGTCTTCTCCCTCTGGAAATGGTATTCTGCATCCATCAGACTTCGGTACTATCGATTTCTATACTTGGTTCTACTTCTAAGATGTTTTAACTATTAAAATGTGTTGTACAGAAAATTCGCATCTGGCTTGCGATAGCGTCACTTTCCAAGTAATTGTATTTAACGGTAATTACCTCGTTAAACGGTCGTTTCTATGGTTACGTATTTGCTCTCATTGGGTGAGCTGAACATCAGTACATTGTTATCAATTTTCGAATTTCTTTCAAATCTTTGGACTTTCTTCCTCATCTTATCTTCCTTCGGGGTTATTATCTAAATGCACTGTCATTTATATTTTCTCACAAAGATTATTTTGGTACCCCACAATATTGGGTTTTATCAAGTTTTCTAAGTTTACAATTAATTTTATACTTACTAATTATATTTCTTTGTTTATATAACTCCTTAATTTAATATTTGGTTTTTAATAATAACTACTATTCATCCTTGATGAATTAGTCACCTTGGATTTGTCCATTACATGGTGATTTTTGTACAATCAGTAATTGTTTATGTTTGACTGTTATGCCTGTTTCGCATTTAAGTAGCCATTACTGGATTTTTGTGGCTTCATACACAATACATTTCATTTAGTCCCAAATTGTTACTTTGCATTTATAATTAGGTTTAATGTCTCTGGATGTGTTTTAATTTAGTCTTTGTTAGTAACAACTGTGTTATTCAATCTTACTTGCTAATTATTTGCTATTCATTTCCAATATAAAATATAACATCTAGGCCTATGGTCTGTATAACTCTTACAGCCATATCCAATTCATAAACAATAGTTAATACAATTCATTATTTCTTATTTGTTGTTCTGGTGCTAAACAATCTCACCTCTATTGAACTTTTTTATCATTAAACTCCTATAACATGGGTATTTAATTAATGTTAATACAAACTTATTTTCTAATGCTTTTTTCTCTCCCTTCCATGTTAACACCATCTAATTACTTTTCTTTGTGAAACACACCTTTAAACTTTTACAATACATTTTTACTTTATAACAATACTACTTCCTAGTCATCACAGTGAATATCACTACTTAGTGTTCATTATTTACTGAATAAATGTCCTATCCTAAATACTATTCCTTGTAACTTGTTAAATGTTATTGTTCACTCTTAAAACTAAAACATAAGTAATTTTACTAAGTCTTTACCTTAGCCTACTCTCCTCTTACTATTTATACGATAGACAATATTTGTATTTATTTTTCACTAGCACTTTCTTAAATTATTTAGTGTTCATTATAATTTATTTAGTGTTTCTTTAGTATTATATCACTCTAGTATAAATCACTTTCACTAATTCAACTTCCATTTATTTCTCATCATTTTATTCTCTTTCTCTACACCCTATCTATATAAAATTATTAATATTGTGTCTTTCTTAGTTAACAAATTACATATATCCCTAACTCTTTTGGGTAGTGTACTTTTATACATTGTTTCATATTACTGACGGTTCATAATTGTCATTTTGTCAATACTAACATTCATTAATAGTTTTGGTTCTTAACCGAATTTCATTGTCTTTATTACTTTGGGTTACATTATTTCTCCCTTCTCTATTTTTCATTACTTGTCTAGTTTTCTTGATGCGTTTCATCTGGTTTTCTTCCTCATGGGTTTGTTCTCTCTTGGTTTTCATTCTTCTTCACCTTCATTCGTCTTGTTTTCTTTATTTTGATTTCTTAACTGGCCAATCTCTGGGGTTGGGTCAATGTCGCTTGTCTGTCAGTCTATCGTTTCAGTTTCTTTGTTAATCACTTTCGGTTTATTACACCTTCTCCTTCCCTGTTAATTACCTTTTATTTATTTTTTACTATCCACATAATTTATTTATTCAAATATAATATCATTTAGCATTTTTTATACATACTTATTGTTATCAAAATTTACCTGAATTTGGTGATGTTATATAATGCTCTCCCACCAAAATTGATCATTTTATAAAACGTGATTCTAAGTTTGATGAAATTATCAATTGTATTGTATCATTTTCTTCTTAAACTCTCCTGCTTCTCACTCGATTTTTTATGCTTAATTCTGTATCTTTTATTTCCTTTCTCCTGATTCTTTTCTTCGTCATTTTTTCTTATTACGAACTGGCTTATTGATTTTTTATTATAAATTATTCCCTATAAATCTTATTTTCCCTAACTAACTTTACTTTGTAGTTGCAATCGATTCGGATGAGCTCTATTGGCTTACCTAACTCCGTCGTTCAAAACTACTCTTATTCTGAGATCAGGGGAACATCATCCCTGCTCAGAAAAATGATTGCTGGACTTATTCAACAGTCAATCTCAATTAATGAATCTTAAATATAGTCATCTCGTGACTCAACATAATAATAATAATCATAACATTTGTTGGGAATCTTTTACCTTTATATTTCATTATTGCTCAGTTCGAGTTATATATTTTTTCAACTTTCTTCATAGATACTGCTTGGTAATACTTGAAGCATTGCTTTTTATTGATACACTTCACATTTTTAATAAGTTTTGTTTCATCTCAATTCATATTACAACTCTTAGAATGTTTATTTTATTTATTTCGTTTTTTGATCATTGGTTTTCTTAATCTTACTTCCCATTTCTTTCTAAATAGTAGTGGAAGTTAGTCATTTTGATTGATTTTTTTTTTCATAACTTTTTAAATATCATAGTAAGTTAATGTTTCTTACTAGTTAGGAATGTTTTTATCTCATTCCTTTATAGTATGTTTTGCTTTTTTGTGCCTTACATTTTGGCTAAAGATTATTGTAACTTAATCTTATTTTGTTAGGAATGTTTTGTAACTTCACTCCATTATTATTAATTTTTATTCAAAGATTATAGTAAGTTATTGTTTCTTACTTTATGTGGATTCTTGGTAATTTTATTTCTCCATTTTTTATGATTGGTCTAAAATATTCTCGAATTATCTGTGTAAGCTGTCCTTACAAAACCTTTTGAATTTTGAAATTCATTTTTATATATATTTTTTCATTATTATTTATCAGCAAACTTCATCTGCTTGTATTGTTATTCTTTCTTTTTATTTTAAATTACTTAGGTAGGTTATCATGAAATCAGTCCCCTTTTTCTCGGCGTTTATCTTCACTTTGTTTGCCCATAGTCCATCATTTCCTCTGCATTTGTGGTTCGGATAACCTTGGTGTATATAACTACTTTCTTCCTAGTGATATAGGTTTCTTCTGTTTTGTACCATGATTCTTCTAATATCATACGTTCAGTGGTATCCGTGACTGCTTCCATCATTTTATTATGTGGTTCTTTATTCAGCATTTCTATTGCTGGTATACTCAAGTGTGTTAGATACCTTCTTGATTTGTGACACCCTATCTTGTTGTGAGTCCTGTCAATTTTGTGTAATTTCCATTTTCTTATTGATTTGCTGAAGTTTTCCTCTGCTGGTTGGTTGTGAATTCCCTCTATAATTTCTTTCAATGTCCTCCTACAATCTTTATATCTCATTAATTTGCTTTGGTCGGTAAGGGGTAAATTGAACACATCAATTAGTCCGTTCTTCATCATCTCCACTTCTTCTCTTGTTTTTAGTAGTTTCTTTTTATATATTTTTCCTATTTCCTTTGTTTTCTTAATCTTCTTAATTATTCGATTCTTCTTTACTCTTCTCCGGTTGGTTTTTATGTGCTTAATTTTCTCATTGTTTTTGTTATCTTTATTCCCAGAAAACAATACACCTTTGTCTTCTTTATTCTTTATTTCTTCAATGATACCGTCAGAAGTGTTGTCTAGTGTTTCATTCAATTGTGTGAAACCACTATCTACTGTTTCGTTAAGTTGATCTGCTGGGTATCTTGTCTCTTCCCATTTCTTATTCATCTCCATTTTTGTCTGGTCGCTTTCTTCACGACATCCTTTGAAAATTAGTCTTATTTGCTGCTTCATTTCTTCTTTATTTTTCTCGTGGTCCTCCTTCAGCTGTTCCCTCAATTCTTCCTTCAATTCTTCGTTTCTTTCCTCCATCAATCTTTGTTGTAATGTTTCATTATTTTGGCTAACTGTTTTTCTCAATTCTTCCTTAGTACTTTCATTTGTACTCACTATCTTTTCATTGATCTGTTTCAAATTGTCATTGGTTTCTTTCTTCATCTGTTTCAGACTCTCTTCACTCTTGTCGAATTTCTCCTCCTGTTTCTTAAAATTTTGATTGGTTTCTTTCATCATAGTATTCATCATTTCCATTAATTTCAGTATGTTCGGGTCTCCTCTAACTTCTCCCTTGTCGCCCGCCTGTAATTCCATTTCTTCGTCTTGGGTTGGTTCTGTTGTGGTTATTGCTGTCTCCACTTCTTCAATCGGTGTTCCTTCCTCTTCTTCCCCTCTGTTTTCTTCCATCTCCTTCTCCTTCGCCAACTTTTTCCATAAACCTCTTGTGTGCATCCTGATCTCCTTTCGTGACCGCCGCTAGAACTTCGTACCTTCCTTTTTTCAAGCTCCACCGGTTGGTCGCCAATTTATAATATTTCGGTTCGTATACCTCTGTATAATATAACAGTGTGTCTGAGTGTGAAAGTGTGTCTGTGTTTCTTACCACTGCGTCCTCGCACGGCGATGTACTTCACGATGTTT
Source organism: Magicicada septendecula (assembly GCA_034769895.1). Taxonomy (NCBI): domain Eukaryota; kingdom Metazoa; phylum Arthropoda; class Insecta; order Hemiptera; family Cicadidae; genus Magicicada; species Magicicada septendecula. The sequence continues at coordinate 752,436,504 of CM068367.1, read as the reverse complement.
GGGCCCGTAGCGAACGTACTGGGGACCAGGTATCGTGGTTCCCGATTTGAGGTTCAAACGTAGTGGATTATCTCCGGGTGGCGCCAAATTGTTTATATAAAACAATTAAAGTGGTTTACTTATCAATGTTCTATTTGAACGAGGCGACGAATTCAATCCGTCCCGCCTTTTCTCAATTTCGTGTCAATCGAGATAGCGGTTGCAGGATTCGCTACTTGAGCGCTAGACGTCGCATTGGAAACCTTCACTATACATTATATTTTTACACATACACTTTGCTAATGGAAATAAGATACGATTTAACACACACAATACAAATTTATTATTAATTGGAAGTTAATATTTTATAGACACAAGTTGTAATTAATTTGCTCATATATAATTCTGCACCGGATAATTCTTTATAAGACTCTACTCAAGGGTTAACCAATCGATTTCGAATACATATAAACAGCATGGCTTTCTCTGACGCCAATCAACAAATATTTCGATCGATGGTTGTGAGTTGTTTGGATCTCGTTAAAAGGTTCAGATGCAGTTACAACATTAAAAATACACAACCTTACAATGTTTTTTCCTTATGTATGATAATGTGTAGTGGTAATTGTTTTGTTTAAGTGTCATACAAGATGTTTATAAGTCGTACATAAATATGAGGTTAGTTCTATAGTTAACAAATTTTCAGTGATATAATTTTATGGATCAATCCTTGTAAGAGAATAAAAATGATTCAGTGGTGTTCAACATACATTGAGAAATGTTCAAAGTGCGTTTATTTTTTGGAAGTTGAAATAATTTAACTGATACTTAACAGCATTGCAGTACGGAATTACTCGGGATGTCAAGAAGGAAGGATTATGGCATCAATATTGTTCCCGTGTTCTTTATTCAAGCTTCGACATCTTTTTCAAAGTGGTTTGGACTTATTTAGATATTTCATATTGAGTTAAACGTCTTCTCCCTCTGGAAATGGTATTCTGCATCCATCAGACTTCGGTACTATCGATTTCTATACTTGGTTCTACTTCTAAGATGTTTTAACTATTAAAATGTGTTGTACAGAAAATTCGCATCTGGCTTGCGATAGCGTCACTTTCCAAGTAATTGTATTTAACGGTAATTGCCTCGTTAAACGGTCATTTCTATGGTTACGTATTTGCTCTCATTGGGTGAGCTGAACATCAGTACATTGTTATCAATTTTCGAATTTCTTTCAAATCTTCGGACTTTCTTCCTCATCTTATCTTCCTTCGGGGTTATTATCTAAATGCACTGTCATTTATATTTTCTCACAAAGATTATTTTGGTACCCCACAATATTGGGTTTTATCAAGTTTTCTAAGTTTACAATTAATTTTATACTTACTAATTATATTTCTTTGTTTATATAATTCCTTAATTTAATATTTGGTTTTTAATAATAACTACTATTCATCCTTGATGAATTAGTCACCTTGGATTTGTCCATTACATGGTGATTTTTGTACAATCAGTAATTGTTTATGTTTGACCGTTATGCCTGTTTCGCATTTAAGTAGCCATTACTGGATTTTTGTGGCTTCATACACAATACATTTCATTTAGTCCCAAATTGTTACTTTGCATTTAATGTAAGGTTTAATGTCTCTGGATGTGTTTTAATTTAGTCTTTGTTAGTAACAACTGTGTTATTCAATCTTACTTGCTAATTATTTGCTATTCATTTCCAATATAAAATATAACATCTAGGCCTATGGTCTGTATAACTCTTACAGCCATATCCAATTCATAAACAATAGTTAATACAATTCATTATTTCTTATTTGTTGTTCTGGTGCTAAACAATCTCACCTCTATTGAACTTTTTTATCATTAAACTCCTATAACATGGGTATTTAATTAATGTTAATACAAACTTATTTTCTAATGCTTTTTTCTCTCCCTTCCATGTTAACACCATCTAATTACTTTTCTTTGTGAAACACACCTTTAAACTTTTACAATACATTTTTACGTTATAACAATACTACTTCCTAGTCATCACAGTGAATATCACTACTTAGTGTTCATTATTTACTGAATAAATGTCCTATCCTAAATACTATTCCTTGTAACTTGTTAAATGTTATTGTTCACTCTTAAAACTAAAACATAAGTAATTTTACCAAGTCTTTACCTTAGCCTACTCTCCTCTTACTATTTATACGATAGACAATATTTGTATTTATTTTTCACTAGCACTTTCTTAAATTATTTAGTGTTCATTATAATTTATTTAGTGTTTCTTTAGTATTATATCACTCTAGTATAAATCACTTTCACTAATTCAACTTCCATTTATTTCTCATCATTTTATTCTCTTTCTCTACACCCTATCTATATAAAATTATTAATATTGTGTCTTTCTTAGTTAACAAATTACATATATCCCTAACTCTTTTGGGTAGTGTACTTTTATACATTGTTTCATATTACTGACGGTTCATAATTGTCATTTTGTCAATACTAACATTCATTAATAGTTTTGGTTCTTAACCGAATTTCATTGTCTTTATTACTTTGGGTTACATTATTTCTCCCTTCTCTATTTTTCATTACTTGTCTAGTTTTCTTGATGCGTTTCATCTGGTTTTCTTCCTCATGGGTTTGTTCTCTCTTGGTTTTCATTCTTCTTCACCTTCATTCGTCTTGTTTTCTTTATTTTGATTTCTTAACTGGCCAATCTCTGGGGTTGGGTCAATGTCGTTTGTCTGTCAGTCTATCGTTTCAGTTTCTTTGTTAATCACTTTCGGTTTATTACACCTTCTCCTTCCCTGTTAATTACCTTTTATTTATTTTTTACTATCCACATAATTTATTTATTCAAATATAATATCATTTAGCATTTTTTATACATACTTATTGTTATCAAAATTTACCTGAATTTGGTGATGTTATATAATGCTCTCCCACCAAAATTGATCATTTTATAAAACGTGATTCTAAGTTTGATGAAATTATCAATTGTATTGTATCATTTTCTTCTTAAACTCTCCTGCTTCTCACTCGATTTTTTATGCTTAATTCTGTATCTTTTATTTCCTTTCTCCTGATTCTTTTTTTCGTCATTTTTTCTTATTACGAACTGGCTTATTGATTTTTTATTATAAATTATTCCCTATAAATCTTATTTTCCCTAACTAACTTTACTTTGTAGTTGCAATCGATTCGGATGAGCTCTATTGGCTTACCTAACTCCGTCGTTCAAAACTACTCTTATTCTGAGATCAGGGGAACATCATCCCTGCTCAGTAAAATGATTGCTGGACTTATTCAACAGTCAATCTCAATTAATGAATCTTAAATATAGTCATCTCGTGACTCAACATAATAATAATAATCATAACATTTGTTGGGAATCTTTTACCTTTATATTTCATTATTGCTCAGTTCGAGTTATATATTTTTTCAACTTTCTTCATAGATACTGCTTGGTAATACTTGAAGCATTGCTTTTTATTGATACACTTCACATTTTTAATAAGTTTTGTTTCATCTCAATTCATATTACAACTCTTAGAATGTTTATTTTATTTATTTCGTTTTTTGATCATTGGTTTTCTTAATCTTACTTTAGTCCAGTCGCCAGAGATTTTGACTTGATAAAAAATTGGGGCAAAGCAATATTTGGTGCACGTGTTAAATAAACGTTAATAATTAATATAAAAAAATCTTTGCATGTTTACCTTTCTAGGGTTTTCTGAAAATGGTCTGGAAATATCGTAAAGACAGATTTTCTTAAAGCACTCCGTAAATATGTACAGTTGGAAGAAATAAAAAGGTGTATATTGAAGAGCAAACAATTTCCTTCAGAAAGTCTCCTTACATATTTTTACGTTAATGGAACTGTTTTCCTGAAAATTGGTAATGATGAGCGCTGCGTTTTAAAAAGAGCGTTTGCCCCCGATCTTGCGTAATTCGCTAAATTAGCCAGGCGCGTCTATTCAAAAATATCATAACTTTCTTTAATCTAAGCATAGCCAGTTAAATAAAGGCTAGTTTTGAAGGGGAACAGTATAGCTTTCAAAATTTGTTGATTTTTACATAAATATTTTATTTGAACATAAAGAATATAGTGTATAAATATTTACTGTAGATACAAAAAGAAGTGAAACCACAAAATTACAAGTACTATACAATAAAATTTAAAAAAATAGTAGTTCTTTACTAAGTTACCTTTAAAAGAGATAAAGTTTTTATTTTATAATAATGAAAAATACTTTTGAAGTTGTTATTTAAAAAAAACACCTTTTCAAAAGTGAGTATTTCGACGTATTTTAAATTTACTCGAAAATTCAGAGTTTATCTGCCTTTATTAATCTTAAAAATAGAGATATCGAAATACAAAAAATTGTATTTGAAAGCTGCAAGTGTTCTGCATCAAAAACTATACTCATGAAAATTAAAATCATTTTCGAAATTAAAAAAAATAAATAAAAATTGTGTATACTAAAAAAAGGTGCCTCCTTTGCGTTACATACATGTATCTTTTAAGTGGGTTTATTTGAGTACTTGAAATTAACGTTACAGCTACTACAATACTAAATCTATCTATTCATGTTATTTCTCTTACCTGATTATACCTATACTCTAAAAACAAGACCCTAGAAAACAGGTAAAATTTTTAAACGGCGCGGCGTTCTATTCCCCTCGAGTGTGAACTGTAAATGTAGCTGCGCGCGCAACACCCATTGTTGTGGTGTGCCATACAAACATTTGCTATACAAGAACGGAGCAGTAACGCAGTTGATATTTCTTCAAAGGTTATAATCAAAACATTACAAATATTTTTGTTTTTATCATATAAACAGGTAAAAAAATTGCAGTTTAAAGTTTTTATTTACACTTTTTATACATGCTAATATTTATTTATTTGTGAGCACGTGTAGTGGAGTCAAAATAAAAATCAAATGTGAATTGTTTTGGGAGTCGATTTTTTGTGTGCTAAATTGGTTAATGGGATCAAGTTGAGCTAATAGTTAAGTTTTGTGTAAAAACAACCCGTTTATTTTTTTATTAACAATTTAAGTTGCAAAATAGCGTTTTTATAAATATCTTTGGACCTAACAAGCCGATTTTAATGTGATTTTTTTTCAGTATTCTATAATAAATTAAGAACATTTCTAGCCTTAATACGGAAGTCGATGTTATTATTATTGTTAATAAATAAATAAAGTGGCGATGGCGTTTATAAACAAATTGCTGTTGTTTTAACACAAATTAATGAAAGTTGATAAAACTTGAGGGAAAGGTAACCTTTGTGGAGTACTATAAACCCCAAAAATTTCATATTGAAATATCGAATATTACCTCAAAAAAATCGCAATTCACAAAAAAACTTTGAGTGCTCATAAAGTACGGCAAGATTGTGGCACAAAGGTGTACGACGGCTTAAATTAAAGCTTATTAAAAATACTTTTGGGTGGTTAATTAACAAAATTTTTTGGCCTTTCTGACACCATTTTTTGACCATTTAAAAAAATTAAACGTAGACATGGATAGCCTCAAAAAAAGATGAAAATGAAGAAAAAAGAAAAATCTTAAAATCTGCAGCAGCAATTATTCGAAACGATGTTAATCTGAAGAAAAGTAATACAGAATTTTATCCTCCAAGTGATAATATATTCCAAAATATTAATGAGAATATCCCAGAATCCCTTCAGTTTCTGATAGAAGAAATAATTTTAAAAAATAAAAAAGGTGATATTAGTTCATATGAAACAAAATGCACAGCAATTACTCATTCAATTATGAGTTGCATAAGACCTAGAACCTTTCTATCACCATTGCAAGTTGGTCTGTCTGTAATGTTGCACAGGAAATTTGCTTCAAAACGAATTATAGATATATTGTCGCATCTGGGAGTGTGTTCATCATACAAAGAAGCAACACTTTATGAGGATAGTGTATTGCTTAGTCCACGTTCTCCATTTAGATCTGGTTGTTTTGCACAATTGGCATTTGACAATTCAGATATTAACATCAATACTATAGACGGGAAAAATACTTTTCATAGTATGGGAGGTATTATGATTGTAAGTCCCAGAGATTGTTATTATAACAAAGTTCCCTTAAAACGATTGACAGTTAAGCCTACTGCAAAAGAAATTAGCAAAATTGACAAAATACCATTCCAAATTTTTGAAAATATTAATACACATGCACTCCAAAACATTGTTTTTGAAAAAGTAGATAACCCGAGTTTTAATAATATAGATTTTTCTAATGCTGACTTGCTTTGGATTTATGGAGTGACCAAACCAGGCATTACTGGCTGGAATGCCTTTATGTCCAAGCTTTTGGAAAATATGACGTATACATTATCTAGAATTGTTTGCTTGCCTTTTGTACACTCTCCTCCAACTGACAAAAATACAATATACACCGTTTTAAAATACGCTGTAAAACTAGTGAAAACTTAAATCTATTTAATTGTTTTGTTACTTTCGATCAACCTTTGTATCAGAAAGCGTTTAAAATGGTCCAATCCTCACCTGATGATGATATACATAATGTAATTGTTCGACTTGGAGGATTTCATCTGCTTATGTCTTTTCTTGGTTCAATCGGTTATGTGATGGCAGGAAGCGGTTTAAAAGAAGCATTAAGCTGTTACTATGCGCCAGGAACTGTAGACAAGATGTTAGATGGCCATGCTTATGCTAGAGCAGTACGAGGCCACACATTAATTTGGATAGTTTTGTGTAAAAAGACTGAGGAAATGAATCTTTCAGAAGTTGAATATTCAAATATGAAATCTTTACTACAAGAATTTTTAGATGACAATCTTACTTACAAAGAAGTACAAGATCATAATTTTTTTAACATCTTAAATGGTAAATTTCTAGAAAAAATTATTGAAATTGAGGAATGCGGTAAAACTGCAAAATTATGGATACAATACATACGAATGATCTCTATTGCAAAAGCATTTGCGCGCTCTGAAAAAATGGGTAATATAAAAATTCAATTACAAGTTATTCAGCAAATGTTGCCATAGTTTTATGCGACTGGACATTTTAATTATACGAAATCAGCCTTATTATATGTACAATATATGAATCAATTTATAAAAGTATCTGAAAAACTTTTCACCTCAATGCAAAACCAAAATGTAATTCCAGAAACTACCGCTTTAAAAATTAAAGAACTTCAAAATTTTATAAATAACAGATTTTGTACTGTAAGACGAATTGAGAAATTCTGGTCAGGAACTCATACTGATATGACAATCGAACAGGACTTAATGAGAGTCATGAAAGTTGATGGTGGTATGATTGGACGGGGAGTAACTACCAGTACTGCAAATAAATGGATTTTAGCGATGCCATATACACATGATATCTGCGAAGAAGTAGAAAATTTTTGTGGTATACAATTTTCTACTTCCGATCAGCGTGTAGATGCTAGAGATTCTCGAATAAAACGAGATACTGAAGATATTCTCAAAATAAAATCCTGGTTTGATTGTCACGAGACATTTCCTTATCAAGATTCAATAATGTCTACTGGCGTTACTGGCGGTAATAATATTAACTGTCATAATGCTTTTGAGGTTGGAAAAGCAGGGTTAGAAGAAATTGCTGGTACAAACTTCCATAAAGTTTCGTTTAAACGAAAAAATAGAGTACTGTCATTAAAAAGTGTTAATAGTAGTCTGAAAATTCAAGAGGAAATTGTCCCTATAGATCCAATGTTTATATTTCAACGCATTTGTGTAGCAAGAAAAAGTGACGACGAATTAAAAGATTACATGCGTTATGAACTTGCACCGTGCCCAACATCTATGTTTTACGAAGGTGTATTTCGGAAAACAGATAAGTCTAAACTATATGATATGTTTGAAGTGGACCGCACTGAGATTAACCTTGAAGATTGCATTTACGTCATTGTTGGTGGTATGTTACTGCATAGAGTAGTATGGTCAAAAAATGACAAGTTCAAATGTATTTTTCAAAGATACGTAAATTATGTCAAGAGACACTTTGGATCAAAAGTTACTGTAGTTTTTGATGGCTATACAAACAATTCTAACAGCATCAAAGCTATGGAGCGTTATCGCCGTACCAATCAAAATTCCTCTTTAGATATTTTATTCTATGAAGATATGTGTGTCACAGTGACCCAAGAACAATTTCTTTCGAATAAAACTAATAAAACTCGATTTATTGAAATTCTAACGAGATGTTTGGAAGAAGAAAGCTAACGTTAAACAAGCTGACGATGATGCAGACTTATTAATTGTGAAAACTGCCTTAGAATTATATGATAAATTATATGCACGTCAAATTGTTACTTACATTGAAATTCCCTTTAATTTGATACCCCACGTGCGGTATTTTCATATTTTCCATTTTTGACATCACCCCTCCGCCAATTCCACTAATTTATTGAGCCCAAAATTTTTAAAAACCAAAATTTTTAATAGTGCGTATATGCATGTCACATATGATATTTCATATTTTCCATTTTTTACACCCCTCCATTACAACCCATTTATTGAGCCCCAGGGCCCAAATGTATTCAATAGTACGTATATGCATGTAAAATTGTTACTTGCATTGAAATTCCCTTTAATTTGATACCCCACAGTATTTTCATATTTCATATTTTTCATTTTTGACATCCCCCCGGGCCCAAAACACCTATCTTATGTTGGTTCTCCCATTGCGTAAAAAATTTGTGCCAAGTTTGGTGGAAATCGGTCCAGTTTCATATTTTCCATTTTTGACCTCCCCCAAAACCACCCATTTATTGAGCCCCAGGGCCCAAGAATTTTCAATAGTGCTTATATGCATGAAAAATTGTTACTTGCATTGAAATCCCCTTTAATTTGATACCCTACATGCGGTATTTTCATATTTTCCATTTTTGACATCCCCCAGGGCCCAAAACACCTATCTTATGTTGGTTCTCCCGTTGCATAAAATATTTGTGCTAAGTTTTGTTGAAATCGGTCCAGTGGTTTAGTAGGAGGTGTGAAATATAAATACACACAATGACTTTTATGTATATTAAGATACACATATTTAATAATATTATTCAACAGAGGAAGATTTGTTAAAATTGACCATTCCGTCTATCGATTTAATACTCCTAACGATGAAATAATAACAAAATCGTTATTTTGATTTTATTACTATTAAAATTTGAACTATTTTAAACAAAAAGAATGAAGACTTTATCATGATCCAATGGTTTATTTAGTAGTAAGAAAAGAAATTCACGGAATGTAAACGTTTTTATCGATTTTACCGCGCGCTGCCCTTAAATAAGGTTTTTTTTTAAAGCCTGACCTTATAAACATGCAAAGATGATTTTAAACCGATATTTAGACCTTTTTCAATAACTATACCAAATATCACTTTGCCTCAATTTTTTACGAAATTTTACCATTATTTTTACTCTGGCGACTGGACTATTCCCATTTCTTTCTAAATAGTAGTGGAAGTTAGTCATTTTGATTGATATTTTTTTTTTCATAACTTTTTAAATATCATAGTAAGTTAATGTTTCTTACTAGTTAGGAATGTTTTTATCTCATTCCTTTATAGTATGTTTTGCTTTTTTGTGCCTTACATTTTGGCTAAAGATTATTGTAACTTAATCTTATTTTGTTAGGAATGTTTTGTAACTTCACTCCATTATTATTAATTTTTATTCAAAGATTATAGTAAGTTATTGTTTCTTACTTTATGTGGATTCTTGGTAATTTTATTTCTCCATTTTTTATGATTGGTCTAAAATATTCTCGAATTATCTGTGTAAGCTGTCCTTACAAAACCTTTTGAATTTTGAAATTCATTTTTATATATATTTTTTCATTATTATTTATCAGCAAACTTCATCTGCTTGTATTGTTATTCTTTCTTTTTATTTTAAATTACTTAGGTAGGTTATCATGAAATCAGTCCCCTTTTTCTCGGCGTTTATCTTCACTTTGTTTGCCCATAGTCCATCATTTCCTCTGCATTTGTGGTTCGGATAACCTTGGTGTATATAACTACTTTCTTCCTAGTGATATAGGTTTCTTCTGTTTTGTACCATGATTCTTCTAATATCATACGTTCAGTGGTATCCGTGACTGCTTCCATCATTTTATTATGTGGTTCTTTATTCAGCATTTCTATTGCTGGTATACTCAAGTGTGTTAGATACCTTCTTGATTTGTGACACCCTATCTTGTTGTGAGTCCTGTCAATTTTGTGTAATTTCCATTTTCTTATTGATTTGCTGAAGTTTTCCTCTGCTGATTGGTTGTGAATTCCCTCTATAATTTCTTTCAATGTCCTCCTACAATCTTTATATCTCATTAATTTGCTTTGGTCGGTAAGGGGTAAATTGAACACATCAATTAGTCCGTTCTTCATCATCTCCACTTCTTCTCTTGTTTTTAGTAGTTTCTTTTTATATATTTTTCCTATTTCCTTTGTTTTCTTAATCTTCTTAATTATTCGATTCTTCTTTACTCTTCTCCGGTTGGTTTTTATGTGCTTAATTTTCTCATTGTTTTTGTTATCTTTATTCCCAGAAAACAATACACCTTTGTCTTCTTTATTCTTTATTTCTTCAATGATACCGTCAGAAGTGTTGTCTAGTGTTTCATTCAATTGTGTGAAACCACTATCTACTGTTTCGTTAAGTTGATCTGCTGGGTATCTTGTCTCTTCCCATTTCTTATTCATCTCCATTTTTGTCTGGTCGCTTTCTTCACGACATCCTTTGAAAATTAGTCTTATTTGCTGCTTCATTTCTTCTTTATTTTTCTCGTGGTCCTCCTTCAGCTGTTCCCTCAATTCTTCCTTCAATTCTTCGTTTCTTTTCTGAATTTCCTCCATCAATCTTTGTTGTAATGTTTCATTATTTTGGCTAACTGTTTTTCTCAATTCTTCCTTAGTACTTTCATTTGTACTCACTATCTTTTCATTGATCTGTTTCAAATTGTCATTGGTTTCTTTCTTCATCTGTTTCAGACTCTCTTCACTCTTGTCGAATTTCTCCTCCTGTTTCTTAAAATTTTGATTGGTTTCTTTCATCATAGTATTCATCATTTCCATTAATTTCAGTATGTTCGGGTCTCCTCTAACTTCTCCCTTGTCGCCCGCCTGTAATTCCATTTCTTCGTCTTGGGTTGGTTCTGTTGTGGTTATTGCTGTCTCCACTTCTTCAATCGGTGTTCCTTCCTCTTCTTCCCCTCTGTTTTCTTCCATCTCCTTCTCCTTCGCCAACTTTTTCCATAAACCTCTTGTGTGCATCCTGATCTCCTTTCGTGACCGCCGCTAGAACTTCGTACCTTCCTTTTTTCAAGCTCCACCGGTTGGTCGCCAATTTATAATATTTCGGTTCATATACCTCTGTATAATATAACAGTGTGTCTGAGTGTGAAAGTGTGTCTGTGTTTCTTACCACTGCGTCCTCGCACGGCGATGTACTTCACGATGTTTGGGCCCGTAGCGAACGTACTGGGGACCAGGTATCGTGGTTCCCGATTTGAGGTTCAAACGTAGTGGATTATCTCCGGGTGGCGCCAAATTGTTTATATAAAACAATTAAAGTGGTTTACTTATCAATGTTCTATTTGAACGAGGCGACGAATTCAATCCGTCCCGCCTTTTCTCAATTTCGTGTCAATCGAGATAGCGGTTGCAGGATTCGCTACTTGAGCGCTAGACGTCGCATTGGAAACCTTCACTATACATTATATTTTTACACATACACTTTGCTAATGGAAATAAGATACGATTTAACACACACAATACAAATTTATTATTAATTGGAAGTTAATATTTTATAGACACAAGTTGTAATTAATTTGCTCATATATAATTCTGCACCGGATAATTCTTTATAAGACTCTACTCAAGGGTTAACCAATCTATTTCGAATACATATAAACAGCATGGCTTTCTCTGACGCCAATCAACAAATATTTCGATCGATGGTTGTGAGTTGTTTGGATCACGTTAAAAGGTTCAGATGCAGTTACAGCATTAAAAATACACAACCTTACAATGTTTTTTCCTTATGTATGATAATGTGTAGTGGTCATTGTTTTGTTTAAGTGTCATACAAGATGTTTATAAGTCGTACATAAATATGAGGTTAGTTCTATAGTTAACAAATTTTCAGTGATATAATTTTATGGATCAATCCTTGTAAGAGAATAAAAATGATTCAGTGGTGTTCAACATACATTGAGAAATGTTCAAAGTGCGTTTATTTTTTGGAAGTTGAAATAATTTAACTGATACTTAACAGCATTGCAGTACGGAATTACTCGGGATGTCAAGAAGGAAGGATTATGGCATCAATATTGTTCCCGTGTTCTTTATTCAAGCTTCGACATCTTTTTCAAAGTGGTTTGGACTTATTTAGATATTTCATATTGAGTTAAACGTCTTCTCCCTCTGGAAATGGTATTCTGCATCCATCAGACTTCGGTACTATCGATTTCTATACTTGGTTCTACTTCTAAGATGTTTTAACTATTAAAATGTGTTGTACAGAAAATTCGCATCTGGCTTGCGATAGCGTCACTTTCCAAGTAATTGTATTTAACGGTAATTGCCTCGTTAAACGGTCGTTTCTATGGTTACGTATTTGCTCTCATTGGGTGAGCTGAACATCAGTACATTGTTATCAATTTTCGAATTTCTTTCAAATCTTCGGACTTTCTTCCTCATCTTATCTTCCTTCGGGGTTATTATCTAAATGCACTGTCATTTATATTTTCTCACAAAGATTATTTTGGTACCCCACAATATTGGGTTTTATCAAGTTTTCTAAGTTTACAATTAATTTTATACTTACTAATTATATTTCTTTGTTTATATAATTCCTTAATTTAATATTTGGTTTTTAATAATAACTACTATTCATCCTTGATGAATTAGTCACCTTGGATTTGTCCATTACATGGTGATTTTTGTACAATCAGTAATTGTTTATGTTTGACCGTTATGCCTGTTCCGCATTTAAGTAGCCATTACTGGATTTTTGTGGCTTCATACACAATACATTTCATTTAGTCCCAAATTGTTACTTTGCATTTATAATTAGGTTTAATGTCTCTGGATGTGTTTTAATTTAGTCTTTGTTAGTAACAACTGTGTTATTCAATCTTACTTGCTAATTATTTGCTATTCATTTCCAATATAAAATATAACATCTAGGCCTATGGTCTGTATAACTCTTACAGCCATATCCAATTCATAAACAATAGTTAATACAATTCATTATTTCTTATTTGTTGTTCTGGTGCTAAACAATCTCACCTCTATTGAACTTTTTTATCATTAAACTCCTATAACATGGGTATTTAATTAATGTTAATACAAACTTATTTTCTAATGCTTTTTTCTCTCCCTTCCATGTTAACACCATCTAATTACTTTTCTTTGTGAAACACACCTTTAAACTTTTACAATACATTTTTACGTTATAACAATACTACTTCCTAGTCATCACAGTGAATATCACTACTTAGTGTTCATTATTTACTGAATAAATGTCCTATCCTAAATACTATTCCTTGTAACTTGTTAAATGTTATTGTTCACTCTTAAAACTAAAACATAAGTAATTTTACTAAGTCTTTACCTTAGCCTACTCTCCTCTTACTATTTATACGATAGACAATATTTGTATTTATTTTTCACTAGCACTTTCTTAAATTATTTAGTGTTCATTATAATTTATTTAGTGTTTCTTTAGTATTATATCACTCTAGTATAAATCACTTTCACTAATTCAACTTCCATTTATTTCTCATCATTTTATTCTCTTTCTCTACACCCTATCTATATAAAATTATTAATATTGTGTCTTTCTTAGTTAACAAATTACATATATCCCTAACTCTTTTGGGTAGTGTACTTTTATACATTGTTTCATATTACTGACGGTTCATAATTGTCATTTTGTCAATACTAACATTCATTAATAGTTTTGGTTCTTAACCGAATTTCATTGTCTTTATTACTTTGGGTTACATTATTTCTCCCTTCTCTATTTTTCATTACTTGTCTAGTTTTCTTGATGCGTTTCATCTGGTTTTCTTCCTCATGGGTTTGTTCTCTCTTGGTTTTCATTCTTCTTCACCTTCATTCGTCTTGTTTTCTTTATTTTGATTTCTTAACTGGCCAATCTCTGGGGTTGGGTCAATGTCGTTTGTCTGTCAGTCTATCGTTTCAGTTTCTTTGTTAATCACTTTCGGTTTATTACACCTTTTCCTTCCCTGTTAATTACCTTTTATTTATTTTTTACTATCCACATAATTTATTTATTCATATATAATATCATTTAGCATTTTTTATACATACTTATTGTTATCAAAATTTACCTGAATTTGGTGATGTTATATAATGCTCTCCCACCAAAATTGATCATTTTATAAAACGTGATTCTAAGTTTGATGAAATTATCAATTGTATTGTATCATTTTCTTCTTAAACTCTCCTGCTTCTCACTCGATTTTTTATGCTTAATTCTGTATCTTTTATTTCCTTTCTCCTGATTCTTTTTTTCGTCATTTTTTCTTATTACGAACTGGCTTATTGATTTTTTATTATAAATTATTCCCTATAAATCTTATTTTCCCTAACTAACTTTACTTTGTAGTTGCAATCGATTCGGATGAGCTCTATTGGCTTACCTAACTCCGTCGTTCAAAACTACTCTTATTCTGAGATCAGGGGAACATCATCCCTGCTCAGTAAAATGATTGCTGGACTTATTCAACAGTCAATCTCAATTAATGAATCTTAAATATAGTCATCTCGTGACTCAACATAATAATAATAATCATAACATTTGTTGGGAATCTTTTACCTTTATATTTCATTATTGCTCAGTTCGAGTTATATATTTTTTCAACTTTCTTCATAGATACTGCTTGGTAATACTTGAAGCATTGCTTTTTATTGATACACTTCACATTTTTAATAAGTTTTGTTTCATCTCAATTCATATTACAACTCTTAGAATGTTTATTTTATTTATTTCGTTTTTTGATCATTGGTTTTCTTAATCTTACTTCCCATTTCTTTCTAAATAGTAGTGGAAGTTAGTCATTTTGATTGATTTTTTTTTTTTTCATAACTTTTTAAATATCATAGTAAGTTAATGTTTCTTACTAGTTAGGAATGTTTTTATCTCATTCCTTTATAGTATGTTTTGCTTTTTTGTGCCTTACATTTTGGCTAAAGATTATTGTAACTTAATCTTATTTTGTTAGGAATGTTTTGTAACTTCACTCCATTATTATTAATTTTTATTCAAAGATTATAGTAAGTTATTGTTTCTTACTTTATGTGGATTCTTGGTAATTTTATTTCTCCATTTTTTATGATTGGTCTAAAATATTCTCGAATTATCTGTGTAAGCTGTCCTTACAAAACCTTTTGAATTTTGAAATTCATTTTTATATATATTTTTTCATTATTATTTATCAGCAAACTTCATCTGCTTGTATTGTTATTCTTTCTTTTTATTTTAAATTACTTAGGTAGGTTATCATGAAATCAGTCCCCTTTTTCTCGGCGTTTATCTTCACTTTGTTTGCCCATAGTCCATCATTTCCTCTGCATTTGTGGTTCGGATAACCTTGGTGTATATAACTACTTTCTTCCTAGTGATATAGGTTTCTTCTGTTTTGTACCATGATTCTTCTAATATCATACGTTCAGTGGTATCCGTGACTGCTTCCATCATTTTATTATGTGGTTCTTTATTCAGCATTTCTATTGCTGGTATACTCAAGTGTGTTAGATACCTTCTTGATTTGTGACACCCTATCTTGTTGTGAGTCCTGTCAATTTTGTGTAATTTCCATTTTCTTATTGATTTGCTGAAGTTTTCCTCTGCTGGTTGGTTGTGAATTCCCTCTATAATTTCTTTCAATGTCCTCCTACAATCTTTATATCTCATTAATTTGCTTTGGTCGGTAAGGGGTAAATTGAACACATCAATTAGTCCGTTCTTCATCATCTCCACTTCTTCTCTTGTTTTTAGTAGTTTCTTTTTATATATTTTTCCTATTTCCTTTGTTTTCTTAATCTTCTTAATTATTCGATTCTTCTTTACTCTTCTCCGGTTGGTTTTATGTGCTTAATTTTCTCATTGTTTTTGTTATCTTTATTCCCAGAAAACAATACACCTTTGTCTTCTTTATTCTTTATTTCTTCAATGATACCGTCAGAAGTGTTGTCTAGTGTTTCATTCAATTGTGTGAAACCACTATCTACTGTTTCGTTAAGTTGATCTGCTGGGTATCTTGTCTCTTCCCATTTCTTATTCATCTCCATTTTTGTCTGGTCGCTTTCTTCACGACATCCTTTGAAAATTAGTCTTATTTGCTGCTTCATTTCTTCTTTATTTTTCTCGTGGTCCTCCTTCAGCTGTTCCCTCAATTCTTCCTTCAATTCTTTGTTTCTTTTCTGAATTTCCTCCATCAATCTTTGTTGTAATGTTTCATTATTTTGGCTAACTGTTTTTCTCAATTCTTCCTTAGTACTTTCATTTGTACTCACTATCTTTTCATTGATCTGTTTCAAATTGTCATTGGTTTCTTTCTTCATCTGTTTCAGACTCTCTTCACTCTTGTCGAATTTCTCCTCCTGTTTCTTAAAATTTTGATTGGTTTCTTTCATCATAGTATTCATCATTTCCATTAATTTCAGTATGTTCGGGTCTCCTCTAACTTCTCCCTTGTCGCCCGCCTGTAATTCCATTTCTTCGTCTTGGGTTGGTTCTGTTGTGGTTATTGCTGTCTCCACTTCTTCAATCGGTGTTCCTTCCTCTTCTTCCCCTCTGTTTTCTTCCATCTCCTTCTCCTTCGCCAACTTTTTCCATAAACCTCTTGTGTGCATCCTGATCTCCTTTCGTGACCGCCGCTAGAACTTCGTACCTTCCTTTTTTCAAGCTCCACCGGTTGGTCGCCAATTTATAATATTTCGGTTCGTATACCTCTGTATAATATAACAGTGTGTCTGAGTGTGAAAGTGTGTCTGTGTTTCTTACCACTGCGTCCTCGCACGGCGATGTACTTCACGATGTTTGGGCCCGTAGCGAACGTACTGGGGACCAGGTATCGTGGTTCCCGATTTGAGGTTCAAACGTAGTGGATTATCTCCGGGTGGCGCCAAATTGTTTATATAAAACAATTAAAGTGGTTTACTTATCAATGTTCTATTTGAACGAGGCGACGAATTCAATCCGTCCCGCCTTTTCTCAATTTCGTGTCAATCGAGATAGCGGTTGCAGGATTCGCTACTTGAGCGCTAGACGTCGCATTGGAAACCTTCACTATACATTATATTTTTACACATACACTTTGCTAATGGAAATAAGATACGATTTAACACACACAATACAAATTTATTATTAATTGGAAGTTAATATTTTATAGACACAAGTTGTAATTAATTTGCTCATATATAATTCTGCACCGGATAATTCTTTATAAGACTCTACTCAAGGGTTAACCAATCTATTTCGAATACATATAAACAGCATGGCTTTCTCTGACGCCAATCAACAAATATTTCGATCGATGGTTGTGAGTTGTTTGAATCACGTTAAAAGGTTCAGATGCAGTTACAACATTAAAAATACACAACCTTACAATGTTTTTTCCTTATGTATGATAATGTGTAGTGGTAATTGTTTTGTTTAAGTGTCATACAAGATGTTTATAAGTCGTACATAAATATGAGGTTAGTTCTATAGTTAACAAATTTTCAGTGATATAATTTTATGGATCAATCCTTGTAAGAGAATAAAAATGATTCAGTGGTGTTCAACATACATTGAGAAATGTTCAAAGTGCGTTTATTTTTTGGAAGTTGAAATAATTTAACTGATACTTAACAGCATTGCAGTACGGAATTACTCGGGATGTCAAGAAGGAAGGATTATGGCATCAATATTGTTCCCGTGTTCTTTATTCAAGCTTCGACATCTTTTTCAAAGTGGTTTGGACTTATTTAGATATTTCATATTGAGTTAAACGTCTTCTCCCTCTGGAAATGGTATTCTGCATCCATCAGACTTCGGTACTATCGATTTCTATACTTGGTTCTACTTCTAAGATGTTTTAACTATTAAAATGTGTTGTACAGAAAATTCGCATCTGGCTTGCGATAGCGTCACTTTCCAAGTAATTGTATTTAACGGTAATTGCCTCGTTAAACGGTCGTTTCTATGGTTACGTATTTGCTCTCATTGGGTGAGCTGAACATCAGTACATTGTTATCAATTTTCGAATTTCTTTCAAATCTTCGGACTTTCTTCCTCATCTTATCTTCCTTCGGGGTTATTATCTAAATGCACTGTCATTTATATTTTCTCACAAAGATTATTTTGGTACCCCACAATATTGGGTTTTATCAAGTTTTCTAAGTTTACAATTAATTTTATACTTACTAATTATATTTCTTTGTTTATATAATTCCTTAATTTAATATTTGGTTTTTAATAATAACTACTATTCATCCTTGATGAATTAGTCACCTTGGATTTGTCCATTACATGGTGATTTTTGTACAATCAGTAATTGTTTATGTTTGACCGTTATGCCTGTTTCGCATTTAAGTAGCCATTACTGGATTTTTGTGGCTTCATACACAATACATTTCATTTAGTCCCAAATTGTTACTTTGCATTTATAATTAGGTTTAATGTCTCTGGATGTGTTTTAATTTAGTCTTTGTTAGTAACAACTGTGTTATTCAATCTTACTTGCTAATTATTTGCTATTCATTTCCAATATAAAATATAACATCTAGGCCTATGGTCTGTATAACTCTTACAGCCATATCCAATTCATAAACAATAGTTAATACAATTCATTATTTCTTATTTGTTGTTCTGGTGCTAAACAATCTCACCTCTATTGAACTTTTTTATCATTAAACTCCTATAACATGGGTATTTAATTAATGTTAATACAAACTTATTTTCTAATGCTTTTTTCTCTCCCTTCCATGTTAACACCATCTAATTACTTTTCTTTGTGAAACACACCTTTAAACTTTTACAATACATTTTTACGTTATAACAATACTACTTCCTAGTCATCACAGTGAATATCACTACTTAGTGTTCATTATTTACTGAATAAATGTCCTATCCTAAATACTATTCCTTGTAACTTGTTAAATGTTATTGTTCACTCTTAAAACTAAAACATAAGTAATTTTACTAAGTCTTTACCTTAGCCTACTCTCCTCTTACTATTTATACGATAGACAATATTTGTATTTATTTTTCACTAGCACTTTCTTAAATTATTTAGTGTTCATTATAATTTATTTAGTGTTTCTTTAGTATTATATCACTCTAGTATAAATCACTTTCACTAATTCAACTTCCATTTATTTCTCATCATTTTATTCTCTTTCTCTACACCCTATCTATATAAAATTATTAATATTGTGTCTTTCTTAGTTAACAAATTACATATATCCCTAACTCTTTTGGGTAGTGTACTTTTATACATTGTTTCATATTACTGACGGTTCATAATTGTCATTTTGTCAATACTAACATTCATTAATAGTTTTGGTTCTTAACCGAATTTCATTGTCTTTATTACTTTGGGTTACATTATTTCTCCCTTCTCTATTTTTCATTACTTGTCTAGTTTTCTTGATGCGTTTCATCTGGTTTTCTTCCTCATGGGTTTGTTCTCTCTTGGTTTTCATTCTTCTTCACCTTCATTCGTCTTGTTTTCTTTATTTTGATTTCTTAACTGGCCAATCTCTGGGGTTGGGTCAATGTCGTTTGTCTGTCAGTCTATCGTTTCAGTTTCTTTGTTAATCACTTTCGGTTTATTACACCTTCTCCTTCCCTGTTAATTACCTTTTATTTATTTTTTACTATCCACATAATTTATTTATTCAAATATAATATCATTTAGCATTTTTTATACATACTTATTGTTATCAAAATTTACCTGAATTTGGTGATGTTATATAATGCTCTCCCACCAAAATTGATCATTTTATAAAACGTGATTCTAAGTTTGATGAAATTATCAATTGTATTGTATCATTTTCTTCTTAAACTCTCCTGCTTCTCACTCGATTTTTTATGCTTAATTCTGTATCTTTTATTTCCTTTCTCCTGATTCTTTTTTTCGTCATTTTTTCTTATTACGAACTGGCTTATTGATTTTTTATTATAAATTATTCCCTATAAATCTTATTTTCCCTAACTAACTTTACTTTGTAGTTGCAATCGATTCGGATGAGCTCTATTGGCTTACCTAACTCCGTCGTTCAAAACTACTCTTATTCTGAGATCAGGGGAACATCATCCCTGCTCAGTAAAATGATTGCTGGACTTATTCAACAGTCAATCTCAATTAATGAATCTTAAATATAGTCATCTCGTGACTCAACATAATAATAATAATCATAACATTTGTTGGGAATCTTTTACCTTTATATTTCATTATTGCTCAGTTCGAGTTATATATTTTTTCAACTTTCTTCATAGATACTGCTTGGTAATACTTGAAGCATTGCTTTTTATTGATACACTTCACATTTTTAATAAGTTTTGTTTCATCTCAATTCATATTACAACTCTTAGAATGTTTATTTTATTTATTTCGTTTTTTGATCATTGGTTTTCTTAATCTTACTTCCCATTTCTTTCTAAATAGTAGTGGAAGTTAGTCATTTTGATTGATTTTTTTTTTTCATAACTTTTTAAATATCATAGTAAGTTAATGTTTCTTACTAGTTAGGAATGTTTTTATCTCATTCCTTTATAGTATGTTTTGCTTTTTTGTGCCTTACATTTTGGCTAAAGATTATTGTAACTTAATCTTATTTTGTTAGGAATGTTTTGTAACTTCACTCCATTATTATTAATTTTTATTCAAAGATTATAGTAAGTTATTGTTTCTTACTTTATGTGGATTCTTGGTAATTTTATTTCTCCATTTTTTATGATTGGTCTA